>ML677349.1:29681871-29801382 GCA_007922305.1 Dermatemys mawii
TATATATATATATATATATATATATATATAGCAGAAAGAGAAAAAGAAATAAGACTTCTTCAGGGACCCATTAATTTCTTAAGGATAAAGGGTTTGAAGGTTCAAAGGCTTTGTTGAAGCTTATTTTAAATTTAAAATTTCTATTGCCAAGGGATTGATTACCATTCTTGCTTTAGTTTTGTCAAACAATAAGTTGATCCCCATCCTTTCAAAATTTTATGGTACTGTATTTACTGTATTCAGTTACTTCTATGAAGAGAACTATCTTATACATCCTGTCAAGGACAGTAATTTCATGAGAAAGTCTAGACAATGTCCAAAACCCGAACTCCCAAAGCATTGTATCCACTATTGCACGGCACAGTATCTTTGGGATCCTATAATAATTTCTGTATGCTTCTAGTCTTCCTTTGAAAAATTACACATCCATTTCAAGGTGCATCCAATACATTCAGATATGTAATATAAGTTACACAATCCTGTCACAGCAAGCTGAGACTTCTATTTTCCTGCTAAACTCTTGTTTTGTATTCTCGTCATCCATAACTCATTTCTGCTGTCCAGCATACCCCTAAACTGTAAACACGCTGCAGAGGGAGCGGTCCTTCTCCGTTACAGTGAGTAGCGCAGTTGGATTCTTGGTTCCAAGGCACTACTGTACAGTAAATAAATAAATGTACTTCTTACATTTATTGTGTATAATTTATTATTTTGGGTTTTCTTAAACTAAAATGGACAGTTGTGAAAAACTGGAAGTTTTAGGGTTGTGGATTTTTCAATGAAAAAATATTTTATCTAAACCATTTTTTTGTGAAAAATTTCATTTTAAACTTATTTTCAATAAATTCTTTTCATCAAAAAAGTCAACCAGCTCTAATTATCTGTTTTTCATATAGCAGCAGCTGGAAGTCCCAACTGCAGAGTTCAACCAGCTGTAGTTCAGTTTATTCCAAAATGGTGTCTTCTGTCCCTTAATCTCTATAGTCCACACTACAGTGTGGTTACTTCTGAATGCTCACATTCCATCAACTATCAAGATGTATCCTCTTCAAAATGAAAGTTGAATCTTTAGGGAAGTGACTGAATTTTGCAGAATGAGAAACTTATTTTCCTTTTAATTCTCTGGACTTTAACTCTTCCGACTATGAGAAGAGATTGGCTTGAGCTGCAAAATTTAAATCTGTTTCTGTAGTCAGAGTTTGGGCTGGCATCATGCTTGCTGACTTTGTCATTTGAGACTGAGGAATTAGCTGTTAGGAGACAGAAAGAAACTAGGGGAGAGAAAGGAAATAGAGGTGGTGATTTAAAGTGTTGAGAGCTCTCACAATTTTATTATGAGTCTTGCAATCTTTGATGTTTTTCTAAAAGCCCCAGCTCCCAGTGACAAGTAATGAAATTAAAATCTTAGGGGTTTTCCCCCACCTCTCCTTTTTTTAAAAAAAGAAAAGTTTCTAGCTCTTGTGGTTGTAACAAATAGCTTTGAATGTGACTAGAGAGCAACCTAAAGGCTCAAAAGCTAGAAGGCAAATACAAACATTAAAAAAATTGTTAAAAAAATATTTTTAAATTCATCTCATGATTTTTTGGGGGCACAACTCATTATTTTTGAATGTTTGGGGTTGTCAATATTGGGACTAACATATCTGAAAGAGAAGTCATTCGCATCAGGAAGAGGAGGGGAAGTTTCAACTTGTCCCAGCCTCACAACATGAAGCAAGGTGTCAGCAGTGTGACCAAACAATGAAGTGGAAGGGAACAGCACTTGGGAATAACTACTCTATGAAAATACCTCTTCATAGAGCAGAGGTGGGCAAACTGTTTGGCCCAAAGGCCACATTGGGGTTCAAAATTGTGTGGAGGGCCAGGTAGGCTGTGCTGCCCAAAACAGCCTGGCCCCACACCCTATCCAAACCCCACCCACTTCCTGCCCTCTGACTGCCCCCTCAGAACTCCTGACCCATCCAACCCCCCTTCCTTGTCCCCTGATTGCCCCCTCCAGAGACCCTCCACTCTAACTGCCCCCCTGGGACTCCACCCCCTATCTAAGCCCCCTGTTCCTTGTCCCCCGACTGCCCCCTCTAGAGACCCTCTGCCCCTAATCACCCTCTAGGACCTCACCCAACCCCCCTGTCCCCTGACTGCCCAAACCCATAGTCTCACCCCTGCCCCCTGACAGGCCCCCTGGGACTCCCACATGCCATCCAACCCACACCCCATTCCTCATCCCTTGACTGCCCCCCGAGACCCTCTTCCCCTTATCCAACCCCTGGCCTGGGTGCCTTTACCACGCCACCACTCAGAACAGCATGTAACTGGCCTGGACCCAGACATGGGGCCACACTGATCTGCCGGAGCACACAGCATGTCTGGCCTGGAGCCAGACCTGCTGTTGCACAGCCCTGCCCATCAGAATGCTGCTGGCGCAGCGTGCTGAGGCTGCGGGGGAGAGTGACAGCGGGGTCAAGGAGCGGGGAGAAGGTTGGATGGGGAGGGGTTCTGAGGGGGGCAGGAAGTGGGAGGGGGCGGATAGGACTTAGGGGCCAGGCTGTTTGAGGAGGCACAGCCTTCACTACCTGGACCTCTGTACAGTTTCGCACCCCAATGTGGCCCTTGGGCTAACAGTTTGCCCACCCCTGCCTTAGAACATGTTATCCCACAGTGTAGTTATGCCCCGAGTGATTGCAATCTGTTATTGATGGTGTTGCAGGAGCAGAAGAGACCTCTTCTTGACTTTCAGATCCCAGAATGAATTTGCAAGGCTATCTGAGTAAAAAAAACAAAGTTTTGTTTTACTCCCGACTCAGCAGCTCTGATCTAGAGTAACTAAGAGAATTTTTTTAGACAACCTCTTTTCAGGAAAGAACAGTTTAACATGAAATAATTACATTTTAAAAAGACAAAAACTATAGCACAGGGCCTCTCAAAGTCTTCTGCTTGTACATATGTCCTCGGATTATGTCAGACCGGTGGCTAACCTAGCCTATTGGGTTAACTTTGGCAAGATCCCTATGTCACACTTCAAAGAAAGGTACAACTCTCCTGCAAAGTCTATTTAACCAATTAGACAGCATAAAAGCAAGGTGTAGATTGTAACTCACTGTAGTATAATTTTTAAATTCAGTTACAATGTGCTCCCTGCAAGAAACTGGGCAGGGATGAAGCAGGAAGGAAAGGAGTAGGTAGAACAATAGCAGAGTTAATTGCACCCTGAAAGAGATGAAGGAACAAGGTGATCACCCAAGTGCTGAGCCCTCTGACCCTGCTCCAGTAAAGCACATAACTCATAATTAATTTTAAACATGGGCAGCCAGGCAGTTATATGCTGCCTCTTACAGAGCTGGCTGTAAAGGTTCAATCAGCTTTCCTTATGGAATAGCTTTGCCACATGTAAATACTGAAGCACACAAATTTAACTGCAAAACTGATGTCTCCTTTAGCTTCTCCTTGCAGCTATATCAAAACCAGAAAAATTATAAGCTCTAAAATTGGCTCCCACGCTCACGTCAGTAAAATACATTGTAAAACTCATCCTCAGACCAACCAAATGTGGCACTTAGGTATGTAAGAGAGGTTTAGTGCTGATGTAGTTCTAAAGCCAGTTGTGTTTATAAGATTGCTGAAAAAGCACAGTAACAGGGCAACCCTCTAAGTAACCCCTCACAGCCAGAGGTCATTCTGCAGTATCCAACCACCAATTCCTGCCCTTTTCAGCATCCCATAGGTCCTTACATACTGGCCCTCCAAGCCTCAGCCCCAGGTCAGTCACTCTCTCCCTTTACATAGAGCAGGGTCTCAAAGTCCTGTCCCATGGGCCATCTGCGGCCCGAGAACCTGTCCACTGTAGCCCGCGGAGGAGAGACGCAGGCAGACATACTGCCAGCAATGTCTGCTGCAGGCACTGTCCCCTGCAGCTCCTATTGGCTGAGGGAGAGGGACAGAGTTACCATCACTAGCCGTTGGGCAGAGTCAACCATGGAGGCAGCATCACTTTTTTCCACAATGAATATAAACAAGTCAAAATAGCAAACACAACTATCTGATGCACACTTTGCTGCAATCCTGAAGATTTCAACTGCTCAGTCATTGAGACCAAACATCAACTAACTGACCGAACTGAAGCACTGTCAAGTGCCTGGCAAACACTAAAAATTCTCTGGCATATAAAGTTATATGACAGTTTTATTATTTCTAGGAAATTTGAAATAAAGTATAACGTTGTATGACAGTTTTATTATTTCTAAGCAATTTGAAATAAAAATACAATATAAACATTTTCTTTTTTGAACACCATCTTTGGTGACATTATTGTCCGTCTGGGAGGATTTGAGGACTGGCACTGGCGTTAAGGTAAATTGAGTTTGTGACCCCTGACACAGAGAGACCGCAATCCTTCTTCCCAGAACTACGTCCTAGTTCAAAGTCCCTCAGGCTTTACTGGGCTGATGCTCAGCCTTTATCAACCCTCTGGTTTCTAGGCCCTCAAACTCTTCTCTCAATTAATCTGTAGTAGGAGCTAGGCCTAGGACTCCCAGGTCTTACTTGGCTAGAGCTTAGCTCTCTCGCTCTGGCTTCCAGGCCCCCAACACATCTCTCAGTCAGGGACTCTAGTAGGAGCATCCTGCTCACTGCAGCTCCTTTGGTTTCTGGATCTTCCCTATAGAAATCTTTCATTCTGCGTCCTTACCATTTCCTGACACCACTCTTGTACCCTTAGCTGCTCTTAATAGAGAAATCACAATGATCTCCCCCACTTATGGTGACTCACTCTGTAATCAGGGCTGACTAGCTCCATCCCTTAAGGGGTAAGCCACCCCGTTACAAGCATCAATTGTGATCTCTGCCAGTCTAAATGACTTTTTGGAAAACCTCTGTAGTTAAATAGTTAAATTGTCAAATGGTCCATAAAACAAATATGCAAACAATTTTCTAGTTAATGATCTATCATGAACAGAGGTACACAGCTGCAGAGATATATAATTGCTGTTTCATTATTTACATAATTCCCTTACTGATCTTAATGTAGATTTTTTTTGAAAGAGAGAGAAAGACACATAATATCTCATTAAATGCAGCAAGTTAAAAAGACAATTCTGGTCACAGCTGCTGGATAACAGTAGTAATTCCCTTTGATGTATTTTTAAAAAAATTGTAAAGATTTCTGTGTATATAACTATACATATATGCATATTTGTGCATGCATAATTATATTTAATTTGTATATGTGGCATAGGTGTATGAATATATGTGTTAAGATATTCAAATTAAGAGCTGTTACAAGTGCAGAAAATAGCTTTAAATGAGCAAGAAAGATAAAACATGACCAATAAAATATAAATCAGTATTTTTCTTTGATTCTGTACATTATTTATGATTAAAGAGAATATCAGCTGCAGATGAATTAAAACTATAGGAATTAATATTCTTTTCCAAAAAAGCATATTAATTGCTTTTTAAAAAAAATTCCAATTAAAAATGAAATAATTCACCTTGAAGTTAAACTGTTAGAAAAATTATTGACAGCTTTCTGATTTTATGTTTTGTTTACTTAATCTCTAGAGAGGTGATAAAATTATAAAAAATTAATACTTAAATAAAAGTGATTATAACTCCAGGGATAGCCCATGTAAAGAAAATAACCGAGCTACCCATGGTCATCCTTTTTCTTTAATTGATTGGGAACACCATATATTTACTGGGTAATCATTCTGGTTGTTTTACATCAACAAAGTATAAAAAAGAGCAAGAAATTACAGTGTGTGGCATGTAGGCCCCCCAACTCAGATTCAGGAACGAAAGGTGGGAACGTTTGCTACAAAAATGTCATGGCACATGCTTAAGTTTGGGAGACTTCACAAATTGCCTTAACAGTATACTGGAGGATGACATGACAAACAGACATGTTTCCAGCTTCAGGAAGTGACCCCGTGGAAAGCATTAATTAGGCTGTTGTAGGAATGGATGCTCCTGCCTGGGTTGGGGTTGTGTTCCATGGTAATAATACAAGGAACCTGCAAAAAGATTGAACTCCAGGGGAAAACTACCTAAATTTCAGCAACATAGTTGACTAACCTAGAAAGGTATTTTCTTCTTCTATGGAGGTCCAAACTCTGTTGACGCTTAAAAGGAAATGGTCTAATGAACACTCCTTCCCAGCCCCCATACTGTCATAGTTATTTATTTCTGATTCCCAAAGGCCCTCTGTTATCTTATTTTTTATTTAATTGAACTTGTGAAAGGTGCCAGAAGACTTCATCTTCCAGAGCTACCCTTCCATTTCTTCAAACAACAGGCATAACATGGGCAGAATCTGTTCTCCTCTCTACCCTGCTAATGTCCCTCAGCCCTGATCAGAGGGACCGCTGTAGGGTTGAGAGGTTAGTGCAGTCTCCGTGCCCAATTAGTCTTCGGACCTCTGCTGGAACTGCCAGCAAAGGTGTCAGTTAGTATCAGTCTTGACAGTGTTTTTGTAATGTCTGCTAGAACTGAATGGAGACCACCACTTTATTTCATATACTCTGCTGAATAGTCTTCAGGTAGTATTGGCTTTCAGTCACTGTCCCTGAGCTGAATTTGAAAGAGTGATTAACAAAAGGGTATAAAGTTTTGTATCCTATTATGGCCCTTTCACACACCTCTCTAAAATGCCTGTCACAATAGCATATGTGTATGTATTTTATATATATAGTTACATTGCAAAACAACTACATTAAAAGAGCATTAAGGTTGCAAAGTCAAGAACTCAAAAGCACCAGGATTAAGATGCAATCTTAATTCAGACCTTTTGTGCATATGTATTATGATACAGTCTTTAATGACATGAACATAGTGTTTTGTCCACAAGACACCTGCCTTATTTAGTACATAGGATGAGGCAATTGCCTCATTTTGTGCACACGCCATTCAAACCTTACACCAACTAAGAATTATTAATTTCCTCTTAGGCTTTTCAATGACACTCATCACCATAGTATCCAAGTGATTCACAAACATGAATGTATTTAGCTTCACAACAGCTCTCTGTGGGATGGGTGGTGTTGTTATCCCTATTTTACAAACGGAGAATTTAGGCACTGAATGACTAAGGTCAAAATTGGTTAAATTCATCCATGAATTTTGATTTGTCAAAGTAATTAGAATTATTTTAGCACTTTACATGTTTCAGAACAGCTCTTACTGACTTTTGCTGCAGTTCTGAGCACTCATCACTTTTGCATATTAGGCATCAGCGACCAGATCCTCCAAGATATTTAGGTGCCTAGCTCCCTCCTTAGGCACCATACTTAAGAATCTGTGCCCAGGTTACTCAAGTTTATCACCCAAAAACAAAAACACACATTTAATAGCCATCTCTGAAAAGTCTGGCATAAGTGACTTGTCCAGCATCACACAGGGGCACTGTCAGAGGCCGGTACAGAATCCAGTCTTCCAGGGTGACATTCAACATCCCTAATCATGAGACCATCCTCTCTCTTCCTTCAGGTGTCCCTGCTAAACACCAGTTATAGGAAATAATTGTTTATGAAATATACTGCTACATGCTGGGGGCTAACATTTGAGAGCTAGCAGTGTGAGTACAGATTACATTCCTGAGTCTCCTGCTGCCACAGCAAGTCAGGTCCTCCTAAAACCTGACCCTCTTTCTACAGTTCCACTCATCATACTGCACTGTCCCCCTCTTCTCCTATTTCCCCCATGGCTGTCCCCATCTCCTTCTTCTCCCATTTCCTTATGGTCCTGCCTTTCCTTCTCTAGTCCTGCCTCTTCGAACCTGTTTCAGTTTACCCTTCTCCTACTTCCATACTAACCTCTATCACTCATTCTTTCCCTTTCCCCACTCTGCTTCTCATAGCTTCATATTCAATTCCAGCTGCACCCTCTTCCTCCTAGCTGCCTGGGCACCAGAGGGGGAAGCACTGAAAACACAGATGAGTCAGTCTCCCTGCTCTTAGCCCTGGTAGTCTGAAGGAATGATGAAGGCAAGTCCTGTTTCTAGGCTGGAGTATGCACATTGAGTCAGTGGGGGTGGTGGAGATGCCCATTGCAAACAAAGTCTGGGGAATTTCACTGCCACTTTGTAAATACACTTCTACTGAGCGTGTTCAAATGGTGATTTTTCAGAGGTTTATAATCTGATTAAATCAGAGTGGATAGTCATGGAAATATCAGAAGGCACCGCTGTGTCACCAGGATGACCCGCTTGCCAAAGTTCAAGCCCCTGCTCCAGAGCATGGCATTTCTAGAACTTCTGAATAGAAGTTACAAGACATTTTTGACATAGGCAAAACAATGTATTTCCCCTTACTTCATTCTCAGGAATAGTTGAACTTTTTTTAGTTGAAATAAAAATAAATAAACAAAATTTTAAAAAGAATGAACCTAAGCACAGAAATTCCGTGCCCAACTAGTAAAATTTGGCAAAGTTGTAAGGAACTGAAAATAGGGTGCATAATGGACAGTGTTAGACAACCTTAACCAAAGGATCACGGCCATCTCTGAATATAAGGAAAAGTATGAAAGAGTGAGAGAGAGCACATATCCCCTGAACCATCCAACCCCACAGGTATTTTATGATGGAAAATTAGAAAATTTCTGGAGCAATTCCACCAAACCAACCTCCCATTCACCATCAGCCTTCTTTATAGCCTTGGATAACAAATGTTTTTTCTTTTCTTCTTTATAAAATAATTATTTTGGCCTGTGGATATTCTTTTTGGTTTGAGCAAGAAGAGTATTCGCCTGAACTATCTTATCCTTGCTCTTTTTCCGCCATTGGGCTAAATTCTGTTCTTAATTACACCCATGGCGCTGCACTAATGTCAGCTCTGAGGCATGTAATAGAATTTAGCACATTGGGATTTAGACTCTGATGCCATAGAAAGCCCCCCTCCCCTTCGAGGAAAGGCCTGGACCTCTTCTGAACATGCTCTTTAGATCACATGTAGATTCTAAAGATTCTGTTACAAGGCATGGGATTGGGGGTGGGGGGCAGTGTGTGGAGCAGAAGAGTGCCAAGCTACAGTGTGGATGAAGTATGTAATATAAAAATATCATCCTTAGGAGAGAAAATCAGCTAAAATATTGTAATATTCTATGCATTTTATATGACAGCAAGGCAAACACCTATCTATCTTAATAATCTCAGTCATCCAATACAAGGTATTCCTGCATTCTAAACCCTTATTTAAACCAAAGAAAAATTAGATATTTAGATAGAATTGTATAGTGTGTCACCATGTATTTACATACATCTTGCAAGTATCTACATATACTTCAGCTATTCCTTGTGGGTTGATTGGTTATCTCATTCCTTTAAGATGAACGAAATACTTTCCTTTGTCTTGTTCAAATTAATAATTATAATCACCCAAAAGCAAAAGCAGGGACTATTATTGCTTAGCAACTAGGCCACATATAGCAGTTAGCAGGATTTTACTGATTAGTAACAGTGGATAAGTAAACGATTTCATTTTCCACTGAGAGGTCTATTCCAAAGTTTCTTTATGGTTCATATTTCAGCATAAATGTGATATATTTGGACAGGACATTTAAACAAACTGGTTATGTCTCTTTTGTCTGGTTCAATTGTTCTCATGATCTTAAAACTGTCTAGACTAATATTAACTGACTGCTGATACAGCTGATCTGCTGTGGATGTCTCTGCTGCTGGATTCAGCTAGCAAGCTACTCTCAACTTCAGCAAATGCTTTTTTGCTTTTAAGTTAATGGAAACTTCATTGACTGGTATTTCAGCTAGACAGGGTTGTAACATGCCATTTTACAAATTTAATATTCCATCACCATTTTTGATGCGTGTAATGCCATGTATGAAAGGAAGTCTTGGTCCAGCACAAAGTAGTTGGTATCTCTCATTGCATTTACCTCATCTTGCTCAATCACATTAGTTCAGCTGGAGGCGGAGAAAATGTTAGAGTCCCTCCTCCTCTTCAGAACATATGTATAATGGCAGCAAACCAACTCCATTGGATTCAATAGTCTTTTATCCATTTTCAACAGCAGACAATGTGGCTCCACAATTGTAAGTTTATAAAGAAGACACAGTGGTTGCACTTTTACAGGGCTGGATCTAATGAGCTATGTAACCTAGTGTCACAAACTCTGCCAATGCACCATTTCATTCCATTGATGAAAATGGTTATTGCAAGATTTCAGAGCACCTCTTCTAAGAGATCTTGTAACATTTCCCATATGACACAGTGATGCTTCTGAAATACTATAGGCCAGATCCTCACCTGGTGTAATGAGAATAACTCCATTCAGTCCAGTGGAGATATGCCAAATTTCCCAGCTGAGGATGTGGCCCCATTCATTGACAATGTTGTGTCATGTCAAATCTCATGAACAATTACAAATTTTGTATTACCTTAGTGTGACTCTGCCCCTCTCATTGTCTTGGGGGTGGGGCTTCAAGTATTAGGACAGGAAAGACGTAGTGATACTTCTGTTACAAGGGAAACAAAATCCTGGCAGAGCCAATGTCGTCATGCCTCAGTGGCTCACAGATGAACATGCCAAATTCATGATGAACTGCTGAGAAACAATGCAGACTCACTGTAAACTGGTGGTTATTCCATTATTAGATATACCAATCCAGAAGCAAAAGTAAACTTCTGTCTCGCCACATTGTTTAACAAGATGTCCAAGCTCTTTAGGCATCCCAACCCTTGTTTCACAAACCCAGACACTAGCCTTTATGATGAGTGGTTACTGAAAACCAGTTTCATCAAAGAAAGGGTCATTCTAATTCCAAGAGATCAGCCACATAGGTCAATATATAACTCAGCTCTCACCCAATAGTCATGCTGTTTAAAATGTAATATCTAAAGCTTTATTTATAAGAGAAAAGAAAGAGGAGAGAGTTTAAATGGTCACAAAGAAATCATATACATATAATCATGGCAAAGTCCCTGGATCAGATCTGTAGCAGTGATATTATAGACAGTTGGTTTGTACAGTCTCTGATAACCTCCATAAGATTGGAAGGTCCTCAGTCCATTGATTGCGATGCTCCTTTAATCCACAGCAGGAAAGAGGCAAAAAGTTGATGCTTCCGGGGTCTTTTATACCTTTTGCCATGTGGAGGGACTGCTCTCAGTCTTAGTTTGTGGAACATTATAGGCACAAGATAGAGGCCAGGGTCACATGAGGTAGTCACATACCCTTGCATGCTTTGATGACTCAGAGAAGCAGCCATTACCCATATTTTGACAGGGACAAGCTTCTTCTATAACTCATTGTGAAAGCTAAGTATTCTTTAATAGGCCATCAACTCGAATAGTTCATTCATACTATGCTGGCCAGACTGGATGTAAATTTCTTTTGGGCCTTACCCCAGGAGCAAACATGTTTGAAATACATTGGAACCCCGCAATACCGTGCCCCGCAGTAGCACGAATCCACTCATAACGTGGGGCACGTGTGGCTCCCAATGGCGGCAGCAGATGCTGCTTTGATGCAGCAGAACCCCGCAATACCGCGACCCCACGTTTATCACGATCGATATTTTTGGACCCTGATCGTCGCGGTATTGCGGGGTTCCACTGTACTGGCATGTAGTCAATATTAATAACTTTAAATACAAAGGTGATACATGGATACAAACTGGATACTCATACTTGATATATTGTTACTTTTCCATTGATACATGACATACTTTGGCCTGGTCTATGCGAAGCTGTAAAGTTGAATTTATCCATGTTAAATTGATCCTTCCACTTTGCCGTCCTCACTACGATGCCATTTAGGTTGACCTAAAAGGGTCTTCAAATCATTTTCCGAACTTCTGTCCGACAAGGGGGGTAGCGCTGAAATCAAGGTTTCTAGGTTGAACTAGCATTAGTGAGGACGCAATTCAACGTTACCAGCCTCCAGGAGCTATCCCAGAGTGTGACCACTCTGGACAGCACTCTGAATGCGGATGCACTGGGCAGTTAGCGAGGAAGAGCCCTGGGAACTTTTGAACCTTACTTCCTCTTTGGCCAGTGTGGTGAGATCTCCTCCACAGCTCACCATGCAGAGCCTACCAGCAGAGGAGACCATGCAGTCCCAGAATTGAAAAAGGGCCCCAGCATGGACCGCAAGGGAGGTGCTGGATTTGATCGCCATGTGGGAAGACGAATCCGTGCTGGCAGAACTGCAATCCAAAAAAAGAAATGCCAATACATATGCCAAAATCTCCAAGGGCCTGATGGAGAGAGGCCACAGCAGGGACGCATAACAGTGCCCTGTTAAAATTAAGGAGTTGAGGCAAGGCTATCAGAAAAACAAAAAAGCCAACGGACACTCCGGGTCACAGCCCAAGATGTGCTGCTTCTAAACTGAGCTGCATGCCATTCTAGGAGGGTGCACCACAACTACCCCACCCATGTCTGCGGACTCCAACGATAGGATGATTGTCAGCATGGCAGAGGATTTGCTGGACGAGGAAGATTAATTCCAAGGGCAGTGGCACCCACCCAGGGGCGGGGAGTCTTCCCTGCTGCCTGGCTGGGCTGTTACCGAGCCCCGGCTTCCAGTTGCTGCTGCTGCAGCTTCAATGAATGAGCTGGGGCGGCGCTTCCCAGGAGCCCTCTGCAGCAGCGGCAAGGAGCAGAAAGCCAGGCTTCCCGCCGCCCTCCTGCCTTCCTCTGCGGGAGGCTTACCGCTCCTGGCCACCACTGCAGAGGGCTCCTGCGAAGCACTGCCCCAGCTTGTTTATTGAAGCCGCAGCATCAGCGCCTGGAAGCCAGGGCTTGGCAGCGGCCCAGCCAGGGCGCTTCACAGGAGCTCTCTGCAGCAGCGGCCAAGAGAGGTAAGCCTTCCGCAGAGGGAGGCAGGAGGGCAGCAGGGAGCCTGGCTTACCGCTGCTGGCCGCCGCTGCAGAGGGCTCCTGGGAAGCACTGCCCCAGCTCATTCATTGAAGCCACAGCAGCAGCACCTGGAAGCCAGGGGTTGGCAGTGGCCGGGCCAGGCAGCAGAGAAGCCTCCGCTTCTGGCCCCTCCCTCCTGGAAACTGCTATGGGGGTGGGGGCGCCAGGGAGCTTGGTGAGCTGCAGGGAAGGGCTTTGAGGGCCGCATGTTTGAGACCCCTGGTATAATAAATAAACAGGAAAAAAAAAGAAAGCCTGAAAATATACAAAGGAATGTAAATTATGAATAAAAAAAAGAAATTAGGAAGGTGGGGTCATGGAGTTCTGAATTTCCCAGAGCTTATTTCTTTATTTGTTTTATGTT
Source organism: Dermatemys mawii (assembly GCA_007922305.1). Lineage (NCBI taxonomy): Eukaryota > Metazoa > Chordata > Testudines > Dermatemydidae > Dermatemys > Dermatemys mawii. The sequence goes on from ML677349.1 coordinate 29,695,102, forward strand.
TTCCACCAGGAATTCCCACATCTTGCGTCCTAAAGCTTGTGAGGCCGGAGAGCAATAGGTGGCATATAATTCTCATCTATGTATATCAGACACCAGGCTTCTCTTCGTGACCAGTCAGCCAACTATCTTAATAGAAAAAGGGTGAGACCTCTCCCTGCTCAACCTGGTACATAAGAAAGTGAAATTACTTGCATTTCCTGCAGGGGGACATTCCCAATGTTCCTCAAGGCCCCTTGCTGTCATAGGTTATATAATCCCATGAAGAGGTTACCAGCTTCAGATGATGAGCACTTAGAACAGCTGAGAAGCGAGTGTGCAAAGCTGCCCCTTGCACTGCTCAGCTCTGATGTCTGCTCTGCCCAGGTTGGTCTCCCAGCACAGGTCTAAGGGGCTGGTTTGGGAGCTGGAGATCACTGGGGTCCAGGAAAGCCCTGCCAATGTCCCTTCCTTTGGCCATATCCCCTCCATCAGCAGCAGAGAAGGGGATGATGTGAGAGCTACTGAGTATCTCTATGCCTCCCAAGGATTCCCCTCAACAGGGGAGATACTTTGAGGCCTATATCTACTAGACTTTGGATTGCTCTATGCTGATGGACTTGTACATTGCAGACAGAATGTGGCCCAGGATGGGGTCCAATATGTATACCTCCAGATGGCATGTGTGCCTTTCAGTTACACATCTTCTCCCACTACCTTCCCTAGGCAGTCACCTGTATATGGAACAGTTGTATCTTTTGGTCTTTAAACAATGACCATAAATTGAAGGAACTCCATGGGTACATGGGGTCCAAATAACCATGTTCTAGCTCAGGGGTGGGCAAACTTTTGGGCCTGAGAGCCACATGGGGTTGTAAAACGGTATGGAAGGCTGGGTAGGGAAGGCTGTGCTTCCCCAAATAGCATGGCGCTCGCTGTCTATCAACCCCCTCCCACTTCCCACCCCCTGATTGCCCCCCTCAGAATCCCCGACACATCCAACCCCCTCTGCTCCTTGTCCTGACCACCCCTTCCAGAGACCTCCCACCTCTAACCACCCCCCCAGGACCCTACCCCCTACCCAATCCCCCCTGCTCCTTGTCCCCTGACCACCCCAACCCCTATCCACACCTCCACCCCCTGACAGACCCCCACAGGACTCCCACACCCTATCCAACCACTCCCTGTCCCCTCACTGCCCCGCATTGTATTCACAGCCCCACCTCAACAGTCCCCCGGAAACTCCCCCCACCTTATTCCCCTGACCACCCTCCTCCCGAGTCTCCACCCCATCCAGCCACCCCCTGCTTCCTGACTGCCCCTCGCAATCCCCTGCCTATTATCTAATCTTCCCCCTCCCACACTTGCTGCTCGCCGGAGCCAGTCATGCCGCTGCAACACTCCCTGGCAGGAGCAGCGGGCTGGAGCGCTAGCAGCGTGGCTGCGGGGACGGGGGCAGTGGAGAGGGGCCAAGGCTCACCTCCCTGGCCGGCAACTCAGGTAGGCCAGACAGGACGGTCCCGTGGGCCAAATGTGGCTCGTGGGCCATAGTTTGCCTACCCCTGTTGTAGCTCCATACAACACACAAGACATAGCTAGATATACACACTGCTGTGCTGGTAGAGATCAGGTGGCTTCTAAAACACAGAGGCTCGTGAGGGCCAGAAACTATTTAAAGGTATACTACCCACTTCCTATGCCCTAAGGAACCAAAGCTCAGAAATGCGTGGAAGGGGGTGAGAGAGACAAGGGGAATTATGGAGAGCATGGGAGTACCACATTACTGGCCCATCTGTAAATGTGATTTTCTGCACCATTACTGAGAATGGGTAAACTGATTCAGATAAGTAATCCTTGAACCTTCTTCTAAAGCTATAAAGGAGCCAAAGACATTTTACTAGGTTAAAAATGTTGTTAATTTTTGTATTCTTTTGTTTTTGTTCCCTCTGTATTTCCTGCTTCTTGTTGGAAGCAGAAATACTGAAAGAGCATAGGACAGCCTCTTAAATCTTGTGATAGTGCCAGAATAGACTTTAACAAAATTTTGGAAAGCTCCTAAGGAAAGACTGAGCCTCACAAAGATTTTGAGCAGATTTCCCAGTCATGAGGGTCAGATAATGTTTGGACAAGTGCTCACACTTATAGATTCTTATCTGAACTAAACTGAACCTTTGAGCCAAGCACACTTTTTGTAACACTTGTTTCTCCATCTTGTACCTGTGACTTCTATCTACCTAGGTTTTTATATTGTACCTGCCATAATAGTATCTAAATGATTTCTTTGACATCTAAATAATATTATAAAAAACCTAGCTGTGATAGTAAGATATATTCATATTATTATAGGACTTTCAAAAAAGAGGACAATGATTTCATTGTTGAAAACTGTCTTCGGATAAGAGAACACAGAAAATCAACGTACTCTATAGTAATTGATAATAAACTCATTCTTGGTCATTTTAAAAATTCTTTTGGGAGTTTTTTTTTTTTTTTTTGTCTGTCCTCAGAATGGCTTGCACTGTCTATACAGAGATGGCAACTTACATGCCTGAAGCAGTCATTTAACTTAGATTAATGTAGACAATTATTTTGTGTTATTTAAATGTCAATTGATTATTAAGAACATTACTGAGAGTGAACAACTGTATAATAGTGACTGGGACTTCCAGTGGAATACTTAATACATGCTCATAGCATTAATCCTGCAGTGAATGACACACTGTTTTGTCTTGTAAAGCCCATTTAATGTTGTGCATTCATTTTAGTTCAGGTAGGTTATTTCTCTTCTGCCTTCTGATTTCTCTATTTGTGACATTTAGATTTGCTGTTGGAGACAAATTAAAATTCCAGAATATTGTAAAGCTAGGTCAGGGCAGCACTATTGTGGTTGTTAATGCATATGTGAAAGTCCCAGGACTTCAGGCTCTAGGAACATTCGTCAGGCATAGCAAGGAGAAAGGAGCTTTATGCATCACTCTTTAAACAACTCTGGTTTCCACTGACATTCCATTTGTGCTCCACATTCCCAATCCTTTGGTGCGTGACTTTAAAGGAGAAAGTGTGGAGGAAGCAAATTGGAAGAATTTTTGAGGACTTCAGGGGCATACAGAAGATATTCTGAAGGACAACAAATAAGTGAGGCAAAACTTCCTATCTCTCATTCACATTCCTCCCTTCCTCATATGCAATGTATTATTGCAATGCAAATTTAAACTGATTGGAAAAATGATTCATTGATCTTTAGCTTCTCTCTATTATTAAAGAGAGACTTTCTCTTTGGAGCATGGACTATCTTTTTATTCTGTGTCTATACACCACCTAACACAATGGCATGGGCTGCTGGTTAACCAGCTGTTGGGGGAGGCTATTCCCTGTCCCCTCCCCTTCTGCCTGAGTCCCCCTTAGGGTGATCAGACAGAAAATGTGAAAAATTGGAAGGGGGTGGAGGTAATAGGAGCTTACATAAGAAAAAGCCCCCCAAATCGGGAATGTCCCTGTAAAATCAGGATATCTGGTCACCTTACTCCCCACCCTTCAGCCTCCCCTTCTACCCCTCTCCCCTGCGAGACTCCAGAGCATACACACACCCTGCAATCCTCCTGCCCCTGCCTGGACTGCTCAAGCAAGGCAAGATGGTCTTCTGGCAACACAGATATGGTTCTGATGGTGAGGAGATGTAAACATCAGGGGTAACATTCTGCATTTCATCCATCTCTGCTATACGTACTCAGTCGTAGTCCCATTCAACACAAATGACTGCACAGATGGCTCCTTCGTACAGTGAAAACTGAAGCTTGTGAGCTAGTAAAAGCCAACAGAGAAAACATTGGTGATGGTAGCTGGTAGAGTTTATCTGATATTGCTGCTCCAGAGAAGGCTGGGGACATGGGGAGGGAGAAAACTATGCCCGTTTGGAGAGGCAGAATTATACACAATGTAAGCCCGCTTTAATCATTCTAAGAGTGGCCTCTGATGAAACAGATTATCATGAAATATCAAAGACAGTGTGGAGACCTAACACAGTCCACTCCTTGCTTTGTTTGGTTTGCTAGGGTTGTGGTTGTATTGAATTACCTAGGAAGAATCAGGGAGAGACATTTCTGCCAAACCTGAGATATTGTTTACTTCCCCAGAAGGTGCTTGTAATTTTAATAGATATACATATTAGTGAATCTGCCAAGACAACTCCTTCTCGAGGGCTTTCTGTATGGGAATGCTATCAGGAGTGGGACTAATTCCATGCTACTACCATTGCCTGCACCAGCACGTTTAAATTATACCCTAGAATCATCATCTGTTGTGTTACTGCTGCTCCTTGTCCCGGTCCTGGACTGCTGTATTCCACCTTCTTTGCACAGCATCCAAATCACGCTGAACTTCTGTTGGTACCCTTGCTTAGAAATCACACACTACTGGACAGTACAGCTAATGCAGTGTCTATGATGGCAAAAGTAAAATAGATGAGTTCTACTGAGGTGAACCCCCAAAAGGAACTATGGCTTGCAAATGGCTTTTCTATGAACACTACTAACAACCCTGTAAGCCCCACTCCCACTCTCAGCCCCAACAGATGCTAGACAGTTTCCTCATCAGGCTGAGCTGTAAAATTTCTGGACTGGTTTTTAAAGTTCAAACTTCAAAGGACATTCAAAGGATATCTCAGTTCTAGGTGTTCTGTCATATTGGCACAGAGCTTTTACATTTATAAAGGCTAGGCTGTCCAATAAAGGGAAAGAAATTGACTCAACTTAATTGAATGTCTCCTTTTGGTCATCCACCAGTCTGCTGTGAGTCAAACCACCACTAGATTGTACAAGCATTAAGTCTTTGGTGACTGAACAGAATCCAGGCACAGCCCCTGTCATGGGGTCCCTAGGCATAGTCTAGCTAGCACCCCCTCCTGATAGCTTAGACCCTATGGGGCAACTACCTGTAGTCCTTGACACTAATGCCAACCCCTGAGGAACCCCTGCAGTTTAAACCTATCCTCTCCCAGAATTCCAGCTGGATTGGTGCATAGTGAAACTCTTCAATGGCACATGATAGATGTAACACATAATACACATATATAGGCTTTGCTCAGCATACTGACACGATTACTCTTTACTTAATTGCATGAGAAATACACAGAACTATACAAAAATAACAACTCTACGTGCACTTCCCTGCTTCAGTTTCCTCACAACTCCAGAACATTTATTTTTTTTTTGGGGGGGGGGGGCCTAGAGTCCGCAGGGCTCATCCAAGGTCCTTTTCCTGTAGCATATGGCTTATCTTTTCAGTCATGGAGCCTCTCTCTCTCTTTCTAGGTCACCTTACTTTGACCTGTGTTGGTCCCACAGCTAAACCAGGCCTCACTGCTATGAAAGTATGTCTGTATCTTTCCCTCTCCTGCTCAAAACGCCCTCTGTGGCTCTTTGGATCTTCCCTTATTGTGCTTTTTAAGGCTAGCCTGAACACCTGGGTTTCTTTATCTCACTGCTGCTGATAGTTTTCCACTCTCCAAATCCCAGCATTTGAGGAGTTGGGGAAAACTGGTTCACCTAGCTTTGTCCAACCAAACTCCTTAGCATACCCATTGTGAGGTAAAAGTCCAGTAGTTAATGTTATCTATTCTCCATTGTCCCTGGTCAGGTGTGTATATGCTATTAGCCCTGCCAGCTCATGGTGGACTCCACATTTAAAAAGAGGTATTCAATGGTACAGCACTTTTCATAGTCACAATTTCACACTAGCAACCAGATTGCATAAGTTGTACAGACAGCTTCCCCAAATCACCACAGAAACATAACAAGCTAAAGAATTATTTTCAAATAATCAGAGAAATGATTGCGCAATTTATAAACAATGACTAGATTAAAATGTATCTGCATAAAGTACCATCAAACAACTTTGAACAACAGAAACATCTGTAAAAATGGTCACTCATTGGCACACACTTTGTGAATGCAAAAAAGGGCTGTGTACAGGTACAGCTGGTGAACTGTGTGGAAAGTGGTGTGTGTGTGTATAGGGTTCCTCCTCTCCCCTTCCTGTTGGAGAGATGCTGACCATCCAGGACCTCTCCCACTTTCTCTGTCTGCAGCAAAGGAGGGGTGTGGTGGCCCACCCCCTCTCATGTTGTACCCCTGGAAGCAGGTCAAGTCAGGGTTCAGCCCAAGTATCTGGGACTCCTCCAGACTCAGCCAGCAGTGGGGCCAACCTGGCGACATGTGCTGTAGGTGGGCTGGGGAGGAGAGGAGCCCAGACTCCCAGGGCAGGACAGAGCTTCCCAGGGGATGTTGCACTTATCTGTGAGTTGACCCTGGCTTTGCCTCCAGGCCCCCCGAAGAAGAAGGTGTGAGCACTGAAGAACAACTCTTTGAACTCCTCCTCCTTCAGGCTGGTCATGCTGCTCCTGGCCCAGACCATCCGTGCCAGCCGCAGCTGGGTTTGGGGCACTGAATTCACTGCCTAGGCCAGAGGTTGTGGTGACTCTACAGCACTCGAACTGCTCCATGTAGGCCCGGTTGTCCTGCTCTAAAAAGTACTTAGAGAACGGGCCACCTGGGTCTACATGAACCAGTTAGAGCACTGCACCATAGCCTGTGACTTAGGCAGTGTGACAAACTGCACTCAAAATTGCCATGGTTTGCCTCCTATCAGACACTCACTGCACAGTTTGCACATGCTCCACAGGGGTGGTGGTGAAGAACTTCCTGAGGCATGCAAATCACAAACACAGAAAATCAATAGATGTCCGTTATAGGTTGTGTGACTAGATACAAATCACAAACACAGCAAACACCCCCCATCCTATGTGTACTTTTGCATACTTTGGGAGAAGGGAGGTCTCAACATCATGCAGACAAAAGCCGTCACTGATGAAAATTTGGTGAATACATTGCTTGTGACAAATAATGAAGTAATAATTCCCAAATCAGAAAGCAGTATTTTCTGGAGTGAAGCTTGACTTTACTGTACAGTTCTAGTTGAAAGTTACTGTTTTAACACATTTTTGAAGTTTACTCAAACTACATTTTAAAAGATTCCTTATTTTATCATTTTACTGCTTCCACATTGTGCTTAGTTGTGCAACGGCTTTTATTACTATTATTCTAACTTAGTAAGGCCCAAAACAGCCCAAAAATGCCTACTTTTCCTCATTTAAATGACTTAGCCAAGAACCGCAACATTGGACATACACTATACATTCTTCCATGTATTTTTGGTGGCAGCGTCTGAAATGAAAAGGAAATGAGTGCCTTTCCAAAGTTGCTCTAAAGGGCTAAGTGGCAGCAAAAAGTTGAACTCATTAATTTACTTAGAAAACATGAAATGGAAGTCTTAAAGAGACCACCAATATTCGGTCATGAAGGACAGAAATAAACCAGCTGGTGAATAAGGAAACTTGGCTCTAATGAAGTGAAATTCAGTCCACCAGCATGAACATCATGTAACTGGACTCTGTGTGGGTGGACTGTAGAGAGGTAAAGTTCCAGAGGAACTCCAGAGAGCTCCTCCTTTTCCCATTCAAGAGTTCGGGGCTGCTGCTCAACACCCCCCCCCCCCCCCACTTTCTATTCTAGTCTATGGGATAGAATAGGAGCTTCAGCCTCTCTGTGCTGGCTGTACAGGGCAAAGGGGCCATATAAATGGATGAATCCTGTACTCTTTCCCTGGCCAGCCCTTCCAGACCACCTTCCAAGTGACCTGTGCCAGAGCCCTGTAAAGACTGATTCTGCATCCCTCAGGGCATACATAAGTGGGTCCAGGGAGTCATTTAGCAGATTGACCCCAATTGGGATTCTTGCCTGGCCCTCCAAACTGGGTTTGGAATTCACTCAAGTGGTATTATTCATCCAAAGCTCTCAAAGCACTTTGCAAAGAGTATTATCATGATCAAACCGTGTCCCTAACTTTACACATGAGGAAATGGAGACAAGCAGAGGTGATGGGATCTGGGTCAGATTCCAGGTCAGATCTGGGAAGAAAATCCAGTTCTCCTTACTCCCAGTCCATTGCCCTATTCACTGGATCATACTGCCTGCTACATGGATTATTTAATGACTATAAGCAAAGTTCAGAGCTCAGAGGTATGGCACAAGCATTGGGCACTAGCTGAGGTAGGAGTCACAGCTTTGGTTGGAATAAAAAAAGAGCCAAGAGATACGAAGAAAAGCTGAAAACACTGTCTATCTGTGCAGTCTTAACCTGAGTTTAAATGACTCAAATATACATAGTTTACAATAAATAATAAATAAAACAAGAGAGACAGAAAACAAGAGCAGTGCAGACCGCTGCACAAAAACAATTAATGAATTATTCAGGTCCATCCCATGACTCTGTGCATTAAGACATGAAATCTTTGAAATCCCCCTCCCCACAAGTAGGTTTTTAGTGTTTAACAATGCTTTCTGGCATAAATAGGTCAAACACAGAACTCTGGAGCTTCTTTTGCCATCTGAATCTGTGCTGGTAGACTTTCTTTTCTTAATTATAAAATCTCAGAAATTGTGGGAAATGCAGAGGTACCTGAAATCCTATAAAGTACATATACCGCAGTAGGGTTTCTCAGGTGTTGTCATGTTCTGAACTCTGCAGCAAGCATCCTTCATACATTAATAATCAAGGGGGACAAGTAAAGAAAATATGGGAATAATACAAGAGCTAAGGAAAGAATAATGAATGCAAACAACCTTCCTCTGAGATTGGTCCTGATCCTGCAGTCCCTGTGCAAATAAAACTCCCATTTGGGGCTTATAAATCATTGTCTAAGTAGTTATAGGTAGCTTTAATTCAAGACACTTGGGGGGTGGATCTGTGCAAATGCTACAGGATCAGGCCCATTGGGATGATGGCATTTGTGATTTGACAAAAAATAAAAGCAACACCTTTTCAGTTTTGTGTTCCAGACATGATCCTTATCATTACATGGTATTCTGTGTTTGTTCTTTCAGAATGAAAGAGTAAATGTGTCTCAAAATAGCTTTAGGAATATCAAGGGAAGAGAGTCAACAACAGTCACTAGTTCATTAGCCTTCAACTGGTCTTTAAGCCAAATCAAAGGAAGACAACCAAAGAATTTTTGTGCGATGGTCAAAAGACTAAAAAGCTGAGCTCTGGAAGTCAGACGTGTCTGGATGGCATGGTTAATAGTTTCATTTTCATACCAGTCTAGACTCCTCATGACCAATAGAGTAGCATGAGCCATTGTTCCAATCATTTCCGTGACCGAGGATCCAGGACCTGTCAATAATTTATATTTCATACCTAGGGAAAATTGATAAAGAGGGATTAAAAGAGAGGCAAATCCATCCAGCATGAGATGTTGATCTAACATCAATAACCAAGAACAACAGACATACAAATCAAAAGTTGATTACCTTGACTTGTGAAAAGTGTCTAAAGTAGTGGGGATTAAAGAAGCCTTTAGAGACAGGAAGGTGAGGGAGCCTCCTAGAAATAATGAGGAACCATAATCACTGAATAGGAAAAGACTTTGGCATTTTCTTCATAAGGTACTGCTGGTTCAGCATTCCTTGTTGAAATGTAGATGTAATTCACCATGATATGGTAATTAATTCTAACACCTGGAACTTGATAAGTCAGTCACGTGAAGGAAAAGGAACAAGTTCCATTGACCCAGCAGAAGAAGGATGTGTCTGGGCTCAGCAGGGCTCCCTATATATATAAGCAAAGCCAGTATCCTCCTTAAAACACTCCTTTGCTGTGAGGCATGCAAAATACTTGACAATGGTTAGGCAGCTTGTGTGCTGTGTTCACTGCCTATCATGTGACTAGCACTAGTTCACTGTTTCCTCTGCTCCCACAGGCACTCTAGTGAGCAGACATTGCAAAGCCCCAGTACAATGTTCCCAAATGGAGAAATGGCAAGATGTAGCCTTTACTCAATATGACATAGCACGCCCACTTTATATCTAATTACCCCTCAGATCCACACATCCCTTTTGTTTGTACCCATTCCTTTGCTGTGTTATTTCTTTGTATAGAGAATTGTCCAAAGCTCCTTTTATTCTGTTGCTGGCTTCCCAAACTAGATATGCCAGATATTAAAGCCATCAAAGTTTCATTCCCTAGGCCCCCATCACTTGTTTTGCCCTCAGATAGGGAAACTGAGAACCCTAAAGATCCCTCTCATTTTCCTGTTTTTCTCCTGTTCCTATTTATGTAATCAACACTGACTTTCAGAAATGAGCTAATACTTATGTGAGGAAACACCCTGCTTGTGATTAAAACTGCAGAACAATTTTAATATTTCTGTTGCTTTATTTATTTTAATTAATAACAGAATTGATGAAAGAGACATTTGGGTGCATAATAGAGTTTCCTTGTGCCAGACTTCCAGTGTTGAAAATGGCTGTACAGCTGTTTTTCTCTTCAGACTTAGAATTCTTTACACTGAATGAATTGAAACCATGATTTTATTATTTAAATTCCTTTCTCTTACTGTAAGTAGTTCAAGAACTTCAAGTGACCAAATCTCACTGATAATATCAATTGTCTGTGAAACAGAATATCCATTAACTAAACTAATTTAGGGCTTTGTGAAGCTATATTACATTATATTACACTGTGCATATGGCACCCTCAAGTGATAGCTAAGGCTTACTTAAGAAACACAGTGACAAAACCCAATAACAAATAGCAAAGCTACGTTATATGAAAGGGGAAAAGAGAATAAAGATCATTCTCCCTTCCCCCCACCTCAACTCCAAGTCTTAATTAAAGTACTAAACTTGATTCATACCAGTTCTGTGTAAGGAAATTCTCCATGTTGACTGAAATTTGGCACATCCTTTTGATCTGGTTTTAGCAACTGCTTGTGGTTGGTTAAAACACTAGTGATTAAATCTTATAAAAAGAAGAAAAATTTTTAGTCACCATGAGACATTAGTCTGGGAAAAGAGTATGAATGGTGCCAAAGGAAAGAACAAAGAAATGATGCATTATAAAACAGATCTTCTGCTTGATCCAACACAACCACAATCTCTACTGGGAGTGTCCTTCTCAGAAAAAAACACCACTTTTAGTTAGAGATGGATCTGAGATGCAAAATTTGAATCCAGATTTTGAACACCACCAATATTTGGCAGATCTGGGGTTTAGGTTTGACCCATTACAAAAATAGTGTCCAGTTGGCAGTATCTGTTTTCATACAAAATATATATTTGCACAAGTAAAAAATAAATTAAGTGGACCCATTCATGTTTATTATTAAGCAGGCAGAAACAGCATTTGCACAGTATGAAAACCAACTGAAAACATGCTCCCACTCCCTCAATGGTTTATCCATCAGTAAAACAGATATTACCTTCAATCAAATACTCTGTCCACTAGATCACATTGCCTCTCAAAATGAAGGTGTGGTGGGTGTTGGTGTTGTAGTGTGTGTCAAGATTTACTGCAGATATTTGAAGTTTGAACATGGCCACCAGCCAAAGAACACCGGTTCTTAATCTTGCATTGGTAATTGAGCCTTAAGCAATGTACGGTCACTGCATTTTGATATCTTTGGTCTTTACATGTTATTAAAATAGATTCCATATAAAACTTGGAGGATGGAACCATGTCGTCATGCATTTTTGCTTTCATGCTCAGTGCAGATTCAGTGCTCATTTATGAGAGCATCATCTTCCCAAAACTTGTGTCAAATCTACTTGAAAGTCATTATTGCCTCTTTTTTTCCATGGCAAATTTAGTTTGAGGCAGATTCATTACAGTTTTTACTCTTCTGTGTAATAGGACTGTGTGACACTAGCCCTCGAATTAATGAGAACAGGTGTCTTTTTGTGTTTCTTTGCTTCTGTTTACCCTTTAGCAGCCTCTCCGCCCCCCTTCTTTCTTTGAGCAGAGATCTGCTACTTCTTTGTTCATGAATAATGTGATACTTTCCAACTCAATTAGTTCAGAGCATCAAAAGAGGCTTCTGAGGTGTTGTATATTGTCAAGTTACCTGAAGTATTCAGTGGAAATACTTGTATATACTATAATCAGTTTACATATTTTATAACCTGGTCAGCAGATACAATAAGTATAGAATTCAAAGGGTAAGTGAACAAAACGAATCATATTTTGTGGATTGAATATAAATCTGTGGAAAATAATTTTGAAAGAACATTGATGGTCCAAATAAAACAAAGTGCATACATTTAGTAGAGATCTAAGATCCTTCCTTAGCTTTAATTCATGTTAGTGGATTTAATTCATGTTAGTGGGAATCTAGATAAGACACTGAAAAGTAAGAGTTTACAGTTTTGTAAGTGTTGCTTCGTTAGAGTGGAAAACACTGGATCAGAGACAAAGCTATAGAATGCTTAGAAAGAGACAGCTTAATGACATAGTGTGAATCAGCAAAAAGAAGCTCACACTGAACACATTCAATCACATCTGGTATTACCAGACAGGGTGATGTGGACATAATTTAGCTAGATTTCAAAAAATATTTTATATAGTACAATCACTCATGGGAGTCTAAACTGAATAATCAACAAGTATGGTCTAAAAGGGTGAGCCACTTGAGTGGCTAAAGAAATATCTTGCAGATGGAAAAATATAGCATTAATCAATGGAAACACTTCTGCACAAAGCGGGATGACAAGTTCTGGGCCACAAGAAAAGATATTAGGTGCAATTTAGTTTGTTGTATACAATGATCACCATTAAAAAGTAATCACTTGTCAACAGAAGCTACAAAAAGTCCTGTGGCACCTTAAAGACTAATAAAAGTATAGAAGCATAAGCTTTTGTGGACTAGTACCCACTTCGTCGGATGCATGCAGTGGACTTGTTGACACTTGTCAACAATTACCTCACAGTCATAGCTGTATTGCCAGAATTTCCCCTTACACTTAGAGTAGGAAACAATGTAGAAACCTAGAGGCAACTATGGTATTCATTGTCAAATGTTGTCTTTTAACAATGACCTCTATTTTCTACAGTAATTGCAATTTTGACCTTATTATAATCATTTGTGATACTTTCCTATTCCTGGAGTTGAGCTGTTGTCAATGTAATAACAATAATAAGATAAATGCTTCCTTTTTAATTTAAACCATTGCACTGGTGACCTGGACGAAGTAACATTCAGTCAAGTAACAAACTGTAGGTATAAAACTGGAGAGAGGATAAAAAAATTAAAGCAAATTTCAAATTGATACTTTAAACATCAACAGGGGGTAGCAACGTTAAAGGCTGGCAAGAGCTACCCATGAGCACTAATTGGTGAATGAGTACATCTTCTGTTCCCTGTTCCCTCTCCTGTTCCCTGTTTCCCCACTTCATTCCCTCCATGTCTTTACCACCACCATGGGCTCCAATTTTGGTTGAACTATCTGGAATGAATTGGACCCATTGACATTTCAGTGTTGACCACTATATATTCACTGTACAGTAGCACGTGCCAAATCAAAAACAAACATTTTAAAATGACCTTATATATTTTATAAAGTAATATGTCACTTCTCTCCTGAAATATCCAGATACATAATGCAAACATTGTAAGTAAGGTAAAGATTTCACCATATAGTCAAATGAATTTATCCTGAGTAAGAACTTCAGGGTTTGGCAACATGATTATCTCTTTATCATTCTGAGGCTGTATGAAATGGAGAGGTGGAGGTCACTTGCCACCAGGAGGCATTGACCTCACCTAGAACTCACTGATTTGCAACAAAATGCTTTACTCCAGAAAGTGCTGTATAATCATCACCAACCAATGAAGCATCTTCTTTTTGCCTTTCTAAGCAAGACAAATCAATTCCAATTGAATAAGCGGTGGAAAAGATGGTCAATGTCTCTGTTTGAGTCCAATTGATCCCCTCTGATCAATGCTGTTTTAACACCACAATCATTGAAGCCCAGAGTAGTAAACACACATGCCTCATGTTTGTAAGTGAAAAACTACACTTTGTGAAATGGAAATACAACATGGGATGAATAGCTTTAGAGGGCAGATGAAATGTTTTGCTTCCTCTCCTTCCAAAATATGTCATTTCAGAGGCTGGCATCAGAAGCACAATAGCTGAGTTTCCAGGCAGCTAACACTAATGCCAAGATTCTTGCCACAAGAAGAGTGGACTTCCTCACAGCCATTCCTTACTTGGATTGCTGATGGTGAAGAATGATCTCATCCTTCTCGCCAGTGCCACAGAGTCAGCATTAGCACATGATCCAGAAGAGCCCATCAAAATGAATGGGCACTGAGGGCACTCAGCCCCTCACATAAGGCATTCAGAAGTTTGTAGGACTGGGTTCAGAACACAGCATTATCAGTTCACCTACCATCTTTCAAAACATTCTGGATCTTCAGAAACCATTAAAAGTGTGACAATCCTATTGGCATACATGGTATTTCATATGGTTCATACAGTTCCATATTCTATGAACATTCTAAAGTCTAGATTGTGCAGAGTGGCCCCAATTCAGTAAAATATTGTAAACCTCTGATTAATGATCCCTTCCGGACTTCTCTGGTGCTTAAGGGGATACACAGGCCACACTGTCCTTTGAGGGGGAATGTTGCAATCTGTTCCGCAGTGCACCTGGCCTGCAGAAGGCAGAGGAAAGGACAGGGCCAAATCTCTTTCTGCCTGCTTTGAAGTATGTGTGCCCTCATGCCCTTGCACTTGTCCCTGACCCTTGTGCAAGGCATGAACATGGGAAAGGCAGTTTTCCCCATGACTGTGCAGCCATGCTAGAGACAGGGATAATCTGGCCCTTGGTATAGGAAAGTCACAAAGACTTCAGTTAAATTAATCTTGCCTATGCGTTGCCACAGTCATGTTATAATGGTAGTTCCTGTAGTTAAATGGAATTTCTTTGGAATACAACTCCATTAAAAATGACAGCACTGAAGATTGTGCAGATGTTTTTTAATAGTGCTATGAATATGGGGGAGATATCCAAAGGCACAAAGGGCAGTTAGAAAGTCACTGGGAGTTAGGCACCCAGCTCCCCTAAGTGCCTTTGAAAATGTCCCCCATATACTATTCAGATATCATAGCCATACTTATTGTTCACATGCCAGAGCTAGAGGAGGTTAACTTGTAAATGTTCGGGCCTTGCTCAGTTACAGTGACAGTTTAAAATAAGCAGTATATATTGCAGATGTCAAACAAAATCCCTTCACATCACTTACGCTGTAAATATTAGTAGCTATGATATAAATTATATTTAACATCCAATTACACTCAACTAAGTGCCTGATCTAATAGCAGAGAATTGAATGCATCATGCAGAGATTAAGTAGGCACATTTAGACTTTGTACTAATCCTTCTTGAAATCGGTCATGTTTTTTGAACTTTTGCTAGCTTTATGAGCTACATTAACACAAAAAAGATCCATTCATTTGCATTAGCTGATGCTTGGAATTTTGTTTCATTACTTGTAGCTTTGATTAATTGTATTTTACTTATTTATTGTTAAAATCTTCTCTGTGGAAGACCTTAAAATATTTTATAGAATGCAATTGTTGGAGATTTTTATATACCTCTTTTGAATGTCAAAGCATTCTCCCTGAGCTATCAAAGTTGTCTGTCCATTTAGATACAAAAAAATCTGTAATACTCAGGTTTTTATATTTGCTATACATCATATATTTATTCCCAGCAGGCATGTTAGAGACTATCAGTCATCGAAAACTAAATCCACACACACTGAGGACAAATGGGGTTGAGCCTAAATAGTACTGCACTGTACATTTTCCTCTACTAAGATAAATGCAGTAATCTTTAAAAGTGTTTCTTAAATATCCAGACAATAGATACACTATCCATATGGTTTTAAGTTTCATACAAATACAAGTAACGTTGGAAACTGGCAGTTGGTTTGATTTATTGCTCTGTTTATAGTTGAAGACAAGCCCACTGGATGTTATGAATGTGACATACTACAACTCAATTAAGGCTGAGTAAAATAAATGGAATGAGTGACTCACCGTAATTATATCCAAGTTCAATATGATATTGTAAATTCAATAGGAAATATCCTTACTGTTTCAGTTAAAACTGAAGACTTCTTTTAAAAAAAAGCATTGATAGAATATAAATCTGCAGTAGTTACTATTAGACAGAGTTATTTTTATATATTATGGTCAGAACTTTCAAACCTGGGTGTTCAAAGTTAGGCACCTAAAACCATATTTAGGCATCTACCTTTTGTCTAGGTGCTTGAATTGAGGAAAATGTATTTGAAAATTATGGCCTTCTATAGAATGTCATTGCTGTGCATGGTGTTTTACAAATAACTAAAGAAGACCAGGTCCCAGCCACTAGGAGCATATAAATTAAGTAGAAATAGAAGCTACATGACCTGAGAATTTAAGCTAGACTGGAAAAAGTACAAGAAAAGATACCACCAGGAACAATTCTGTACTGTCAGGAAGAAAGGATTAGATGACCTACAGGGGCTTTTTCATCTTTAATTGGTGTGGTTCTCCACATCATAGTAAAGCAGTTGAAATATATTATTTTTTCATTTGTTTTTCATACCCTGAGCTCTCCCTTCCACATGGTTCATTTAAGAATGTTTTCTCCATTTTGGCTACTTCAGTGTAATTGAGCCAAAATGAAATATATTTCTCCAGTGAATTAATTTCTACCTACTGCTGTGCTGTAATATATAATTAACATAAGATGAGATTTAATTGTTTAATTACTACCCATAAAAGCAGATAAGTATTATATGGCAAAAAATAAATAAGAGTTTGCACTTTTCTGTATCCTATTTAGTCCTGAAGCGTGACCTGATTTGTACAAGTCTCATATTTACAGCAAGAGGAGTAAATATGTACTATACAAGGGACATAGGGTGAAGTAAGGAAATGGTTTGGCTTACTATAATGTTGTGATCCCCTGAAACAAAACTGTTTTTATAATGGTGTGTAGTGATTAAAGAATACATTGAATCTAAGCAACTGCCAAATCTTGGTCTACCATTTCAAACATTTTGCAGTATTCTCATTGCATTTAGAATCTGTTGTTTCGAGACACTTGTAACTCACTCTAGGTGAACTGTGACATACATGGCCAAATATGAAAAAATAAATGCTTACATTGAACAAGCAAAATTTGATCCTTAAGAGGATCAAACAACTAATTGCAGATAATTAGTATTTGTGCTCAAGACTCCAATCCACTCAGTGTGCTGGGTGCTCTACAGTCCTCAAACAATCCTCCACCTTCCCTTCCCTAGCTTACAACGTAAAGCCATTGTCACACAAACTACTCAGTATAACTGTGCCAGGAGTTTGGGTGGAAGGGGGCCAAAATAGAGACAAATGTGATAGGAGAATGTGAAATACAATAAAGGGGAAAGGAGGAAGACAAGAGTAACAGGAATGGGAAAACAATGTTAAATATATTATCTAGGTGTACATATATTAATAGTCAGGTACCCCATCTGCTGTATACTGTGGGTAAATAGGCAATCTCTTGGTGTCCCCAGAAGCAGACTGTGCCCTGTACTTCCAGTAAAAGAGAGTAGAATGATTTAATAGCTATAATACGCCATAGTCTATCCTGCTTTACACCCTGCATAACCCCAGTGGTACCAATGGGTTGCTCGTGATGTGTCTATGTTGGATCCAGTATAAGAAATAAATCACAAATCAATACCCTGTTTGATTAGGGAGATTCTCTGAATAGTTTCCTGATTTCTTTACAGTCATGCACAGAGATGATTTATTTCCCACGTGCACTGAGCAAAGCTTTCTTCTGATGACAAATGTCAATTGTTTTGAATTTTGTCAGGGGGCAGGTTCAGCAGAGGCATTAAAACAGTGTACTGGTTGCTGACAACTGAGCTGAGTCAACAAAAGTCATTGCATCCAAAGCATATTTGCATGTTGTTTTTTTCAATCAAAGAGCCAAGGGGTGAAAAGCTAGTCCTTTTATCCAGCAAACCATCCAGTCATCTGAGCAATTACTTGGTTAAAGCAGATGATGTGCAGATACTGTAGGATGATAAAGTTAAAAGTCAATTCTTTAAAAAATTCTATTCTCCTTCAAGAAATAATGTTTTGAAGTGAATTGAACATAAAGAGCAGGAAGGAGGAAGAAAAATGTGAAATTTTATCATATCATTTCAAGTTTGATTATGTCACAAAAAAAGTAAATGGCAATAGAGTATAAAGGAACCTAATCTATAAAGGAAGTGAAAAAGGTTAAAGAAGTCAACAGTAATTAAATGGTGATTGAAGCTGAAAGAAAATTGATCTGTGTTAGCTGAAGGCCATTCTTGCCATTCTTGTTATGCATTGGTGAAGAGGGGAAAGAAAGGTTTTTACTGTTTTGATATGGAAATATATGTCACATCTTCTTCGTCTATGGCACTGTGACTCAAGACAGCAGTGAATTTCTGGTACACTGATTCTAGTATCCTATACATGCTTGTGGGCATTGTGTAAAGATAAGATGGTCTAAGGAAGCTTGGTGAGGTCAAAAGTCATGGGAGCTTCAGCAGTTTGCATGCTGTTTTGTCTCAGGCAGGAAAGAAAAGCACATTGAAGCAACAGAATGTAGATAAGTGGTAAACACTGATATATCCATCTATAAGCTGTGCCATATCCAAAACTAAGAGTGATGCAAAGATGCAGCTAGTCACTAAAATCTGGAAGTATGGTGTAATATTCTAAAGGGGTAAAGTCTATAGTAGACAGTTTGCTAATTGCTTAGATGTGGTGGCTTGTACCAATATGATTTAAATATCTACATACATTGAGGTTCAAAAGAAAGTTAAAAAATAATTAACATCACTGCCCATTTCTTAGAAGTTTAGAGATTTAGGACATCCTAAGCTAAAATCTCACAAAAGATGAACTTGAGGGTTAATAAAGGAACATATCCAAGGCAAGTGGCTGAGAGATTACTGTGATTTAGGTTTCTATCTGTGTATCAAGAATTAAAGCCAAATCAATCAGTCTAGTGAAGTTTAACATGGATGCATTCTCCATAACCAAAATATTGACAAATGCCGCTGAGAATGTTACTTTTCAATTCAAGCAAAAAGAATCACATTTTCCAGAATTCTAATCATTTTGCAAACACCTGTACCTCCTCCAAATATTCATCTAGGTAGGGCATGATGCTACAAGGTGTTCAATATTTCCTGTGAGATTTGAAACACCCTTAACTCCCTCATCAGTACATCACAGGTGATGCTCAGAACCTTGGAGGATGAGGCCAGAAGAGAGTTTAAACTGGATGACTGTTTATAGGTGGTACTTGCTGAAGGAAACCAAAGCATGCCATTGATTTAAATAAAATCTAGCAACATTTATTGACTAGGGGCCAAATCTTGCAGTCCTTACTCTGTCATAATGTCCACTGAAATCAATGGGAGTTTTGAATGAGGCTTCAGAATTTGACCCTAGCTATGTTGATTTGTCACAAGCAGCAAATTAAAAGGAGAAAAATCAAGTAATTTGCATTACTTAAGAATAATAGACAACTACCAAATGTTCTTAGCTATAGTTTTTATGAGCTTTTTGTCACTACAGAGAGCTGTAAATACATACAATTAATAACATTTATGTTAAAAAAAGTAGTAATCCCTCCCTCAGTGAAGAATTAAGACAAATAAATAAAGCATGCCAATCTTTTCTCTCACAAAAATCTTGCGGGAATATTTTCCATTCTGCTAAATGCCAGCCATTGTCTAGTTCAAGCTTGTCAACTGTGACAAAGATAAGAATCATTTGAAAGGGCTAATTCAACAAACAACTCCAAAAGAAAAGCTAATTTATTATAAAAAGGCATCTAGACTTCTTGCAACCAACTTCTGAATGTAGAAAAATTGAGACATTTAAATTTGAATGAAGAACTTCCTGAATATTAGCATTCAGATTTTTACCAGTTAAGATGGTTTGTGCTCCAGAGAATTCCTTATGTCAGTCCTGGAGGTCCTGATGTCTTAGTTGCAATTCTGGTCCATTCATTCAAGCATGAAATAGAATCTGTTGAATCAGTGGCTCAGTAAGTGGTACAGCTTTGGTCTTGTTCTAGTCAGAAGGTCATATACATTTCCAGTGGTTATATAAATATCATATCATTGTATAATGGCACACTGATATGACCTTTATAGCAGTCTTCAGCAGTTATGTTTAAGTAAAATATTGAATCTTATTGATCTACCCTGATCATGCAACACTTGTTCATGTTAGTGATTGCTTATTCATATGAGTCATGCCGCTGATTTCAAAAAGTGTTCAGGTAAGTGTGTAAGAGTTGCAGAGTTAGACCCCTAAATCCATAACTAAATAAAAGTGTGCTATTTGGACACTCAGTCCAACTCCCACAGTCTTCAAGGAGAGTTGAACTGGACCCTTCATGCACTTCTAGGCATGCAGACTTAAGGAAATCTGAAGACATGCTTTAGGACATTCTCTGAGGTTTTCTCTCCCCAAATGGAAAAGGTGTTATCCTTCATGTAACATAGCAAGTAATGAAGGATCATGAAGCCATTTGGCTCAAATTAGAAATTAGCATCCTTTCACCTCTAGTTTGCTGGTTTAAATCCAAGTCAGAAAGTGGCTGATTAAAGCTACAGGAACTGTTTAAAGTGAACAATTTATTCAACGAATTTAGTCTCTTTGCTGCTTGCAAATTGCCCCAGCTGACAGTTTCCCAAGAGAGAAACCAAGGACTGAATGGGCACGGAGAAGAAACTATCCTTTAATCCTAGGATGAGATCCTGCCAGGTCAGGGTACAGGCACATTAGCAGAGTTGAGGTAATGCTGGTTCTGCAACTGTCTAAGCTTTACCTGTTCTGCATATAAATAGAAACAATATTCAGCCATAAGCTGAGTATAGCTGGTATTTGTGCAGTATTTGGGGTTTGCACATTAAAACTTTCCCCTGAAAAGCAGGTCTAGTATGCTGTGTTCATTAGAGTTGAGGTTTGACATGTTTCAAACCAGCTTGGGATGTGTTAGTGAAGCCCATCACATTCCTATCAGCCTATCCTCCTTTTATTAAACATAAAGCTTTTCTTCCTCCTGGGTCAGGAGACGTCTTCAGTACTGATAAGTTGCCCTCCCTGCAATACTAGCCTTTCAACATTTAGAAATATGATTCTGGATGAATTCTTGTTGTAATATAGGCCCATGCTTAACACCTCTCTTCTCTGTGGTATTTCCCAATATCTGCACAATGGTGTATTTGAAGCCAGAAAGGAAAATGATTACTTTTGTGCAAAATATAAATGTTTTGCTCTCATCTAATCGGGGCCTCCACTGAATGGCAGCCCAGCAAACTCCAACTCCTGTTCATACACTGATAATGGTTCCTTGCACTCTGATCCAACAAAGCACTTGGGCACATGCTTTACTTTAAGCACATAAATAATCCCATAGACTACAAGTCAGTGAAACTACTCATGTCATGTCTTAAAATTAAGCTCATGCCGAAGTGTTTTTCTGGACTGAAACCATAGTTATCTTGAATTTTCATTTTGCATCATTCAGAAAATACATACTGACTCCTTAGTCTGATGTGTTGCTAATATAGGGCAGATTATAACACTCTCATTGATGCTGAGTAGTACTTTACTCTGCAATAGTCCCATTGAAATCAATAGAACTGCTCATGGAGGAAGATATTATTCACTAGAGCTATGTTTGCTAAACTCTGAACCATAATTAATGGAATGATTATTTGTCAGCCAAATCATACGGAGGACATTTTAGTTATGAAGCACAGGACTGGTTGAGCTGTGTAAAAAAAATTATTCACAAATAAACTATTTGTTGATTGACAGAAACAAATAATGAATAATTTATTTAACAAATGTTTTCAGTCATCCTGAAAGCTGGGGGAGGAGATAATGGGGGAAATCTGTTCATTCATAATTTACTCAGCAATTAGTGGGCAGGGCGAGTATCAAATAAACTATTTACCATTATTATATGATGAGCTTGTCAGGAATGTGTGCATGATTGCAGCTGCTATCGTGGTAACAACAATGAAGCATGGATAAGAGTTCATCATTATTAAGCAACTGCCAGTCTTAAGAAACAGCAACCAAAACATACCCCAAGCATACATATATGGTTCTGCCCTACTTTTATTAGTAAGCCATCTCCTTGAAAAAGCTATCTTTTGTCAGTCCCTGGACTGTTCTGCTTAGACATGTTTTACTGTACATAGTAACTGTAACATCATTGTAGTTGAGCAATCCGCCATTAATGGTTAATACTAATATATTAACAATAAAGCAGTTTAGTGCTTGTCACTCCCCATGTACCACCCTGAAAGTGCACTCCTACTGTAAGTGCCTTTGGAGAGCAATTGTGATCTGAAGAAATTCTTCGTTCTTGAAAGAACTCTTTTTATTCTCAGTGGAACACTCTGGAATTTTACAGATCATCACAGAAAAAAGTTTTTTGTTAATAGTTGGTGAAATAAGCCTAAGGAAAATGTGTACCTAATCCTATTAGCTGAGTTAATATAGAATTATTAAAAGCCTTGATACACAGGATTTAACACAATCTTTCTGGCAGGGTGTGATGTAATCTATTTTTGTTCCTCAGCTAGCAGATGGCTTACCTTTAAGTAATTTCCAATATGTTGGGAGATCAAAAACCATCCTCATGCCACCAAGGCAGTAATCATTCCTCTCTGTTGGGGGTTGCTTGGTACTGTGGTGGGGATATGCAAAGGCTGCTGGCATTTCCACACATAGAAGGCCGACATTTCTTCAGACTTTGAAGTTAATAATCCTTCAGAGGTTGAAAAACTGAGGGATTTTCAAAACGCTTTGAATGTTTTATATGCCATGTGCTAACGTAAATATCTTAAAGTAATCACTGAAAGCTGATGCTTGGGAGTACTTTACAACTCCAAGCACCGTAGCCAAGTGCACCCTATTGCAGGGTGTAAAAGTACACAGTTTTGCTGTGGTAATGGTATTCTTAGAAAGAAGAAAGCTCCGACTAGGTTGTATGATCCACTGTCAAGAATGTTCTAATAAGCCTAATGCACCCAGAAAGGCTTGACTGCAGCTGTATCAGAAATACTATAAAGTAGACCTAAATGTGGCCTCAAAGTGCTCTACTTTTATATGCTTTTTATTGTTGGAGCCGATTTATTGTGCTAATGTGACTTTATTAAGAATTCTGTTTGATCATTTCCTCTCTGCAGCAAGAATGTTTTGTTTTCCTACAGTCAGGAGACTTAGGTCTAAAATGTGTTTAATGGAGTCGTTTCAGACAATAAAGTGAACATGATTAGGATTGGTAGTGACACCATCATTGATTGTATGCTTGTAAGGTTCCAGTGCTGAAATATCTAAATGGCCTTGTATCTATCTCTATGTCTGCTTTAGCACATCATTTCAGCATCGGCTGTTTTTGTTTCCCTCATTGGATCAATTACTCTTCAGCTGATGATTTTGTGGGGGGAAAGGAGTTATGATGGAAGGGGACTGGGGACAAGGGAAGCATGTAATGTAGCAAAAATGAATTAACAATGTGATGAGGTACAGTAAATCTGATATGGACCTTTCCTTTATACCAGGGATTCTCAAAACTTTTTTTTCATGGTGAGAAATGGTCTCATGGGCTACACTCTCCTATTTGTGATTGGGCATAACTTTTCTCTGTAATTACAGCTATTGTTTATGTTAAGCTATTTGTGACTCTCTTTTTAAACGATTCAGCATTTGGAAACAAAGTTAAGCAACATCATCTGACCAACAGGGTCTCCACAGACCACAGTATGGGAACTCCTGCTTTAGAGTGAGTGGTGTAAAGCCTTTTAACAATCACACATTATTAAAAATGCAGCCCATCTCTTTATCTGCTTTATAATGCCTTGAATTTATATAGTACCTCTCATCCAAAGATCACATAGCACTTTGCACATGTTAATGAATGTTATAACATCCCTGTGAAGTAGCTAAACATTATTATTTTTGTTTTATTACAAAAAATTCTACGGCAGAACCAAAAGAAATGACCATCCATCTCTCTCATGGCTTAAAGCAGCTAATAATCACTGATAACTGGAATATTAGCTAGTAATCACTGGTCAGTGTACATCTGATGACTAGAAAGGGACTATGAGTTAATCTATGAAAGTGGGGCATCAGGGATGTATTAATGACATCACTAAGGGACAGCCCTGGTGGTGTTCTCATGTGGTGGCAGACTTCTCTTGATGCCCACATAGCCTCCTTCTGTGAGGCTGATCAAATTTTATATGAGGGTGAAGGCATGAGCACTTTGAAAGCATCTCAGTATGCAGATCACCACAGATCTCAAGGTTTTTGGGAACATAAACCACTCTCCTACCACACTCATAAGCTGCCTTCTGTTTGGCTCTTTTGCCTACTGGCCACTTACACACATGACACTATTAATAGAGCCCATGAAGCTTCATGGGAACTTCCTGCAGCATCAGCTCTATATGCCTCCTTATAGCTGCCTTTGCTTTTCTTATATTCTTAGCTCATTCTGTTATCACCTGCCACCCACCACCATAATGTCTGGACCACCTGTCTGCAACTGCTGACTTATTTTTTCCATCTCTTTTTATCCCACCCCCTGCTCCCCAAAGCAGTAGCTAGTCCAACACCATGCTATGGCCATCACCTAAGAGAAGGTGTGACATTCTGTTCAAGACACCCAAAATGGTAAGCCATTCTGTTATCACTCTGTCCCAGCAAGTGAGAGCATTGCTGCTGCTAAGCTGTGTGTCAGCTACCTAACACGCCAGCCTGTCTGCCTTGCCAGCAAACTCTTGGAGAGTCTGACAGTCTAAACCTTGCCCTTCAGGTAATAATCAGTGAATTCCTGTGCCTGAGTTCCCCAGAGACCTCTCCCTGCAGTGTCCAGTTCCTCTCACAGAAACTATTAAGTTTGGTGCTTCCAAAGAGACAGCATACACACCAGCCTGTTAGGTCAGCTGAAGACTCAGGGTTTATATACAGTAGGGTGCCAGATGGTTTGTTGACTCGTCCACCAGAGAGCTAATCTCCCCTAGACTGCACTGTTGCTGTGCCTGACCACAGGCCAGAGCCTCATTCCTGAATGGTTTGCTGCCCCATCCTGATTGAGGGTCCTGGGCAGACAAACCCACTGTTACTCTGCCTGGCTGCAGACCAGAGCCCCATATCTGAATAGATTGCTGTCCCGCCCTGGTTGAGAGCCTGAGCAAATAGACTCTCTACTGCTTTACCTAACTGACTATAGGTCAGAGCCCCTACTGGATTATTGCCCTGCCTTGATTGAGGGCCTGGGCAGATAGACTTGTTGAGGCTCTCCCAGGCCACTGGCCAGAGCCATTAAGGCTTCCTGGGGTGCAGAGTCTCATCCCTGGGGAGCTCACAAAGCTATTTCCTCTGTTGCTTGTTAACATGATTTCTTTGGTTACCTTATATGTAAATGTTCTTCCATTGTCCTCTGCCTGTAAGCAAGCTCAATATATGCACTGCCTCCACAACATATTTTAAGGGTCTATTACCAGCACGCTCTTTATACATAATCTATACATACATCATACGATCAGCATCTCGCCAGTTTTCATATATGTCACTCGATACACTTTTATAGTACAATAACTTTGTATACAATCAGCTACTTTAACTGCTCATTCTTTGAGGTTCAGACCTCTGTGAACTTCAGGCAAGGGAGATAAAAGGGGAAGAAGGCATTTGGGTAGCAATGGCGAGCCCCAGAAGTGTCAGACACAAGGTTTGGAGACACACCAAGAAAGGAAGAAGAAAAATTTGGCAGCAGTTGAGGGAGACACTAGAGAGAATTGGAACATTTTGGGAGCGATGGAGGGGACAATGTCTAGCAAATGTTGTCCCTGCATTGTGCCTCATGTTTCAGAGGTTATTTTCCCTTATTGTCACTCATTTTGGGATCTGCCTCTGACATCATAATATTGGGATAGCTAGAATCAGATAATCCAATTCCTGGCACATCTGAAGGGACTCGTGTCCATATACCTTTATGAAACAGAAGATAGGAGATCTCTTTGCCCATTTTCTTCTGGACTCAGGTAAATGCAGAGACATTCTTTGTATGTTAAACTGTCGCAGTTGGAGAACTGACTGCGACACTCTGTACCTCAAAGTAGCATCCTGAAACCCTACCACAGTCATATAATTATGACATGTTTTGTAGAAAGTATATCTCGTGAAGTATCATTTTAAAAGTCTTGATCATTAATATCCTGTTGGATTGTATATACTATCATTCTATGTGCAGTTATGAAGTATTGCTCTCTGTGGTATTGAAATACATTGGGAGACGCCCACAGCCAGATTTTGTCCTTACTAAAAGGAGCACCCATCACTGGCCAGATGGGAATTGATGGCCCATGAAAAAAGAGTTCACTATCCCAGACACTCCTTAGAGAAGAACTGCTTGACCAATGGGGACTGCCTAACCCCAACATCATGGCAAGGATCTTCCTAGAAGCTGGAAGAAAGTATAAAAGAGGGTCAGTGACATCATCACTTGGCCTCTCCCCACCTCCCATCAACACATGGAATAACATCTGGAAGATAAAGACTTTGAACTGGGGAAGATTGGTCCCAGGCTCGAAAGGGGTCCAGTCTGTGTACTGAGGAACTGTTCCATCTTTTAGGGTGAGACACAGCTTGAGCCAAATCCTGTTTAGTCAGTTTAAGTTAGAATTTAGACAGCAAATTTATTTTTTAAGTAACCAACTCTTATTCCTATACTTGCTACTAATAATCACTTAATCCATCTTTCTGCAGTTAATAAATCTGTTTTATATTTTTTCTAAAACAGTGTGTCTTTGGTTGAAGTGCCTGGGGAATCTCAGCTCAGACTACAAAGGCTAGTCTGTGTCCATCCCACGCTGAGGGAGTGGTAAATTAAGCAATGAGCTTACACCTGTCAGGCTTCTGACAAGTGCAAGATGGTACAATTCTGGGGTGCAAGGCTGGGAAACTGGGGTGAATTGGCTGAAGACAACTGATGTTTAATGAGTTGATGGGAGATCATTCATGTAACTCAATTGAGTGTGTCCCTGCTTGTGGATGGCTGTGTAAGTGCAATACCTGCCAGAGGCTTGTAGCTTGACAGTGGCCGCATCACAGTATGAGGGACAGCCCAAGCTAGTGGGGTTGAAGGGCTCAGTGGTCCTACAGTTCCAAATTGCACCCTGGGGACCCCATCACACTGAATCAAATAAATATTGGGGAAGGGCAGTGCCGGTACTCCACAGTTACAACAAAAATTATGCTTGTAACCCTTCTGCCCATCAGAGTTGGCAGCAACAAGGGCCGGGTTCAGTATCCAGGGGTTCCATTCCAATAGCACAATACAAAAACCGGCTCGAGCCCCCACCCAGTGACCTGGGACAACCATATACCACCCCTCTGGGCGTCTGTAAGAGACAATACTTCCCCTCTCGCAAGCACAAAGTCTGAGCGTACCAAAGCCTTTTAATAACAGGGAGAAACAATGTGGCATTATATTGGGGAAACACCACATACAAGGTTAATAAACCAAACCATGAACCAGAAGCCCCCCTCCCAGCAAATAGGCCGTGGCCTTCCCTTTGGCTCTTGAGTTCCACAACCCCAAAAAGTCACTCAATAGTCCCAAAGTCCAGCAGCCCAAGAGTCTCTGTTCTGGGTCAGTGCAGAGTTCAACAGTCAATTGGCAGAGTCTTACCTCCCAGCCTGGGTGGAAATGGAGGGTAGGGCACGGGGCACCTTACGTGGTCCGAGGCCGACTGCGCTGCCTCTCTGTGGGGTTCCGCTGCAGCCCTCACCACACTCCGCTCTGCTCTGCTCGCCAACACTCGAACTGCTCTGCAGCGCCAGTCACTCTGCTAGCCGTCCTGCTAGCCGACACACAGACAGCTCTGCGGTGCCAGTCACTCCGTCAGCAGCACAAACAGCTCCGCTGGTCGACACACGGACTGCTCTGCTGTGCCGGCCACTCCGCCAGCCACACGAACTGCATCCAGGAACCACTCGGCTGAGTCCGCCACCAGCTGCACAAACTGCACCCAGGAACCGCTCGGCTGAGTCCATTGCTTTGCTCTGCTAGCTGCACAAACTGCTTGGTGCCACCAACATGCCTTTGGGCCCACCCCCACTTAACACAGTGCTCAGTAGTTTCAGCTCTTAAGTGATTTCAGCTCTTAGTGGGGGGGGGGGGGGGGAGAGGGATGAATCAGCACCTTGGCACAGGTACACCATCAGACTCAAACTGAATTCAGCTTAGCAGGCTGAACCAAGACTCCTAAGGGAATCAAAATTAGCTCTAACATTCCACAGTGTAGAGAGGCACAGTGGAATAGGCCTGGAGGACCCTTGGACAAGTCCCTCACCAACAGCTATAGAAACCTACCCATGGCCTCTCTCAATCTCAGAGTGTTCTGAAACGCATGGCCCTTGCCCAGTGAGTGCTACCTAGATGATGGCGAGTCCCTCCATCATAACAAGGGCCAAGTACGTGTCCATAGTCCTTCATTCACCAAATCAGGGTAACATCACTTGATATTTCCTGCCCCAATAACATAGAAACTGGGGCTCCCACATCAGCCGAAGTGGCCATGTGGGCTGCTGTGGGCTCAGGCTAGGCGCAGTGGGTGTGTCTATGCAAATTGATCAGCCCCAAAGTTATTTTCCAAAACTCACTGTAATTCCCATAGTTCGCCACCAGATGTCAGAATATATCCCATTCCTGACACTGCTTACATGCTAAAGCCTGTCCAGAAATATAGCCTTGGTCCACCTTAATCAAACGGAGGTTGCAATACATGGAGCTATGTTTACAATACATTTACAGTCTCTGGAATCAACTTCACTTACCTAAACATGAGTAGAGAGATATACTGCTCATCACATGCTCTATGCCAGGATTCAAGAGCTGAATACAAAAGAACAGAAAAGGAAATGTGACAAGAACATTACTCATCCACCATCAGAAGAAATGTACACTTCTGGGCTTACAGTATGCAATCTCTTCAGAGAATATCAAACAATAGCAAGTCCAATCAATTAACAGTGTGCTATAGAAACATACAGGAAGGAAGGGAGTCTTCCATTCCACCTTAGGAGGACCTCTTAGTATAATTGGAGGATATCAAATGAGAGTTCCTTTCATGGCACTTGTCTTGAAGAAATATTTGAGCACAGGGGAATCCCTTTCAGATACAGTGCATGGGAAATCAAAAGTCTAAAGCCCCTGCAAGTTAACAATAGATATCTCAGAAGGAACATGAATCTTGTAGTTATTAAAATTCTCCTCTCCAGTCTGCTCTTGGATTTCTGTTTTACACCTGTATTCCTTCCATACCTAGACAGCATGTGTTTCTGCCATACATAAGGTTCACTGGATACAAAATGAAAGGTCTGTGCCCACTAGAAAAGAAAGGACTGAGTCCATCAATGGGAATAAAGGTGGTAAAGGGTAAATATGAAGTATTCACCCCAATGAAAGAGCTTGTCCTCAAGTTCAGAACAAGTAACTCAGTGTCTAGGGTTCAAGTCCCTGTCTGAAAAACAGCTTGTAACAAACAGACACCCCAGAGATTATTCAAATGTCTACCTGCTACATGGAATTTAAATTCAGTACATAAGCTTTAAAAAGGCTGACATATTAGTTAGAGCTAAAAGAAACAGGTCTCCTACCCTCACCAGTACAGGGAACAATTATGCAAAGAAATCACTTTGATATATATTCCAGTACAGGCCAATGGTACACTTACACACAAGCTATTGCATCCTGAAGACTTCTGGACTTGAAGGGTTTGTCAAAATGAATACAAGATGAATTCTGTATATATAGAAAAAGCATAGCACAGCAGTGACTGCACAGCACTTTCTGTATTCCTACTGTGTACCAAGCAAAAAGATTTTTCAGTTCATACATCATTCACAACTTGCTACAGGGATTCCACAAAGCCAGTACATACCCTTTACACAAAGGAAGAGAAAAAAAGAGAAAAGAATGGATTCAAGAAAGAAAAGATTCTGAAGGAATGTCTGCTGGACGAGTAGTAGTCAGTGTCAGGGCACTAACAATACACAAAGCCTATCTATCAAGAAGCAAAATAAATAAGTCAAGAGAGTGTTCCCAGATTCTCAAGTCACTCTGAAATGTCCAGAGCATTTCAGTCTAAATTATTGTGAGGGAATGTCACTCCCTCACCAAGTTCAGATGCCATGAGAAGAGGAACCAAAGGAAACAGCAGCATGGAAGCTTTCCCTCCTCCCCTATCTTGTATACTCAGAAAACATATGTAGGGCCATTTGCACTATTTGGCATGTAAAGTACCAGTGAATGAAGGAAGGATGGATGCCTAGGGATGGGTGTTAGAGGTGAAATGCCACAAAACTTCCTCATGGATATGTGATGGTTGCCATCTTAGCTGTGGATTGAGCTGAGGGCCTCCCTGTCACTGTTCAGGGCAAATGCAGCTGTATTTCCCCTTAGGATTCCAGCAAGAACACCTATTCCCAGGCTTTCAGATCCCCAGCCATTGCCTTTCTGGGAGGAGACCCACATCTCTATTCCTTCATACTGGATTGTTTTTTTTCCCCACAGGCTACGCTGTTCTCTGCCTACACTATGTTATCCCCAGAACAGACAGTTTGCCCAAGGACAACTGGTTGCTTTCTCTTCAGAGGTGGTTAATAGAAGTAATTGTTACAGTTATAAGGTTGCACATGGGACATTATGCAAGCCTACTTTATCGTTAAAATGAAAGCATTACAGAGAAAACACATTAAAATCAATAAAAGAACATACATCCATGATAATAAGTTTACCAGAATTAAACGCAACTCTCACATGGATTCTGGCAGGCACAATCCTTCCAACCCACATCTAAGGGGGGTTTGGTTTAAGAATTGCGGTTACATGTCACCTCAGCACAAGTCCTTCTAACCCTACCTTATGAACTGGGACCCTCCATGAACCAGGGGTGTTGTTTGCTGGCTCATGAAGAAGGCCTTGTGCCAGTTTAAAACCAGGTTATTTATCCAAATACTCTTTCTTTGTCTGCTGGTCCCTGGATAACCCAGTTAGAACTAGTATATGGATAGCTCTCCAGGGGAATGGCTTCAAAGGTCTGATAACAGAGGAAGTATATTAGCATCCCCCTGCTCCTAAAGGAGGTAATACAATGCACCAACACTGGTATTAACCCTAATTTGATAAAGTTTATCTTAATTCCATAAGGTTTCTTCAGGATGTTGCAGGATAATGTCTGTCTGTCACACTTCCATGCTCAAAGCATGAGCTTCTTACAGCTTGAGCTAAAGCTCTCTAATTGGGGTTCTAACTGACTCAGGTTCTCTGTGGATCAGGCTGGG
Organism: Dermatemys mawii; assembly: GCA_007922305.1. Classification (NCBI taxonomy): domain Eukaryota; kingdom Metazoa; phylum Chordata; order Testudines; family Dermatemydidae; genus Dermatemys; species Dermatemys mawii. The sequence continues at coordinate 29,726,388 of ML677349.1, forward strand.
GGAGGTGGGGCGGGGGGACCTGACACACACACACATTTCCATCAGTGGTGCTATGAACAGGGCCTTAGTAAGAAGACACCATTTCTAAAGGAAAAATAATTTAGAAAGCCAATGAGTACAGAAGCTAAAAAGTTAAAAAGCAGGAGCAAGATGATGCAGGCATAACCTAGACTTGGATGATTTTTGGAGTTTAGCTGTTGTTTTGAGATAGAAAACAGCAAAACAAGTCTTTGCTGCCCAAATATCCTATCTGAAGCAAGTGAGAATCTACATGAAAGGTAGGTACACAGTAAATAAATAACTTTCCTGCACACACTTGCACTAAAAGCATGGATGAGAACTGATATTGCCACTAATATAATTGATGGCTACTGCTAATCTCTACTGCCTTATTCTTTCTTGCATAATCTTTTTTAGAGATTCTTAATCCAAAATCTTAAAGAAGCTGTTCACAGAAGAAGACTATTCAAGGACATTTAGTATTTATGGCATGATGTAGTATTTACATAACCACAGATACTGCGTGTTGCTCAGGGGTCAAAGATCACTCACCCACAGACAACCCACCAACTTCAGCAACTGCACACCGCGCCATAAGAACTCTAACTCAGGAACCAATCCATGCAACAAACCTCGATGCCAACTCTGCCCACATATCTACCTCAGCGACATCATCATCACAGGACCTAACCAGATCAGTCACACCATCACTGGTTCATTCACCTGCACGTCTACCGATGTAATATATGCCATCATTTGCCATCAATGTCCCTCTTCTATGTACATCGGCCAAACTGGATAGTCCCTGCAAAAAAGGATAAATGGACACAAATCAGATATTAGGAATGGAAATATACAAAAACCTGTAGGAGAACACGTCAATCTCCCTGGACACACAATAACAGATTTAAAGGTTACCATCCTGCAGCAAACACAACTTAAAAGACCAGACTTCAAAGAGAAACTGCTGAGCTACAGTTCATTTACAAATTTAACACCATCAACTCAGGATTGAAAAAGACTATGAAAGGCTAGCTAACTACAAAGAAGTTTCTCCTCTCTAGGTGTTCATACCTCCAGATCAACTGCTAGAAGAGGACCTCATCCTCCTTGATTAGAGTTAACAAGGTGGTTCAGCCTGATTGAACTAACATTGTTATCTCTAACCTGGTTCTTGCCTACTTATTTATACCTGCCTTTGGATACCAACTTGTCAGATGCATGCAGTGGAAGTATTAGCCCATGAAAGCTTATGCTTCAATACTTTTGTTAGTCTTTAAGGTGCCACAGGACTCTTTGTCACTTCTTCCAGTGGTCAAAGAGTAGGTTAAGTGTAATCCACAGCACACTAGGCAACACTGTTACATATTTCCAGGTCAGTAAAGGTGCCATCATACTCTCTGCAGAAAAAGAGTTTGGTTACACATATATCATGCTTTATCCATTGTTTAAATTTACTCATCAGCAGGGATCCAAGAAATCTGTTTGACACAAAAAAATGCAGAATTTGTGTTTTTACATTTTGTGAAAAAATAAAAACATATTAGCTATTAACTAAATGCTACTTAACATACCAGTGTCACTTATTCAATACATGCAGCCTCCCTCTGGTTGATTTTGTGGTTGATTTTTGAATGAACTTTAAATTTACATAGCTAATTATACTCCAGTAAACTGCTTCCCAGTGTATAGAGGTTACCCAATGGCAAATTGGTGTTCATGTTTGAATGCATCTCAGATTTCATGTCATAAGCAATTAAAGTTATGAAAACATGCTAAAAACCAGGACTAATTCAGAAAGTGAGTACTGTTAATATACAAGCAATTTTTGCTTTATTTTTGTGTATTTTTTTTAAATCTGAAAATACAATATATATAGAAGTATTTGGTATATGTAAGAAATAGAAATTGCAATTCTATTAATTGTATTTTATTATAATGATTGATGGCACTAGTAGGCTTCAAACTTGCTTAAAAATTGTAAATATATCAATAAAACTTTGTGCACAACTGATACCTATATATATTGTGGCTACAGAAACTAAACTTCAGTATTTCATTTCAATCACTGTAAAACATAGATTTTTATGCTTTTTTATTGGATAATTTTGGTTTTATTATCCTGGAAAACTATGTTCATCAGTTCTGCATATGTCATGTTGGGATGCAAATTATTTTCAGATATGAATACACGTGTTAGTAGAGATCTAAATATTAGTATTACCCAGGATAGCATTTGGGCCCTGAAACACAAAACTAGGATGTGGATTTAGTTCTGACTCTGGTTCTGTGCTCCTCCAGAGTTCAGTGCCTTTTGGGAGGAATCACAATTTTGGTCTAGCTGATTCCCCTTCACTTTGTATCTTGGATAGTCACTTAAGCCAGTGCAAGGTGAGTATAAATGGATGTAAAAAGCTACCACACCATTCTGGTAGTGGTTTACTCTCATTTTGCAGGCCGTAAGTGACTACATGAGACACAAAGCAGAATCAAGACCTACAGATTTAGGGGTTAACATCAAAGTTTTGTATTTCCTAAAAATTTGCAGGTATAAAGATTTGTGTTTAGGTTGGATCTATTTCTGCTTATTACACTGATGTATTCCATTATAACTGGCTAAATATCCAAGGGAGTTTTTCAAAAGAGAAACCCCAGATGTAGAATTTGTTTAACACTAACTGTACACAAGCTGGATATGATTATCAAATGGGGAGCTTTCAGATTCCATTCTGTACACATAGAATGAAAAGAAATGTGACTTGCACTGTGTGCTGCACATTACCTTATGAAATACCATCTAACTGTAAGCAAAACAAACCCCTTTGCAGAGTTCCATAAAGGGAAACAGGAAACACAGCTTGCAGGAGTGGAAAGTCTGCAGTTGGAAAAAACAGTAGAGTAACCCTGCGTAAACATAAACAGCATGATCAGATATACTGCAAAGGTCCTACAAGAGGTCTGAGGATGAAGAGGTCTCTGGCTGTTGCCAAATATAGGGTGATTTGTGTTTTCATTAAGATATGCAGACTTATTTAGGGCCCATTCCTGCTCCCATTAACTTTACTGGAAGTGGACTGAAACCATAGTGGCACTTGTTGGTAATGCAGGCTTTATAGGCAAGTGACTAAAAAAAGACACTATTTATTACATATTTTCAGCATGCTGATCCATATATCTTACAGTGAAATTGGCTGAGTGGTGAGACTTGTAATGAAAAGCTTTCCTGGGCACTGAGTTTAAAATGTAAACATATAGTAAAGTCCTAAAGGTTATGGGAGAAATCTTGGCATACAAAATAAACAACAGTAGATATTCATTTATATTGTTTACCAGCTGAATTTTCCCAAATGCCCCAGAACCATCACCAACAGCAGAATCAATGCGAAAGAAGAATCCAGCTTCTAATTTAGAGTCAGATTATGTCCACTCTAGTACGGGATCCCTGAAAGGGAACAAACACATGGATACACTCTCCTTGCCCCTGTGCTCCTATATAGGAGGAAACCAGAATTTGGCTGCTTGTGCTTCAGGATTGCCATGGAGAAGGTGGGCCAGTTTTGCTGGCAGCATATACACAGTGTGGTTGCTCAGCAGTGACAGAACTCCACAGGGTCCATCTGAGGAGGCAGTATTTGCAAAGGTGGTCTAAAGCCACTCTCTGGTCTTTGGACATCAAATGGTCTTTTTTGCCCTCATCAAAGATCAGAGCAGTCTAACTTGTGCCAGCTTGTAGCTGACCCTTAGGGCTTTTACCTCCACAAGGCTCACTGGAGTGCAGCACACTCTAGTCATTTGCACTCCTGCCTTCAAAATAGGAGAGGGGAAAGTGTTTGGAAGAGGATGTAGCGGGGCAGTTACCCTGCTTTGATGGAAAAAGGCTAGGCTGATTGGGGCGTGGCCCCGTCTGTGGCTGCTTCCCCAATCAGGCCACACCTGAGATGCTGGGTTACAGCCTCTCTCTAGCTTTGGAGAGAACTGGACCTAGCTGGACCGTGGACAGAGCAGTGCTGGGGAAGGGGCAGGCGGAGGTGGGGTGCTCAGGCCTGGTGACCTCCCAGGCTTCAGCCTGACAGGAAGGCCTAGGGAGGTACTGGGATGCAGGGAAAGGCAGCCAGTCCAAACCCCCCTTGCCAGTGATGAGTGGTCTTTACACTGCAGTTTGCCCCAGTGAACAGGCTAGATGATGATTGGCAGTAATCACTGAGGCAAGGTGGGGATTGAGGGCTGGGGTGTCCTTTGGGAGGGGAGACCCAGAGAGTGGGGGTACTGCTGGGGCAGAAACCCAGGGTAAGAGGCACCAGGGTCTGGGAGGGACATGGGGGCCTGAGGCAGGTGAGCCACTAGCTAGCAGATTGTGCTCTGAGCTGGAATTGAGCTAATTCCCAGGGCAACCAGCAGGAGGCGCTGCACTGCTGAGTCTCACTTTGCTACAGAGGGGTATTCCAGCTGCTCTGATAAGGCAGCTTTCTGGCCCCTTTGAACCATGGCTAAGAGCAGAGACTGAGGATCTGAACATACATCTATAGAGCTAATGTTGCTTCCCCATCCCATACCCTTTGAGACAATAGACATCTGTATTTGCCTTCAACAAACAGTGCTTTCAGGGCCACTGGTCTGGCACTATGTCTCCTCCATTTTTTCCCATCTTCCCCCTATAAGAGACTTAATTTAGCCCTTAATATTCAAATATTACTCATTGGACCTATTTAATATCTGCTTGTTACAGAGGGCATGGGTCTTTCACACAGAAGGGTAGAGAGAAACATTTTTAAACTGCAGGGAAATGTGATTTTAAAACTCAGTTATTCATGGGGGCATTTCAAGGCAAGAGTAGTACTGGTGTAGCCTTGGATTAGTTTGAGTGTGCAAATGTGACTAAAAACAGTTTCTTTTGCTCAGATGGCTAGGTAAGAAATTTTATTGCATTTCAGATTGGTGAAGCACAGAGACTAAGAGGTTGAGTTAGTACAAATCAGTATAATTGAAGTCATAGAAAAATAAGACAGAGTACAAAGATGGATCTCAAGGGGTGCAGGGTCTACTGGGGGGCTGTGAGCTGGTTTCAGGGGGTCTGCCAAGCAGGGCTGATATTAGACTTGCTGGGGCCCAGGACAGAAAGATGAAGCCTGGGGCCCTGAGCCCTGCCATCCAGGGCTTATGCCAAAGCCTGAGCAGCTAAACTTTGCAGGCCCCTGTCACAGGGTCCAGGCAGCCCTGTGTTCCTCTGTTTCTCAATAAAGGTCTTAACACCAAGCTTCAGTGTTTCCTGAGTGTCCTTTATTCACAGTGCTCCTTTGTGGTTTCCAAGTGACAAAACAGTGCTCCTCCAATCCCCAGACAGTTACCTCACTGCCTTAGTTCACAGGCCTCAAAGCACCTTGCGCACAACCAGGAGACAGCACTACTGCCTCCTCTTCCCTGCCTGGCCCTCCCCAACTGCCCCTGAGTCAGGGTTTTTGTAGCCAGGTCAGCTTCCTGCCCCAGCTCGAGCCTAAGCTCATTAGGGCTGACAGCTGGGTTCCCCTGCCGGATACCAGTGGCTCCTGCTCCTGGCCTCCTGCCAGGGAGCAGGGTTTAAACTGCAGAGGCAGGGCATTTCAGGGGTTTCTACCCCTGCCCTGCCACAGCCCCCCAGTGGCATTGGGCACTGAGCAATTGCCCTGCTTGCTGCCACCAAACATTTGCCCTGGCTTTTATCTGCAGAAACACAGTTGTTGTGGCACAAGTGGACTGTGGAGTTTGTATAGCATATTGGAGGGGGGTAAGGGGCTCAGAAAGAAAAAGGTTGAGAATCCCTTCAGTACAAAACATATAGAAAACAACCCCACTAGATCATGCATACTTACAGCTTTAGGATTGCACGAGATAAAGCAATTCCCCAGTGGTGACATACTTACAGCCTTGTGCATACTTACAGCCCCAAGGAGACCATTAGATGTGAAGATGGAAAGAAGAGTAAGTGGAAGTCATCATACATAGCAATGATGGTTTTGACTATTGTGTACTATATCATACTGATGCCCCATTGATAAACTTACATACTTTAGTATTTATACCATTCTGTTTACATGTTCAGTGACCATATCTGATTAAGTCTTGATTCCATATCAATATGTGGTTATCTGGGGAACTATAACTGGGTTTCAGATTATTGACAAACTATTTGCATTAATACATTTTCCAGTGTTTCCAGTATGTTAACGCAGTTAACCCCATGGCAGATATACTAAAAAATCCTTCCCTCCCCCATCCATTTTTAAGCATAAACTGTTTTTTTGCAGTTAGTTAAGTTGTTCATTACATACTCCATATTGTAAAATATTGCTAAATCTATTGCTCTCCTAAAATTAAGCAGTCACGTTCATTTCTTTGCTTTAGACTATCAAAACTACTAACAGGACTACTAGACCTCAGCTTAGTGCCAAGCCTATCTTAGTTATCATATCCTTTCTTCTATTTCCCTACTCACACATCTTCGATTACAGCTTTAAAAGCTTCTATTTAACTGTCTAAAGCATTTTAATATGTCCAAATTTGATATATAATTTAATCTTGCACCCTAAAATCAGGTCAGAGTTATACTTGAAACTACTTGAATACACCCTTTAAAAAGAACTGACTGGATTTCCAGTTGATGGTGTGTCATCAAGATTAGATATTTTGTTTAGGTCAGGCTCCTAACAACCTAAAGATATTGTCTTGAATGTGACCCATCATATACAATTAGCTAAGTGAGCTGTTTGTTTTCAAAGATTAAATTCTGCCCAATATTGGACAGGTGCACCAGGGAGAGAGAAGGCTACAGACAGCCCTGCAGCACACCCACACCAGACCAGAGCAGGACATGCTTCTACTTTGTGTACTAAGAAGAAATCTTAGCTACTATGACCTCTGGGGTTCCATGGCTCAAAGGGGACAGAATTTGTTTGTCTGGGGATATGACCAGGCCTCTGGCTCTCCTGTGCGCATACTGAAGCCAGCAGCAGATACAGGGTGTGTATGGGTGCATACCTCTCCCCTCTGGAATGATAAAAGCATGGCTTCCCAGCCCTGCACCAGCAGGATAGCTCAGGAAAAATCTGAAAAGCTGGCTCCATTGTGTTCCCTCTCCATGGGCCTGCTTACATCAAGAGTAGAATTTTGTCCTACGGGACTGCAGACTGTTTTAGGACTGATGAGATTGAATGTGTTATTGATTGGATACACTGACCATGTCACTTTCTTGTTATCCCTTACTAACTTGATACTTTGCAGCTCTTTTATTTCTGCGTTGGAAATCATATGGTTGCCACAACATCAATAAAAGTTCAAGTCAAGTAAAGCCAATTCTGAAGGTTTACAACAGAGTTCTCTTCTTCCAAAACCAGAAGCTAAATCATTTTTATGGCCAATTATAAACTGTCTCTTTAGTTTCAATTGACTTTCACTGGAGGCACTGATGTCTAACAATCAGGTTACAGTGTTGCAGAAGAACACATCCAGTAAGCATGTAAATAACCGGAACCATTGCAGCAGTTTTACATATACCAAAGATTGAGACTTCTATCCCAAATGACATTCATCCATCCTCAATGTTCTCTGTTCTTTTCAAGGAAAGTAGAGGCTAGACAGTATGGAACCCAGGATTTGTTGGCTGTGCTTTTTAGATTCATAGACTGTACAGTCGGAAGGGACCACTGAGATTCTCTAGTCTGACCTCCTGTCTAAAACAGGTCACAGGATTTCTAGGAATTAATTCCTGTTTAAGCTAGAGCATATTTTCTCATTCTTTTTTAAATCAGGACCTGCCTTAGCATTTTTATTTTACTTAAGAGACCTCCAAGCTATGCCATGAACGGTTGCCAAATCTCCTGGCACTGATCCATCTTTAAATGACCTGGCCACACCCTCATTCTTTGCAATCACACATTCATGGCCCTGGCTAAAGGAGAGAGTGGAGGAGTCAAGGAAGAGGGGGCACATGGAGGGGATTCCCTGGGGAGAGGTGGGTGTCCCCACTCCATGATATTTCAGAGTGGCTAAGCAAGGATTCAAGAAAAAGTCGCAAGTCCCATAATTCAAAATCAGATAATTAAAATCATGGCCCTTTGAGGGATATTTTTTGAGATAATTTCTGAAAAGTGGTATATAACTTTGGTTGATGAACAATGATGACTTCAACAAAGAGAAAATGGTTTTATATCTGTGATATCTTGATGAGGACATGAATGTTCATGAAAAGTTCATTGGATTGTTCCATGTACATCAGCAAAGGTAACTGTATCAGTAATTATTGCATCTAAATCTGGGAGTCACTGTCACAGACGTTGCTATGATGGTGCCATTACTATGGCAGGCATGATATCAGATGTAGCAACCAGACTACAAGAAGAGGACCCATGCTCTGGGTTATTAAAAATCTTAAGTATCATGAGATACTCTTGAAGCTATTATTGAAATCACAAAATTAATTAAGTCTCCCAATCGAGATGCTGCATTACAGGACATAAAATATGAAGTCAGCAGGCATCCACGTCCTCTGTCCAACAAGACTGACTCTTTGTGCAGAAGCATTAGCTTCTATTTCTGAGAACTATCTAGCACTATGTGCAACTTCAGAAGCTGTGAAGGTTGCAAGAAAAGATCTTGAAATGAAAGCTCAAATCGATGGCAAAGTAGCTCAAATGGAAAAGCTGAACTTCCACTTTGGTATAGAACTAGGTCAAAAAGTCCCCAACGTGGTGTACAATCTTTCCAAAACTCTGTAAGGATCAGATATTTCAGCAGCAGAAGGAAAATCTCTTCTCAAAATGACACAATTCACTTCAGGCCATCTGATCAGATGAATTGGGTCCATAGTGGGACAGTCTGTTACAATCCCAGGCTGTGGCCACCCTGGATCTCTGACAATATCTAGCCACTACCAAGGGAGATAGATGAAGCAGTATTTTGCCAATCCTGGAAGTCTTATGGGGGCACTAAGGCCAGAAGCCACCTGGTTCACTCCTACTACCTGAACCAGGAAGTGAATTGGGTTGGCCATCTGAGCAACTGTGCCGACTCCCTGCTGCTGCTACCATCATCACATCTGACCCTGCTCTTACCTGCCTCCTGAAATCTGCATCCAATCCTATTCCTGATCCCTGCTGTGCTCCTGGACTCCTCCTGACCTCTGCCCTCCCTCCTGGCTCCCACCTTGCCTGATTCTTGCCTTTCTTCTGGTTCCTGTCCTTCCTGCCCCACAACGCTCCACCCCCACTCTTCTTCCCTCAGTACGGATACAAGTCATTTGAGCAGCCGAAGCTCCTGGGACAGTAGATCAGGAATTATAGGAGTTCAGTTGAAAAAAAAATGTATAAATATAACAGATGTATTTGAATTCAGCAGCATGAGTTCTAGAAATAAAACTAATATAAAGTATTACATTCTTTCTTGTGATGTTAACTGTTAAAAAGAGGTTCAGAGAGATGAGGGTTGACCCAGAAGAAAGCTTAGGAGGTGCTTACCGGAGGAAGTTGTGCTACTCCTGTTCTTAATAAAATATATGGACCGATTGAAACTGACACTGCCTTCCTGCCTACTACAGTTATTTTCCTGGACTCCACTTCTTAAGGGCTCACATATTTCCTCTGCGAGAACCCTTGCAACTTACTATGATCAGATAGCCAGAAAATGTAGCCATAAATAAGTCAATAAACAATGACATCTGGGTGCAACTATGCCATGTTTTGCTATGCCTCTTGCTACTGTATACAGTAACATGGCAACCACCAGACCTTCCCTTACCATTCATTCTATGGGATAGCTGTTCACAGCACAGACACACCACTCAGAGCTTGATATGGGGGAATCCATTTGGCTGACAAAGAAATGTAAAGAATTAAAGCAGAAAGTGTAGTATCAAGGATGACAAATCTTCCTTTTTTTGTTCCTGAGAAGGAGCAGCATAAAGAAGAAAAATGGGAATTTTACAGACAGGTAATCGCATGATAACAGATCTGTTATTTAATACCACCAAAGCTATTTCCAATAGTGTTAGGACTTGTCTGTGCCCACCAGTATCAGGTTCTGCTAATCAGTGATCTGTAAATGTGCACGGTTCATTAGGGCTCTGAGAACAGCTGTCAGTGTCCGCTTGGAATCAGATTACAGGATATCATTAGCTAGGATTCCACGTCTCCTTTGAGGCTTTGTTAAGGCTAAGTCATAATTTTTTTCCAACTCTCTTGGAACCAGGAGAGCCAAAGACTAAAGGTTTTGTTTTACCTGCTTCTGCTGAATATCATTTTCATGTGTATTCAAAGGAAAAGCTGTAAATATAATGTTCCTTGTAAAAGGTGCTATAAAACACAGAATAGTTTCATGGCTCTGACATATACCTCTGTTCTAAACTTTACAGTTGAATTATTTTAGTGGCACAACTTCAATCTACTTTAATCTCCTACAGCCTATAAAATATGTAGAAATATATATTAAAATGCATTATAAATTTCATATGAAGCTCTTCACTTTGCTTTTGTGACTCTTATCTGATGACTTAGTAGTAAATTGGCTTGGCCATTATTGCATGAGGTCCAGTGCTTCAAGACTGAGCATATTCATTCTAGCAAAGCACACTCAGGGCTCTAACCATTCTAGGAATAGTTTTTCTTTAGAATCATAAAACCATTGGATTAGAAAGGACAACAAATTCCTTTCACTACAATAAATAGTACATCATATAAACACAGGAAGAAACGGTGGCATTACCTTTTCTACCACAGTATTTAAAATGCTTTTTTTCTCTTTTTTCCCCTTTTTGCTGTAATAAATGTAAGAAAGCTAGAGCTGATTGAATAAAAAAAACTCATAAATGATTTGCTAATCTGATGACTGACAGAAAAGCAAAAATCTGACAATGGACAGAAGTAAAAATCATCCAATAAATTATTTGCTGAATATTATTCAACCATCTATTTGCTGAATATTATGTGACCAAGCCAGTCAAATATTGGAGCAAAATTATTCATGAATCATTTATTCAAAGAAAGATATCCAGGTTCATCTACTAAATTGTTCTGAGTGAATAATTATATCAGCTCTAAAGACAGAGTAGAACAGTCTAACAGACACAGTGCACGTGTAGTAAGACAATACCGGTTATAATTGTAACCGGTTAATGGTATTAGAAAAATACAGCAATAATATATAATAAAGGTCATAATACATATTAACATATAGGACCTTACCCTTCAACATTTACTCATGTGAATAATCCCCACTGAAGGCTAGCTGCAGGATCAGATCCCTAATGCAGACTGCAAGATATAACCAAATACTAATGCAGATTATAAACATCTCTGTATAATACAGGTCCCAGCAATCTTGACATCATTAACAGCTAACACTTTTTATTGTTTATTAAAATCTCTCTAGATCCTGCATTTTCAAACAGGGACAGCTAAATGTAGGCACATAATCCATATTCAGGCATCTAATTTAATGGCCTAATGTGGACCCCAATCCAACTCTCATAGAAATCAATGAAAAACCTTCAGTCAGAGCAGGACTGGGCCCTTTTCATTAACATCCAGAGGAGCTGTGTTCACTCAGCACCTCTGGAAACACACCATTTTGGAAACACACATGCCTAAATATGCCCTTATGGACAAGTCCTGTAGAATTTAATGGAAAATGATGAACTTTGAATAGGTTTGTAGAGCTTTCCCACAGAACTAAACAAAGAATTATAAGCCTGATATAGAATCATAAGATGCTTGAAAACATGAAAATTATAATTCACTATTAAGTTCTGTGAGACTTTAGTGCAGAATCCTATTAAATATCAGGGCTTAGACTGCATCCAGTTTTTTCTCAATGATAGATTTTTCCATACAGCTGGATTTAGATGCCTCTCATTAAGTATCCAAAGTCTGAAAATTTTGGCCGTAGTATTCAACTTTCCATAGGCTGACTCCAAAAGTTTTAATGCTCCTGATCTGGTGTGAATGCTAAAAAATGAAAGCTAACAGAATTAACTACAGTGCTGTGTGCTGTGCCCTTGAAACCTATGGCTGTGAGCACAGTTTCAGCTTAGGATACAAAACCTCAACAGAGTGCTTCTCCAAATAAATGATGTGCTGTGCATTCTTCATGTAATTTTTTGGTGAAAGACAAGCAAAACAAAAGTCATATTTTAAATAATTTCAGATGATTCTTCATTGCTTTCTGCAAAAAAACTAACAACAGGAATCCTAAAGAATTAAAAGGTACAAGGGACGCTATTTAACAGAATCTGCAACAAGGAAAGTGCCAGAAACTTGTACAATGTTCTACAGCACAGGCCACGGAAGTGAAAAGCTCATACCCCTCTCCCTCCCCAACCTTCCAAGCTCCATTGTGGGGTGGTGCATGAAAGTCAGCTAGTACAGATCCCGCCTCAGGACTGCAGACTCCATCCCCATTCTTCAGGGCAGTGGATAGACTCCTAGAGCCCCGCCCGCCAAGAGCTGTGTACAGCTTCAATGAGTGCCTCTGAGAGGTCTGGCTTCCCCCTTAGGATTCCCCTCTGGGGCTACAGATAGCAGCATGCACTCCAGCAGTCGACAGGTCAGACTGTGTCATGGAGCGCATCTGGGGATGCTGTTTGTTTAGTGAAGAGACCCAGGGCTGGGTTAAAGAATGATAGAAAGATCCCACACTGGCTGAAGAGCCACTGATAAAGGGCTGCTCCCATTTTATCTGTGAATATGTTTGCCATTTGTGGATTTAAGTCAGCTCTGTAATTACGTTTTAACACCAAATTTTCTTCAATCGATTCTGCTTGGTGCAGTTCACAAGCTGCCAGTCCAGGATGAGAATTTAAAATGAGCAGAAAGTCAGTTTGAAACCAATTAATCAGTGAAGTATATTTTTTTAAAAGAAAAATATTGTTGGGCAAATTGGTTTAGCTACATTAGCTCGCACATACCGCTGAGCCAGGCAATTGTGGCTCAGGTTCTAGTGGATTTCTGTCAGCTGGAGATGTTACCACAACAATGAGAACCAGATTCTAGGCCATAATGGGCAATGCCAAACTTTCATTCCATTTGGAACAGTTCAGCACAATTAGTGCTAAAGGAAATGCTCAGGACTGAAACAGCAGGGTGTTGTGAGGCAGGACTGGGTCCATTTGCAGAGATGTATGGAGACTCTAGCACAGCTGTATGCTTCGAACAAGCTAATAGTTGTGGATTTTCAAACGCACTAAAAAAAACTGACTACAAATAACAAGCACTGTGGGAAAAGTGTCCTGGATTTTCCCAATAGGATATCTCCTCCGTGTGGATCTTCTGAATACATTTGAACCATTTGCGTGCTAACTTTCAAATAAAAAGGCCAGCACTCTAATGAGGACTGTAATGGTGAATTTACTTCCAAATTCAAAGATTGCTTGTGGCCCTGCATGGATGACGGAGAAAAAAAATCTGTGAATATTTTTTTAATAACATTCATGAAAATCTTAGATGTTTATCAATAGTTACCCAGCTCTAAAATCTGAATGAATGAATAAAGACAAAGATTGTAAAAGAATTTACTGGGAAAAATTAATTCTGAAAAGATCAATGCACTTTTTCTATGATTTATTATTAAACAAAAGACAATAAATGAGACACACAGGCTATTTCACAAAAGACTCAATTTAGATCCAGAGAGTGACTGCTATTGAAATTCTGGACAGACTTTCTCAGCAGTGCTGCTGTGGTAGGATTAATATTGGAATCCATTGGCAGGACAAGTCACAGAAATGTGCTTGATGTATTTTTCAAAAGCATTCATTTTAATATAGAGATCTTTCTATCTGACATGGCATAGTGACCAAGTGGTAATTAAAGGTAATTGTTCAACTCATTTAGTGTACTTTTTTTCCTTATTTTTCCTAACTGAATAAAAGGGCTATTCTTAAGAGAATGTTGCTGCGTCCCAACTTTCTTTCGATAGAGCAAAAAGAAGGGACCTAACAAAATACTGTGATGAAAACAAAGCCACTGTTTAGAGCCTTTTCTTGCAGCTGTGGCCCAAATTATAGGAGATTTCCATATACTTAACTCCAGCTCTAGTTTACTATAAAGAGATTTACTATGGGTATCTGGAAATACGTGATTTTTTTCTTTCATCATATTGATTTATATGACTGTAATTACAATCATCATGTTCTTCGGGGAAAAACTAGTTCTCCTGTTACCTGTTTGGACTTGCTATTTTGTGCAACTCCTGTAGGGACTTTCCTACGCAGCCTGATGGCTCTACCCTACTCCCCTAATTTTTCTTCCTGGTTGCTCATGAGCCACAATTCCAAAAGGGCATGTGTCAGCATGGAGGCATATTTGCTTTGAAAAGGGGCAACCAAAAACAGTGGGCAAGAGCTTAGGTTAAAGGTTTCATTAGATGAATACAAAAATGTACCTGAACCAAAACCCAGAATCCAGTTCCCACAGACTCGCGGAGAAGAGATTGGACTCTAAGCCTGGATTAAAATAAAAATTACAAAGGCAAATCACTTCAAAACAGTAAACTCCATAGGCCCTATCAATACTGGACTGGACCAAAAACCCCAGATTGACTCCGCTCAAGACTGCAGGGTTTGAATTCTGGATCTACATTTTGCAGTGTGGGCTCATCTCCGGATAAGTGGAAGCAATGGTACACCACTGATCCAACATTCATAGCAATAGTGAAAAGGGCTGATAAAAGACAGAAGAGGAAACACCCCAGTGCTATTAAATTCCTAAAGAAGAGACTCAAGCTGCTACTTTGGAAGAGGCTAAGGAAGACTTTCAAGATGTCCCAGTCTTTTGCATCAGCTTGCCAGTCAGTTCTTTTCATCATCAAACTCAGCAAAGGATCATTAGCACAGTAACTGCTTCACCTTCACCCTTATAAAAATGTCCTACAAAAATCCTATTGAATTCTATAAAGATTCAGATCTGGAACAACCCCTTATACTGTGAGCCTATAGTCTTTATTGTCTTTAAATCAAGGAAGACCATTATGAGGAAAGACTTTTCTGAGATTATTTGGGGAAGCTATTTCAGAAATACGGGTAAGCATACAATTTTAGCCACTTAAGGCAAGTCTCCAGCTATGCTATTTTTTGCTGTATTAGAAAACCATTAAAAAGATTTATTTAAGTGAGTTCACACATTTGTAATGCAGTGTAAAAGGGGTAAAGCTCCATTTAATTTTTTTAAATTGTTCTGAAGACTAAGAGCCTGATTCTCCCTGTGTTACTCCAGTTTTACGCCAGTATAACTCCAGTGACTTCAACAGAATCACTCTGATGTAAAACTGGTGTAAATAGAGGGGAATTAAGTAGCAGGTGTGGGAATCATGGGGTATGAGGAATAAGATACCTTTGGTATGAGGAATAAGATACCAGGAGGTTTGCAGGTGGAGGATCAGGAGGTTTGATCTCTTTCCTACTGTGTCAGCTATTGGGTTAGCCTGTGTAATGGTGCTGTTTCTGGCAGAACCCAACTGAGAGTGCCAATTCAGGAAAAATTTCTTAAAGATGGGCAGTTACAGCCCAAGGCTGGGGTTTTACCACGCCTAAGGCAAACCAAACCAGTCAAACAGAGAGGACTTTGGTTTTACCCCACTAGCTAACCACAAGTCACACAGGCAATTCTCTTAGACACTCCAGTTTCCCAGTATCACCACCAGTGCCACTCATTATGAGGATGACTGGTTATGAAAACCAATATCCCAGTAACAGAAAAAAAGTTCTCCCAATCCCAAAGGACCAAGCCCCAGACCCAGGTCAATATACAAGTTAGATCTTATTGACAAATCACGCAGTTACCAATCCTTTAGAATCTAAAATCTAAAGGTCTATTCATAAAAAGGAAAAAAATATAGATGATAGCTAGAATTGGTTACATGGAATCAATTACATACAATAATGGCAAAGTTCTTGGTTCAGGCTTATAGCAGTGATAGAATAAACTGCAGGTTCAAATCAAGTCTCTGGAGTACATCCATGGCTGGGATGGGTCCTTCAGTCCTTTGTTGAAAGCTTCAGTTTGTAGCAAAGACCCTCCAGAGATAAGAAGAAAGATTGAAGACAAGATGGAGATGAGGCACCAGCCTTATAGTCTTTTCCAGGTGTAGGAACACCGCTTTGTTCTTACTGTGGAAAATTACACAAAATGGAGTTTGGAGTCACATGGTCAAGTCCCTGCATACCTTGCTGAGTCACAAAGTGTGTCTGCCTTCTCTCAATGGGTCAATTGTATAGCTGATGGGCCTTAATGGGTCATCAAGGAGGTTAGACAGAGCTAACACTAACTTGTCTGGGATGTCACCCAGAAGCAAAGTATAAGTTTGAGATACAGACAGTATAGAGCCAATACTCATAACTTCAACTACAAACATGACACATGCATATAGATAACAATCATAACCAGCAAACCATAACCTGATCTTAGACACCTTATATGACTCCCTTTACGTAAGATCTGGTGCCACTACAGGACCTTGGTTGCCACAATGATCTATATGCTCCCAGATTATGTCAACAACATCACATCCTGAAAATTAGCAGGTGTACTATTCAACAACCCTAGCGTGGCACTATCGCAAGTGAGGAATAAGAGGATCTGCAGAAAGCTTTCATGGGGATGTTTAGTGTCTATCGATAATGTGCACAGGACTCACAATCCTATTTGTCTTCTGGGGTATACACCAAGACCAGCCTGTCACAGTTTAGGGCAACTGCACCTGTATTACCCCCACTGTGGTCCACCAAAGGCACACAGTCTGGGCTCCCACCAGCCAGAAGATTAAAAACTGTGGCAAAGGGCACCCGAGGGGGAATACAGGTGCAGTTGACCTGAACTATGACATAGTCACCTCCAAAAACTTCCAGGACAGTCGTGATTTTTGAATGCATCCCTCCATTCTCTACATTTGCAAATACATTAATACATGATAAACTGTTATTTAAACTTGCGAACGTGCATGTATTGTGAAGTGTATCTACAGCAAATCCAAAGAGTATTGCTAGGACTTCAACAGTATTCTGTGCTCAAATATTTATTTATTGGGAGGATATTGGAAGGGGACTTTGTAAAAAGGCTGTCTAAATAAATTTGTCTCCACAACAATAAAAGAGCAAGAAACTGCTGCTTGCAACTCAGAATATCTGTAACCCTAAAGTTTGTATAGCCCCAAACTCCTGGCCATTAAAAAATCGTAGAATGATAGAATATTAGGGTTGGAAGAGATCCCAGGAGGTCATCTAGTCCAGTCCCCTACTCAAAGCAGGACCAGTCTCCGACTAAATCATCCCAGCCAGGGCTTTATCAAACTGAGCCTTAAAAACCTCTAAGGATGGAGATTCCACCACCTCTGTAGGTAACCCATTCCAGTGCTTCACCACCCTCTTAGTGAAACAGTGTTTCCTAATATCCAACCTAGACCAACCCCACTGGAACTTGAGACCACTGCTCCTTGTTTGGTCATCTGCCGCCATTGAGAACAGCTGAGCTCCATCCTCTTTGGAAACCCCTTCAGGTAGTTGAAGGCTGCTATCAAATCTCCCCTCACTCTTCTCTTAGACTAAATAACCCCAGTTCCCTTAGCCTCTTCTTGTAAGTCATGTGCCCCAACCTCCTAATCATTTTCATTGAGCTCCACTGGACTTGCTCCAATTTGTCCACATTCCTTCTGTAGTGGAGGGAGCAAAACTGGATGCAATAATCCAGGGGTGGCCTCACCAGTGCTGAGTAGAGGGGAATAATCACTTCCCTCAATCTGCTGGCAATGTTCCTACTAATACAACCAAATATGCTGTTGGCCTTCTTGGCAATAAGAGCACACTGCTGACTCATATCCAGTTCTCGTCCACTGTAATCCCCAGGTCTTCTTCTGCAGAACTCCTCTTAGCCAGTTGGTTCCCAGCCTTTAGCTATGCATGAGATTCTTCCTTCCTAAGTGCAGGACTCTGCATTTGTCCTTGTTTAAGCTCAGATTTCTTTTGGCCCAATACTCCAATTTGTCTAGGTCACACTGGACCCCATCCTTACTCTCCAGTGTATCCACCTCTCCTCCCATTTTAGTGTAATCTGTGAACTTGCTGAGGATGCAATTAATCCCATCATCCAGATCATTAAATAAAGATGTTGATCAAAACCAGCCCCAGGACCGACCTCTGGGGCATTCTGCTTGATATCGGCTACCAGCTAGACATCAAGCCATTGATCTCTACCCATTGAACCCGACAATCTAGCCAGCTTTGTATCCACCATATAGTCCATTCATCCAATCCACACTCTTAACTTGCTGGTAAGAATACTGTGGGAGACCAAATCAAACACTTTGCTAAAGTCAAGCTATATCACATCCACCACTTTCCCCATATCCACAGTGCCAATTATCTCATTATAGAAGGCAATCAGGTTGGTCAGGCATGACTTGCCCTTGGTGTATCCATGTTGACTGTTCCTGATCACCTTCCTCTCCTTCAAGTGCTTCAAAATGGATTCCCTGAGGATCTGCTCCAAGGCCTTGGCCTTCCTGATTACATCCCTGCATGCTCTAGCAATATTTTTATACTCCTCCCTAGTCATCTGTCCAAATTTCCACTTCTTGTAAGCTTCCTTTGAGTTTAAGCTCACCGAAGATTTCACTGTTAAGCCAAGCTTGTCACCTCCCATATTTGCTATTTTTTCTGCAAATCAGGATGGTTTATTCCTGCGTCCTCAATAAGGCTTCTTAAAATACAGCCAACTCTCCTGGACTTCTTGCCCCCTCATATTATCCTCCCAGGGGATTCTGCCCATCCACCCTAAGGGATTCTAAGTCTGCTTTTCTGAAGACCAGGGTCTGTATTTTGCCACTGTAATTGTGGTGCATTCCATATTAGGACACATGACAACTTCTCCGGGTGAGAAGTGTTGGTGCACATAATGCATTACTGAGGAATTATCCCAGTTTGGGGCACTTTGGAATGATCTTCATTATGAGAGTTTTGGCTTCTTAAGAAGGGGTTGGATCTGAACTCCTATAAGATAATGGAGCTCATCAATAAATATTAAATTGGATGGGGTTATCTATTTGTCTATTCTTCTGTCACACAGAGATGGGAGGACATGTTATGCCCAATGGGATGGGACTAGCATGGTTTGATTATTTTCAGTATTTAAGAGAAATGTTGTTCTATTTATGTTTTCTTGTGTAAAGAAAGCTAGAGGCTTTTTCTTTCAGTCCTCTGTTTATCACACAGTTCTGTGTATAATCGCATAGATATCTCATCCACATGCAGGGTATATACTCATTCACCACGTGGTTCTGCAGTTTGTCAGAAAATTTCACAGTTCATCACATGAAATATGACCTCCATGCATATAGATGTAGCTAGGAGTACCACCAACAGTCTTCATTTTGCATATTTAAATATAGCATATTAAAGACTTTTCATACTATTACTGTTATTGTTAAATGTATTATTTCTATTACTGTGGCATTGTAGGGGGGCGGCACTGGGGCGCGTCCCTCTGCGGGGCAGTTAGGCACCACACCGCCTCGCTACACACCCCTCAGCCGGGTTGGGGAATACCCGGGCCTGGGGCTCAAGTGCTCAGCCTGGCCTGAGCAGTACCAGTTCAGCATGCCCTAGCCCTGAAGTAGGGCGGGGCAACACACACAGGTAAAGTCAGGGGCTCAGACCCTCAAGCAGGGGAGGAGCAGCAACAGTTGGAAAGGCCCAGGCCATGAGGCAGGGCGGGGAAACACACGCAGGCAAAGTCAGGGGCTCAGACCCTCAAGCAGGGGCTGAGCAGCAACAGACAGCTAGCACTGGTGTCTGGCTGATGGGGAGACTGCCACCCACGGTTAAGGGTGGCAGGGGGGGACGCAGGCCCACCCGCTCCACTGCGTCCCGGCCCGGGGCCCTAGCAGCGGTAACAGACCTGCTGCAGTCAGTGGGGATCCTGACCGCAACACACTGACATAGGTTCAGGCTCATTCCCCGGGCCACTTCCTAACTCCCCCTCAAAGGGTACCTGGTTAGACGCGGTGACTTCCATGGGCTCCTCCGAGTCGCTGTCTGGGGGCAGAGGCAGCAGCTCCTCGGGGTAGAATGGACTGGGTAGGCTCGGTGCCTCTTCCTCCATGTAGCTGGCACAGGGCACACTGGGAGGCTCCTCGGGGTAACATTGACTGGGTAGGCTCGGTCCCTCTTCCTCCGGGTAGCGGGCGCAGGGCAGGCTCGGCCAGTTCCCGGGCTCAGGCTGGGTCACAGAGGCTTCCCATTCAGGAGCTCTGGTCGTGGCCTCCGGTGGCTTCCTCCTAAGTGAGCTCTGGGGCCGAGCTTTTATACTTCTGGGTCAGCCGGCTGACCTCTGGGAGGTGGGTGCAGGTTTCTCCAGCTCCGCACCCTTTGGCCTCTGGGGAAGCTCGTCCCCCTGCGGGGTGGTTGGGCACCACACCGCCTCGCTACAGGCATCTAGATATGCCAGTCAATGATCAAAGTCCCATTGTATGACATGCTATACCAACATAGAATAAAAGACAGTTTCTGCCCCGCCCCCCAAAGGCCCTTTTGCTGCATCATTGTCTTATAGGGCAGACATTTTGCAATAGCTTAATGATTTAAAGTTGTGAACACACATTTAGCAGAAAGGTATTTTATGGTATGAATGGAGCAAACCTTTTGGTAATATAAAGCAGTTGTTAAAATATACAATTAAGTCAGGCTAGTTATTATTGCTGCAGCCCCATTGACAGATGAGAGATAAATGCTTGACTGAATAGGCCTTTGGTTGAACAACTGACTTCGCACAATTACACTGCATTAAGCAGCTAACCCCTGCTGAATGCATAAGAACGAACATCCTGGGTCAGACGAAAGGTCCATCTAACCCAGTATCCTGTTTTCTGATGGTGGCTAATGCCAGGTGCCCCAGAGAGAATGAACAGAACAGGTAATCATCAAGTGATCCATCCCCCCGTCACCCATGCCCAGCTTCTGGCAAACAGAGGCTAGGGACACTATCCCTGCCCATCCTGGCTAATAGCCACTGATGGATCTATCCTCCATGAATTTATCTAGTTCTTTTTTTGAATCCTGCAAGTGAGCAATACTAAGATTTAGAGTCATAGTTTTTAAAGCCAGGAATCACTATCATGATTTAGGCTGATTCCCAACACAGAATTTCTCCAGAGCCTGCTATATCCAGCCCAGCAGCTTATGGTTTAACTAAAGTATACCTTTCAGGAAGATATCCAGTCTTGAATTAGACTCCCAGTGATGGAGAATGGGGTTGGAGTCAATTTCCAAAAGTCCTACAGTTTCTAGATGCTTTGTTGTGATGTCTGGGCTCCAGTGCCAACCAAAGATCTGATTCATCTTTCCTCTACACCTTTTGAAGTCATTTACAGTGGTGCAAGGTAGACATAAAATGCTTTCATTCTGCTTTAATAGGGTTTTGACACCTGTTTTGGGCTCATCATGTACTGGTGTGAATGATTAAATATATGCTGGGTAACTGTGAATAGGGTCCCAGATTATACCTGGGGTAAAACAGAACATGGCAATCTTTATTAGCTATCCACACCAACACTCAAAGGAGTGGTGAGATGTGCTAATAGCAGAATGAAGTGATTTAAGAACATAGTTCAGTCTGACTTTTTCCATTATTTCAGCTACAAGAGTCCTTTCTGATATTCCCTTTAGGCAAGGATATTTGCCCCATATGAACCATGATACCCACAGTCTCGGGCCCCTTCTGGATTCCTCGCTGACAATGACCTCTTTCATAGCATTGGCCACAAAAAATGTTTTCTACTATCTGTGTCTAGGTAGGGGACTGGGCCACATTCTCTCAAACAACAGGTTGGTCTCAATCAAAACCACCTTCTGTTGCCTCCAGACACAATACACCTTGGCTGAAAGTACCACCATGCCCGAAAGAGCTGTAACTGGGGCAGAATGTAATAGCTCATCTCCTCAGCAATGCAGGTTACTGAGAGCATATCACACCTGCTTGCCCCACTGGCTCCATAATGAATAGTAAATCATACTGAAGGTCTCAGTTCTTGTTTTCAATGGGATTGGGTCCAAGATACCTAGAGGCCCACTTCATCTTCTAGGACCTCACTGCTCTCAAAACTGTGCTCCTCTGGAACAATGGAACTATTTTCCTCAGGGGAGATGCTAATGTATGCAGGAGACTGAACTTTCTCAGCAGCTGACAGACACTGGAATTCTTTACTGAAGGAACTGTGACCGCAAACCTCACCATGCTCAGGTTCAAATACGAAAGTAACTTTTGTTCCTGCTTTCCCACAAAGCAGCTCCTAACCTCCTAGCATTTACCTATGGATTAAAAAGGTTACTTACTGTTGTGGAAAATAGAGAGGAAACTTAACTTTACTGTGTCAGTATAAGCCATAATGTGTTTCTGCTCTGAAAGGTGCTTGTATACCATGATGATGGGCACTGTAGAAGAACCTGAATAGAGCAGAATAGGCTGCCAGCTCTGTTTGAAATTCCATTTTTCCCAGTACGGTGGTTCTGCTTGTGGTTGTCATTCTGTAGAAAGACATTATCCTTCATTTATTACAGCTTAAAGTGGGAAGATAAGAGTTTTTGTCTCTATGTGGGGGACTTGCCTAATGCTGTAGATAAGTTCTGAGCTGGTGAGAACACAAGGGTTATAGGATAAAATCCTAGTGAACAATATAGAACAAGCCTGCTGAGATCATCAGATGAACTGTTCCTTTTTCTAATCTCTTTCCTTCAAGAAAGGCAGAAACAAGACTGGAAATAAGGTGAATTTTTAACAATGAGTGTAATTAACCAGTGGAACAACTTGCCATGGATTCTCTGTCACTTGAAGTCTTTAAATCAAGATTGAATGTCTTTCTACAATCCATGCTGTAGCTCAAACAGAAGCTATGGGCTTGATAGTGAAATTCTGTGGTTATTTTATTCTTGTGCTATGCAGAAGATCAGATGAGATCACCCTAATGGTCCATTCTGGCCATAAAATAGATCTAAGTTTGACTTTATTTGCTTTCAATCTTTGTTTTCTTATTAAGTGAAGCAGTACAGGAAACTTTAACAGACATTTCTGAAGTATACGTTTTTCACTTCTGCTGATAAATATTGTTAGGTCTCAAGCCCTTGTGACTAAAATTGGCTGTCTTGGAACACCCAGTATCGAAGGAACTACCTCCACGTGAGATGCTCTAGACTTTGAAAATAAAAAGCAAACACCTACTAGCTGGAGCACTAAGGCTATTAGCCAGAAGTAGACATAACTGTGGGGAGGTCCTTAGAGATTCAGGGGCAATGCCCTCAGGGCCAGCCCACAACATTTTGGCACCTGAGGTGGGGAGCTCAAATGATGCCCCCATTCCCCCTCGCTTGGGCCAAAACTTTTTCTGCCTTCTTCCTGTTCTACTCCTCTCATGGTACTGCTCTGGTATGTACCCAATAAAGGAGAACTAACAACTTAAAATGCCTTGTTCAAACATTTTAAGTAACACTTAACTTTCAAATGCCTGAATAGCAAATGTAACTTTTGTCTGCATAGTAAACACTGGCATTTGTATTTGTTTGAATAATCAAAGTGGTGCTTTCCGTGCCTTCTTGGTTGCAAAGGTTTGAACTGCTTCCCGAAGGTCGACAGTCTGGGCCAGCTCCTGCTCTATTGAGATAGTTGCAAGGCCAACTAACCTCTCCTGTGTCATTGTGGAGCCTAGATGTGTTTTTATTAACTTCATCTTGGAGAAGCTGCGTTCTCCACTGGCAACTGTTACAGGAAGTGTTAGAAATATGTGCAGAGCATCAAAAGCATTTGGAAAGAGGGTGGTCATCTTATTTGTGCACATCTATTCCCGAACAGCCTTTAGAGTCGATCCTGCTGAAATGTATCTTGAAAGGGCTTTGAGTTCATCACCTAAATCACTCGCATCAATATCGCACATGTCATCATTTGTCAACATTGTCTCTAGTGCCTTGCATTGCTGATGTAGGTCTTCTTCAGGTAGAAGTTAGGAGTTTTAGAATATCATACAACATCCCAAATATACTGCTGTGTTCCTTAAGCTGCATGAAACATTCTTCAACTGACTGTATTACACAATCTAGCACCTGGTTAAAGAATTCAACTTTGAATTGTTATTTGGGGTCTCTTATGGGATTATCCCAGGCCTCGTAATCAAAATGTCTTCTTCGTCGGTGAGTCTTGTATTCTTGAATGGGTGGGAAAATAGCTTCATAGTTCATTTGCCAACTTCTGT
The DNA here is from genome assembly GCA_007922305.1 of Dermatemys mawii. Lineage (NCBI taxonomy): Eukaryota > Metazoa > Chordata > Testudines > Dermatemydidae > Dermatemys > Dermatemys mawii. Next base: position 29,750,634 of record ML677349.1, read on the forward strand.
GCACTCTTCAGAATGTTCTGAAATCCCCCATGTGACTGATAAGACAGTAGGTATGACTTTCCTTTTTCCAGTTTTTCCACTGCTCCAGATATATCAAGGTCAGCACCTTGGAGTCTCTTGCTTACATTTATTTCAAACAGTATGTCATGCCACAACACTAATCCACACAGAAATTTGAATTTATGTATGTTTCTGGTGATTCCATTTCCCTCTGCCACTGTTCTCCCGGGATAATCCTCTCATAGTATTATTCTACATAATAGCAACTATGGTGTCATCTATCTTCCCAATTTGGTGTTTGATAGGCTTTAGCGCCTCCACTCGACTTTCCTATTGTATGGCACTTAGTGGTTAGTGTCAGAGAGGATGTTCCCAAATGTTGCTTCAAAATTTGCCATTGGATGAACTGATGTGGAGAAAAATACATAGATGCTTTGAATTATATTAAAAAATGTAGCAGTCTCACTACAAGTTGGTGCTGAATCACTGACACCAAGTTCAATAAATGAGAACTGCATTGGACAAAAAAAGCTCGAGGATTTAACTCTCGGATCCGTGTCTGCACTCTTCTGTTCTTTCCTCTATTGTTGGCACCATTATCATAGCCCTGACCTCTCATGTCAGCTATCGGCGTTCCTGTCTTTTCCAGCTTTTTAACAAGCACATTGGTCATACCAGCTCCTGTAGTGTCATCAATGTCAAATAAATTCTAGAAAATGCTGTCAGTCACCATTGCAAGGACATTTTCACTTAGTTCACTCATTGTTACAAAACACACCATTAAAGTCATTTGTTCCATATGGCTGTCAGGTGTGCAGTCCAGAATAAGAGTAATATCTTGCTGACTTCAGATCTGCCACAATTTTCTCTTTGACTTTTGTTGCCAGTAATTGTATGCTCTCATCTTGAATTGTTTTTCCGAGGTAGTGATGTGTGTACACTTCTCGGATGGTGACTCTTCTTAGATGTTCCTGGAGTACAGCATCACAAGATGATTTAGTTGGGGATTGGTCCTGCTTTGAGCAGAGGGTTGGACTAGATGACCTCCTGAGGTCCCTTCCAACCCTGATATTCTATGATTCTATCAAACTCAGCCATCAGCTCCACAATTTTAAGCAAGTTTCCACTGTTTGGCACATATAGCTGATCTGAAGTGCCATGCAATGCTTGCTACACAAAACCTAGCATTCTCACAATGGCAATTAGTCTTTTCAGAACACTTTGCCAGTAAAGAGACTCCAATGCAATCTTCTCTTGATGCTGATCATCTATGGTGGCCTTTAACCTTAGTCTCATCTCAAGCTCTTTCCACGTATGGAATGCTCTCTGGTGATTTGCTGCCTTCTCATAGCATCCCAGATTTCTAGCCAGATTTTTCCACTCCTTTGTTCTTGTAAAACCCAATGTGGCTGGAATATTAGACTGGAAGGAGTTCCAACAAAAACAGGATGCAGCATTCTGGGTATTTGAGTACATAAGCCATGGCCTCTCCACTTTGTCACCATTGGGGATTTCACGCCAGGAAATGTGTTGAATGGAAACTTCTATTTTCATTGTCTTTGGGGAACGTGAAGTTTTTCACTTGCTGTGGACTATGCAGTACAAGGAAGTCCCTCAGGATACTTCTCAAGTAGGTCCACAGTCCTGGATCATCTAGACTTAAGAAGATAAGCAGCATCTATTTATTGCTCCTCTACCACGTTCTTCTCTGATCTACACTTTTCGTCAGGAATGTGCACAGTTACATCCATTTGAGATGGAGATATGGATGCTGCAGTAGCTGCCAGGTCACCTGCATGCTGAATAACTGGAAGATCAGGCATTTCTTCACCACTCACATTCTCACTGGGGCCGGAAGGCTCACAGTGAGCATGAAGTGGGATACAGCCCACGAAAGCTTATGCTGAAATAAACTGGTTAGTCTCTAAGGTGCTACAAAGTCTTCCTCGTCTTATTTGTGTCTGTGTATCTCAGGAGAGCTCCTTCCTGCTTAGATAGAAAAGCTTCCTTTGCTTTTTCTTTTTTGGAAAGAAGGGCATTTTCTTCTTTCACTCATGCCTGCTGTTCTGTGCCAGCTATAGTGGCTCTCAACACTCAATTGAAGGGGACAAATAAGCAGGCTGGCAGCAGGGCCTCAGTGAAGGAAAATATTAGTCTTAAGGGCCTAACTGGCTCCTATTACTTCAGTTGACTGCCTGGTCTCCTCAAGTGGGTTCAGGGAAGCAGTAGGAAACAGGAAGCTCCCTGAGAAGCTGGTGTTAATCAGACCAGGCTCTTGGGAGGTGCTAGAGAGGTACATAAGAGGCTCCTCCCCCTCCTTTTCTCTCTCTCTGCAGCTCCTGCCGTTTTCTGTTATTCCCTCTCACCTTTTCTCCTGCCTGATGGTTATGTCTCTTGTGCCCTCCTTCCTCCAGCACAGCGCTCCACCATCTCTGTGCATCTAGAGCAGAGAGAATACATACGCACCAGCAGCAGACACAATTTTCTATACTCTGGGTCTTAGGTGAGGCCCCGCCCACCACAGTCTGGTGCCTGACGTGGCCGCCTGAGTTTGCCTCATGGAGCCTATTGCCATTCATTATCTTCCCAACCTGACCCTAAAACCATTGGTTATTTAGTGCACAACACAATTAGATTTCATTTGCTGTATGATTAATATTTTAAAAAAAGCACATGGGGCCAGGTCCTCAGGTGGTATAAACTGATCTACCTCCAGTGACTTCAGATGGAGCTATATTGATTTGCACTGGCTGAATGTCTGTGAAGTTTAGTCACTTGAACAAAAGCTACCATAGAAACTGATTCTGAGAGAATTATAATGCAATCAAGGCTCTCTGTGAACCTTTTAATTGGCAATATTTGCAGTTGTTTTGGTCTCTTTGATGTGGATAGATATGCCTGGAAAACTAGTTTACTAGATAGAAAGTAAAGATACTCAGCCATTAAAAGATCTGTTCCAGCTGACAGATTACTTTAGGGGTAACAGGATTTGTAGTCAACATTTCATCAATATTTCAAGTTGAACCTCTGGGAAGATGGAAAATATTTTCACCTTTGAGTGCTGGTACTGTTCAGTGTGTCCTATAGAGCAGGTATGACAAGGTGGTGATGTTTAGTTGTGCTTTCATTTGAAACTCTGATTGCATTACAGGATCAAGTGGGTTAATTCCCTGGGTATTGTGATCTGTTTTATTTCTGGGTATTAATCCATTCATCACTTTTAAGTTTTGTGCAGCATACAAAACAGGTTAATTTACTACAGTTTTCCTTGTAGTAAGCCAGAAAAGAAGAAATGGTCCCAAATCAAAACTCTGCATTCAAGTGCCACTAAATGTTTTGGGATTTGAAATCAAACCCAGATCCACATTTGAGTTTTGTAAGTACTCCTTCTCTTTATAAGTTGAAATGAAATCCCCAGTCTAAGCATACCTGAACACTGGGCTTATCTGAAATTCATTTCTAGTTTTGAATCTTGTGCTTTGGGTTCATCTCTGTGTAGGAGAAAATGTTTTTTATCCCTAACGAACAAGATCAGCCATCAGAATGAGCATGGCATATCAGACCTGCTTCGAATATAATTGTAGTTTGAGCTCCACAGCAAATGTTATAAAATTGTGAAGTTTAAAGTTGGGAAATACATAACAGAAAATGGCACAACAGCAATACTGAACAGCTTAGAACAAATTAGGTCAGAGTCGAGTGGAGCAAATTATTTATAGTGAACAATTAAATGATTTACCCTTTTTCTAGACAACCTATATGCAGAAAACACAAGACAACTCCTTAAATTTGTTATTTTTTCACTGTCATTCAACACATACTTTCTACAAGCACATTTGAGCCCATGGAATATTCACAAACTGTTCACTAAGAGTACTAGATGTTCACGTTTTGAAATCTATCACATCAGTCACATAGAATTGTTTCTGTTCCATGATTAGCAAAATGTATTGTGCTTACCTGAAAATTGCCTTTCTTCGAGAAATAAGATCCACAGATCCATTACAATGGGTACTTCAGCTTGCTTGCAAATGGGGGGCAAAACTAGACCTGTCAGTTGGAAGTGACAGAGGAGGAGAAAGACTTGGGTTTATTGGTTGATCACAGGATGACTATGAACTGTTAATGTGATATGGCTAATGCAATCCTAGGATGCATAAGGCAAGATATTACCAGTAGAGATAGTGAAGTGGTAGTATCATTATACAAGGCACTGCTGAGACCTCACCTGGAATACTGTGTGCAATTTTGGTCTCCCATGTTTAAGAAAAATTAATTCAAACTAAAACAAGTGTAGAGAAGGGCTACTAGGATGGTCAGAGGAAAGGAAAACCTTACAAGAAGAGACTCAAGCACTTGGCTTGTTTAGCCTAATGAAAGAAGGCTAAGGGGAGATACATTTGCTCTCTATAAATACAGAGGAACAAACACCAGGGAAGGAGAGGAATTATTTAAGTTAATACCAATGTGATCACAAGAACAAATGGCTCAATAAGTTTAAGCTTGAAATTAGAGGAAGGTTTCTAACCATCAGAGAAAGGACATTCTGGAACAGCCTTCCAAGGGGAGCAGTGAAGACCAAAAAAACCTAACTGGCTTCAAGACGGTGCTTGGTAAGTTTATGGAGAGGGTGCTGTGATGAGACTATCTACAAAGGCCTATGACCCATCTGCAGCTCCTAGCAGCAAATATCCCACAGGGCCAGAGATGGACACTAGATGGGGTGGGCTCTGAGTTACTGCAGAGAATTGTTTCCCAGGTGTCTGGCAGGTGGTATCATGACCAGAATGAGGGCAGTCAGAGTGGGAGTCAGGAGCCAGGCCAAGTCAGGTACCATGAGGTCACAGTGCAAACCAAGAGCCAGATGTCAGGCAGGGTCAAGTGCCAGCTTACAGGCAGGAATCAAAGAGCAAAGCCAAGGACAAATCAGAATCAGAAGCTGGAATTTATGCTCTATCACAAGCAGAGTCTAAAGCAGAGAAGGGGAGGCAGTCTGCATTATTGCTCAGACAGCTCCCCATCACGGTTTCCTGGTTTAATACTGATACCAGTCAATCAGTGGAGAGGCTGCCACTCAGATCCTCCTGTGCAGCATGTCTTGCCAAGGCCAACATCCCAGAGTCCTCCAATAGAAGCTTAGCCTAGCCTAAGCTTCCAGTGGTGATGTGGCAACATCAGTAGTACAGGACCCCCATGATCCCAAGTTCCAGTCCTGCAAGTACTTACAGGTGGCTCTCTCTGACATGCTTAGAGTCCACCTGAGAGCCATGATTGGGAAAGACTTTTCCCCCAGCTCAGATTGTCAGAGACTCTGGGATATTTTTGCCTTTCTCTGCAGCATAGGCATGGATCACTTGCAGGTTTAAACAGGTGTAAATGGTGGATTCTCTACAACTTGAAGTCTTTAAATCATGATTTGAGAACTTCAGTAACTCAGCCAGAGGTTATGGGTCTATTACAGGAGTGGGTGGGTTAGGTTCTGTGACCTGCAATGTTCAGGCATCAGACTAGATAATCACTGTAGTCCTGGGCTTAAAGTTTATGAGGCACTGGGAGTAAGGGAATGACCTGCCTCTGGAAGTTCCCTCCAGTTGAGATAATCTTGGCTGTAGAAGTTATTCAATTCCACTTTCCTATATTACAGACTAAGTTAAAGAACCTTTGAGGAAAAAGCACAGCAATTTGCCCTACTGCAGAGGGCCATTTATCTCCAGTGTGGGCCACATCTATGGATCTTATTACTCAGAGAAAGTCAATTTTCAGGTAAGCATAGATAAATGTTCCTATTCTTCTACAGACTAAGGACAACAGATCTGCTACAATGCGGGTTTCACATCCATGTGCCTCCACGGTGGGAACAGGATTATCATTTAAATGTGGACATCCATCTTCCCCAGGCACTAGGGTGTGGAGAAGACTTCTGCCAAAAAGAAAGGAATTATGATTGGCTAAAACTTAGTGACCAATATCCTGAATGCAGTTTTGTTGTAGCCATGTCGGTCCCAGGATATTTGGAGACAAGGGGGATGAAATAATACATTTTATTGAACCAACTTCTACTGGTCAGACAGGCAAGCGTTCAAGCTCAAAAACCAACATAAGTTCGTGGTGGGTCACCCACCTTGCCTCCCAATATCCTGAATGACCAATGTCCAGAACTTGGTGAATTTACGTATTGATGGTCTTGTGGCCATCTAATAAATATCAATACAGGAGACATGACTGCTCTGCGTTCAGATGGTCAGTGCTGCTAAGGACTGGATTTTAATGCTTACCCAGAGAGGACTATTTCTTGATTTTACCAAGGGAGTGACTGTTGTGAGGACTAAATGTCTGAATTAGAAATACAACAGTATGTCTCCTTAGAGAAAGCTTCCAAATTCAAATAAAAAATTCATGTGATTGGAGAGAGCAGCCTTAAGGAGGATAATGGTAGCTCTTGTAGGGCTTCAATCTGTGAGGAACAGAATGAGATCCCATGGTTGTGCTCTGTGAGCTTGTGGGATTGGAATAAAAGTTGATGCTTGACGGCAGCATTTAATGTTGGGATCTGTACAAAACTGCCTTTTACTGAACATGATGAGAACATTATAGTTAAGTTTGGAAGAATTAGATTTTTCAGTAAATGTCAACAAACATCAATTTCACCACACACGTGTCTTTGCCTCAGGCTGAATACTTTTGGAAAACTTCAGTCAAAACAGGTCAGCCATCTCTGAAACAACACTAGGGAAACTTCATTGTTTTGCCCATGTTAAAAAATTCTAGTGCTGTTTCTTTGGGAAGCTCAACAGCCCATGCTTTGGACCAGCGACTTAATTTGTAGGGGAGTATTCGTTATATTAGGGCTACCCTTTGTCTCCCCAATAATATCAACTCAGATTTGTCTAATTTATAAGCCTTTGAAAAATTGTAGTTTGCACGTGCTCAGTAGGGATGTGCTAAAACTTCTCAGCTGAATTTTCCTGCACTAAGTCTAGCCCAAAGTTGAATAGAGCTTTCCCCACAGTTGTGGCTCTGAGCTGTTGCAGACTGGGACTAGGCACCCACTCTGAACTAAGAGAAGAGCAGGGGGACTGTCTTTTTTGTATTCTCAATGACACCCTGCTTGTCACAGGTAACGTGGACAAGAAAGCTCACTGATTTGACTGTAGAGTAACATGAGCCAGACCTGAGGAGACTGGGGAAATAGATTAGGCGAGGAGACTGGGCAGGGAGACTGGGACTGAAGCCTGGCAGGGGACTGAGAAGAAAACTATGACTGGAATTTGGTGGAAGAGACTCGGATGGGTTGGGCAAGATGTGGGATTGGGAGCCAGGGCAGAAACTAGCTTTGGGAGCCAGGGCTGGGGGAGAGAGATACGAATCCAGGGAGGAAGATTGGGTCTGGGAGCCAGTGGGGATAAGGAACAAAGGTGGGAGAAGTGGGGGAAACTGGAGCTCAGGGTGGGGGAGAGAGACAGATTGGATGAGGAGCCAGAAGGAGATGAACTGAGACTGGCTAAGCCAGGAGACTGTGAACAAGAAGCTAAGGGAGAGTGGGGAACTGAGAATGGCTGGGCAAGGAGGCTGGGACTTGAAGTGTGTAGGACACTAGGATAGGGGATCCTAAGCAGGAGACTAGGAACTGCTTGACAAGAAGGCTGGAACTGGGATGTAAAGAATGAGGAATGGAGACTGGGATTATCTGAGTGAGAAGAATAGGACTGGGACAAGGAACCAAGGGTAGGAAAAAGACAGGACTGGGACAGTTTGGAGCAGAAGGGATCATGCTTGTGGGGAATGGGTAGAAGAGTCTGTGCCTAGCAGAGCACACTCCACTTCAGAGCCAGGAATGAAACCCAAGATTCCTGAGTCTCACCATTCCTCTGCCATCAGCAAATATCTGTGAAACCCACAGGGAAAGCGTCCCATTCCTCTCTAGTGCTAGTCCACAAAGAGGACGACAAGCTGCACTTGCAATCAGTCACCTCATTAGTTTAAGTGGCAGAGGTCTATATGATCAAACGTTTCCTTCTAGTTCTGAGCAGAGAAAAGTCATTCTATTTTGTGGAGGATTTTGATATTTTGAAAATTGATTTTGTTCTGATTCAGAAAGAAAACCAAACATTTTGAAATTCTCCATGAAAGTTAGTGGAGCCCCAGCTTCAGGGCAGCTCACCAGGAGGAAGTTGCGAGAGCGTGGGCTGAAAAGGATTCGTAAGCCTAGGTGCCCTGGCTTTTGGCTACCAGGCTCTTGACTCTAAATCAAACCACCAGGAAGGCTGTCAAGGGACTCCACAGCAGCTTGCCTGGCACATTGTTGAGGAGCTGCGTGGGTGAGCTGGCAGGAGACCAGACATGAGATCTGCCTGGTTTCCGTCTTCATCAAAATTTAACCAACTTCAAACATTTCAGTGTTGACAAATCAGCAAATTCTCACCAAAAAATGTTCCGTCTGAATATTTCTGACCAACTCTAGTTCCAGAGCTGCTGTGACCCATGTGGATATCACTATGATGCAATATCTGTTCTGTTTGTTAAATATCTAGGAAATTGTGCATTCACACACACATACACACAAACACACACACAACAAACTATCTTAAAAGAGCATTATGAAGGTTGCAAAGTGAAGTATTCAGTTGTTAGAAAATGCCAGAATTTAGACTGCCTGTGCACCTTTAATTCTCCCCACTTTTGTGGAAGCATTATGATAGAGTCCTTAATTACTCAATTACATACTACTTTACATTGAGACAACAATCTCTCTAAAGAGCAGATGAAGCCCTGGGATACAGCTGGGAATTAGACAGACAAATAATTGAGCCAAAATATTACTCTACAAATTTGAAGAAAAGTTTGGAATTCTCAGAAAAGCTTTGCAGCAGGGAGGTCTGGATATGCCTGCTTGCTGCTGCAAGGGCAGGGAAAAAATGGAGGGAATTTCAAAAGGTAGGTCATTCGCCTGCTGCCAGTGAGTGACAGGACTGGTTCTGCCCCAAGTTGCAAGCAGGCTGCAGTACCTGTTGTAATAGATCTTGGGGCCTCAACATAAAAAAGAAATGGATGGTTGTATCCTTTATATATAGTGGGAAAACCTGAAAATGTTGCTTAGCTTTTAATATCTAGGGAGAAAGTGGGAGCCCTTCAGGTTTAGCAAGAGATAAGCAAGCATAGGGAATTCTAAGAAATGCTACACATTTCCTTCCTCTTTTCCACAAGTCCATTATATTCTGGCTACATAAATGGACCCCAGCATTTAAAAATAATGGGGTTCCTGTCTGACCAAGGGAAAAAGGCAGACAAACTACAAGAAGCAAGAGTCATTGTATGTTTATAGCATACTTTACATTAAAATTTTCTTTTATCACCATCACAAAAAAATCAATGTGTTTGCATCTACATGCATAGTTCTATTTGCAAAAAATATGGTCACATATCCTTATCAATATTATTTAATTGCCTCAGATTCAATCTAAAATGGTGGTGTGAATAGAGCAATGCAGAGGGAGGGAATTCCATTTTGAAATCTGACTTCATTCTGAAATAGAAAGAAAACCAAACTTTCAAAATTCTTCATGAGGGAAAATATTTCAAAAATTATTTTGGGTCAATTGAAATGTTTCATTTTTAATTTTGACTTTTTATTTTGTATTATATTAATGTATCATACAAAAACCTTCAAAACAAATGATCTTTCCAATATAAAAAATTGACACATTTCATTCCAGAACTGTCTAAACATTCTGCTTTGACATTGTTGGATCTTTATTCTCCTCCTGTTCTTTGCAAAATGAAATTCCAGCAAAACTGACCTGATTTTGCCAAAGCATTTCAATTAAGTTAGAATATGCAGTTCCATCAAAGTTTGCCACATCAGCTCTCCCAGTGAGCATTTCTGGAGCAGACCAGTGCTCTTGCATGAACATGTATTCATGCAAATTTATGAATTTGCATTTAAACAAGGGTATGGCCACATACAGGCTGCTAGGAGAGTTAGTGAGGCCGCATGAGCTGCCATGCTTTCAATATGCGAATGCAATCCAGCTTTAGATCTCCATTTCACCATATGCAGCCAGTGCCTTTGAATGCTTAGCCTAGTGTCTGAGAGAGAATGGGACATGGAATAGAACTAATTGGCCTGAACTTCAACCTGGTTAATACAGATGTGACGCTATTAGATTGGGAGAAGCACCCAGAAGATATGTTGATGCTCCCCTTTGACTGAGGGTGCATACCTGCCATTTACTAATCAGATATAGTTTTGGATCCAAGTCAGCTTTTGGAAGATCTCATAATAGCAGTGTCCTGGAAAGTTCTGCTCTGATTGATTTTTACCTGATAGCTCCTACTGTGCTTTTAAATGCATGCCACAGGTGCCCAGAGCTTCATAAAGACAGCATCAAATAAATAAATATTCAGCATCTAGATACCATAAGAGTCATGAAAAATATGCCACCACAGCTTAGATAGATTACATAGAGAAATGAGATTCTCCCAAACTTTTGTGCAAACAAAACCTGGTTTATACAAATGTTCGTAGAAAGTCAATTATGAAGGCTGCGGCACTGTAAAGTCTATCATTTAGAATGCATACAGAAAAAATGCACTTTTTGCCCAGCTCTAATACAGAATACATATTCACTAAAATACAGGAGAACTGTGGGCAGGCAAAATGTAATTATGTACATTAGAATTTGACCTGGACATCAGGTTTAGCATTTCTTTCTCTGATCAAAATTTTCATTGTTTGGAGTCTGAATCAAATCTCACTGAAGTCAGTGGGAATTTTTCTACTGTCTGCAATGGGCTTTGGATTAGACCCTTAATGGGCTCTTAAATGTTTCATTTAGAAGACAGCACAGTGCCTTCTAACACTGGCCTTTGGTTCACTGGGTACGCAGAGGCAAGACAGCCACCAACATCTTTCCATCAGCACCTACATCATCTCTGGAGCTCTCCACCCCAAGTGCTTGCCTGACCCTGCTCAGCAGATAAGAGCACTTAGGACCACAGCGTGAGATGATGTGCAAAGGGAATGTGAAGCAAGCAGTGAGTGGCACTCTGCAGCTCTCAACTAAAGTACCTGGAAGTTGAGATATTTCATAAGAAGTCCTCTTGTGTCTGTGAAAGGGTGGGCTATGTAATGTGCCTCTCTCTTGACTGAGAAGCAGGAGCTTCTTCCTATCATTATCCTGTGAGGATAAAATGTATTATTCAATGTATTGTCTTGCTATATTATTGTAGGTGTTTATATGCTCTCTCACATATTCTCTCTCTCTCACACACACACACTCTCTCTCTCTCTCACTCACTTCTCTAAATAACTCAGTGTATTAGAGGGTTTCCATAACTACTGCAAGCCAAAGATGCATCTACAAATTTGTCTATATAATGTGTGCACAGGCATATTACCTTGGAGAATTACTCAATTAAATGTGATAACGAGGGCACATTGACATAGTTAAACACTCAGATGAATAAAATAATTTACTTTGAAGTGCAGAAATATTTGGAGTCAGCTGTGTGTGAACAAGGGATATTTCTCACGCCAGGCTTCTGGGAATGAGAGTGTCCATGTCTCAAAAATAAAAATAAATAAACAAACAAACCCCCACAAGATATAGGGCTGTTTTTGCTGTCTACGATTAAAGTGAAGTCAGTGGTTAGTTAGGGTCCCCATTTTACAAAGAACAAATTACCGGCCAGTCTGAGAAATTAGGGGAAAACAGCATGGAAGACAAGGAGCGTCCATCTTCATAACGAAGGACAGATTTAGCAAAAAGATTGCTACTCACATTTGGGCACATTCCATTACTTTAAAGTAGGGAGCTCAAGGCCATACTTGCTACAGAATGAAGGCAGCAGTTTGGCCTTAATCTCTATAAACTGTATAATCGGGAAACACTATTAACAGCACTATAGCCATGCCTGCAAACCCAGATGAGATTGCGGCCTCATTGTGTGAGGTACTGTGTGAGGTGACCGTCCCTGCCCCACAGAGTTTTCAATTTAAACAGACAAGATAGGCAATGGGTGAGAGAGAGTAGTATTATCCCCAACTTTACATATGGTGAACTGAGGCACAGAGAGATTAAGACTATTTAGCTATGTAAGGATACACATAGGCACCCAGGAGCGATGGTAATTAGGCACTTAGGTGCTTTTGAAAATCCCTGTAGTGTCTACCTGAATCTTTAGCTGCCTAAATTCCTTTAAAAATCTGACTTAGATAAGGTCAAACAGGGAATCCTGGCAGAACTGGTAAACTGAACCCAGCTCTTGGTTCTCAGTCCAGTTTAACCACAGGGCCATCCTTCTCAGGTTTTTTAATTACCTCTTGACTCTTGCCTGATATCCTTACATCACACATATATATACATATATATGTGTGTGTGTGTATATATACACATGTATATATATACACGTATATATACACACATATTATATCTATCTATAGCTCTAGCTCTCATCTCTAGCTAGCTCTATCTCTAGCTATCTCTAGCTATATCTATATCTAGATATAGCTATCTTAGCTCTAAAAGAGAACACGTTTTATCAGTGGAATAAGCTGTTTTGTTCCCTCTTTGCCATTTCCGCCTTTGGTGCTAGTGTAGACTTTGGCTTTTTTAAACAGAAATAAATGACATGGTTACAGAATACCTCATGCATCCCAAGATGCCTCTTTCCCTCTTCCTGATCGTCTAGACCCTTGTGGTCTAGAAGAAGCAATCTTTCCTAGTTTGGAACTGCCCCTGCATCACTGAAGAATATGGAAGATATAATTTTACTTCATTGCCACAATATCCTTATGTCTAGTTTTCCTACCATGCTAGTTCCATATTCTATATGCAAAACAGACTACCAGTATATTGTAATTACAGTATTTGTATTTTATGAATTAGAGATAAATCAGACTGGACATAGAAATTAATGTAATTTAAATATGACTAAAAGGAAGCAGCTTTGCTCCAGAAAATATGATGGCAAATGTAATAATTAATAATAAATAACAGTATTGAAATGTTTGATTATCTGCATTTGATGGTTATATTATTGCAGTGTGTTGAGGTGGCAGCTACTGGGGTTCAGGATTTGCAATATTGAATATATTGTCAATCATATTGTTAAATGTCATTAAACAGGTTTACAAATGCCATTCCCAGTCCTACTCCTGCTGACTGTCATTGGGAGGTTTGCTGTGAACAGGACAGAGCCCAAAGATCGATGATTATCATGCATCTTTTTCGGAAATCAAACCCAACACAACTGTAAGAAAATAAAATAGTCCAGTAATTCTCCTTTAAATGGACAAGCCTAGCTTTATGGGCCAAATTTCCTAAAGCTGTGGTACAGACAGTCCAATAAGGGGCAGTATACTGTTGCATTGTTACTACCACAGGAGCTGAGCAGGGACCTGACTCAGAGAGGGGAAGCAAGCTATGCCAGTCACCTTCTCTGGCCTGGCTCAGCTGCACTGGCCAAGACTCCATCTCTGACCATCCATTCTCTGGATATCTGAACTGGAGGGAGAGTAACTGTCTGAGGGCAGGTACTCTCTCATCCCCAGACTGCTCCCTGTGATAGGGGGAGCAAGCACAAGGAAAGTATGAGTGTATTTCACAATCCTTTATTCCCCTGCCTGAGCACTATGATTCTGCCTTTTTGCATGCCCAAAGCACTCAGTGAGAATTTTGGGTGCAGAAGGAATGCGGCCTACAATACTCACATGTCTTAGCTGCTGTGACACTGGGGCTCACATATGGCAAGACAGTTTTTAAATACATAACAAGGAATTCATATTCCATAGGGGCGCTGAGTTTCTGCTCCCACTGCCCAAAAATCACAGTGCCATATTTATTTTAACCTCTCTGAAATGAAACCCAATTCCAAAGTATGATGAGAAAGAAGGGATTCTATTGCCTAAATGGCACAATGACATTTAAGGGTTTTTTGAAGGCTACCAAGATACAGTTCACTCTGACTAGGCTGGATAGCAAAACCAGTATCTATTTAAAGAAAAAGAAACGAATTGCTGATTTTTGTTAACTTTAAATAGTTCTCTTAGACACATCCCTCTTCTTCAGCACCTCACTCCTAGTCAGCTTCCCACAATACTGATACTACTGCTATTCAGGGACCTGCTAGAGCAAGGATGGGCAAACTACGGCCCATGGGCCCATCCTGTCTGGCCCCTGAGCTCCTGGCTGGGGAGGCTAGCTCCTCCCTCCTCCTCCCCTCCCTCACCCCCACACCCCGCATGCCGAGCAAGCAACTCTCTGGGGGGGTGAGGCTGCGTGCTCCAGCAGATCAGCGCAGCAGTGTGTCTGGCGGCATAGTAAGGGGGTTGGATAAGGGGCAGAGGGTCGGATAAGGGGCAGAGGGTCGTCGGGGACAGGGAGCAGGATTGGACAGAGCGTGGGAGTCCCAGGGGGCCTGTCAGGGGTGTGGCTAGGGGTCGGGGCAATCGGGGACAGGGAGCAGGGGTGCTGGATAGGGAGTGTGGCCCTGGGGGGGCAGTTAGTGTGTGGGGTCTCTGGAGGGGACAGTCAGGGGAAAAGAGCAGGGGGCTTAGATGGGGGTGGGGTCTTGGTGGAGGTGGTTAGGGGCGGGGGTCTCTGGAGGGAGTAGTCAGGGGACAAAGAGTGGTGGGGGGTTGGATGGGTCAGGGGTACTGAGGAGGGCAATCACGGGGCAGGGACTGGGAGGGGGTTGGATAGGGGGCAAGGGCCAGGCTGTTTGAGGAGGCATAGCCTTCCCTACCCAGCCCTCCCATACAATTTTGCAAGCCCAATGTGGCCCTCGGGCCAAAAAGTTTGCCCACCTCTGTGGTAGAGTGGTAAGAACTGCTAGGATAGCCAGGCAAACAAGTATTAGACTAGTAGGTATTGAGGCTGTCTTCACTGACAGAACAGGTGTGCTTTTAACGACAGGATCATTCATGTGCAATAGCGATCTCACTGTAAAAACATAGCGAATACGGGGCCCTGTAGTTTTACCACAAGGCAAATTAAGTAAGACCAACCTTGGGGATGGGAGATAGTGCTGAGCAAGCCTCACCTAAAAACTGGATTGCCTTATCTTGGCACAGGATTTACAAGACAAGAATTATCATGCATTAGTTATCGCACTGTAAAAAAACACATTTGAATCAGGAAAGACAAAGACTTGGATTGCTAGTGCTTCAAGCTAGAGACTTGTCTTCCTGTTTGTGTGGATAGAGCCTGGAATTCTGTGGGTGTTACCAGAATATAAATGATACACAGTAGTGTTAATTAGATTGTAAGCTTTTCTAGGAATAGACAGTATCTTCCTTTGTGGCTGATTTTTGATCCAGCCTTAAGTGACAGATCAGGGGACTAAAGAGTAAGACTTCCTCCAACCTCTCTGCATGGCCATATTAGTATTCCCCTCATGCAGTTCAGTACTCATCCCCACAAGCAAGTGGGCAAATGCAAGGCAAGGAATAGCTGACTTGGCCTCCATGCAACATGCCAGGCTGAGCTGAGATAGCATGAGCAAGGGAAGTAATCTGCACCCAGCACAGGGCTACAGTAAGTTTTTTCTTCTGGAAACAAGGTGGGAGCAGGGAGGAATTGTGACTCCGAGGCACAGTTCCTACCCAGGGTTCTTCTAGGGGGTCACACAGCTCTCACACCACATAGCTGGTGCTAAAGGACCAATCTAGCCTACTCGCTCATACCTAGCCAAATTGTGCCATCAGTTGTTAATATGAAATTCTGTGCTAATTATTCCTCAGTGACTAGAAGAATTGCAAGTGATAATATTCCACAATTCTACAGTGCCTTTCTTGTAAGGATCATAAAATGTTATGTATTTATCAATTAAGCTTCCCAACATATCTGTGATGTGTGTGAGTTTATTATCCCCATTTACAGATGAAGAAAATGCAGCACAAATATATTAAAGGCCCCCAGTTTTTCAAATGTGGGTGCCAAAAGGTAGACATTAAACTTTAAATACCTACCTTTGAAAATTTTGCCCTAAAAGACTTTCCCAAGTTCACAGAATGAGCTAGAGGCAACACTTGGTCTAGAACCTAGGATTTCTGGTTGCCACTTCTGGGTTCATTTACTAACCCACACATTCATTCTTGTCTTAGAAATTATATTACTATTCAAAACTGTAAGGGACATATTGTCAATGTAATGTCAACCCTAGAAGTAATGTATTTTGCACTTTTTATTTTGAAAAGTTTCTTTAAAGGTAAAAAAGAATGCAAAAGTGCTGGTTTGGAGAGCCTATTCCTGTCTTTTTGGCATGACAGGATTCTTGTCTTGAGCAACACAATCTACAGACAGTGGTTTTAGGGTTTAGTGAATCCTAAAGAAAGGAATGCATTCATTTAGGTGGTTAAATCACTGTCACTAATGTTCCCTGGCCCTTCAGTACGAAAAGCATCTGAGTGCAATTTAATGAGCAGGGATTCCTAAACTTATGTGTGGGAGGGAGGACGTAAAACTGAACAAATTTGTCTGTCCTCCAAAGTTTCATTGATTTTAGTTATTTCTAAATCATATCGGCAATTGCAAAAACAGCATGAGAAATCAGTTTCTTGCAGTGTTTTTTGCCTGTGGTTACAGAGATTTAATTCCCCAACTCATGAAGCTGCGTCAGACAACTTGCATAATATCTGGCTCTCTGTCAGTCTTTTAAGTATTACAAGAGTTTCCATTGGATTTATTTTTAACCTAAACCATTCCTTTTATAATCCTTAAAAACAAGCATGTGATACTGTCCATTACTCAAGTGTAAAGAAGTGGCTTTGTTTTACACATTAACAATTGCCATCCATAAAACAGTGCCTGTTGGTACAGATCCTGCTCAGTCAGCTCCCGAAGGGGAAAGAGTGATAATTTGGAGTTAAGTAAAACCACACCTATTGAATAAGATTTCCACATAGGCCCTGAGCTCCCAGGATGACATGTCTCAATGCATCTGAAGTGCCCTCAGTGTGAGTTTGCAAATCAGGCTTTGTGCTGACCTGAGAGGATTGATTTTAAAATAGAGGAAGTGATACAGCACTTATTAAAATCAGAAAGACTGAGAACTGAACTGAAAATAGAACAGTTTATGGTGTATTGATATAGAGGAAGAGCACCCAACTGAGACCCATATTGGTAACTTGTCAGTCCAAAAGCCATGACTAAATGTGCATATAATTCTTCTCTTCAAAATGGATGTGTGGCTTTGTTCCAGCTGGAGTACTGCAGGTTGGAACATTTCGAAAGCTGTAGCCACCCCTCTGTAGTAATGTTTATACTAGCTACTGGCCATGTTATAGAATTCTGTGACTTCATTTGCCTCCTCACACCCACATTACCAAATAGAGTCTAGTGCCTGAATAGAAGAAGAAGTGATCCTCACAAGAACTAAAATTAAAACTGTATGGATTTTCCACCAATACACTTGAGATACTCAAAAAGGGAATTATGGAAGAGCATAGAAAGGTTTCATTGGAATTCATTTATCATGCTAGCAAGTAAAGAGAGGATAACTTAATACTGCTGAATAGTGACATTAATACTATAGCAATGACAGGAATGTTGCCTAGTATTCATTGCAGGGCCTGGCTCTTGGAAGGCCTGGGTTCTATTACTGGCTCTGCTGCTGACTTGCTGTGTGGCCTAGGCAAATCCCTTTACATTTCAGGTTATCCAGCTGTAAAATTGGGCTAATAATACTTCTCTACCACACAGAGGTGCTGTCAGGCTTAATTCACCAATGTTTGTAAAGTGCTTTTGGAACCTCGCAAGTTTCTATGACAGTGTGAAGTACAACATCTCCATTCTGTAACCCCTTTAAAGGGGTAAAGATTTTATAAACACATGTGACAGAAAGAAAAGAGTACTGGATTAGAAACAAAATGTGACATTTTTCCAGTACCTTGGAAAGATTTGTTTTCATTATGTCTAAAAACTAATTAATGTAAAAACTGTCAAATATGTCTTGCTTGAAAAGCTATGAAGGGAATTCCTAATTGCTCTTCTGATTATCAAATTTCATTATTTATGGAAAATCTGCCTTTTATTTATATTGAATTTTCCTGTAAAGTTATCTACATATTATTTGTGCTGGTTTTTTATGACTATAGAAATTCAATAATTAACACTAGGGCTATTCATTAAATTCAAAATTACAGAAATTATAAATAGAAATGCCATGTATTCATTAAAATGCATCAAACAAAATCCACATTTTTATATCTTGATCCCAACCTATCGTAACATAACATATTTGTACACTGTATGATCCATATATTTGATATTATTAAAGTTACACGCAAGGAAGCACCTATCTACTTTAGTGTTTAATTCTCTATTACAAGTCCTATTCAGGACTTTAAAGACTCCAAGAAAAACAGGAGGCAAATGTTCCAAAGCTCCAAAATTAAAAGGAAAGTGAATGGCTGGAGGGGGGAAAAGAGTGAGTGGGGAAACTAATGCAGAAACCTTTTAAATCTTTCTTAGTGATTGTCAGGTAGCTAGCAAGGCCTGATTTCGATGGAAAATAATGAGGATTTGATATAGTATGGTCTGGATTGTGACTAGCAAATGGTTGAGGGAGGGTTCATGATCTAGTCCCAACTAGAATTCTGTACTCTGACCATGAGCAATATTTCAGACTAGCATTCACAATGGTGCTATACTTTCCAAATGAGATAGGGACAGTAAAGGGAACTAGAGGTAAGATAACTGGCTTTTTCTTAGACATCACATTGTGACCCAAGGCAGCTACTAGTGAGTGTAATTTGTAGCTGTATACTCACATTCCCCAACTCTGGTCAGCTGAGACACCAAGGGAAAGGAGAAATGCACACTGCACCCTTCCACAGTGCCCCCATCTCCCCATAGCCTACACCCAGGGAGTACTATTCTAATTGCAACACAATTCTCATGTTTCCAATTCACTACCAGAGTTAATATTACTGACTGTCAACCTCTCACATGCCTGTGAGATCTGCATCAGGGGAACAAAACTATATTTTCTGTCAGCAGACAGAACAGGCGTCTTTTGCTGAGTGTTGTTTGTGTCAGCAGAGCACAGCAAATAGCCCTTTTGCTGCTAAAGTATAAAGGCCCAAAGGGGTTAAATGAGCAGCTGAGGTACTAGCTCAGTCTTCATCAGCCTGGGGCACCAGATTACAATGCTTTTTGTGGCCCTGTTTTCTATGTACGAGCAGGGACTTTCAATTTAAAGAGTGACCTAATGCTAGACATTCTAATTCACCCAATAGGAACTGTCACGTCTAACTCACCTTGTGGAGAGCATGAACAGATTAGACAGCTGTCATGCACCAACAAGACAATGCTTAATGCAGGATGGAATGATTCAATAAATAATGCTTATATTGCTTAACAAGATATAGATCTTCAGATTGTGCTGATAAAATATTAATGGGAAGGATCAGTGAGGACTGACCTTATCTGGATACTATCTTCATTTCTGCAGTAAGAAAGAATAATTCAATAATTCTTCGCATATATTCCATTCATTTCAGCTCCATCACTGTACATCAAATTCGCTTCTCAGCTATTCTCTTGCAAACCAATGGAAATCAATGAATGTATAAATCGCTTGTAAGCCATGAAAATACAGACATTTGACAATTTTTAAAAAAATCCTAACAAAGGAGTTTGGGGTCGCCTGAATATATCTGAGCAAGATTTGGCCTAAAAGATGGTGACTTTTAAAGGGGATTTTAGTAATGGATCCACATCATCTTGCTGTATGCTTTTCACTGTGAACATCTGCTTCCAGTGAGATCTCATGGTGGGATATTTTGTAATGCAAAAATGTGTTGACATTTATTCATCGAGGTTTGGTCATGGACCTTTCAGACACAATATTACATATGCACTGAGGTTCTGGTCTGCACACGTATAACAGAGGACAATTAAATGTCCACAGCCAAACATCATGCAAAAATTTTAGGGCAATGAAATATCACAAGACAAATTGTAGGCAGAATGCTATGTGATGTAAGTTCCTGGGAAGATGAAGCAACATGAAGAAGAATCCATGGCAGAGAATGAAGCTCAAACATCATCTGATATTGTGGTATCATTAAAGCATTTTCATGGTAACTATTCAGCCAGTCATTGTTACCTCTAGAAAACATGGTAGCACAAAGCAAACACAGTGAAAATTTTCCCATAAGTATTCACTCTCATTTATATTTGCCTGTTGAGGAAGTTTATTTCTAACCTCTCTTAATTTGTGGCTGTTTTAGTGCCCTGAAATATGAGGGGATATATATATTTCTTGGGAAAAGATATTTTAGTCTTCCTAATGTAACTGTGCGCTTTCTCACTATACATATGTATTCTAGGCCTAAATCTTCCCAAGTGACCACTGATTTCAGGTGCCTAATTTGAGACACTTTAAAGGCATCTGATTTTCAAAGAGCAGTTGCTCAGCACTTTTGGAAAGACCAAGTGCCTTTAAAATGTCTCAAGTTGGGTAAGCAAAACTGAAGCAACTAAAATCACTGGTGACTTTTGAAAATTTAGTCCCTAATCCATTTTCTGATTACACCTTAGCTCTTGGCCTCAGCAATATCTTATGGAAGCAAGTTCCATAGGTTAATTATATATGTGCAAAAAAGCATTTCCTTTAATCTCTTTTAAGTTTGTTGCCTTTATATTTTATTAACTATGCCCTTGTTCTTGTATTTTGAATAGAAACACGCAATTCTATTCTTATATACCATTTGTAGACTCTTTAAACCAGTCAAGTTCAATCTTTTCAATCTCTCTTCATAGAGGGGCCCTTCTATGCATCTAATCATTTTCATTGCCCATCTCTGAATTTGGGACTAAGTTTATCCATCCATAATATTATTGTATGCGTTTTGTTTTCACAGGTAAGCTCTTGGCTTTGACTTTAAAGCTCCTTAATGGTTTGGAACCAGGCTGTCTGAGTAACCACCTTTTTCCTTGTGGTTGGTGTAGGCACTCAAGCTGGAGGTCCCTAGAAATTAAAGAGAGAGAGAGAGAGAGATACTGACAGGGCACCATCTTTGGAGGTTTTCTTCATGCTCTGTTAACCTTTCAAGCATGCTGCCATCACCAGCTTTTCTCTAAAAGATTGGGGGCAGGTGTAGTTGACCATGGTTTGGAGAGATTATGATTCATTTCAATGGAATGTTGACTCTGAAGCCCAGTGATAGCAATTTAAAATGTAAACTCTGTGAAATATTTCATTCCCAAATCAAAGCATGCAAGAGAGATTATGAAAATACACACAAACTGTTGAGAGCAGAATCTAATTTTTGTGAATTCAATGCAGAAGAGCTTACGTTGTGGGTGGAACTTAGAAGAATACTCCCATTTTCTTTTCTCATCTGACTCCTGGTAAGAGGGCCAACTTTGTGTTCTGTATTTATACAGTGCCTAGCACAGTATGGGGGCCTGGTCTATACCTGAGGCTCCTAGGCACTATTGCAATAAAAATTATTAATAATGGTATCAATAAGTTAATAATAACATCATAAGAGAAGCCTAAATACCAGGAGGTATATGAATACTAGATGCTCTTTTGGCAGGTATGTTCCTGAGGAATTTTTTCAAAGGCACATATGGCAGTTAGGTGCCTAACTCATTGCAATTTGTACTTTTGAAAATCTTCACCTACATTTACAGTGATCTCTACTTTTGCTGTAATCCCTAAAGTTTATTAGCTGGCAGAGTCAGCCAATTATTTTTTATCAAAGTCAAGGTTTGATTTCTATTTTCTGAGCCATTGTTAGAGTTATTACTTTACATATTCATCTGTCAGATTAGAATACTGAGTGACTAACACAAGCTAAAATACATAAAAACTACTGCAATGTTTTAATGTTGTCACAAAGTTCCAAGTCTGTATTTGTGGGTCTTGCACTTTCTGGCAGATTTAGGGGCCTCAAAATCTCATCTAGGCCCCAGGGTGACCTCCCTTTCTCAGTAATTAATTAGGGAGGCAGAAAGGGGGATGCCCAGGCCCATCCTCTACTCCAGACTCCAGCCCAGGGACCCTAATAGTATCAGCTAAGATGGCTGACCTTTTAGCCACAAAACACAATACAATACAATTCCCTGGGCTACTTCCCCACAGCAGTCCCCACTTCTTCAAATTCCACTTCACCCTTACCACAGGGCCTCCTTCCTTGTGTATGGTGGGTCTACCACTCAGTCTCACCAACAGCACAACCTCTTCCTACAGCTCCTGACATCCACAGCCACCTGACTAACTGGGAGGGTTTTTAACTGGTTTCAGCCAGTCCCTGATTGGCTTCAGGTGTCCCAATCAGGCTAGCTATTTCTGCTGCTTTCTAGAAGCTTCTTAATTGGTCCCAGGTGTCTTGATTGGCCTGGAGTAGCCTTTGTTTGGCTATCCAGGGATAGCCAAACATCCTAAGGCTGAAATACCTGCCTTCCAGCACTCTCCTATACCCTTCTGGACTGACTCTGTCACAATGTGTTTAACACATTTAAAATATTCTGATTATCCTATACTGTGTTTGACAGAATTGAAAAATGATTGGAGCACTGTAACTTGATTTTAGGCATTAAAGTGTATAAATTATAAGGATTCTGAACAAGGGGATTATAATGTGATTTCAAATTGTTAAAAAGCTTTAACACTTGAAAGAATGTTCAGCCTTTAACACTGAGAGGGTCGAATGTTCCAATAATGTTTAATCACCTTTTCTGCAGATCCCCTTACTTTGTTTTCTTTGATTGTATAACATCCATTTCTGTTTTCACAGCAGTGAAAGGTAAATGTACAGCATAACAGCAGGCTGCTTCTACGAGCAGGACATTAACACAAAGGACATTGGCTTCATAAGCATAATGTAATAGAGTCCCAGCTCTTGAAAGGTAAGATATGTCGCTCACTGCTTACTGTTCTACTTGTTTGGGAAGGAAGTGCATGGGGACCAGGTCCAAAGGCCAACTTTGCCCAGGGGTCAGGTTATTGAAAGAGCATGCTTTCAGATTCTGAAGCACTCAGCCTCCACAACTGAGGCCAGATTAGCATAAGAGTCATTTCCCATTTAGACATCAAAACAAGAGTCCAATTCTCCATGAAACTCAGCACCTATCAGCTCCCAAGGTGGCACATACTGTACTCTTTTTAAAAATTTGGCCACTTGTTTTTAGTGCATAAATAGGTATTGAAATCTTGAAAATATGGCCCTTCAGCTGCAGTAATCATCACAGTTTCCCACATCTTTCATCAAAGATATCCAGGTACAGGTCAAAGACGATTCCCTTAGAGGTTCCTATCATTTATGTTCCCCATGATACAACAGCCATTCTGTCCCCCAGCAGTGTAGTTTCTGTATATGTTGATCTTTTCTATAGGATTCATTCACTACAGTAGCCACCAAAACATTTATAGGACCTTGTCTTCCACTGCATCATGGGAATATCTTTGACGACAAAGCCAATGAATGTGTAGAGTACATCCTGAATACCTGTGTACAGCCTAGTATGGCAAACGCCGCCTCACAGTGCAAGAAAAGGTTTTATTTTACAACTTACTAAGATGTTCCTGAATAAACCATCAATAATACCTTCTATCTAGGCTCTCCAAAGTGCTTTATACACTTTAATTTAGCTTCAGACCCCTCTGTAGGGAGGTTTGTTAGTCTCTATTTTGCAGAGGGATAACATTAGATGTTGAGAGCCAGATTTCCAAAAGTATTTAGGTGCCCGAAGGTAAGAAAAGTAGCTTGTGGGATTTACAGAAGCACCTAAGCAGGTTAGGGGCCTAACTCCCACTGAAATCAATAATTTGTGTCTACTGAACAAAAAGTATCTGATAATCGACACTATTCAAACAACACTCACTAAAGGTCAAATTAAAAAGAGGGCTTAAGTGGATTTTAAGTGGTGCTTCAGCCTCGTGCAGTTCTCTACACAGGAGTGAATTTCATCCCTCATCGCTCAGGACTGTTCAGGCTGTACCAGCCTTTGAATGATGCGATCTGCTTGCCCTGGTGTGTCAGCTTTCTCTGTGAGCTTGTTTGGGTGATGGGGCACCTGTGGGGGTACACATAGGAAGCAGGTTTGTCCTTGGCCTGGCACGGGCTGTGGAAGGAGGTGAGAGGAGGCTCCTTGCAAGCTGTCACCCTGCACACCCATCCAAAGACCAATCACAAGCCAACCCTTTATTTAAGGCTCCTTTTTATTGTTTTTTATGGCTTACATTTCATAAGGAATTAGTCATTTGGAAGGCCTCAGATTATAGGTACCCAACTTGAGATGCCTTAAAGGGAGGAAGGATATGCCATTGGTTACGGCACCAGCCTGGGATTTGGGAGATCCATGTTCTATTCTCTGCTTCCCCACAGACTTCCTGTGTGCCCTTGTGCAAATCACTCAGCCTCAGTTCCCCATCTGCCTAACAGGATAATAGCACCTGCTTACCTCTCAGGGATGTTCTGAGGGTAAATGCATTAGAGAGTCTTAGGTGCTCAGATACTATGGTAATGGAGCTATATAAGTCCCTTTTAGGGCAGGTGTACATTCCTGGCTAACTTATGTTGCTCAGGAGTGTGAAAAAGTTTCCCCTCCCCGAGAAATCCAAATTTCACACTGTCCACACTGGCACTCTCCTGCCGACATAGCACGTCTTCACCAGCTGCACTACAGCAGCGCAGCTGCACCGGTGTAGCGCTGTAGTGTAGACTTGCCCACAGATTGATAAAGGGGCCTGGTTTTTGAGAGGGGCTGGGCACTTTTGAAAACATAGAACTGTCTGTTACTTAGTTTTTTAGTTAACGAGTAACTTGCAGTAAGTGACTATCTCTGTTTAGAGATCTTGCAGAATTATGACTTTCTCATTGAAGCAGCCAGTGAGTCTAGACAGCTATGTGGTTGTCTTTTTTTCTGCTTGCAACAGAGGGTTTGTTGCCTCGAGGGCCTGTATTGCTGGCACAGCTAAGTGTATTCCAAATCTTTTGGGCCACTGTATTTGTGCTATAATCCTAAACAGAGATACTTAATTACAGAAAAGCGTACTCTGTGAGTGGAAAGTGAAAACAACAGTTGAAAAACAGCCTACAGCAAAATGCATTATCTGTGGATTCAATGTTAATGTTTTAGGGAGTATATGTTATTTAATATTTTATCTCCAGCTGCAGTAGATATGTATTATGAGCTCCAACGGAAATGTCTCATGTCGCTGTCAATTCCTAACACTTTGCATTTGGGGACGGAAGATGAAGAGGAATTTATTTAGAAACAACATTTTCTTGCTTTGACATTTGTGGTAACTAAAACAAAGACCAAGTACACTGAGAGTTAATATTCTTCACTGTATGCACAGCAAGTGCCCATGTTAGATAAACATTAGGCCCAGAGAGTGGTGCCTTTCTTAGTGCCTCCTATATAGAAAGAGTCATCAGCTGGCAAATGATGTTCTTTTGTTCGGTCACTCTCTAGTTTAAAGAAAGTTTGAAGCATTGAGAATTTGGTTTATAAAAATTAGCAAAGAAATGGAATTATGTATAAGTGTTAAAAGGACACTGTCAAGTTAAAAAATCATATTTAAAAACATAATTGTGTTAATATTTAGATGATTAAATCAAGAAGAGGTTTACAATCCAGTTTACTTTTTTCTATTCATTCTGTTTGTTCACTTTTTTTTAACTTCTTTCAATAAGAACAGACTGATTCTCTCACTTTCTCTTTTGTTTCTGTTAGTTTCTACTCTTTTCCATTTACTGGGTCTCACGGAGTAGGTTAGTGAGGAAATGTGGGGTTGAAAATATTCCAGGAGGGTAAATTTTTACTTTAATGTGTTTTTATTTATGTATTTAAGGAAAAAAATTCTATTCCTGCTCATTCATTCATCCTCCTGCTTGTGGAGCACAGAGTGCACACTTCTGATCACCTGTTTCCAGAGAAATCAGTCTGTTGATAATGTTGTGGCCTGCTCACTATTAAGGCTAAGGAGGGCAAAGTCAGAAGCAACAACATCCTTCCGGCATGTTTGAGACCGTCCACGAGGTCTTCTTCATCCAGCTTTTGTTGGATCGAATGAATAGGGCTGGCAAGCTGGTATGGACTCTGGCATACGCAGCAGATGGCCAAGTCACCTGAGCCAATATTGAGTCACTTGGGAAGATACTGGAGGCTGATTGGCCTGACACTTGACATCCTCATTCATAACATGATGAAACCACCATATGCCTTCACTATGTTGTTGCTGTTTCCTGTCTAAAGCTTCTAGCTGGCTCATTTACTCCTATTCAGTTCTATATAACTTTTTTACACACATACACACACACATACACACACGCACCTTTGAGCACTACCTGATTCTGGCCCCAATCCATGATAGTTTCTATATTCCAGTAGGATTTAATCATCTTTTTCCCGGAATGAGTATGAGGAAGCAAAACAAATTATTAGAGTGCTCCAAGTTTACTTCACTTGTTTAACTGTAAAGCTGATAAGCAATCTGGAAAGGCAAATTATGACATCTTTTCACAACTATTAAAGGGTTGAATAGAGAAAGGTACCCAGTCATCTCAACTTAAAATAAAACACTAGGACCCAATCTTACCCAGGTACAATACAGGTGCAAACTATAAATGAGAAAGGGAGGGAAAAATCCTTCCGTATTCATGCTGCTTACATCTGATTATAGCAACAAAAAAATAAATCTGTTCCTGCTCTAGTTCCAATCAAAATGACTGAACCTGCTTTTGATTTGATGGCAGTAAGAGGCTCTAAGTGATATAAATTGGGTGATTTCATCTTCCAAGCACAGAGCCATCACAGGTCTGGCACAGTTTGATATGGCGAGAGCCTAAAGAGAAGCCCCTGAATTATAACTCTTGAAACTGATTCCTTCTCCGACCTGCCTCCCACCTCCTTCTCCTCTGCCTCCAACTCAGTGAAATTGTTGCTTGGCAGGCCACTCTGTGTATGGCTCCCAATCAGTGAGGAGCTAATATATCAAGATCTTCACCAGCTCTGTTTATTCAAGATTCCATAAGCTTGCCCCAGGCCCCTATAATTTTGCTGATGAACAGAACAGGCTGCTCACAAGGGCAGCGCTCCCTGCTATCCGCAGTTGATGGCTGCAAATCTGTCCCAGCATCATCAGAGTCTTCAGGTGGACTTCATCAGTTGTAGTCATCTTATCAGCTCGGCACAGCCTCTCCTAATGGGTTGATAAATATTCTGGCATCCCAGTATCACTGTCAAGAGATTTAAATCATGCCCAGCACTTATTGCTGCTATTACTACAGAGTTAATGCCAATGACTCTTTTACTTATCTCTGTGACCAGAGACATTGAATAGTTCTTTTTATGTCTCCACTCCTGATCACTAAGAGCAGAATCCATACAGAAATAGCCTCCGCGAGGGTGGAGCCCTCATTTTCCATGTGAAATGTGAAGAGCAGATTCAGTCAGTGGGAGAAACATATTTTCACAACCATATCCCCTTTGCCCCTAGATTGCTATTTAACCCAATTGCACATGTTTCCTGACAAATGCCTTGTCCCCAATCTGTGGTCTGACCTAGTTGCGCTTGGACCCAAGGTAGAGAAGGGAAAATGTGGCTATTTTGTCACTTCTGCACTCCATAATTCTTGGGCTAGCCAGATTGGGGCCATGTCAGCTCCTGGCCTAAGTCAGAGCCATCTGAACACTGCTCTAACTCAGTGGTTCGTCACCTTTCCCATACTAGGACTTGCTCTGGAATCTTCTACCCATCCAGGTGGGATGTAGCTGCAGCCCCCTTCCCATTGAGCAATATGAAAACTGCAGGGTGACTGTGACCCCATGAGCCTGTTTGTGGTCTTCTAGGTGAGAAACCATGCTCTAACGCATGGCCCCGCAGGGAGATTTCCCAGGTATCTGATTAAGCTGGTTGTTTGGCCCTGTGTTGTGCAAAGTGGCCTGACTGTAACAGAGAGTCAGACCTTGAGGGTGAAATTATTAAAGTCAATAAAAAACTTACATTATTATTACTGACTTTTGCCTCAATACTTCCATGAGTTGTTATGGTGATTTTGGTGAAGGCTTACGGCCAGTTGCAGATCTTTTATTTGCAAATTGGCTCTCAACCAGTAGTGGAAATCTAAGCCACCAGTCCTCTGACAGGGTAGTAGAGCAACAGAAGAAATGTGGTTTTTGCCCTTCACTCTTCACTTTACTTGAGCATGACAACAGGAAAACATAAACAGAGCAAGACTGAGGTCTGGAGTAGAGAGAGAGAAATGGAAGAAGTAAAGACTGAGTCAGTAAATTAAAAGGGAAATTGAGCTGGGAAGGAAGGAAGAAGAGGAAGCTTGAGATAGGAAAGGGAATCAAGAAAATAAGGTTTATGTAAGAATGAGGACAGAGAAATGAACAAAGCCAGGACAAGAAAATAAGGGTTATTTTAAAAATTATTATTACAAAGTCTAATGCAAAAATACCACAATAAACCATGTATTCATTTCAGTTCATGACATCATGGGATCAGATGCCATGCAGATGACTGACAACCCAATCAGCTGACATCTCAATAGGCAAGTACACAGAGTGACATGATATTCAGAATGGCAGGTTAATTATTGTCATCATCTGTCATAAGTATAAAGTAGCCTAGAATTACTGTTTATCTGTAAGGGGTTAAGCTAAAAGTAACCTGAGAGGTGGACAACTGACCAATGAGAAATTCCTCAGGAGAAAAAGGATTTTGAGTTTCAGTTTCTCTCTGGGTCTCTTCTCTGTTCAACTTGGCTATGGGATGAACCACACCTATTTCTTTCACTGTAACTATAGCTTTCTATCAAGTAAAGTAGTCAGTACGTTTACCTTCTTTTTATCACTTGGAGGGTTCTCAGTGGTGAGTGTTGGCTGGGTGTTTCTTGATATTGTAAGATTCAGCAGAGATATCAACAGTGGGAGAAAGTTGCCTTGGGGGAGAGGTTTGGGTTCTTGATTCTTTTGTTGATTATGGTAGATGCTGTTCTATTGATGGTTATAAGGGATTTATTCCTTTCTTTTTTTCTTTTATTAAAATCTTTCTTTCAAGAATCTGACTGCTTGTTTTCCATTGTGTAAGATCCTGGTTTTGGATCGGGCACATCTCGCAGGATCAGGCGAGGCTTTTCTCTCAAGCTTCCCAGGGAGGGAATAAGTTTGGGGGTTTTGTGGAAAGAGAAAGAGGGGCTTCAAGTGGCCCATGTCCAATAGTTTTCTGAGACATTCTCACTTGATGGTGCCGGCATACCAAGCCCAGACACAGAAGAAGTTGTGTTCTGGGGAAAAACATTTTAACCCAAGCTGGTAAAATAAGCTGCGGCGCGGGGGGCCGCGGAGGTCTTTTTTCATGCGGGTCCCCACATCTGTACCCTAGAGTTCAGAGTGGGGAGGCAATACTGACATCATCTCTAACACAGCCCTCAGCAGGTCCCTGAATCTGAAATTTGACTCCCAGCCAAAGAGATAGTGAGAAATAGTGCCGCGTATTAAGGAGTGTTTTGCCTTTGTTGTTTCGCTGTGTTTTGATGCTGTGTTGCAATCTTGCCATCTGAAAGCCAGAAGGATGGAATGTAGGTGGGAGGAGTAGTTCCGACACTGGAGAATAATTTTAATGATGTCCGTAATCAAGATGCCACTGAAGGATTTTTTTTAAATTTTTTTTATTGCTAGTTTTGATCATCTTTCTGGTAATTTAGTGAATTGTTCACATTGCACTGGAGTTTTCTATTAAACTATAGCAAACTATAATTATTGGATTTGGTTTTTCAATGTGTCTACCAACCACAGTAGAGATTTGCCCCTTCGTTAATATCAATAAAATTGATGCTAATAATAATCTTTCATAAATGTCTCTAAAAGGAAACAGCTCCAGGTTTAAAAAGGTAATGTTTGAACTGTACATGTTTAAAAACAAGAAAGCTGAAAAGGTCAAGGTTGAAAAGTATCTCTTTTAAATAACACCAGATGGCTGTGGAGTGAACACAAGTCTGAATTCACTTTCCGAGTCCTGCCACCCAGATAAGCACACACAGTCACCAGAACCCACGAGTGAATTACAGCCTGTGTGCACCTTGGGGCTGTGAATTAACTGATATATACCACTGGCTGCTTGGCGTTTGGCTAGTGCCTACCTTTCTTTTTTCTTACAGACTGTTGGATGAATAGGGCCAATTCTTCAGATACTCAGGCAGCAGCTAGTGACTACCCCAAGAGGAGTGTGCATATCCCAGGGTAGAATTTAGCCCATAGGCATTAACTAATCAGAGCCTGAAACCCTCTTTTTCCAACCAGTCCTGTCCCAGTGCACAACCAAGAAGTTTATTATTAAACACTCCATGCAATAATATTTAATGTTTTTTCCTTGAACTGCCCCACAAACTTAATTATTTACAAAATTAATTATTTAAAAAATTAATAATAATATTATTGAAAACCACTCTTACTTCCTTTTTAACCTTTTGTTTTAGCACTCAAATTGCAGTTTGTGTTTGAATTGGTTTATTATTTTCCCCGCCTCAGTAAATTTTCTTTTAGACAGCTATGGAAAGCCTCTCTCTGTCTGTACATTATTTAAAAATCATCCTAGCTTCGTCTGTGTTTATGGTGTGGCTCATTCCTATCAGATTATTGTCTAACTTGAAAAATTGTATTTCCATTTCAGAAACATTCCATATGTTGCCCAATCAGGATTTATCATCCACTGATTTGCCAATTGACTTGGCAGTATGATTGCAATAAAGAATTCTAACACTGTGTCGTATGGCCTGATTCTTTACAGATCGGCCTTGGTTTCTTAGAGAAACAATGTAAACAATGTAAAGAAACAATGTCCTTGTATGGGTAACACCTTTAAGACTCCTCCTCCATCTTCTCTTTAAAATTCTTCTCTGGGCATATGCAGCCAGAGTAGCAATTAAGAGAGCTGTCTCCTTTTAAAAACAAAAATAAAAAAAAATGTGATCCTTATTTGAGGCTCTCTACCTATTTTAAACTTCTTTGATTCTTAGATTGTAAGCACTTTCGTTTCTTCATCTGTGTTTTTACAACACATAGCACAATAAGGCCTTTGATTATTATTAAATAATAATAATTCCTGTGTTGTGGCTGTTAACATTTGAGTTGCCTTTTCCATAACTGTGTCACTGCTGTCTCTTCTCTCTTATGCCAACATTGTAAAGGCATGAAACAAAGCAATATATTCCACTTTATAAAGAGAATCGTCTGTGAGAGGAAAGCAAGGGAGAGCAGCAGCAAAAATCAATTGCAATTTCTTTTACAATAGTAAATTACTGCAGTTTACAAGGGGGAATTTTACTTCTCCAAAAGCATTTCTTCTTCTTGCAATTAGAACTTTTTTGCTAGGGATTTCACTCAATCCATTTAATTTCCTAGCTGCAGTTTTACATGTGGCTATCAAGTATGCATGCTTACCTAATGCTCTTGGAGGATGGCTTTTCCTTTAGACTGCCAAGATGGTGTCCTTATCAAATTGTGCCCTGTGTTGTATCCATATATTTGTTTCACTAGATGAAATAATACTGTGCATACTGTGGTTGTGTGCGTATTTTCTGCTAGATGGTTTTGCAGTTCAAAGCATTCCTTACTTCATTAGCATCTCAACAAGGTTAACATCACAGTCTAAAATCGTTACTGGTCCTGTTTTCTTTTTCCCATCAGAGTCAGACTTTTGGTATATCCCATTGTTTTGTTTTCAAGACATTCCACAGTCATAAACAATAGTCATGTTGATACTATACTGAGGGCACATTAATTGAACTGTAAGCAACTATTGTATGAGTGCACTGGGTTCTTTTTTTCTTGGGTACTGTATGCTGTGGTTTGCATGTTTTCCATCTGACTGACTAATGATAGGATTCCTTCCTGCAATTGATGGACAAATTGAATTTTCAGATGGTATGTTATTTACTTATAGTTAGATATTCCATTACTAGTCCCCGTTTCTTTTGATGGAAGGTAACCTGAAAAATGTGAGAAGTCCTAAAACTAAAAAGCTCCAAAAAGCCAAATAATAAAAATCCAAAATCTTAATATTACCCTTTATCTCAGCTACTCGGTGAGCTTGATTCTGATATCACACTGGTATAAACTGAATAACTCAGTTGAAGTCAATGGTATTATGCCATCATGTAAAACCACTGTAAGTGAGATCTGAATCAGGCCCAACATCCTGAGTGCAACAATGAAGGTGTATATGATGTATATAATATTTTAATACGATTTCACAAACTGGAAGATTTTTAAGTAGATATGTAAATAATTCATTTACTGTATTATTCACCTATTCCCAACAGTGTTTAATAACGTTAAAATTTACAGCTGAAGAGGGAAATGTTCACATTTTAAGAATAAAACAATTTGCTGTGTAGAATTGTAATCAGAGAGATTAGCCAGGGTTACCATGCATCTTTCATATCTCAAATGTGGTTTCAAGGTTTTGCAGCAATTGAAGATATCTAGATATCATTATCTGACCTTCCAAAGAAATCAGCTATGCTGAAAGAGGCACAAACTTCCTTGGAATTCTGTTTTAAAGCCTTTTCTTCACGTAGCTCTATAACTAACATCTCAGACATTTTAAACCATTATTTTCAAATTGAAAATGTATTCAGTGTTGCACCTTTTTTTGGGTGGGGGGTAATATTATTAATGAAAATGGAGACTGATCTGTTGACATTCTCGCATTTACTGATCCATGAATCTAGCACATTATTCTGATATAACCATATTGTATGCACTGATGTCAAAGCCTACATGCCTGTTTTTCCTTTCCTTCCTTAAAGGAACAGTATTTGATACAGCTGAACCACTGTTATATGTGTCTCCAGAGATATGAGTGTTCATTTTAATGTACCACTTATTGCAAATATTCATTCTTAATATATTATGTCTGGGCTGACATAACTATTATTGCAACGCGTATGTTTCCCATCGTCTTTATTGTTTCAGATTTATGTTCAGTACATTTCGAGGTGAAGTGAAACCCCTAACAAGAATATGACTGTGCATGGAGCATTCCAGATGCCTTGGTTAAGAGGAATACTAAATATGCCCCTTTAAATTCCCTTCCCAGAGTCCCTCTAACCTTTGCTGTACTTCTGCAAAGCAGGACTATCCCACACTTCTGTGGGCTCTTGGGTTTCCCTTCCTAGCAGTGACAGAAGACTTCAGGTGAAAGCTGTGTGGCTAGATATTATATAAGGTGGCAGAGTGACCCACTCTCCCATTAGAACCACCAGACATATAGGGGGGAACATCAGAGAAAGCTGCTCTCCACCCCATACATTGGATGACTGGCATCTCTGTGCCTCTTTCCGCCATCAAGCAGTACAGAATACCAGGGAATAGGAAAGTGACTCTCACTCCAAATGCAAAAAGACCCTCTGTGAGCCTGTTCTATAATGAATACCAACACGTCCCTTTTCTTCAAACCAAGGACTGTTATGTGTGTACAACCCACAGACCCAGATGGCCAGTTAACAGAAATGTTACTGGGTTGCTTAGTCAAAGTCCAAACAATTATTCTTAATGTTCATTTTTCTTCTAATATATATATTTTTCTTTAATTTCATATCAGGGGAATTTCTGAATATCGTTATAAAGGTATTAAACCTTTAGGCTAAAGTAAACTGGAGCTTTGTTCATTTAACTAGGAAAATGTATTGCCCAAGAAAAGAAATCTAAAGAGCACCAGATTATTGTTATTACTTTACTGAATAACAAAAAAACAATTACATTGAAATGCAGTCAGGTCCAGTAATATTGTTAGCTTATATGTATGTATTCAGTGATACCACTCTTGTGATTTTATTATGAGTCTCACAACACTTGATGGTTTTCTTAAAGACCCAGCTCTTGGCGTCAGGCAATTACTGAAGAATTTCAGCTTTCAATTTAAAAAAAGTAAATGTATAGCCCCTGGTGATGGGGTATGCAAACCCCTCACTGGACATTTAGCGGTTAGGGAACTGCTCTGGGCTCAGGTCGCCCAGCCCTGCCACACATGCAAGGCATCCATAAGCTGGAGGAGGAGTTAAAAGGGAAGCATAACAGCTCAGAGGGAAGAGGATAGACCTTTTACTTGCAGCTCTTGATAAAGAGGCTAAAGGAAGACAGGATCTTTCCCAACAACAACTGCCTGAAAGCACCTCCCTGATGGAAAAGAGGGCCTAATTCTCCTACACCCAGAGAGGGACACATTTCCCCTTCTTTCACACTAAACTCAGTTTGTTTGTATTCCCCTTGTTTGTGATCATGGACTACCCTGGGAGGAGAGAGACTTGGAAGTGGCAGAACAAAGATAAGGAAGCTGAGGCAAGCATACTTGAAGGCAAGGGAGGCAAACCATCACTCCGGAGCCAGTTCTATAAGGAACTGGACGCTATCCTTGGTGGCGGCCCCACCTCCATTACCAAAAATCCCCTGGATACTTCAGTGGGGCTGGAAGTGGTGGATTAACCCAGAGGACGAAGCTGTGGATGAGGAGATGGACTTAGAGGACAATGTGGAGCCCATGGCAGGGTCTCCAGATGGAGCGGTGAGTCAGGAACTCTTCTGCACTCCAGAGATGTCTAGCCAATCCCAACAGTCCCTCTGCAGTGAGCAAGAAGTAAGAGAGGAGACATCCTGGTAAGTGATTTTTTTGAGTTGATGCTGCTCAAGCATATCATGTCCAGCTTTCCTTTGCTTTATGTATAGCAAAGTGGTGAAGGGATAGAAATGTACAAGGTTAACTGTGTTTCTGTGCACTGCATATTCCTTTATGCAGTTGAGCAGTGCAATGGACCAGTGTGTTGATGCACACAGAGATTTCACAGGAGTCCTCCAGAGATATCTCTAGGAGACCTTCCTAGAGTAGCATTGGGACTGGGTCTGAAGCCACAAGTGTGCAGCAGATGCATCCTGGCTTACCCCCAGGAGTGAGATATTTGCTTCAGTGACCTCCACCTGTGGAAAATGGTGGATGAATTTACAATATTGTCCCTAATCATCTGCACCACAACCCTGGAATCACCACCATTGCTCTATACCCCAACTAAAATGCCCCCCACCCTCACTGAACTCACCAGACAAGAGTGTTCACCAAGATGTGTGCTTGCCAGGGCAAGTGAGGAAGTGCTTGGGTTACAAGAGATCTATTTATATTGGGTTACAAGAGGTATATTTTACTGTAATGATTCTATGCTGTGTGTGAATTAAAAATAACTAAATAAGTTCATGGACAATAAGTCCACCATTAGCTAGGGTAGATAGGGATGGTGTCCCTAGTCTCTGTTTGCCAGAAGCTGGGAATAATTACCTGTTCTATTCATTCCATCTGAAGCACTTGGCATTGGCCACTGTTGGAAGACAGGATACTGAGCTAGATGGACCTTTGGTTTGACCCAGCATGACCATTATTATGTTCTTATGTAACTAACAATCATGCTTCTGTGTATTGTTGCTTGTGCTTCTGCAGACATGGCCTTCAGGGGAACCTCCTACACACAGGCAGAGTGCCTCCAACAGATGAGAAACCAATCAAGATGGAGCAAAGTTCCAGGAGGTGCTGGAATTCTCTGATGCCAAAAAAAAAAAAGGGAGCACCGGGAGTGGAGAGAAATGGAAAGGTGGGACAGGAGATCATTCTAAAGGCCACTGTGTAGATGATAAAAGTAATGGAGGAGCAATCAGAGATGCTGAAGTCCCTAATCATGCTGCAGTCAGAACAGATGTGTGCTCACCCTGCCCCCTGCAGCCCATCCAGAACTGTTTTCCATGCCCTCCCCAAGATCCTCCCACACATTCTTTTCAACTGTCCAGAACTTCTCAGTTTCCCATTCACTCCACTCCTTCAGACAGCTTTCAAAATGATAGCTGCACCTACACACAGCTATGACAGTCTGCCCTTCACTGGAACCTCCTTTCCCACCAAGGGAACTTCCCTTTTTGTGTGTGTTAATTGGTGTTTAATAAAAACAAAGTATCTGAAAACTCACTAATCTGTAGTTGTGGCCTACAAATTGTGATAGCAGCTGGCAGTAAAACATATGCAGGCAGTCTAATCATTTGTTTACTGAAAACCTAGTCACAAATCATCAGAAGTGCTTCCTAACAGAACTCAGTTTAATGACACATGATAGATTGCTGCATAAAAATATGCATTGCTGGTTCTCATTCTCAGAATGTTGCCTCAGATATGATATGAATTGACCCCCCAGTGTGCCCCCGTAATAGAGCTGGGGTCAGGCTGCTCAAAATCAGCAGCCAAGTGGTCTGCCTCAGCGCTCCACTGCTGAGCAAACCTTTCACCCTTAGATTCACAAATATTACTCAACCTACAACAGGTAGCTATGATCATGGAAATATTTTTCCACTGAGCTCTAACCTGCCATAAAGGCATCCTCAGTATGCCTTTAACCTGCCAAACACACATTCCACAGTCATCCTGCACCTACTCAGCCTATTGTTGAAGTGCTCCTTGCTGCTATCCAGGTTTCCCATGTAAGGCTTCATAAGCCATGGGAGTGAAGGGTGTGCTGGGTCCTCCAGGAACACTATGGGCATTTCAACATCCCTCACTGGAATCTACTTGTCTGGAAAGAAAGACTCAGCTTGCAGCTTTCTGTACAGGCCAGTGTCCTAAAGATGTGTGCGTCATACATCTTTCCAGACCACCCTGCGTTAACGTCAGTGAAATAGTGATCTAAAGTGCCTGCAACACCATAAAGTACTCCTTGCTATTGATGTACTCTGTGACAAAGTGGTCCAGTGCCAAAACTGGGATATGTGTGCAATCTATTGCCCCTCCACAGTTAGGGAAACCCATTTCCACAAAGCCATCCACTATTTTATCACCTTGCCAAGAATCACAGTCTTTCACAGCAGGATGTGATTAATGGCCACGCACACTTGCATTAACACAACCCCAATGGTCAACTTCTCAACTCTGAACTGATTCGCGACTGACCAGTAGCAGCTGGGAGTCACCAGCTTCCACACAGTGATCATCACGAGCTTCTCCACCAAGAGAGCAGCTCTCATTTTGGTGTCCATGCACCACAGTGCTGAGGCACGAGCGCCACACACAGTTCCAGGAAGGTAGTTCTCTGCATCTAAAAGTTCTGCAGCCACTGCTCATCATTCCAGAGCTACATAACAATATGATCTCACCACTCAGTGCTTGTTTCTAGAGCCCAAAAATGACCATTCACTAGGTGCAGCTGCTCCATTAATGGCAAAAGTAATCTGGTGTTGCTCCTATTCATGGCACATAGCAGGTCAGGCAATTCAGATTCCTTTTTAGATAAGTACCTCATGATTAACTACACTGCAATCCGTGATGTGCTTTAACAAATGCATGACATTTAACAGAGCAGTAGAGAACAGTATGGGATCCATTCTTTCACACAGAGGTGGTGGGTGCACAGTAGATGAAAAATGCTGCATACTGCAGTCAGAAGAGCATAGAATGCTGGGATGGAAAACAGTGCACCATGAGATGTTGATCCCACATCCATGATGTATTGTGATCCATTCCAACAACTCAACAATCCCAGCGGCAGAAGATGGTGGGTAGTGTAATGCTGACAGACCCCGGTAGGCAGCATCAAACCCGAGATCTCTGGAACTTAGTGCATGAGCCTCTACCACATGAGCAAAAAGCAATAGCGAGGTTACTAGAACGCTTTTTGGTCCTCAACATAACTTTTCTTGTCAAAACTTTGTAGTGTAGACAAGACCTCAGACAGCTTAAAATTCAGAGGAGTTCTCTCCCCTTCACTACTCCCAAATTCATAGTTACCAAGAGACCTGACTTTATTTCTATATGTCTATTGTCATTTTAATAGTCAGTAGCATAGAAGAGAAAGATTCTTTGTCTACGGGCTTGTCTACACTAGCACTTTACAGCGCTGCAACTTGCTCACTCCGGGGTGTGAAAAACCACCCCCCTGAGCGCTGCAAGTTTCAGCACTTTAAAGTGCCAGTGTGTAGACAGTGCACCAGTGCTGGAAGCCACACTCCTGGCACTGGGAGCTATTCCCCTCATGGAGGTGGGTTTTTTTATAGCACTGGGAAAGCTCTCGCCCAGCTCCGTGATGCAACTACACAAGCCACATTAAAGTCCTGCCACGGCAGCACTTTAACATTGCTAGTGAAGATGTGCCCTACCAGTCTGTAAGTGGGTGCTAATAAGGATCTAGAGATCAAAAAGAAAACAGTTCTTAAATCAAGTTCATGTTTATGTTTACAATTATATTTTAATAAAAGGCAACAGATACAGATTGAGGGAGAACTGAAGAAAATGGTCCTAATGACTAAAATAGCTGAATAAAAGAAGGAGTCAAATATCATGAGGGGAGGGCCAAATGGAAAGAGAATTTCCTTGTAAAATGATTACACTTGAGACATACAAGTGTTCTATATTCATTGGGCTATGGTTCCTAATAAAATCTTGGGCCTTGCTTTCACAGCTGTAGTCATACAGCAGAAGCTCCTGGATTTAGAGTTGGAGCACTTTGACTTCTATCCCATTTTTAGGGTGTGGTTGGATGCTTTTATCTCCTGGGTAGCACGCACCCGCTTGTGGAAGGCATTTGTCTGCTGGGCTTTTCGTGACAAGTTTCCTGCGGCTGTAAAATAATCTCAGAAGCTACATGAAAAAGGAGTTGTTTTCATGTTATTTTGCTTGAAAAAAAATATCAAAATCTTCAAAATCATCCTGGGCTGGAGTCTTCATAAACATAGAAATCGTTCACTGTGAGATAGTTTAATGCTTGGCACAGAATGTCTTGGTTAAATGGATATCCCACTGCTCAGCCCCATACTAACTCTTCAATATGTTGCCTGGGCTGCTATTGAAAGTATATGTGTCATCACGCTGTGGGAGCCACAAGATCCCATCTGTGTGCACATTCGTGTGAGTGCTTATTTTCCCTCCTCTTGCCCAGAAGCACATATTTCAGGACATCTGACTTGACAAAGCATTTTAGTATTCTCACCATAGACACAGGCTTGCCATTTCTTCTCTGCCCATCCCTCCTCCTCCTTATCCTGGCACTACCCTACAGTTTTCAACTGCAGCCATTAATGGATGAAGCCAAATTTCCTCAGTGAATACCTTCTAAAACTAATCTGTGGTTCTGCCAGTAGGGCAAATGGAACAGCAACAGCTGGAACACCCTTCCATTTTCTTCCCCACCCCTTCTCACCCTTCACCAAAGAGCTTCACCTCAACTACTGCCAAACCCTGACAACTCTGGAAGCAAACACCCCTTCATTTGGACTCCAGCACAGGTCTTCTATACAGAACATTGCTGCCAAGCTACTAGGCCAGCTTTAGGAATGTGTTTTTAATATTCATTGTTCACTCTGTCTGTTACCAATGTGCACAGTACAATTATTTTAATGCTTTGCACATGTGGTGTTATGAAATGTGGGCCTTTAAAGCTGTGCCAGTTTTTTTCTCTGTAACCAAAATATGATATTTCTACCTATGTTCCAGTTTGCCACACATTTTTAAAAAATGTTATGAAAAAGATTAGACTAGCAACTATGCAAGCAATGCAACCAAAGCAGGACTAACCTATTTTCTTCATAAAGGAACAGTATTTTTTATTTAAATTTATGGGGGATTTCTTTCTTCCTTCCTTCCTTTCTTTCTTTCTCCATCTCTTACACACAAACACAAATATTTACACATATACACAGGCATAGCACACATATGGTGGGAAAAAAAATCACCCACTTCCATTGGGTGCTGGCTAGGCAATTGTATTCCATCCTACGGGGCTCAAATCTGGTAATGATGAGCCCTGTACTCATGACCTCTGTTCTTGATTATTTCAATGTATTAGATCTAAGAAAGAAGTTATACACCCTGAAAATCTTCAGCTGTCATAGAATGCAGCATTCTGTCTGCACAGCAACACAGGTCACCACAAGCTCATCATCTAGATGCTCTGCATTCTGCATTGGGTCTTCAGTGAACATTAAGTCCAAATCAAGGTCTCCTTTCTGATTCCAAGACCACCACAAGATTAGACCTTTTCATTTTCAACTGTAACGCCCCCGTTGTTCTATGGGAGCAATTGACCAATAGGGAATGCTCAGGAGTACAGGAGACAGAATTTTCATAGCTGCAGGATCTAGACCAGGGGTGGGCAAACTACAGCCCGCGGGCCACATGTGGCCCGCCGGACGTTTTCATCCAGCCTGCGAGCTGGGACTGGGATACGGGGCCAGAGGCCCTGCTCTCCTGGCCCAAGGGCCAGGCCGGCCTGCCGCGGGTCCCCACGCTCCCAGCCGGGCCCGCCCCGCGATCCCGGGCCGGGGCCCGGGTCGCGTGCGGGGAGCCACTTGGCCCTGCACTCCCCGGCAGGGGGCCGGGTGGAGTGTGGGAGCCACAGGGCCCCGTGCTCCCTGACTGGGGCCAGGGCCGGGTGCAGCGCGTGGATCTGCTCAGCCCCGCGCTCCCTGGCTGGGGGCTCGATGGAGCGCGGGAGCCGCTCAGTCCCGTGCTCCCTGGCCAGGGGCTGGATGGAGCACGGGTCCCCGCACTGCCTGACCGGGGGCCGGGTCGAGCGCAGGGAGCCATGGGGCCCTGCTCTCCCTGACCGGGGGCCGGGTCCAGGAGCACCCGGCTGATTAAGGTAAGCGGTGGGGGGGGTTAGGTGGTGGTGGGATATCGGGAGGGAGTAGTCAGGGAACAAACGGGGGGGATTAGATGGGGGGTAGGGTTCCAAGGGGTGGTGGTTAGGATGGGGGGATCTCAGAAGGGGGCAGTCAGGGAACAAAGGTTGGGATTAGATAGGGGATAGGGTTCTGGGGCAGCAGTTAGAGTGGAGGGGTCTCTGGAGGGGGCGATCAGGGGACAAGGAGCGGGGGGGGTTGGATGGGTCAGGAGTTCTGAGAGGGGCAGTCAAGGGGCGGGAAGTGGGTGGGGGTTGGATAAGGGGCAGGGGCAGGCTTCTCTACCTGGCCCTCCGCACAATTTTCTAACCCCAATGTAGCCCTCGGGCCAAAAAGTTTGCCCACCTCTGATCTAGACTATGGCGTGCACCCCTAGAATAGGTAAGAATGACCACAGAACTCACTGAATTCAGAACTAAATTCAAAACTCATACTTTCATCTTACTTTCCCACAATAAATTCTTTATATGGTCACATAACGCCCCCATTCACACACATCTGCCAACCCATAACTGCTTTCTCCAGAAAGCAGAGAAGAAAGAAAGGGATTGTTGGTTTGTAAATACTTTGGGGGTGGTCAGATTCAACAGTGACAG
This sequence comes from Dermatemys mawii, assembly GCA_007922305.1. Classification (NCBI taxonomy): domain Eukaryota; kingdom Metazoa; phylum Chordata; order Testudines; family Dermatemydidae; genus Dermatemys; species Dermatemys mawii. Next base: position 29,791,900 of record ML677349.1, read on the forward strand.
AGGCTATATAACAAGACAGAGAAAGAGAGAGAGAGAAATAGGCTACCTAGGTTTAAACAATGTGCCTAATCATCTAACTGCCTTGCACCCTGTGTAGTTATTTAAATCTGTGCAAAGTGTATAGCATTATTTAACATCTTCTGTTTTAATAATCGGGAAAGAATTTCTTTTTAAATGTACGACTCTACCTGACAATAAGACGAGGAAGACTTTGTAGCACCTTAGAGACTAAGCAGTTTATTTCAGCATAAGCTTTTGTGGGCTATAGCCCACTTCATCGGATGTCATCTACTTGACAGTGTCAGTTTAACACTGTCTCAGCATCTCTACTCATAATTCCAGACAAACCTAACAACATACAATGAGGCTTTTTTTAAAATGATGCCAACAGAAGACAAAAAATGCCAAAGATTTACACCTCTGCATTTTCAAAGTGCTGTGCAGAGATTTCATTTTGCAACTCCTAATGATTTCAATGATATTATACCCCTTTATTGTGTTCCTTGCTTGAGGAAAGTATGCCCACAGAGATGGGTCTTGCCTTGAGCCATAAAGGTGGCAATAATAAAGCTCATGTTATCTTCCATCAGGAGCAAGTTTGAGTGTCCTATTACATGGGTTTTGGCAAATGGCCATTAAGATTAAATATTCCCATTCTGCTAACAGGTGGTCACTGAGATGGCTGGGTCCAATGTCATGTACAGCTTTAAAGACCAAGAATTTGAGTTTTATTGGCAACCATGCTAACTGCTTTGTGATGATCTCACTGGTTTGCCTTTCCTCAGAGAGGAGCCGCTGCAAGATGGCCTTCAGAGCCAGCCCTATATATAGCATGTTGCTTTTAGGTGATAATGGTAAAGATCATTACGAACAGGGGACCTGACTCTGGGACAGCCAAAGATGAAGAGAGTCATTTCTGCGGACACCACTGGCAGGTCAGAGTGCAGGAGCTGAGATGAACCCAGTAGGACTTTGAGAAAGTGAAACCACCTTGATAATAAGAGCAGCTGTGCTTTAGTGAGAGTGAATTTGCCCCTTCCACCATAGTGCTCTCCCTTGCCAAGCAACATTAACTCAATTTTACTTAGAAGTAGTCTGAGACAGGTGGTTTTCATCCAGATCCTACTTTACTATGATATTGGGACACTAGGGAAAGTGTACTATCCATGTTTGATGAAGAGCAAGTACAAGGCAGAGTGATCAGAATATTGAAGGCACTGAACTGCAATCCATGTTGTTTCACAGTGTCTCCCTGTGAGTCTACATGTTATCAATACATTTAACAAGAAAGGCAACAATATGGAATCCTAGCAGATTTCACAGGTAAGAACCCTTAGGAAAGAATATATAGCCTGCCCTTCAGAAGCCCTTGTGAGAGGATGGGACAAGCCCAGTTTAAAGTAATCCATCCACTCTTCCCAGGTTTCATGGACAAATTATCAGGTCCTGATGATGAACAATATCAAAGGCTACCAGTAGCCCAAACAGATTTGGCATGGACATCCAGCCTCTCTCCATGCTCATAAGGAACTCCTCCACAAGCACTGTCTTTCAGTTGTGCTGTGGCCTTGCTGGAGAGGATGCAGAAAAGTCACACATGAAAGAGAAAGTCAGATGACACAGGAAGAGGCCACTTCCATGCTCTCATTAACCTTTCCCAGAAAGGCGAGATCAGAGTCAAGGCAGTAGCTTATGTGATTACAAACACCAAATGATAGTTTCTTGAGCCTGGGTTGGGGAGGCCACCATGAGTCTTAGCATACAAAGTATAAGAACCCACATACACCCCTAGAATAAATATTCCAGCTAAACAATGAGGGTGGATGAACCTTGGTGCTGTGATTTAATTCAGATAATTGCCTAAAGCTTCAGCTATTTATCTTCAGCACATCCAAACCTCTTTGCTCTGGAAATCTCAGACGATCAATTTCCCCCATGAGATTTTCAGTACGTCCTCACTCAGGTTGGGTAGACATGTCTTTCATGTTGTATTTTGATATTTCCTCATCCTTTCCTGTCTGAACACAAGATGTGAGAAGGCTGCTCAGACGTTAATTTAAAAGCTAAAACTGAACTCTTTTGAATTTCAAAAAAGCATCAGGCTGGTTCTTTTAACAGAACTAGCTTATCTACCCCTAATTCACAAAAGAGAGGTGGGACCAGACGAAAAAGTTTTGATCTGAATTTGAATGTTCCCAAAGTTCAGAGGTGTTAGGATCTAAGGTTTTGGTTCAAGCACACCTGTGTCCACCACTGGCCTGTCCTAACCTCCTTCCTCCATTCTCCTACATTTTAATTTTTCTTTCTAGCTCCCTTTTCACCTTCATCTCTCTACCAAGATTAAAGCTTTTTTATTATAAACATAATTCCTATAAGAGATAAGACAGTCCCCAGTATATCTTTATTAATCCTTGTTAAGATAACATTTTGAAAGCAGAGACGGAAAGAGATTTATAAAGAGCAAGAGAAGATAGTTGTAGATCAGCACAGCAGGGACAGAGACTGATACACTGTGTGAAATTGTTAACAAAGAAATGGAAGTTAAAAATTGCCTTATGAGTGAAATCCCAAACATAATATACATGTAAGTGATTTGCTGAATTGGGCCCTAAATTATTTCTCCCTCTAGGCTTCCCAGCATGCCCATCTTTTTTGTCTATTGGATTACAGACTCTTTGGGTCTGGGACTGTCTTCATATCACAACTTGTATAGACTTGTATAGACTCCATCCACACAGAGCTGCTTGCAGTATCAGGACTTTATTTAGTATTGAAAATTATGGGCTTGATTCAAAATAGGGAAGATATCTTTGAGGGAGCAGCAGTTCATTGGCAGGCAGTGGGAGACTCGAATATTTTGTTCAAACACGGGGGAGAGGGGGAGTTGTATAGATGCCAATATAAATTTATAAATAAATACAAAAATTGTATATAGTTGTGCGAAACAAGACACCCCTGGATCACCACATCTACAATCACATATCCAGTAACCACCCCAAACACACCAAGAAAACTGTTATATACATCCAGGCACAGATACCACAGAATATGTTCTAAGGAGAAAGTCCAAGATATACATCTTAAGACCCTTAAAACTGCCTTCACCAAACAAGGACAGGTCACCAGAGAAGTAGATTGAATCAAGGAACAGATCATCCAAATACCCCAAGAAAACCTGCTTTAATCTAGTAATAAAACCCCTGTGATCGCACACCTGCCATCCCATGCTGGAATCCATATGTGTATCATCAAACAATTAGAACCAATGCTCAACTGTCCATGTAGAGAAGACTAAGGAATTTGCCCCCAGGGGACACTGGGATACATCCAGAGGACTTCCAGGACCCAAATCAAGGTGAGGCAACATGCACATAGGAAAGCAATAGGCCTTGGACCCTAGGTCACAGCTTAACATGGGCTCAGACCCTTCAGCCCTGCAGGGTCCTGGTATCCTAGGTTTGAGACCTAGCTTAACACAATTAATGTGTGGATGCAAGGTGAGAGGAGTTAGGCTTGAGCCCATACATGAGCCCCAGCTTAGATAGCTGTGTAGACATACACTCAGATAACATTTCCCAGACCTCTAAAAGAACTCTGTGTAAGCCCAAAACTTGTCTCTCTCACCAGTAGAAGTTGGTCCAATAAAAGATTGTACTTTACTCACCTGATCTTTCTAATATCCTGAGACCAACATGGCTACAACAACAATGCATACACTGAACACTGAAGTCAGTTGTATTCACAAAGGACTAGATTATCCCCATTTAAAGTCTCCCTAGAGTCACAGCCTTACATGCTTCTCTCTGACTGGGAATGGAGGATGGTAGATAGGCAGAGACCTCCATCATTAGAGGTTTTTAAGGCCCAGCTTGACAAAGCCCTGGCTGGGATGATTTTGTTGGAGTTGGTCCTGCTTTGAGCAGGGAATTGGACTAGATGACCTCCTGAGGGTAAAATTCTCTGGCCTGCGTTGTGCAGGAGGTCGGACTAGATTATCATAATGGTCCCTTCTGACCTTAAAGTCTATGAGTCTATGATTCGGCTCTCCATATCATTAGGCACTGGCCAGCTCTGATCTGCTGGTCAGTTTCATAGGATCTGTACCCAGGAGCCCCAGCCAACTGGGAGGCCCCCTGGAAAAATGGGCACTCCATACCCCAACGCCACTTCCCAGAAGGACCATTGGATGTGCAGGGGAAACCCCCGCTCTCCAACGCAGCTCCCAGCAGGAGTGCCCCGCGGGGGGGGAGCTCACTTGCTCTGGCCCTGACCCCCACAAACACCTAATCTGCCTATGAAATGAGGTATCACACATTACTGGAATGTACTGTGCCTCTGGTGCTCCTCCTGAGGCAATGCTGCTTTAACTCCCATTTTACTTTGGGCTATACTTATTTGTTACATTTTACATCTAGACCTGCGTTCTATTCTACTCTGGCCTGCCTCATTGCTCTGGTCACTTCCACTCTGTGAAACAGTTCCCACATTTGTAAAATGGGACTACATAACACTTATCTCATTTGTAAAGCACTTGGAACTCTATAGATGTAAGGTGGTTTATGACAGCTGGTTATTATTGTTGATTAAAGCAAGACCCATTGAATTAATACAATCAAAGAAGTGAAATCAAAGCCAAGGAGTGAGATGCCTCTAAAAGAGGTTCAGTAGTCTCTTCCAAAGGGGAAAAGGGCAGGTTGATCTAAACTCTTTTTGACAGTCTGGAGGAAGGGAAAAAAGTCAATTTATTACCCAACTTTGAGAGATGTGGAATGCTAAAGCTTGTAAAATGTCCTAAAAAATCTTAAAACTACAATACCCACCTGGGGAAGTGAAAAAACAGACTGACAGAGCCAGAAGAGTACCCAGAAGCCACCTACTACAGGACAGGTGCAACAAAGACAAAAACAGAACACCATTAGCCGTCACCTTCAGCCTCCAACTTAAGCCTCTCCAACGCATCATCAAAGACCCACAACCTATCCTGAAAGATGATCCCTCACTCTCACTGATCTTGGGAGACAGATTAGTCCTCGCTTACACACAGCCCCCCAACCTGAAACAAATACTCACCAGCAACTGCACACCACACAACAAACACACTAACCCAGGTACCTGTCCTTGTAACAAAGCCCGATGCCAACTCTGTTCTCATATCCATTCAACTGACACCATCATGGGACCTAATCACATCAGCCATACCATCAGAGGCTCATTCACCAGCTTATCGACCAATGTGATATATACCATCATGTGCCAGCAATGCCCCTCTGCTACGTACATTGGCCAAACTGGCCAGTCTCTATGCAAAAGAATAAATGCACACAAATCTGACATCAGGAATCATAACATTCAAAAACCAGTAGGAGAACAGTTCCATCTCCCTGGCCATTCCATTAAAGACTTGATGGTGTCAGTTCTGAAACAGAAAAACTTCCAAAACAGACTCCAACGAGAAACTGAGGAACTGGAATTAATTTTCTGATTGGACAAAATAAACCAAGGACTAAATAGAACTTGTGAATGGTTCGCTCATTACACTAATTGATTGCATTTCCCTAGTTAATTTACCTTCAGTAGTTGTATCTCTCCTGTCAGACACAGATGTCCATTTCAAAAGGTACTTTTTTCTCCTGCTGATAATGGCCCATCCAAATTAAACAGCCTCTTAGAACTGGTATGCTAATGTACAACCTTTTATTTTTTTTTCTTTCTGTGTGTATAAATGCATCTTACTTCTATTCCATTCTATGCATCTGATGAAGTGGGCAATAGCCGACGAAATCTTATGCTGAAATAAACTGGTTAATCTCTAATGTGTTACAAAGTCTTCCTCTTCTTATTTATGGATACAGACTAACACGGCTGCTAATCTTAAACCTAAATCTGAAATCTGATCTAAACCTAAATCTGAAACCTAAATCTGAAATCTGATCTAAACCTAAATCTGAATTGTTTTGATGGATTGATCGCTAAATCCAAATTTCCCAAAGCAGGGAAAATATTGTCCATTCTAGAGAGTTGTATGATTTTTGGCAAGAATAGAGAATAAAATAAATAAAAAAAGTAAAACCATTCACTTCATGATGAAAACACTGAGAAGATTAAATAATTCTCAGAGGATGGATGAAAAATAATAAAACCTGCTTGCTCTGCGTTAATCTTGTAACAAAACAAACTGCAATCTACACCATAAGCAAAGATTGTAGATGCTGTAATATATTAAAATCTAATTAATCCTATTTATTGGGTGATAATATGCACAGTTCCTGGGGAATTTGCCTCATTATTACTTTAAAATAATTTTGGCTCTTCTAACGGAGAGTGATAGAAGTGGAGGAACCTATCCATTTACCCTCTGTCCGCAACTTCCAATGGCATGGAGTCATTACATAAAAATTGGGATTATTTTTATCTGGTTTCACATTTCACTTCATGGTACTGGACTCTTGTTAATTTTCTTTCCATCCACCAACTGATGTCATCTCTCTTGTGCTAAATACTTAACTTATCTGTGGTGATAAGAAGGCAACTTTTCTTGCTCCCTATCACTTAAGACTGCTTTTACTTTATATAGCAGCTATTCTCTACACATACTACACATGATATTATTATTAAAACACATTGACATAATACCTTACTTTTAAAAAACCAATTACAACATTATGCATATTATATACAGTCAAAGTTTTATTTATGAGTCCTTGGCTTTGCCCATTCAGTGGATGTCATGTTGCTGCTATCTTCTGTTGAAATGCTTGGTCATGTTCCCGCAGCACTGCTGCCCAATTCATAAAATAAACAAGTGAAAAAATACAGAAAAATACTTTTCTCTAATTTCTTGCAATTATAGTGACTGTGGCTATCACTTGTAGCAGTAGTAGATTTGTAATATTATCATGGGAGCGCCTAGAACCCCCAGTGGGTGGAGGGAAGTTTCAGGTCCCCCTTGTGCTAGTTACATAAGTCACACATAATAAAAAGACCATTCTGGCCTCAAAGAGCTGTAACATTTGCATAAGAAGTGTGATTTTTAATATATCATCCATTGAGCAATCCCTTTTTCTTTAGTCTACCCTTCAGAGAATATTAGATAGACAAGAAAGACACTTCATGTTCTAAATAGCATTTGTTATTACCTTCCTAGTTAACCGCCACACCGATTTGCATATCTGTTTAAGGAGGACTGTGTTATATTTTTGTTCTTCAGTGAAAAGAAAGTCAAAAGCATATCTAACAGACTTGAAGTCTGCATAAAACAGCAGGTCTGCATTTCAATAATATTCCTTCTCAAGTTTCATTCGTATTAACCTAAGATCTCATGGCTACCCTGACAACTATGAAAATGTCCCAGGTGCTTTCTGGCTCATTGCATAAACATGCCCACAGGTTGTTTTGGGTCTGGAATTGGAGATTTATGGTTGAGGATGGGAAGATTTATTCCCTAATCATTTTCAGGTCACAGTCATCTTTCAAATGGAGGTCAAACCTCACCTCTGCCTCCTTTGGGATAAGGTACCAATTTTATGGGCCCAATTAGTTTCAGAGCTCTCAAAGGCACATGATACCCAATCACTGGAACTCTCCTGATGGCCTAGTAAGATATTCTAGCCATCTTTGGTCCGGAACTACAGACATGATGCCTCCTAAATAAATAAATGACCTTTTCTTTCTGCCAAATCACTTTGGGTACATTATAGAAGGCTAGTAAGAGATGTTGAAATGGTCATGGCATAAGAACTTCTGAAGTCCTATTCTATGACTGTGGTCCAAGTAAAGTTGTTTGTTTTCTTTTGTTTGTTTTAATGTGTCAGTCTAGCTATTAATATATCTGAGTTAACCTTTTTACTATACCCATCTTGACCTTACGTATTGCAGTAAAATTAACCCAAGGTAACCAGGTAACAATTGGTTTAAATAGAACCAATATGTTACCCGAAAAGGCCAGGAATTATTTTTTGGGAAACCTCATTGAATTAAATTTCTTTCTGTAAAATCAGGGGTAATTCAAATCCACTTTCCATTTTATTTGGAGCACCAAAGGTCAGGAGCAGTGGGGTGTTGCATAAAGTATTTCAGTATAGTCCCATCTATTTATGGGGTAAGCAATAGTGGTTTTGTTTCTGCAATATCTCAGCAATTACATTTTGGAGTTTCAAAACAAAACCTAAGGCTGTTTCAGATCCTGGCTCCATATAACTAAACTACAAGAGGATTCAGGGTAAAAGGTTCTGGCTTTGGCCCATTTCTAAAATGTTTTTACTGTACCTTTTCACAAACATAAAAGCTGACTTCTACTGCCTCCCACCTACCTTCACATAGAACTTGGATGCACCATATTAAAATATCATTGCTAAGACATCATAAAGTAATTATATTAAATACTGTTGAGGTTTGGAGACAGGATTCCCCAATGTTCTTCTGTTGACAACTGATCTTTGCAGCACCTGTATTTAAGATTAAATGGTCTAATTAAATGCTCTAATTAAATCAGCATCTTGGAATTGCCCTGTGGGGCTGCAAACAACCAGCAAATGATTTTTTTTTCCATCAGCAGCAATGGGTTTGTAGGGTTAGGAGGAGCAATGTTCAAAATTGTTGGGTGGCCTTTTTTTGCTAAAAACTCTGGTTTTAGCACCAGTGGGAAAAACTTGGTTCAGTTCTGATCTTTAGTTCTGTGCGTTTTCACTCAGCTTACTGACAGTATTGGCAACAAAACAGAAGTTGTGCAAGAACTTTTCTCACAGGTACTTCTATGGTTCTGGTTCAGAGAACCTCATTATTCAGTTTTAATTCTATGTTGCAGTTTTTGGCCACCCTCTGGGCAATTTCAAGATTTTTCCCAAAGATTGCAACACTTAGAGGCTCTTTGTTGATTGAAGACTTACATTATAGAGTTCAGCATAAAATTTCCCTAGCAGGAGAACTGTTCTGGAACAGACATCCAAGGTGAGCAGTGGGGCAAAAAATCTAATTGGCTTCAAGACTGAGCTTGATACGTTTATGGAGAGGATGGTAAGATGAGGCTGCCTACAATGGCATGTAGCCGATCCGTGACTGCTAACAGTAAATATCTCCAGCGGCCAGTTAATGGGGAGGCTCTGAGTTGCTACAGGGAATTCTTTCACAGGGGTCTGGCTGGTGAGTCTTGCCCACATGCTGAGGGTTTAACTGATCACTGTATAGGATTGGGACAGAATATTCCCTTGGATCAGACTGGCAGAGACCTGGGGGGATTCCGCCTTCCTCTGCAGCATGGACATGGGTCACTTGCAGGTTTAAATTAGTGTAAATAGGGAAGTCTCTGTAACTTGAAGTCTTTACATCATCATTTGAGGACTTGAGTAACTCAGCTAGAGGTTATGGTCTTTGAAGGGATCTGCAACCTTGGCACACAGCACCACAGAGTAAGCACCCTTAGTGGGCCCCGCCGGTTTGTTTACTTGCCGCTTCGCCAACCACGGCTCCCACTGGCCGCGGTTCGCC
>ML677349.1:29801782-29847921 GCA_007922305.1 Dermatemys mawii
CTGCAGGAAGCACCACTCCGCTTCCTGCAGCCCCCATTGGACCCGGACGGCGAACCGCAGCCAGTGGGAGCCGCGATTGGCACCCCAGCCAGTGTGGTGCCACATGCCAAGATTGCCAATCCCTGGTCTATTGCAAGCATGGGTGGGTGAAGCCTGCAATGTTCAGAAGGTCATGATAACCTCTTCTGACCTTAAAGTCCATGAGGAGGAATGTATTTCATTTCCAGAATAACCTGACTGGTCTACTTCCTGTCTTGAGCAAAGAATAGAACCCAAAGATACTTTCATTAACTATAATGACATTAAATTGACCTGATTTGATTTAACACTTCTGTAAAAGGCTTTCACATCTCATTATAGCAGAGTGATATTTGAACATTAGTCATCTGTGAGCCTGAAAGCATTAACAATCCTCTTCTCTTTGGCCTATTTGCAGGTTCATTATAGTCAATTATTTTCTCTTAGATCTTCATTCAGAAAATCATTCCTATTGAGGAAAGCACTTGAGCACATGATTAACTTTAAACATGTGCTTAAGTCTTATTGAAGTCAATGCTAACGGTAAAGCATGCGCTTAAATTCTTTCCTGAATCAGGGTCTTTGTGGATGCTGCTTATTCCCCTTTATATACCCAGCCAGCTGTGGTAGCCATAACCTAGATTCCTTCTTGGCCTTCCCTTCCCCTTTGGGTCATTGTATTTCCCTGGGGAATAAGAAGGGAGTGTCTTTATACTCCCCCAGGCACATGGACTGAATTCTACCTGTCATGGGCTGTATACACCCCATGCTGGCCCAACAACCAAGAGGGTTAATGTAGGTACTGTTGGCAAGTGGTGGCTGTCAGAGGAACAAGCAGGCTGAAAAAGAGAACTTCAGCTAGCAAACTGCTGAGAAGCTACTCAGAGACAGCACAGTGAGAAGGAACGACCAGACCAACAGGCTGAAAAGCAACAGTAGCCAGGGGAGATAGGAAGGAGCTCAAGGCCTAGCCGGAGTTATTGAGTCTTGATTCTGCTAAAGGGTCCTGAGCTGGAACCCAGGGGAGTGGGCAGGCCTGGGTACCCCTACTGTAAGGTCTTAGTGATAGTACCCACCATCTGGGTCTGGTTCTGGGTAATAGCACCCACCATCACCCGATAGAGAAACAGATCTTAAGATGTTTACAGAAAACTTTGATACCATTCTGTCTGGCAAGGAACCACTTATCAACAGTTGTAATTGTGAAATGTATACTTTATCATTTTGCCTTTACGGTCTCTATTTCTCTATAGTTTTTCTGTATGTTTTCTGTCTGGTTGTCGCAGATTGGGCCTCCGATTGCTCCTGCACACACCCAGGCAGGACTGTGCGGTCGAGTGCTCGGAGTCAATAGCTGCCCCCAGGCTCTGGGCTGTGCGGCCTAGCAGCCAGAATCAGTCAATGTCAGGATGGGCACCACCTCAGGAGAAAGCAGGGATGGCGGCCAGGACAGGGGGACTCGGGCCCTCCATCTCCACTGGGTCTCAACCCAAGGCCTTGTCAGTGGCAGGGTTGCCTCAGCTCAGCAATGATCCAGCTGAAACACGCCAAGCTAGCCTCTGGTCATTCAACCAACTCCTCACAAAAACTCTCTGGGTTACTTCCTACCCACTTATCCGAAACTCATGGTTTCCTAATTCCCTCGGTTCCTTCTCCCTCAGATGCGTCCAGCGCCTGAGGGTTGCTGTCAGTTGGCTGGCCTCCATGTCATGAAGTGCCCACAGCCCTTCAGCAGGAACCAGCAGCACACCTCTTTCTCCTACAGCGGTCCCCCAGACTGAGCCAGGCTGCTCCCTCTTATACTGGTGTTGCACTTTGATCATGCCCAGTAGGAGAAGCCATGGGAGCATGGCTTCCTCAGTCCACAGTGAGGAGTTAACCCACACAATCCCAGTGTGGGGCATGCCTGCCCCATCACACTGGTTCTTTGATTGTTTCTGTCTGTTGCATAACTAATTTTGCAAGATTTAAATCAACTAGGTGGTGGGGTCTGATTGGGTAAAGAACTGTTTCGTAATAGGTGAGAATTGGTGAAAAATACTATCTTCTAGCACTTTAGTTTAAAATGACTGGTTAAGGTGTTGCTAAGCAGGATTCAAGTTTAACTCTCTAAACTGGGTCCAAAAGGAAATTCTTGGAACCTAACCCCAGGACACAGCCCTGCTAGACCTCAACACCTTGGCAACCATATTATCCAAAAGCCGGAAGAGCCCTGGATGACCAGATCCTGACTGGTCACCAAGAAAAGTCTGCCTGCCTTATTGGGAGTGGTGAGGATTGTATGCTTAGCCTGTGTATTCTGTTTTGCTAATTGTTAATAAATAGAGGTTAAGAATATTACTGTAGAAGGCTCTTTCACTAGTAAAATGCCCCACAAACCCACAGAAGATTACACCTTGAGCCCTAGGAACTAGGTACGGGTAGGTGCCTTTCACTTGGAGCCCTAGGAACTGGGAAAGGGTGGGGGTGTCTAAATTAACGGGGTTACAGCTGGAGAGCACAAAAGGGTAAAGGTGGGGTATCCTAGAGTATGTGGGTAACGTTACCAACCTCCTGGAGAGTCTTAAGAAGTGAAGGGGATTCCAGACTCCCCTGGGCACCAGGACCAGCTGACCCTGCCAGGAATTACGGAGAAAACCCACACACCCCAGCAAGATTTGGGCAAGGGGGACTGACTGACCACCCCACCAGATGGGGTGAACACTGGTGCAGTGCTCTGCCTGGCCAGAAGGGGCACTGTAGCACTGACACATCACCCCACACTGCCCCTTACATGAGCCTCCCATTAGAGAGGCAGGCTCCTTATTCGAATACACACCCACATAAATGCCAGGCAGATAATGGGTGTGTATCTTTTTCCTAAATCTATTCTAAGCAGGGATGGGAAGAGTGCCCAGACATCCTCATTTACATGGATTAGAATTTTCCTTTAAACTGGGACAGTGTCCCAGCTGATTTTACTGAAAATGAGATTTCAGCTGGGTTTCAGTAAAACTCCAGGGGCATTTGATCAACCTGCAGTGCTTTCAGGCACCCCTTTGTGCCCTGCACCCTCTGACTGTTATTTGTGATCAGCTGAGAGACACTAAATCAGATCTGCTGCTGCAGCCACGCCAGTGCTAATGGGGAAGACCCTCAGATACCATGGAGATGAGTGTGTTATAAAATCTAGACAGACAGATCAGCCTATCAGTCTCGAGTCACCTTGGTCTCAATAGGAAGAAGCTCTTTAGGCCTTTAATGCCCTGGCAGTGAGCAGGTTTACTGCCCAAGCCAGTCTCAGTCCTGGAAAGGGGAGGGAAGAGAGCATCTAGTGCAGGGGAAGGAGGAGATGATACCTGAGGGAGAGGAGGAAAATGGGGAGGAAAATCTTGTGGAGACAGAAGATATGGGGAGGTGGAGAATAAAACTGTGCCAGGAGGGAAGTGGCTCAGGTGGAGTAGAAAAGAAGTGTGTGGAGAGAGATAAGTGGGAGCTGAGAATAAAACATCTGTGGGAAAAGACTCCAAGGGACCAGAAAAAAGACTTATAGGAAGATGGCTAAGAGGGGAAAGAAGAAGAAACCTGGGGAAAGGGTCAAGGGCGAAGAAATCTATCTGTTGGGTGGAAGTGGAGGATGACGTTTTTAAAACAAAACTTATTAAATTCTCACTGTCTGTATATAGTACATATATCTTCTACAGCTAAAAATAGTTAACATACATGGAGTGAACACAGGTAGAGCTGGTAAATATACCCAATTGAGTGACTCAGTTTATATATTTTAATCCTTATTAAAAAACAGGTTTATCCTCCTGAGAGTCTCTCATTTCTTCAGCTTTTCAACGATTTAGCAACCAGGGATCCTGCAGACCCACTGTGCTTAGAAGGGGGCTCCAATTTTTTATTTCTAACAAGGTTTCCAGCAGATTTTGAATGTCATCCAAGTATTCTATTTGTACATTCCCCTCTTTTACACTGAACACATCCCAGGGCTAAATTATATTTCTTGGGAGCTAGGGAAGCAAAACAGGAGAGAGTCTTCAGCTCCTGTACCGTGGAAGGAGACATCATTCTTGTGCGTAGCCTGCTGGACAACTGCATTCGCTACACAATTAAAAATATGGAGAGATTGTGCAAAGGTGGGGGAACTATGGCTACATCATTGTCTTGTTAGACTGTGATGGGACATACCAGGCCTTTATGGACCCCTACTGGAGGCCTCAGTGCTGTGCTGCATCCCGTTCCAGGAAACAGTTATCTATGAAGAAAAGAGAAGACATTTTGGAAACCACTGAGACCCCAGAAACTGGGACTAACTATTGCCATACCTGTTGTTTGCTATACGAGAAGTGCAGCAAGTTTCTCCCAAAACATGATACGATACATTATGCAGATGTGTGAATGCTTAGAGTGCATGTCATGGTTTGCTCAAGAGACTCTATAATGGGCCAAACAAACTCAGATCCTATATTATAATAAAGAGGGTTCTGAAAGAATTTTCCACCCAGGGGACCAAGTCCTATTATTACTGCTTAGCACTGAGAGAAAGCTTTGGGACAGAACTCTTATGAGGTCCTACGAAGATTGGGGAAATGGACTATGAAATCCATTGCCCCAACAAGAAAAAGGAAAAGCAAATTTATCATGTGAACCTACCTAGCTTAAGAGAGCTCAGGAAGGCATATTCATAGACCCTCAAGATCTACCTGATTACTTGAGGCCTGAATTGCAGTCTCCCAAAGGCCCTGCAGATATACCTATAAAGGTGAACTTTTCCCCATGTCTGCAATGGCAGGCCAAGAACTTACTGGAGTGTTTCAGTACTATGTTTTCCTCACTGCTGGATCAACGTACTGGATTCTAGAGAAGTTTCAAGGGGCTATGGATTAAGCGGTTTGGGCAATGTTGGAACTTGGGTCATTAAGTAATCCAAAAGTCCGTGCTGCAGTTCAGTCATGTTGGTTCCTAAGCCAGATGGTACAACCCAATTTTGTGTGGCTTTTCAAAAGCCGAATGAAATTTCACAACTCAGTACCTACCCCATGCCCCAGGTCAATAAGTTCCTAGACTGACTTGGCAAAGCTAGCTACATTACAATGCTAGATTTGACAAAAGGGTATTAGCAAATACCCGTTACTCCCTTATTCAAGAGAAAAGACAGCATTCATCGCCCCGCTAGGGTTGTTTACAACCATGCCCTCTGGTTTGCATGGCATCCCAGCCACCTGTCAACACCTCATGGACCACATACTTTGTCACCATCAACAGTTTGCAGCAGCCTGTCTTTATGATGTGGTGATCTTCAGCCTTTCTAGGCCTAATGGGTTATTACCATTGCTTCATACTCCATTTCACAAAAGGGGCTACCCCATTAATGGACCTCATGAAGACATAGGCACCAAAAATGGTGCAGTGGATTCTAGAGTGTCAAAATGCATTTTAAAGAATAAAGGACACCTTGGAACAACAACCTGTGCTTCGATGCTCAGACTTTTCATTTCCTTTTATCTCACACATAGATGCATCTACAGTAAACTTAAGGGTTGTACTTTCACAAAACTTCCAAGCAGCAGAATGATCAGTATAGTTTAAGCAAGAAATTCCAGCAAGAAGAGAGCACAGACATATGGTGACAGAAGTGGATCTGTGAGATTACCTGCTAGGAACTTAGGGTGAACTGATCACAGACCACATCTCCTTTAAACTGGATTAAGGCAATGAAAAATATCCAACTCTGTATTACGTGACAGTACCTGGTATTACAGCCCCATGATTTCATAACATGACACCCCAGCTGAGATCCCAATATGGGAATGCAGATTTTTTCTCCCAGCATGGAAGAGACATTACACCCAAACAAGACTGACATCCTGATCCCTCTCTTCAGGCTGAGAAGGAAACCTTTGTTTCAATCCAGACGCGGGAATTTAACCCAGAAAATTGTTTTTATTATAACTGGTCCTCAAAGGCAAGGAACTGTTTCTATCTTTTGAGTTTGTTATACCCCGAAAGGGGCTTTGGACTTTGTGACATGGCTGGAGGACCAAGTCATAGAAGACCCACAGAGGCAGGCTGACAGCCTACAGGGGGTACTGTTAGCCAAAAAAAAATGGCAGCACTTCAACAGGACGACAAGGGGGTATTCCAGAGTTGAGTACAACCCACCACTCAGACACACTCCAAAAAAGTTACATTTGCACAACTGGGCTCAATAAACCAACCAGTTGTCATCATTACAGAGCAGTGGAGTTTCTAAAAGTCTAAAATAAGTCACTGAAGGTCAGACTCCACCACCTTCACTCTTGCTGAGTAGTAATTTATTCTGTGAGTAGTCCCATGGAAACAATGAGGCTACTTGTGCAATAAATACCACACCACATGAAAACCAGTGGCTGAACCTAAATCTGCATGTTCCCAAGATCTTCTAATACAGGATACAGTCTCATAGACAATAAATGTAATTGGTGAAATGTCACTCTTTTTAATTAATCTTATTTTAGAACTAGTAGAACACGTATCCATTCTCAACCACAGGTAAATTCTTAGGGCATTATCAATGGCAAAACTGAAACCTAATGGAACATAATTCATAGTTATTTTGTATAAATCTATCCTAAAATAAACATCCTTTTCTGACAGTTGAGCTATTTCCTCTTCACTAAGACAGAGGAAATACTTCTTAGATATCCAGCCTTTACCGTTGCCTATATTTTGGACCTGTGCCAGCATAATGGATGTGTTTCAATAAAGTTTTGTGATAAAATTCCTTATCTGTAGATAATGGGAGGAATTTTGTCTCATTCTTGTATGTCAGATGTACAGATCCTCAGCTTGATTATTAGCATTTCTGACCCAAGAGGATATGTAAATTCTGCAACCGCTCACTAGGTAATTGTGTTAGGAGCCAAACTGAAACCAGTGGATCACACCATGTACTTTAAAATGTAAAAATAAGTACATACTTCTTGTCCTGATGGAAAGTGCTAGATAGACAGCTGTGCAGAATGAAGTGCTCTAATTATCCACAGAACCGGCACAGTACATCAGCAATCGTGAAGATGCTTCTTCTTGCTACGCAAACCTATATGTCTCAGCATTGACCTGGTAAGAGTCCTGATTCAGCCTCCAGGCCCATTCACTCCTTGGCTTCTCTGGTAAGATTACCAACAAGCAGGTCCAATAGGATGGTAGCTTCAATGCTGTGAACCTGGGTCAATTAGGTCAACTAAGACCACCAAGCAGCCTTCAGATTGATAGTAAAAGTCATTCCTATCTGCTGATCCAGATATAAAAGCCCTATTCATTTTCCAATTCCCTGGACTAACCAACTGCTTGGGATGTTATTTTTAAAGACTTTCGTCCAGAAATTGCTTTAAAGCATCCAGATTCCTGGACTATTGGACACTTTCTACCCCAAACATTAGGTGCCATTACAGGAAGTTTTCAAGTCAATTATTCAGAGGATACAATGGTGATGTATACAAATTTGCAGGTATATGCAGATAGATAGATGTGTGATGTGGCATACTCACAAGTATGCCACATCACACAAGTATGCAGCCATATTTGTGAGTATCACAAGAGCTGAGTATCACAAGTATGCCACGCTCACAAGTATGCAGCCAAGAATGAGTTATGCAGGTCAACCTAGAGGCGTGTTGATTAAACCTTTATCTTAGAGCAGGTCAGAAAACCAAGTTATTTTCTGCTAAAAGTTTTGATTTTTGGTGAAAAATTGATTCCTGAAATATTGCAGATGAAAACTGAAATGTATTGATTCCAGAATGCTGCTCCAGTGTCTCCTGATAATTGTATTTTGCTCCTATTCTTTTCTATTGACTGAGACTTCTCGTCAGACTACATCTCCCATGATGGAACCCATACTCCCCTCTTGGTGAGTGACTGTGATGTGTCATAGGAATCTAATAGTATATCAAGAGCTACAGAGTCTGGCTAGAGAACCCAGACAAGATAGGAAAATGGGGACATGAGACAACAGAACTAAAACTCTCATGAAGCATCACAGAAGCATATCCAAATCCAAATCAAAATATTTGGGTTTTCTGCAGAAAACTGAAACCTTTTTGGGGTTTGAACACTCATTTTTTGATGGAACAATTAATTTTTCTCAGAAAGACTTTTTCATGAAAATAAATCATTGTCAAAATTCCAATTTTCCATTGAAAAACATTTTTGATAGGAAATTTTTCTCCAGTTCTATTTACCCAAAACCATCATGTATTCTATATATGCTATGGGCGTGACAGAAAAGAAAAACAGAACTTTCAAAGGTTTTTTTAGAATTTTTTTAATAATTTTACTGGGACTAGCCCTTCCAGGATTAACATCAAGTGTTGAGTCTCTTTGGAAAGCTAGAAAACCTCCTTTACCAATCACATAAATCTCCCATTTCTACTACAGCAGGGCTGTGAAATAATAGGAGTTAAATTTGTGATGTTTTTAGATATAGAAAAGCTCTCAAGAGTGTATCTGCCCCATTATCCATCTTGACTAGGTGTAATTTTGGGATGGGACAGAGGACTGCTACATTTGGGGGGCAAAAATGTAAAAAGGATATTTTTAAAAAAATAGGTTTGAAGTGGTTCAGGGGATAAGAATGCTCGAATAAGTCCTAGGACATAGATTTGCATTCAGATATTATTTCTCCTATTTGTTTAAAGTAAATTAAACCAAAATGATTAGCAAATGACAGCAAAGAAAGAAGATACTATGGAAGCCAATAGTAAATTTACTATTCGATTCTTGTCTGAAAATAATGACTCAGTAGTAGCAGCCGATTTGGTGGTGTGCTAGCAAGTTGTCGGCTTCCACCAAAAACTGAAAGATCTGTGTCTGGCTCCAGACAAGGTCACAGAGGTTAATGGAAGCACTGCTTGTAATGGACACAAAGCATTCAGCTACTAAGGATGAAGCGAAAAGGCCTGGCCATATTTGTAACATTCCCCTGCTGTTTCCACAGCACAGCTTTGGCATAAGCTCCAAAGGTCTCCCACATCTCTAGCTAGAGGGAAAAAAGTTGTGTGATGGAAATAAGCAGCAAGAAGGAGATTGAAACTGAGGACAGGAGAATGTTTTCACAAAGTGTACTTTCTGAGCACAAAGGTTAGCTATACATGTTAGTACAGTATACTCACAGTTGGGTGAATTAACTAGTCTTGAACAGCATGCTAGCTCTGTAGAAATAGGAAAATCTATGTGAAATGGCAGGCTTCATGTCAACTATTCAAGTCTTTAGTCTGAAAGTTTTCAAGTGAGACACTGGTATTTCTTTTTGACATTTGTTTGTTACGTCTGTCACTGCAACTGAAGTAGATTGTATTTCTATTTTGTTGTAAGCCTTTTGTGAAACATCAGGATTGTTACAATGGTAGCTAAGCATGAGCAAATACATAAATATGAACTACAGCCATTTGTTGGGCAAACTATACCTGAAAATAATGTAACTATGGTTTTCGCAACTGATTTACAGGAGAAGAATAGTGTTTCAGTGATTCTCAATGCATTTGATATTTCATTGTCATAACCAGGATGATCATGCCTAGTGGTAAGAATAGGAAGCTGAAGCAGGTCAGGATTCCAGAAGATCAGACCAAGAGTCCAATGTCAGGAGGTAGGCAGAGTCAGGTTACCGGAAGATCAGAGTCAGGCAATGGGAGTAGGTAGCATAAGGGACGTAGTTGTAAGTAGAGGAAACCCAGTTGCATGGAAGATTTCCTGTTCCTCAGCTTAGTTTACTTAGAAGCAAGGTGTGAGGAATTGTGTGCCTAGAATGTAGGCCCACAGGTACTGCTCAGACCTTGGCCACCAGCCAGCAGCTCACCTGAACCAGTGAAGAAGGGAGCCAGTGAAGCTCTAGTTCACAAACGACCCTGCCTACAAAGCTCCTGTCTGGGGAGACATCCAGCCCCACAAAGTGGCTGGGATGCACAATTTAAACTAGAAAGAGGCACAGGAAGTAGCAAAGCAACTAACTGAATCTCTGGATGGCAGTTACTAAAGACCTTGCCTACTTGCCTGATTCTTGAACTTTGCCTCCCAGCCAGTTCTTGTCCTCTTCCTTTGTCTGCTCCCAGTTCCTGCTTTCCTGCCTTGCTTCAGGTCCCTGCTCCTACACCCTACCTCTGACACTGAGTCCAGCTTCAAACCCTGGCTAGACTCCTGGGGCCATCTCCAGCTCTGATCCCAGCTCCAGTTCCAGGCACTCGACTCTAACTATTAGGCATGACTGCCCCTATCATAATCCCTGCACAAGGAACCAGTCAGGACCTCTGGAATTCCACCAGTCAGATCCCAAAACTGAAAGCCTCTGTCAGAGTTGAGCTCTGAGTTCTGGTAATGGTTAACAGGTCACTGGGTAGTGGTGTGATGGGAAGCAACTCAACACTGCAGCATCCTCTGCTGGATGTCCCAGGTATCAGCTCTGCTAGCCAGTGCACCCTCTTCTGGTTGCCTCTCGCCACTGTCAATTCTGCTCCAGCACCCACAACAGTCCAAGGACTGCGGTGTCCTCGTCAGTGACACAGCCCTCTGGCTCTGCCCCATTCTGTGCTCCCTGTCTTCTGGGGAACCTGCAGTCAGCTGTCAAGCGACTTCCCTCAGTGGCAACTGCAGCCCAATGTCTGGCCACTTTTTCAGTGGCAGAGGCAGGGAGGGTACCCGGGCCTCCCCACTACTCTAGGTCCCAGCCTAGAGACCCCATAAATGGCCCCTCCTAGTTGCATCCCCTCTACTGCACACTCCTCAGTAGATCTCCCTGGGTCACTTCCCTGTAGCTCCAGCACCCTCTTAGCCCTTGCTTCAAGGCCTCAGCCTGCAGATCCCTGCAGCCCACCAGGAGCTGCCTTCAGCTCCCCGGGTCTCTGCTTGCAATATTGCTCTGTGCCGGATGATTGCTGCCTTCAGCCTGCAAGGCAGCAAGTCCTCCTCCATCCTCAAATTCCAGGGAATGACTAAAGCTGCTCTGCTTTGTATCCCTTCTTACATGGGCCTGGCAGGCCTGGATTGGCTGCCTCCCGTGCAGTCTCCCTAGGTCTCTATTAACCCTCAGAGCCCTGTGGACTAGGGCTTGAGACCCATCACTCCTGACATTCATGAAGTGGTAACCTTAGTCTCTAGAGTCTGATTAGAAGTTGCTGCAAACTAATTAAGGGATAGACGCATAGAAGTGTAGGAATAGAAGGGACCTCGGGAGGTCTTCTAGTCCAGTCCCCTGCACTAAATATTATCTAGACTATTCCTGACAGTTGTTTAATTCATCTACTTTTAAAAACTTCCAAATGATGGAGATTCTACAACCTTCCTAGACAAATTTATTCCAGTGCTTAACCACCCTGACAATTAGGAAGTTTCTCCTAATGTCCAACCTAACCTGCCCTTTCTAAAATTTAAGCCCATTGCTTCTTGTCCTATTCTCAGAGGTTAACGAGAACAATTTTTCTCCTTCCTCCTTGAAACATCTTTTATGTACTTGAAAACTGGTATGTCCTTCCCTCAGCCTTCTCTTCTACAGGTTAAACAAATCCATTTTTTTTCAATCTTTCCTCTTAGGTCACGTTTACCTTTAATCAATTTTGTTGCTCTCCTCTGGACTTTCTCTAATTTGTCCACATGTATCCTGAAACATGGTGCCCAGAACTGGACACAATACTCCAACTGAGGCCTTATCAATGTAGAGTAGAGGCAGAAGAATTACTTCTCGTGTCTTAAATACAACACTCCTGCTATTGCAGGGGTGGGAAAACTCTGGCCCGCGGGCCTCTCCTCACCGGCCCCTGAGCTCCCGGCTGGGGAGGCTCCCTCTGGCCCCTCCCTCATTGCCCCTCTTCCCTACAACCTCAGCTCTAGCCCCCAGCTTCTCCCGGGCAACGCTGCAACAGGGTGTCTGGCTCTAGCAGCGCTGCATGCTCTTGGGGAGCAGCGTGTCTGGCTCTGGCAGGCTGCGCAGTTGCCAGACATGCTTCTCTGAGCGGCATGGTAAGGGGGCCAGGCTGGGAGGTTGGATAAGGGGCAGGAGGTCCATAGATAAGGTTGCATAAGGGGCTGGGGGGTTGGATAGGTGTCAGGGGGCAGAGCTTCTGGGGGAGCAGGGGACGGGGGGTTGGATAGGCATAGGAGTCCTGGGGGTCTGTCAGGGGATGTGGGTGTGGATAGGAGTTGGGGCAGTCAGGGGACAGGGAGCGGGAAATGAAGGGGATTGGACAGGGCATGGGAGTCCTGGGGATCTGTCAGGGGGCAGATAAGGGGCAGGGCAATCAGGGGACAGGGAACAGGGGGCTTAGATAGGGGTGGAGTCCTGGTGGTGGTTAGGGGCAAGGGATCTCTGGAGGAAGGGTCAGGGGCAAGGAGCAGGGGGGATTGGATGGATCAGGCTTCTGAGTGGAGGGCAGTCAGGAGGCAGGGAAGGAGTCGGATGGGGGTGACGGGCCTGGCTGTTTGAGGAGGCACAGACTTCCCTACCTGATCCTCAGTACAATTTTGCAACCCCAATGTGGCCCTTGGGCCAAAAAGTCTGTGCTAATGCATCCCAGAATGATGTTCAGCGTTTTTTGGAACAGTGTTACACTGTTGACTCATATTTAGCTTGTGGTCCACTATAATCACCAGATCCCTTTCTGCAGTACTTCCTAGGCAGTCAATTCCCATTTTGTATGTGTGCAATTGATTATTTCTTCGTAAGTGAAGAACTTGCATTTGTCCTTATCGAATTTCATTCTATTTACGTCAGACCATTTCTCCAAATGGTCTAGATCATTTTGAATTTTTATCCTATTCTCCAAAACATTTACAACTACTCTCAGCTTGGTATCATCCACAGATTTTATAAGTGTACTCTCTATGCCTTATCTAAATCATTGATCAAGATATTGAACAAAACCAGACCCAGAACTGATCCCTGTGACACCCCATTCAATATGTCCTTCCAGCTTAACTGTGAACCAATGATTACTCTCTGAGAATGGTTTTCCAATTAGTTATGCACCCATTTTATAGTAGCTCCATCTAGCTTGTATTTCCCTAGTTTGTTTACGAGAAGGTCATGCAAAATAGTACGGAAAGCCTTACTAAAGACAAAATATACCACACCTACCACTTCCCCCCTTTTCCCCCGCTGCCATCCACTAGGCTTTTTACCCTATTAAAGAAAGCTTTTAGGTTGGTTTGACATGATTTGTTCTTGACAGATCCATGCTGACTGTTACTTATCACCTTATTGTCTAGGTGTTTCCAAATTGATAGCTTGATTATTTGTTCCATTATCTTTCTGGGTACTGAAGTTAAACTGACCAGTTTGTAATTCCCTGGGTTATTCTTATTCCCCTTTCCATAGATTGGCACTATATTTGCCCTCTTCCAATCCTCTGGAATCTCTCCTGTCTTCCATGAGTTTTCAAAGAGAATCGCTAATGGCTCAGATATCTCCTTGAGTTTTCTAGGTTGTATTGCACCAGACCCTGGAGACTTGAAGACATCTAACTTCTCAATGTAATCTTTATAACTCAGTCATCTTTGTTGTCTATTAAGAGTACAATCTGAGTAATTCTTGGTTAAACTAAAATACATCACTGGAATTTTAGCGTTCACTGTTTCAGGATTTAGGGAGAAAAATGTTAATGTGGTGACCTGTGTTGTCTTTCCCACAGTCTGATAAATTGTGGAGTTTTTCACACCATGTAATGCTCTCTCAGGAAGGTAGAAGCCACTGGCAACCAAAAGAATTAATGCCTGGGATGTACAGGGAATTCAATCTCATTTCATGACTGCTGGGAAAAATAGTTTGTTTTACCACTGTAGTTCCTTTCTTACCTCTGCTTAGCATTCAAGTACTTCATAAATGGAGGCATCATTTATATGTAGCACAGGCTCTGTTCTAATCTCAATGTATTAGTAACGTTAACTACAGCTCACTCGGTACTGCTGTTTGCACAGCTGGAAATGTCAGATAGAATAAGTTTATCCCTTCTAAGATGAGCTTAAATCTGCAGCCTAGTAGTGTCTTTCTTGTTTACACCTACCACCATTTCATATTGTTCACGTAAGCATGGTTAGTTTTAAGGAAGACAAGCTTTAGGTGTAACCCCACAGGTGCACAAAATGCTGATAAAACCTCCTTAACTCACTGTCAGATCAGAGTGTTTATCTTCAAGACACAGAATATATTTAATTATAAGTAAAGAAAAAGTCCTTGAGATTTTCATTCTAAGTCTGATAGCTAAGGACTCAGATACACTGTGTGTGCTCCCATGGCCAAAATGATTAGAGCGTTTGGTCAGAGAAGGAATGAGTTTATTGTGATGAATAATAAGTATCTAGACAACAGCAGGCTGCCATTTGCTTGCAGGAAAAAGCAAAGCAAGGCCCAGAAAGTTCTTAAAGCTTATAGCAACAAAACATGCTACGTTAAAATGGCTGTGCCACCAGATTGTCTTACAAATCTGGAAGACAGGAAGAACAATGTCAATTATAAAGAGAAAGTCTTTATCTCAGTTTGAAGCACACCATGTAGACATCAAGTAAACATTTACCACTTCATTGCATACTACAGGCTTAGAGAGACAAGGTGGGTGAGGTAATAACTTTTCTTGGACTATCTTCTGTAGAGGAGAGACAAGCTTTTGAGCTTACACAGAGCTCTGGGAACCTCACTCAGAATGTCACCACTAAATACAAAGTGGAACAGATTGTTTAGCATAAGTAGTTAACATATTTCAAGGGACCATTCAAGGTGAAGTGGCTCAATAGCACTCTTCCACTCACAGGGATGAAAGGAAGAATAGGAAGAAGCGGGGGCCGGAGAGGAGTTGGATTATAGATTGTTGTAATAAACCATAAATCCAGTGTCTCTATTCAGCCCAGGGTTTTTAGTGTCTAACAAAGTTATGAATTTAAGCTTCCATGCTCATCTTTTGAACACGTTGTGCAGGTTTCCTTTGAGGATGAGGACTAATAGATCAGATATAGAGTGATTGCTTTATTAAAAAAAATATATTCACCCACAAGTGATGTGGTGTTTTTGGGTTTTTTTCCATTTTCCTGTACAAATTTATCCGAGAGCGTAATGATTGTCTGGTTTCACCCACATAATTGTTTGCTGGGACAGTTAGTGCACTGGATGAGGTACACCACACGTTGTGACAAGCACATGTAGGACCCATGGATCTTGAAAGGTGTGTAGTGGGGAGGAGGGTGTTAATCACTGTAGCTGTGGAGATATGTCTGCAGGTTTTGGATCTGTTCTGGCAGGGTCTGGTGCTGCTCTGACTTGGTGTGTCCTGATCTGTGGGAGCTTGCTTCTGCTGATGCGCTTGGAGAGGATGGGGATTTGTTTGAAGGCCTGTAGAGGGGATTCAGGAAAGATTTTTCGGGATGGGATCCCCACAGAGTATATGTTGTAGTTGTTTGAGGATACCCTGTATGGGTTCCAGTGTGGAGTGGTACATGACAAATAGGCTTGTGCACTCAGCGTGGGTTTTATTTCTGTATTAAAGCAGGTTCTCTCAGGGTAATTGGGTAGCCTGTTCCATGATGCAATCTACTTCTCTGGTGGACTATCCCTCTTAGGTTAAGATGGTTTTGAGTGTTTTAAGATTTATGTCCTGGAATGTCTCTATGCAGCATATTCTGTGGTATCTGAGTACCTGACTATAGATTGATTTCTTGGTGTGTTTTGTGTTGTTACTGGATCTATAAAGGTAGATGTGGTAATCCGTGGGTTTCTTGTATATAGTTGTCTGTAGGGTTCTATTGTGGTGTCCAGGAAGTTGATGCTGATGTGGGAGTGTTCCACAAAGCGTTTAATGGAAACCAGTGATATACATTGATGATATTTTCATCCCCCAGACAGATAACTTAAATTCCCTCAGATTTCCATTGCAACTTTATCCACCACCACCAGTCCATTAAACTTTCTCTGGAAATGTTGAAAATGGCCATGCTCCCCATACTTGAAGCAAATGCCCATGCTGCTCATGCTCGAAGCAAATGCCCACTATCTTCCCCCCTTGATTGGGAATGTCCTGAAGCCTGAGCTTCAGTGCTGCCCGGCTCCATAAGCCTCTCTGCATCCTGGGCATGTTTGCTCAGCCTCCAGTTCTCTCGGAGAAAGGACTCAGGCTTCACCTCAGCCACTGGTCTCTTATGCCCTAGTGTTCCACAGTGCTCAGTGATGGTGTAGCCCAGGGGCTGGCAACCTTTCAGAAGTGGTGTGCCGAGTCTTCATTTATTCACTTTAATTTAAGCTTTCGCGTGCCAGTAATACATTTTAATGTTTTTAGAAGGTCTCTTTCTATAACCCTATAATATATAACCAAACTAGTGTTGTAGGTAAAGTAAATAAGGTTTTTAAAATGTTTAAGAAGCTTCATTTAAATTTAAATTAAAATGCAGAGCCCCCCAGACCAGTGGCCAGGACCCAGGCAGTGTAAGTGCCACTGAAAATCAGTTTGTGTGCTGCCTTTGGCACTCATGCCATAGGTTGCCTATCATGGTGTAGCCTCTGAAATACCTCTTCAGCTGCCAAGTACTTTTCTCTGAGGCCTACCACCTCTGAAAATGTGCCTGGCTCATGCCTCTGCACCGACTCCTCTCTCTCAACCTGGAGAACCTGATTTAACTGCTCAAGCACAATATCCTCCACCACCTGCACCCCAGTTTGCCCATCTGGAATTAGCCACCTCCAGCAGTAGTCCTTGAGGCACTAGGTCACTACCCAGGGGCAGGCCCCGGTGTGTATTTTCTTACCAAAGTGCTCACAATATGCCTCTAGGGAGATATCAAAATAGTCTAAAATGGCAGTCTTGACTTGATGATAGTGTGGGATATCCATGGAATCTAGTGCCCTATTGACTGCCTGGCCCAGCCCAGTCAGGTTTGGTGTCAGGAGCATAACCCAGTGATCCAGTATCCATGCTGTCATGGTAGCCACATGTTCAAATGTCACCAAGACAGTTTCATATTCATTCTTCGAGTCCATATTTCTCAGCTTGACTCGGATCCCGGGCATCAGCAACTTCCCAGAGCACTT
Source organism: Dermatemys mawii (assembly GCA_007922305.1). NCBI lineage: Eukaryota > Metazoa > Chordata > Testudines > Dermatemydidae > Dermatemys > Dermatemys mawii. The sequence continues at coordinate 29,818,824 of ML677349.1, forward strand.
TGGCCCTAGTTTAGCAGAAGTTTCTGGGGATTACAGGAGCACCACCATCTGCTGGGCCAGGTGTTGTTGTGTGGTCAGCTCTCTAATGAATTGCTTTTGCTGTAGGGCTGCTTTGCTGCTGGTGTTGGGCTGCCAGCTGCCAGACTCTCTTCCTGCTGCATCTGGGTTGCCTGTTGTTGGCGTGATATTACCCACTTCAGCAACTTCTCCACATCCACACTGCAGTTTTGTGTGGTTTGTCTCCCTGCAGGCTTTCCATATGTCCACCAGAAAGACTGGGCTGTAATGCCCACATTCTCCACCAATTGTGAGCGAGGGCAGGTCCCCAACTAGCAGTTAGAGTTTGTGGCAGTATCCCTGTCTAGGGATAAGAGTCCACGGTGTCAGCCCCACTTACCGGTAGTGGAACCCAGGCTCACTCCACCAGGTTCTGATCCAGGGGCCCTCTTGGGTGATGTAAAGATAAGGTGACCAAAAGTCCCAATTTTATAGGGACAGTCCTGATTTTTGGGTCTTTTTCTTATATAGGCTCCTATTACCCTTCACCCCGTCCCAACTTTTCAAACTTGCTGTCTAGTCACCCTGTGTAAAGACGACGTCCACTACATGAGGTCCCACTAATACTCCTCCCTGGGTCTCTTCCTACCTCGCTATCCCTCCTCAGGGCACACCATGGCTTGTGGTTTTCCCTTGCAACAGAGCCCATGGTCCTCTGCAGGCTGGGGAGTCCTGGCTTTGTGCAGCAGTCTTCTTCCTGGGGGTAGTCTCCTGGCATAACCGCTGCACAGCAGAGAGTGCAGGTCAGTCTCTGTCTGCCTGCCACTCTGCTGTATTGTACCAAAGAGACTTCCTTTTAAGCCTCTCCTCCAACTGGAGCATGCCCAGCAGGCTCGCTGGGGTGGGGCTTCCCAGAGTTGTTTACGCAATGTGGGGTTTAACCACCCCATGACAGTTCATAACGTTTACAAGATTCTATTTTTGGCAGAAGTTTTTAAAATAATTTAGTCCAGCTCTCTGAGGTCTACAAAGGCTATACTGTTCAGAAACAAAGCAATTTTTCAGCTGGCTGAATAAGCAGGGGTGGGAAGTTTGGGCAGAGGGGGACTTACTGAGTGACCTTTATGTATCTCAGATTTGAGTCACAATCAGAGCTAAATGTGAAGTACCCTAATATTCTATACCACATTACTTACGGAGAAACATATCAAATACTGGTTAATACTATTTAGACCTGAGTACAATTTTACATTTCCTGTAAACTAAGGAAGAATAATTCCCCTGCTCTTTCTAAAATAGATTTGCTGACAGATTAGTGATCAATCAGCAAATCAATACACCCTCCTTTTCACCTCCAGTTTAAGAGGAATATTTGACAACCCTTAAATAAACAATGGTACACTCTATCCTTCAAGTATTTAGAAAGGGAACATACTTTACTTGGGAATCATTGATTTGAAAAAGTCTTTGGGTGTCTCAAAGGAAACTTGAGAAAGTCCAAATAGTGTATGATCAGCATAGATAGCTGAGTGAGTGATGGGAGAGAACTGAGCTTCCAGCACTATGGAGAAAAATTATTAACCACCTACTGGTGTTTGTGGAACTGGTGAGAATGAAAAGATCAAGAAAGTATGGTGCAATGAACAATGTATGTGGGTATACATGTACTAGTGACCTCCGCTGGAATGTGACTTAATTGCTTTTTTTATTTAAATAAAATGAACAGATAAAAAGTCATAGCTGTTATACATTTGGATTTGATAAAATGTCTTACAATCTTACTTACAAAATTAAAACAAATTGGTTTGGGTAGGAACACCGTCATGTGGACTGAAAACTGGCTGAAGGACCACAAAGAAAGATTAATAATGATCAATAGCAGTGTTACTGTTGGGGTTATGACAAGTGGCATGCCACAAGGATCAGTATATAGCCTTTTTTTATTATTTAATGTTTTATTACACTGGTCTACAATTTTTTAGAAGTCGTTGGCTTCAGAGACAAAATGTGATATTTATTATGTATTTTGATGTGCTGAATTCAAATATGACAATTAAAACAACTGATTGGCTACTGTTTCTAAGATATTTAAGTTTTTACATTTTATGTCTACGTATATTGTGTAGATAGTAGAGTTTTAATCATAAATTGTAAACCTAGGTCTTTTCATGTGTTTATGGTTGCTTTACATGATAATATTTCACCTGTCCTGTTTATGTAACACTTTAAAAATCAGCAAAAGGGTTATATAAATAAAATGTATTATGAAACAAAAGGCAAAAAACTATTATGTACATAGTTTAGTCCTATTCAGTGTCTACTCGATGCTTCTTGGCTTGTCTCTTGTATTCATTAAATGGAGCATCTCTTGTCACTGTCCAGCAATAGTCTGCAAGCATTGATGGGCTCCATTTGCCCTGATACGTTTCTCCATTGTTGCAATGTCCTGGTGAAATCGCTCGCCGTGCTCGTCGCTCACTGCTCCGCAGTTCAGTGGAAAAAAATCTAGATGAGAGTGCAAAAAATGTATCTTTAGTGACATGTTGCAACCAAGGCTTTTGTATGCCTTGAGGAGGTTTTCCACCAACAATCTGTAGTTGTCTGCCTTGTTGTTTCCGAGAAAATGTATTGCCACTGACTGGAAGGCTTTCCATGCCGTCTTTTCCTTGCCACGCAGTGCATGGTCAAATGCATCATCTCGAAGAAGTTCACGAATCTGAGGACCAACAAAGACACCTTCCTTTATCTTAGCTTCACTTAATCTTGGAAATTTTCCACGGAGGTACTTGAAATCTGCTTCTGTTTTGTCAATGGCCTTGACAAAGTTCTTCATCAGACCCAGCTTGATGTGTAAGGGTGGTAACAAAGTCTTCCTTGATTCAACAAGTGGTGGATGCTGAACACTTTTCCTCCCAGGCTCCAATGACTGTCGGAGTGGCCAATCTTTCTTGATGTAGTGGGAATCTCTTGCACGACTATCCCATTCGCAGAGAAAACAGCAGTACTTTGTGTATCCAGTCTGCACACCAAGCAAGAGAGCAACAACCTTCAAATCGCCACAAAGCTGCCACTGATGTTGCTCATAGTTTATGCACCTCAAAAGATGTTTCATGTTGTCATAGGTTTCCTTCATATGGACTGCATGACCAACTGGAATTGATGGAAAAACTTTGCCATTATGCAGCAAAATAGCTTTAAGACTCGTCTTCGATGAATCAATGAAGAGTCTCCACTCATCTGGATCCTGAACGATGTTGAGGGCTGCCATCACACCATCGATGTTGTTGCAGGCTACAAGATCACCTTCCATGAAGAAGAATGGGACAAGATCCTTTTGACGGTCACGGAACATGGAAACCCTAACATCACCTGCCAGGAGATTCCACTGCTGTAGTCTGGAGCCCAACAAGCCTTACTCTTGGGTAGTTCCAAATCCCTAACAAGGTCATTCAGTTCAGCTTGTGTTATGAGATGTGGTTCAGAGGAGGAGGATGGGAGAAAATGTGGGTCCTGTGTCATTGATGGTTCAGGACCAGAAGTTTCATCCTCTTCCTCTTCCTCGTCTGACTCAAGTGAGAATGATTCTGGTGCATCAGGAACCGGCAGTCCTTCTCCGTGGGGTATTGGGCGTATAGCTGATGGAATGTTTGGATAATGCACAGTCCACTTTTTCTTCTTTGACACACCTTTCCCAACTGGAGGCACCATGCAGAAGGAACAATTGCTGGTATGATCTGTTGGCTCTCTCCAAATCATTAGCACTGCAAAAGGCATAGATTTCCTTTTCCTGTTCAACCACTGGCGAAGATTTGTTGCACAAGTGTTGCAGCATATGTGTGGGGCCCACCTCTTGTCCTGATCTCCAATTTTTGCAGCCAAAATAAAGGTGATAGGCTTTCTTAACCATAGCGGTTATACTGCGCTTTTGTGATGCAAAAGTCACTTCACCACAAACATAGCAGAAGTTATCTGCACTGTTCACACAAGTACGAGGCATCTCTGCTCACTTTGGCTAAACAGAAATGTGTCCCTTTGCAAAATCAAACACTGACAAATAAGAGAGCACGACACTGTATGATTTCTAGAGCGGATATAGGGCAATTTGTTCAGCAGAGTGATGGAAGCTTCGTTATGATTGCATCATCCATGACTTCTAGGAATAACATGATGCAATTCATATCATGTATGACGCAATACCAGCTTCACATTGCATCATTCATTGTTTTGCCTAAAAAGCAAGTACTGTCCCAACCCAGTCATAGATTTATTCATAGATCCAGTCAAAGATGTATTTTAGTCATTTCTGGTTTAAATTGAGATCCCTTCCCTTTATAACTCACTTATCCTCTGCCATTCCCATGTCAAGGGTCGTATATACTGACCCGATAGCATATCTTGAAAACTAGAGCCAATCAACAATTTTAAGCATCATTTTCATTCTCAGTGACCCAGAATTAGTAAAGTTTGACTACATTTATTTCAGAAGCATTTTGGCTGTAGAGCAGTGTTATAGATCTGGTGATGGAGTAAGTACCAGATTAATAAATTCAGAGGGACAAGTACATGAGTTACAAGTACCAATGAGGAAAGAGAAATAATGCAAAGGGAACTGATTAGAAACATGAGGGGAAAATAATAAGTTATTTAGCTTTGAAAATTTCCTAACTAATGGATGAAGAGACATTAAAGTAAAAACACAGGTAGGTAGGTAGGTAGATAATCTAATCTCTCCAATGCAGGGACCATGTTTTTTTATGTATTTACATAGGGCTTAGCACAATGGGATCCTGATCCTGACAGGGCCTTAGGATCCTACCACAATACCAATAAATAGTAATAACATACACTCAATGGGAAGGAGAAGGCTGGAAAGTAATAAAAAAGGTTATGAACAAATCACACTATTTTTGTCATAAAGATGGGGTTAACTGCAAGGAGGAAGAAGAAATATTTAGGACAACTGAAGATATAATTAGGAATTATGAGCTGAAAATTAATAGAATAAACACACATATTCAGATCTTAGCCCCTCTTTGCTTGCTGCAGGAGGTAGAAAACTGGCTTAACCAGCCAGCTGGGAATTTTTCTGTGTAGAAGAAACTCCAGGTGATGCAGAGCTAGCCACAACGGAGAGGGCATGGCTGGGGGTGGAGATGGACTTGAATAATTGAGTGTAGAGTATGCTTATAAAATTTGCAGATGACACCAAGCTGAGGTTGGGGGATGGTTTGCAAGCACCTTGGAGGACAGGATTAGAATTCAAAACTACCTTGACAAAAACAGAAAATTGGTGTGAAATCAACAAAAAAAGTTCAATAAAGACCAGTACAAAGTACTACACTTAAGCAGGAAAACTCAAATGCATGACTACAAAATGGGCAATAACTGGCAAGGCAGCAGTCCTGCTGAAAGGATTTGGAAGTTGTAATGAATCACAGATTTGAATATAAGTCAAGAATGTGATGCAGTTGCAAAAAAAAAAAACTACTAAAATTCTGAGGTGTATTAACAGGTGTGTTATACGTAAGACCCAGGAGGAAATTGTCCCCGTCTACTTGGCACAGGTGAGGCCTCAGCCAGAATACTGTGTCCAGTTTTGAGCACCACACTTTAGGAAAGATGTGGACAAACTGGAGAGAGTCCAGAGGAAACCCACAAAAATGACAAAGGGTTTAGAGAACCTGATTTCTGAGGAAAGGTTAAAAAAAACGAGACAAATTTAGACCTGAGAAAATAAGACTGAGGGGGGACCTGATACCAATCTTCAAATACATTAAGGTCTGTATAAAGAGGGTGGTGATCTCCATCTCCGCTGAAGATAGGACAAGAAGTTATCAGCTTAAGCTGCAGCAAGGAAGATTTAGGTTAAATATTAGGAAAAACTTTATAACTGTAAGGATAGTTAAGCTCTGGAATAGGCTTCCAAGGGAGGTTGTGGAATCCCTGTCATTGGAGGATCACAAGAAGAGGTTAAATAAACAAATGTCAGAGATGGTTTAGATATACTTGGTCCTGACTCAGTGTGGGAGGCTGGACTAGGTGCACGGCTGGTGCAAGCTCTAGGCGACCTAGGCGGTTGCCTAGGGCAACACCGTTTTTTGAGGGCAGAGTTTTGGCGCTTTCGGCAACATTTCGGCAGCAGCTCTGACAGCCACTGTGCACTTCTTGGTGTGTCCACAGAAATGCCACTGAATTGGACAGGGGCCCAGCAAGCTGCCGCCGAAGCGGACAGGGCCGTGCGAGCTGCTGCCAAAATGCTCCTGCCACCTAGGGCGGCAAGAAAGCTGACATTGGCCCTAACTAGGTGATCTCTTGAGGTCCCTTCCATTCCCACATTTTTATATGATTAAACGGTAGATTGTTGTGGTCTGTTAGGGATATTCAAAACTAAATTGGCAAAGGGAACACTCTAAGTGAGCTAAATGAGTTTTTTTCCCCATTAGACAGGTCTCAATTTTTACAAGAATACCATAGCCTCTTCTTTGTAACCTTATGAATATGGTTCTCAACTTAAACAATGTTTCTCATACATGAAAACCAGCCTTTAAAGTCAGTAGTATAGCATTCTGGCACATGTGAAACAGGATGAGCATATCAAACACTACATAGAATGGTTTTCTTGAGGAGATAACTGCAGTAACAAGGTGAACGCAGAGAGCCAGTCTTGAATTCACTTTATTAGCAAGAAGAAAGAACAATGCACAAGAACATACTGTAGCTTGCTCTGTAGCCATCATTAGCAGGAACTCTGTTTCACTATGTTCCAGTACATCTCAGATCCAAGGGGCCAAGGATACTGCAGAACAACAACTATGAAGTTCTAGATGGCCAAAGAGTTGCTAATTACTTATTTATTAGCTGAGTGGTTAAAGCACACAGCAACAATCCCCAAGGCTAAGGGTTCAAGTCTTGCTCAATCTCACACTGAAAGGCCACCTGCAGTTCACCCAGCTGCAAAATGGGTACCTCATCTATTAGGGCACTCACAGGCAGTCAGATGTGATGCTGGCTGGAATGAACTGACATGCCTTAACCGCATCAGCTCAATGAGCCATTGGCTTTAGAGAGTTTTGACACAGTGCGCACATCCTGTTCAGAGAAAAGATGGCCCTGCCTTTAAGGAACTTACAGTCTAGGATAAAGAAGAGTTCACCAATCTAAGGCAGCAGTTAAAAACATGACGAAGTTTCCTTTTCACCAGGCCTACTTGTTATCTGTTAAAGGAGGGGAGGAAAGGATATTTAGGCTTTGATTATAATATGGTTTCTCCCTATTTCTTTTATTTGTATTTCATTTTGCAGAAAAAAGTTCTGGTCAGTGCCCAGTCCCAACAAGGAAAATACCATTATTCTGCGTTATATTGTTATAAATGCATGGGGAGTATGTCATATGGTTTTTCACCCTGCATGAAATGAAGTGAAAAGAGTTCTCAATCTTTTAATGCTCTATGCTTGTGGAAGAAGCATTAAAAATGGTCCACGGGGATCCTATATTATTTGAAGGATTTTTATTTTTCAGGCCTGGTCAGGTTTTATAACTTGTGCATTTCCAAGAATGCACTGCTCAGGCACTGAGGTTTATAATGATTTCTCCTTACGCTATTTATCTCACTTTTCCAGTTGCAGTGCATTTATCCTCACACAGACAGAAGCATGACAGGAGAGGAGAGGAGACGTCAAAGAGCTTCTGCCAAATGGGGGAATAAGGATTTTTTTTTTTGAAAGACATTTTTAAGAAAGTGCAAGGTTTTACAATACACAAAAATATTAGCATTCCAATGTAAATAGAAAAGTATGTGACATTTGATAAAGTTCCACTAAACTAGTTCAGTTTGCTGTGAGGAAGATTTGTGGGAATGCATGTTTTCTCTCAGAGAGCATGTATTTTTCCTTTTCTTTACTATTCCTTCTATTTTTCTGGTCATTTTCTCTTGCAGAAAATAATTTGCTCTCATTTAAAACAAGCAAATGAAATGCATTTTAGAGGATCATCTATTAATACTCATCTATATTTGTTCAACAGGCATATCTGTTTTATGATTAGTTCTCTCCCTTCACCAACTCCCAGGCTACCTGAAGTGCACTGTATTTATTTGCAGCATCTCTCCATTGGAATAATCAAGTGTTCTCTAGAGATGGGCAAAGACTGGAAATGTTATTTATGAACATATTTGCTGACTTACAGTACAAACCACTTTTCCACAAACATTCATTCATTAAATCAGCTTTTTCCCCCACGTGTTTGGAGAAGAACTTTTATTTCTGCAAATACATGTATTTATGCACAAATAAGCATATTCACATATGTTCATAATTTCTTTTGTACAACTATATTTACACTACATTAAGGGTTTGATTCTGCCCTATTAAAAGCAATGGGAGCTGTGCCATTGATTTCAGTAGAAGCAGAAGCAGACCTCTAGGGCACAGCACTTAAGTACATGCTGAAGTCCATCCCATATGCTTAACTATTAAAGTCAATGAGACTGAAGCACATATGTAATACTAACCATGTGCTACATACTTTGCTAAATAAGGATGGTCTGACAGGGAGTAGCCACCCCACAGCAGGCAAGAAGAGGTTAGAAAGTAGCTTTGGGCTGAGGCAGATCTGCCCCCCCATACCTGTGAATTATGCCAATCTTGGGGAAGACACTTTTAAAATGGAAAAGCTCAGTTCAAAAGGGCCCAGCCTGGGACAGTGGACAAGCCTCTTGTCCTCAGCTCCCAGAAAGGAGCAGAGCAGAAAGCCAAGCTATCGTTGGTTGACTGTGAGCACAGAGCGGTAGGACAGAGAAACTGGTGCTGCTCTTTATTTCTGTTAGTTTCCTTTTCTTTGTTGCCTTGAGAACTAGGACTAGGGACTTGACTCAGGATGCATGCATACATATCCGCAGGCCCATGCCCACATCCACTGAGGAGAAGGTGGACGATGTAGAAAGTACCCATGGAAGAAGAAAGATCTGACCAGACAGGCCTTAACCAATCGCCTTTTGGTAGAGGGAAGGTCTAGGTTCTCCTACAATCGCACCAGGAAGATTAGTGGGAAAAGCTCAAACACAAGGGGTTCGGGGCTTGGACTAGTGCTGTTGACCTGGTATCAGGTTCTGGGACTACTGGGTGAAAACCTTGCTTTACCTGAAATGGATGAACTGGAGACCGAGTCATAAGGTAAAAGGGGACCATCAGCAGACCTGGTTGACAGGACTATAGGGAAAATACTCTGTGATACCACATCCAACCATAAGGTGCACATCAGCTGGTAAGTCACTTTGTCACAAGCGGTGGAGAATGCAGGAAGACATTCCAGGTCTGACAAAAAAAATAATTCCTGCCCCACTGACAGATCCAAGGGGGAATCTAGAAGCAAGATATGTCTGGACCCATTTCCAAGAGGGCTTACTGATGGACAAGGGTTGTTGTGGCAGATACCATAGCAGCACCAGCAAAGGCAAGTGGTCTTTATGTGGCAGAGGCTGATGAAAAACTTTTTCCATAGCCCTACCCATAAAAGTCCTGCGGTGATGGGCCAGTGGCAACAGGGATAGGTGAAGTGATACCAAGAGTCCCTAGTCACAGACCCATACACAGGTGGTGATCACAAGATGCTCGTCGTGCCCCTGGACTGGATGGGGGGCAATTTTGGCAGCAGCGGTCATGACTTAGTAGGCCTTTTTAGGTACCCCTCTGCTCACTCATACAGAGAAGGAGCTATATCGACAAAGAACTGGAAAATGTAGAACACTTTGCATATCTTGGCAGCCATCTCTCACAGAGGGCAGTCAGACACTGAGATTCAGCACATAATTCATTGTGTGAGCCTTGCCTTTGTCAGACTGCCTCTGTCATAAGTATAAAGTAGCCTAGAATTACTGTTTACCTGTAAGGGGTTACTCTAAAGGTGACCTGAGAGGTGGACAACTGATCAATGAGAAATTCCTCAGGAGACAAAGGATTTTGAGTTTCAGTTTCTCTCTGGGTCTCTCTCTGTTCAACTCGGCTATGGGATGAACCACACCTATTTCTTTTACTATAACTATCAGTTTTTTATCAAGTAAGGTAGTGAGTAAGTTTACCTTCCTTTTATCACTTGGAAAACTCTTCAGTTGGTAGAAATTTATCTCTGTGTTTCTCTAATACTGTAAAGCTTCAGCAGGAGGAGAAATTCGGGGAGGGGGTTGTCTCTAACTCTTTATTGATTATTGTAGATGCTGTTCTATTGATGTTTATAAGGGATTTATTCCTTTCTCTTTTTTTTCTTTTGTTAAAATCTTTCTTTTAAGAATCTGAGTGCTTGTTTTTCATTGTATAAGATCCTGGTTTTGGATCGGGCACATCTCGCAGGATCAGGAGAGGTTTGTTTTTTTTCTCTCAAGCTTCCCAGGGAAGGAAGAAGTTTGGGGGTTTAGTGGAAAGGGAAAGAAGGGTCCCAAACTCCCCTTTGTCCTAGTTTTTGGAATATTGAGTTTGGTGATGGTAGCAGTTAGTTCCAGACACAGGAGAAGTTTGTGTTCTTGGGGGGGGAGGGGGGAAGATAAACTAAGCTGGTAAAATAAGCTTGGGAGTTATTTTTTTTTTCATGCGGGTCCCCACATCTGTACCCTAGAGTTCAGAGTGAGGAGGCAATCCTGACAGCCTCTCTGGGTGCTCAACAATCACAACATCAGAACACATACTAAACTTTATAAACTAAAAGTGGGGGTAATCCCAACTCTCCTCTATGGCTGTGAGACTTGGGCGACCTACAGAAAAAACCTGGAACGCCAGCACCAGCACTTTCTTTGGAAGATCCTCAACATAAAGTGGAAGGATCGTCACATAAGTGTCAGTGTCCTCACAGAGGCCAACATCTTCAGTGCTGAGGCCCTGATTATCCAGCACCAATTGAAACTGAGAAGGCACTGTGTGCATGTACCTGATGTACAGTTACCAAAACCACTGCTGTATGCCCAACTCATGAAAGGAGAAAGGAAACGAGGAAGCCAAAAGAAACACTTTAAAGACACCCTCAAAACAAACATCAAGAGATGTGGCATCGACACCACACACTGGGAGACAACAGCCCAGGATAGGGATAACTGGTGAAGACTTGTCAGAGAGGATGTCTACTTTTGAGGAAAATTGCCTTGCCCTAATAGCAGAAAAACTCCAGAAAAGAAAGGAAAGACAATGGTCACACAGCAATCGCAGCCCAACCCTATCTTCCAACACCACCTGCAAGGTCTGCCAATGAGCTGATGGCTCATGAATTGGACTCTTCTGTCACCAAAACACCCACGAAAAATAAAACCTGTGAAATAGATCATTCCTGACCTCGAGGGATCGCTACCGCCACCAACACTCTAAATGGAACATGCTAAGTCTGATTCTCATGACACACCAGTTGTATTCCAGCATTGACTTTAATGGCGTTACTCCTGATTTACACCAGCCTCTCACCAGATGACGGACTGTGGCCAAATAATTAATTTGGATGTGCAGAATCCAACCACATGAGATCTCTAGAGTAAGAATACTAACAGATCCTAATTCTTGAAAGAGCAGGCCCTTGTAAAAGTGTGGGTTCAATGGTATGGCTAATTTATATGCAAAATTCCCATAAATATTTGCACATATAAGGTATTTGGAATAATAATAACTACATAAATGTCTAGTTAGCCATCTGTGTCCACAAATACATGATCTGCATTCAAAATGGTGGAAATTACACATGCAAATTAGGCACATAATTGGAGACTCATCCAGTGTGCAGACCTGGGTTTCTTCCCTTTTGAAAAATTGCCCAGGATGTACAAATTATTCATAAATGACAGGTAGAAAGATACATATGAAAAGCACAAATATAAAAACATGTAAATAGACTAAAACTTAAGTTATAGAAAACATGCAAGTACTTACCTTCCAAGCATAAAGAGTGAGCAGACACAGCAATAGATAGGCTTGTATCTGTAGTAGGAAGTCTCAAAGAATCTCCTAGAATCGCAGCACTCTGTTGGCTGCTCAGCCATGTGGGGAATATGCTCTCTCTGTAAAAGTGAGAGGTGAAAGCTGTATTGATCTCCTACTTGTATTTAGAGGTTCTTACTGGATGCATTGAAATACATCAGCTCAAGTTTGCTTCAAACACAGCAACTCTCCTGAGTGGTTTCCCAGCTGTGAAGAAATAATGTGTTAAAAAGTTCACTTCAGGGAGACTCCATACAATGGCAGTACTTCTCTCAGAATACAGATTCTGTCTGGCTTTGATGTGAATCCACTGAGCCATCCTTGAAACATCCCTACCTCTGTTGTCATTGTGCTAAACTGTTAGTTGTCCTAGCTTGCTACATAGAGTACATTAGTCATTATGACCCATCTCTCTCGTTGACAGGTTTTCCTCTCTAGTTATTCAGTTTGTTTAAAATAGCAATCTATGGCTTGATTTTTTTAAAGAGGTCCTGAGCATCCACAACTCCCATGGAAATTTACCATTTACTCAAGGGGAGCAGGAATTAGACATTAAGTAAGACATGAACATTTTCTGGATAAGAACCTAAAATTACAATAAACAAAACACTTTAAGCAGGAAGAATGTGCTCACTTTACTGGGTAGTGCCAAGGTGAGCTTGTTTATGCTCTAAAATGTCTTAATGTTTTTTCTACAAGCTTATTCTATGGCAAGGGTGACCAAACCATGGCTTGCAAGCCGCATGTGGCTCTTTTACAGATAAAAAGTGCAGATCAGTATGCCCACGCCCATTCTTCACCCACCCAACTTGGGGAGAACTTTGTACCTCTGTCTTGCAGCAGAGTGGCAGGGTAAGGGCTTCTTCCCAGCAGGGATGGCTTCAGCAGTTCAGGGCTTCAGCAGAAGCGGGGTCAAAGCCCCGAGTCCCAGCAGGCGCCTGCCATGGAGCTGAGGCTCTGAGCCCTGGCAAGTGTGCCCTGGTGCTCAAACTTCTAAAGATTGTTGAATGCAGCTCAGAGGGTCAATATGTTTGGTGACCCCTGTTCTATGGCAATATGTTGTTAACAGTTTGAAGCAGTGTGACGGGGTGTGTGTACACCCTGTTAGCTGGGTGTGATCCTATACTCATTCCTTTCTCTGCTCCCAGTAGCCCCTGTTGACTGTAGCCTGCGTCAGGTAGGTCTTCAATGGCTTAGCCCTCCGGCTAAATTATTCAGTTAAGTGAATGGATGAAAGGCCCAACACAGGGCCTGTCCCTGTGCCCTTGTTAATTTCCACAGCCCTGTGTCTGGGCTCAGCTCTCAATGCCTTCTGGGGTAGCTTTAAGTCCATGCCTGCCCTGGTATAGAACAGTGCCCCCAAGTCTCTCGCCCTCAAGATACTTTGCCTTTAGCACAGGAGTGGGCAAACTACGGCCTGTGGGCCACATCTGGCCCACAGTACCATCCTGCCCAGCCCCTGAGCTCCCGGCCAAGGAAGCTACCCCTGACCCCTCCCTCACCTTACCCCCTCTCCCGGAGCCACACTGCCACATGGGTAGCGCTCTGGGGGGCGGTGCTGCACCCTCCTGTGGGGCAGCATGTCTGGCTCTGCACAGAGCCAGACATGCTGCTCTGAACAGCATGGTAAAGGGGCTGGGACCGGGGAGTCCAATAACGGGCAGGGAATCCCGAGGAACAGTCAGGAGCAGTTGGATGGGGCAAGGTTCTGGGGTGACAGTGAGGGGACAGGAAACAGGGGGGTTGGATAGGGTGTGGAAGTCCTGGGGGTCTGTCAGAGGGCCAGGGTATGGATAGGGGTCAGGGCAGTCAGGGGACAGGGAGCAGGAGGGGTTGCGTAGGGGGTGTGGTCCGGAGGGGGCAGTTAGAGTGGGGGGTCTCAGGAGGGAGTGGTCAGGGGACAAGAAGTAGGGGGAGCTTAGATAGGGGCTGGGGTCCTGGGGGCTAGACAGGGAGTGAGACGTGAGAGGGGCAGATAGGGGGCAGGAGCAGGCTGTTTGGGGAGGCCCAGCCTTCCCTACCCAGCCCTCCATAAAATTTTGCAACTCCATTGTGGGCTTGGGCCAAAAAGTTTGCCCACCACTGTTTTAGCAATTCCCTGGAGTCCCAGGCTCTCCAGCCAGGTCACTCCCTGGGCCTTTGAAATTCCCAGCCCCTTTCTTGGGCTTTAAATACAGAGTCTTAGTCCCTTCTTGGGGCTTAGGCCACTTTTCCAGTGGCCAGTGGGGGGAGGGGGAAATCTGGGTCCACCCACTATTCCAGGTCCCAACCCAAGGACCCTCTAGACAGCAGCCATACACTGCTTTCCTTTAATGGTTACTGCTGCTTTCCCTGGGCTGCTTTCCACTCAGTTCCATAAGATTCTTGGATTTTCTGTCTCTTCTCTGTTTGACCAGGATCTTTCCCAGGCCTCTTTACCTGGAGTTTCACAGCCTTCCAGTCCTTCTGACCCCTTCTGGTCCCTGCCAGCAATTTCCTTGGGTAAGTCTTGCAGTTCCTTTTAACTGAGCCATCTGTGCTCTGACTGGCTGCTTCCTTGCAGCCTTTCTAGGCAGGCCTGGAGGACCCATCTTCACTGCTCCTCTTCTGGGGCTGCATGTGGTAGTTGTGCAACACCTCCAGTAGGGGGTCTCAAAGAGCATGGTGCATCCCATCACAAGCAGACATGAGGGCTCCTTGAATGGATGTACTATGTAGCATGGTCATATGATTAGCTTTGTGTTCTCTGGTGCATCTAGCCCTTTTATATGAATTTTTATTACCAAAATAAGTCACCATCTTGAAAGATTTTGGGCCAGATTCTGTTTTCATTTATAGTGGTGTAAATGTGGGACATCTTTATCAATTGCGATCATAATGTGTAATGTAATTCCAAATTAAGGGGAAAAAATGTCTAGCAATGGTCTCGCTGTTTTCCTAAACTAGTTCACGAATGTAGAAATACTTAAACGGTCTTAAAATTTCTTATACTCCTTCAATAAGAAATTAATAGAATTGATTAGCTACAGTATCTCAAGGCTCAGATCCATGGTTTGCGGAAGAAATTCATACTATCCTGAAAGCTGAAATGCTGAAATACGATTTTACTGCTGTGAATGAAACCAAATCAGTTATTCATTGCACTGAGTAAAGATACAGTATAGTGAACAGAATGATAGGCATGGACACTGTTAGTACTGTGACGAAAGCTGCAAACCATGACTAAGTTAATCCCCACCATTAAGAGTAATTTTAACTCACCTTGTTAATATTAATATGGTGTCTGAGCTTTATTTTATAAAAGGCTTAATACGTCGTAGTGTGAAGTTCACCCAAATGTTGTTGATGCATTTCTGTCATAGTGTGATATGCCTGCTTTGCAACTGGAAGAGTAGGATGCTCTGGAGGCCACAGTGTCTTAATCAGAAATAAAAGCAGCAATCATGGATCTAAATATGGGAAACCTCTAGGAAATCATGTATTACTTTAGAGTTTTACAATCCTGCTCAAGAATTGTTCTGAGACCCATAACACGGTCTATGAGACTCGTGTTCAAAAAGCTGGATACTCTCTTTCTCTAATCTCTTTCATTGGCTTTTGTTTCTCTAATAAAAAAATAAAAATCCACAACATTATGTTTTCCTTTTAGTCTGTCCATTTACAGGGAATACTTGCAAACCACTACTTCAAATGCTGAATGTACCAGGAATGTAATTAAAAATTTCAATGAGAAGATATATTCTCTCTGGGTGCTGAAAAAAAATCACTCAGAATATATGATGGGATGTCAACTCTGACTATGTATGTTATGGGGAAAGTTAGGTGTTATCATGATCTTAAATGGCTGACCTACAGAAATGCATCAGGATAAAAAGCCTGCCTACAGGGCACAGATCCACAGCCAATACTTTAACTACATAACAGTAGCATGCTGAGTAATGTGTACGTGACAACCATCAGTTCTTACTGGATTGTCATTTATTTTAAAGTGATTTTTGATACATTCCAATATTTAAGAAGTTAGATCTGAGCAAACATTTCCTAAGTCCTCTATTTAGTGAACTTAGCCTGTCTTTCAAGGCAGAAGTTCTCTATCATTTTCTTAATTATATTTATTATTCAAAATTACTCACAAAATAATTTCTGCAAATAATTCTTAGTTTTCAGATTGTTTACAAACAATTCATTGTAAGTATCAGATATTCGAGCTGTGTCAGTTGGTTTTGATTGGGCACATAGATCACATAGTATTTTTAGTGTCTCCATTCAAAGTGCTGGAGCATATATTCACACTTACCAGTTTTAACAATGTATACTATAGAAATATTCTCTAATACTTACTTATGATACTCATGGCACCTGTTAAAAGTGAAGAAAGTTCTCAGTCAAAATCTCTAAAATTAAGTCTTTGCCTTCCATCAAGTCCCTCCTCAAAACTCACCTCTTCTAATACACATGGAATAAAGTACAAATGTGGTGTTCTGTGACGGGTTCCCCCTGGGGTGCCACTTGGAACTGGGGTACCACTGAGCCCTGTGACCCACCAGCCTGGGCTCCCTCTCACACTGTGCTGCTGTAAAAAGCTGAAAAGCTTTCTCTGCTTGCACTTCCACCAGCATTCACACAAGTATGGACACACCCAGCTGCAGGTACATGCAGGCCCCCAGCCTCCCAGCCTGGGACCCTAGAGCAGTACGGTCCTGCCCTGGCCTGAGAGGTTTCTATGGTACACAGTTCCTGGGGTAATCCTTGTGCTTGTGTGCATTTCCTCAATAAGCCATTAACATTGTTTGGCTTTTTACTGTTGTACCTGAAAGGCTGCTTGTGGGTGTTTTCAACCTCACAACACGTTGCAGTAACACATACAGAGCCAAACTTCATAACGTCATGTATGGTGATGCCACACACAACCCAATGAGATATTGATGTCTAGGAGATCAAGACTTTTAGAATGATATCTCACAAGGCATACTTTGTGCAAAACATATCCTAATTATTTGGCAGTGGTGAATAAGGGGGTGCCAGGTTGTCACAGACTAGGCTTGTGGGGAACTGTGATCACTGCTACAAACCAGCTAAGAATTGTGCACATCCTATTATACCTGTTACCCCATCTCCCTCACCACAGTCCACCCCTCACCAGCTTGTTTATTTGTCTCATCTACCTATCACATGTTGCTTTTTGGACAGTAAGCTCTTAAGGATAGGCAGTGTCATTTATTATATGTGTAAACAGTGTACAGCACAATAGGCCCCAAGATGGTTGTGGCCTTCAGGCACTGCCACAATGCAAATGTTAAATAATAACAATCCAGAGTTTCCATGCACACTTCTGCACAGAAAATCTATTGGCTAGAATAGCTGTGAAAAGTGAACACAAGAAGAAGCATGAATATAGATCAGATGAATTCTATTTTTACATAAGCAACTATTCACAGAAAAAAAAATTGGTATATGCCCAGTTCATATGCTTGACTCACAGAAAACAAAGCTAGTGCACCAGAGCCAAGAGATGACACATAACCAATTGGTTTTCCATTTTCTCAGTTGCTGCCATTCCTTGCACATGTTTATATTAAGCTCTCAGTACAGTGCTTCTAACTACCCTATTGCTTTCCCTTTCTATCCGTGGGCATCTGGAAGGCCAAAAGTCTTTCTCCTGTTTCTTGGCAGATGTTGACAATCCCAGCAACACTGAATTGGCTACAAGATGAGCAAGTGGATAATAGCTATGTTATGATTGTGTAAGACAGAAAACATAGCTTCTCACCGCATTGTGGATTCGTGATACAACTTTTTAAAAAACTGCACTAAGAGACTTCTTTTTCTTTATCCCATAGCTTATGGATGTATGGCAGATCCCAGAGGATGGGGAGGGTTGCCGACTCTAACCTGCCCTAGCTATGCCACTAATTTATCTATAATGAAATTGTTTATTGGAAGATTAAGGGAAATTTTAAGATTGGAAAAATAAAAATCCATGGTGAGTGAAAGAAGTTGGAACTTCCCCATGCTTCATTTGAGTGATTCTCCCTCCCATCACACATCTTTGGTTTTGGCTTATACAGCATGTTAGCCGCAAAACACTGCAAATTACTGGTAAAATATTTCTAAGCTATTCCCATTATAACAGACACGTGGGAAGTTTATGAGAAGTTTGGGTGCTGATAAGTGACACTGTTTACATGACCTCAACAATTCAATATGCATCACCAAATGCTCAGTACTCACCATAACAGAAGGTCGTGCAGTGTTGCTGGGCAAGTCACAAATAGAACCATTTCCTACAGAACTTGTGTGCAAAAATTTTGATTGAAAGAAATAACTAGAAAAACATTTGATGGTTGAGGTTGTTGCTGAGGTTTAAGTGAAATAATTATTTTAAGCTATAAGACAAAAAAACCCTTTCCCTTGTTTTTCTCCTGGCTTTTCCTTGACTTTCAGAACTGAAAGAGGTCTGAAGACATTGGGGCAGCAACACTAGAAAAGCAGCAGTGGCAATTAGTTTCATAAAGCCATCTTTGCAGCAGAGACTGACCAGCGATGCTGAAAAATAAAGTTCTATAGAGGCCATTCCATCCTGCTGAGGCATGAGAGAGGTTATTGGTTTCTGTGGAGAATGAAGGAGTTATGTGTATTTTTATAAATATCATATGCCCCTCAGTTAATCTGTTTGATATTAACTCCTTGCAGTCAGGCAGGGTAAGTCAAAGGAGGCTGTCGGGCTTAGCTCCAACTAGGCTAGAAAGATTTACTTTTCCCCAGGCCTAAATTCAGGATCAGAGGGAAGACTAAAACCTTTAAGTTGCTGGACTAGGCAAGAAGAAGAGCGTGAGGGTTGTCAGAGGCATACAGAGAGGGGGAAAAGTTATAGCAGTCTGTCCCTCCTGGTCAGAGAGAGAGGTTAGCTGGGCGAAGGGAACTTACAGAAGCTTGCAAGGAAAGATTAATGTAAGATTATGTGTACAGAACTTTTGTTATTTTACCCCCTCACTTGGCATGCTATGTACCTTTGAGTGAAAAAATAAATAATGCTTTGTTCTGAAGAATCTGTTTTTTTAATCCCTTTAATCACTCATTGTCACCGGCTCCCAGAGTAAAGGGGCACTCACAAGTGTGAAACCCAATTGGGCCTGTTGTTTTGGGAAGCAGGGGTAGGGGGCTAAAATCCAGAGATCCAATCCCAGAGTGGTTAACTGGAGTGCTTCCACTCTTGAGAGACGTGAAGGAAGCCAGGTCTGTCACCTGAGGGGTGCGCTCAAGAAGGTCTAAAGTGCAACTCACCCCATGACTATAACATTTTCATTTGGTGAGATTCTCACCCCTGCTCCATCCCCTTAATATCAGATAAAAGGGGTGAATCAGCAACAAGGAGCTCTGAAAGCCCCAGATCTGGCTTGGGAAGGATTCCCCTGCTGTAGGAACTGTGATGACAGCCATAAGGCTGCCTTCCAAACCCTCTTTCCACAACCTGGCATAGGGATGGACTAGGATGAGCAGGACTAGTGTAAGGATATTTCACACCCTAGGCGAAACTTCCACCTTGTGCCCCCCTCCCCGGAGCCCTGTGGCAGCTCCCCCGCTCCCGGCCCAGGGAGCCCTGCAGCAGCTCCCCACCCCAGCTCACCTCATCTCCACCTCCTCCCCTGAGCACCCTGGTGCCCCTTCACTTCTCCCACCTCCCAGGCTTGCGGTGCCAATCAGCTGTTTGGCCCAGCAAGCCTGGGAGGAGAGAAGAAGCAGAGGGGGCAGCGTGCTTAGGGAAGGAGGTGGAGCGGAGGTGAACTGGGGCAGGGAGCAGTTCCCCTGCGCCCCCCTCCCCATTACTTGCTACAGGCTGCCCTCCCCACGTCCCCCTGCCCCAGCTCACCTCCGCTCCACTGCCTCCCCTGAGTGTGCTATTTGGCACCCCCAACCACTTGGCACCCTCGGTTCGCCTAGTGGTTGCACCAGCCCTGAGGGTGAGGCTGGGGAGGAAGAAGGACCTGTCAGGGGGTGAAGCAACAGTATACAATGCAGTAGCCCACAGGGCAACCTGAGAACAGGCTGCTATAATTCAGACAGAGCTGGACCACAGAACAATCCAGAATTGGGAGGGCACACAGGTGGCTTGTAGCTGCCATAGCTCCCTGTACCACTGGACTGAGTTCTGTACTGCACCTCTTAGAGACACTGCACTGGGTCTCATCCATTGTCTCTAGATCAGTTCAGGAGACTGACTCATTATTTGTTTCTACGGGTGTTCCTGCTGCTGTATTTCTGCTTTTCTCCTGTGCCCTAATCCTGCTATACTGAATAGACAGGTGCTCTGAAGCCAAACTTCCTGTCAGTACCTAGCAGACAGCACTTCCTTCAGCAAGTGCCAGTTCAGTATGAAAACTGGCTAAAAGACGAGCAGTAGCAGCAAGACAGGTGATATGAATACTTAGATTCAACAGTAGCCTTTTCTTTTTAAGAAAGAGGGGAATACAGAAAAGAAAATATAATGGAAACCTAAAAGGAGGAAAGGAAATTTAGAAAGAGGAAAGAAGGGAAGTGAGCATAAGAGAGAGAAGAAAATAAGTAAGAAAGACAGATTAAAGGGGTAAGAATGAGAAAGGGAGAGGAAAAGATGGGATGGAGAGGAAGAGAAAGAAGAAAGGGGGAAGGAAGAAGAAAACAAAATGAGGGAGACTCTCATACGTGCTCTCTTTTCAGCTAGTCCTGCACTCTTTTCCTGGCTTATGTCCCTTTCTTTTCAAAAGAGGCAAATTTAGCTCTCCATAATCTCCAGACAATGGCTCACATAACTTGCCCCACACATAGTGGCTAAGACTTATACTTTTCTTTCTTCCAAAGAATTCTAACAAATACTGTACAGTGTTCAGTTTCTGGGACAAGTTATTGTACTAATTGCCCAAGGCCAAAATACAGTCTTATGTAGAACTGCCACAGATCTTGGAATACAGTATTGACTCTTCACTCAGCTCCTGTAGTGAGTGGAAATATATTCCTCCTATTTAGAAAATCTTTTGTGATAACTTTAATTTTTATTTTTCCCCACAGGTTTATGATCTGCTTATGCATACACAAGAGTTTCCTAATTAGTTTCCATAGTCACAAGGTATAGGACTATTTTATGGACCATAACTATATACATATCCGCATATACCACTCACTTGGGGTTGTTCTGATTAAAATTCATATTCAAATACCTCTCAACTGTCCCTCATTAGGGGAGATACGCACCTCAAATTAGAGCGCCATGTTCAAAATCTGACTTTAGTTACTATTGTATAATTTATTTTGGATTTATTTCATTCAGGTCAATAGTTACTCTTGATTTCTACCAGTGTAATTAAGATCAGAATCCCACGCCAAAATATTTCCATCTCACACTAACATGGTAATATCTTGATTTCAACATACTAAATCGCTACCTCATAATCAGTGACTGAAATTCAGTTAAAGACATTTTTTTCTAAATAAATTATTTCCAGGTTGTTTAAAGCTGCACTGTGTTTTTGTGCCTCCCATATCTTGTGTCCTTTTCCCAAACTGGGTTGCACATTTAGGTTCCAGTAGGTTGAGAGGTTTAGTCATATTAATATATTTTCTTGTGATTTCTAAAAGATTATAACAGATCCAATCACAATAATATATCTAGCCCCTGACTTAGAGATAAACAGATACAAATCTATTTTAGATCAGTTGTTTATAAATGAATGTTTAGTAATGAATAGCGTATTCTTTCCTTATTGTAATGAGGTAAAATTACATGGGACTTATAAGGGAAAATCCAGCAGTGACTAAATGGTGTTATAGGTCACATGTGGGGTGAAAATATTGCAGTGTATTCCTTTAAACAAAACACTTACTATCTCAGGAGTTATTAGGTTACTATAGATTTACTGAAAGATTTGTAGCTGTACACTGATAAGATGCATCCTCCTCTAGCTCTCTGAGCACTGTGTCTGAGGGACACAGATTAGAACACATGTTCTAGGCACAACTGTATTCACCATCCTACATTGTATAGGACTGACTTTCTCACCTACATTTGCCTTATATTAGAATAGTTCTGTTGACAGAGGGCTTGTCTTCACTAGCGCAGGGAGAGATCGATCTTATGGCAATCGATTTATCGCGTCTCGTCAAGACACAATAAATCGATCGCCAGCGGCGTCCCCGTCGACTCCGTAACTCCAGCTTGCCAAAAGTGTCTCTCTCACCCACAAAAGTTGGTCTAATAAAAGCTATTACCTCACCCACCTTGTTTTGCTTTATGTAGATATTCTGCTGGTTAACAAAAAAAACCAGAGGGAAAACTGGATGACACCATTCCTCACATTTCTTCCACCCCCAAGATGTTAGAAGATATGATTAAATGCACTGCAAGATGTTTAATTTCATTTGCATATTTTCTCATCATTTTATGCAAGGCACTGGAAAAAGTTTCATATGCAAGCCAGCAAGTATGCTTTGCTTTGCGTGGATAACAAATGTAACCTATTTAAGGTGAGTTCAAGGGCAGTTCTATTCATTTTAGTCTCTCCTTTTGATTCAGGCTTTGCAGCTTCTGCAACCAAAATTGTTATGCAGGACATGGGAAGCTGCTGAAAAATTCATGACATTTGTGCTTGACAAGCACAAGAGGGTAGCAGCGCAGGTTTGCTTATCTTGGATTAAACCCTATTGATGCTACAGTATATTTTTTCTCTGTATGATTCATTTCTGGCTTACTTGTGGTGACTTGCAGAGTGGTTAATTATGGCATGGAGGTAAAAAATGATGACATATGGGTCAATTTAACAAAAAGATTTAGGGAGTGCAAAAAAGCCAGGTTTTTTTAGATCTGGTTCAATTTTTCCAGACGGTGATACACTTTAATAGCATTCATAAAGTAGGAATATTTATCTTAAAGTTGAAAGATATCATTTTCCTTTCTATTTTTAACCCATACATGTAGTATTGGGGATTGTGACTAGTTTCTATTTTGGTTACAATACTTTTTTCCCCACTGAATGTGGAAACAATTAAGTAATATTATATGTTAATACATGGGTAAGCAACCTATGGCACAGGTGCCAAAGGCGGCACGCGAGCTGATTTTCAGTGGCACTCACACTGCCTGGGTCCTGGCCACCAGTCTGGGGGGCTCTTCATTTTAATTTAACTTTAAATGAAGTTTCTTAAACATTTTAAAAACCGTATTTACTTTACATACAACAATAGTTTAGTTATATATTACAGACTTACAGAAAGAGACCTTCTAAAAATGTTAAAATGTGTTACTGGCACGCAAAACCTTAAATTAGAGTGAATAAATGAAGACTTGGCATACCACTTCTGAAAGGTTGCCGACCCCTGTGTTAATATGATATTTCTCAGCTGTCCCTAATGAAATCCGACAGCCTTATTGGCTACTCATGGTTTCACTGAATAAAAATTTGAATCATTTATCCCTTGGGATTTAAAAGATCCCAAAGGAAAATATAGATGGATCTATCAGAGAGAAGGAAGAAAAAGCCCTACATTGTTGTGCTCTATTTCAAGTGCATTAGAGGTTATAATGCTTGCAACGCAATGCTTAAAATTGACACCTATCCTGATAATTAAGACTGTATCTTCATTACCTCTTCATGGTCGCATAATGCCCAATGCTGAATACCTGCTGCAAAGTGCCAAGAGTTCCTATATTCCATAGATTTATTTCACTGGGAATTTAGGCCACTCAGCATCTTGCAGAATCTCACTTATTATGCGAGGCAGGTCATTGTGAGAACACTTCAACATAATAAAAAACCCAAACAAATGGGTTATATGCAAGAACCGAATGGAAATGAGATTTCAGTTCTGCAATATATGGAGCTCAGAACCTTGCATGCCTGAAAGCCAGTAAAACCCAGTGGGCCAAGAAAGAGGTTGAGTTACATGTGCTGGGCAATGGTAACTAAGGAAAGGGGATTGTCTAAAATGTATGAGACCCCGAACAGCTTATTTTTTTAATGGGAAACATAAATACTTGGGTTTGTGGGAGTAACATGGAGGTGTTGAATTTTCAGAATTTGACAAGAAAAATGTGTTCCTTGTTTAAGTGCTCAGACTCTTACACAGAAAAAGAAATGCCTAGTGAATATATATCACTCTGTCCGGCTTGCATGCAATTAGCGAGGCCAGTGCACTTTGCTGATGTGGACAAAGAAGCACTTTTATCCATCTTTTTCTGTTTAATCAAAAGCTTAAATCATGAATCTTGCTAACTGCAAAGAGCCCTGCATCAGAGTATATTTTCATTTTCCAAGATTCCAATAACAAGTCACCATTGTAAGTTTTGACCAGATCCTCAGCTGGAGTAAACTGGTGTGAAAATGAAGTCACTGGAGCTTTTCCACTTCACACCAGCTGAGAATATGACCCATATATCTCTTAAACTGGTAACCTTTTATGAATTTGTGAATGGTAAGGTTTGGGATTAGCAAAAATCTCAGTTTCGATGGGGTTCAGACTGGGTTTTGCTTCTTTATATATATATATATATATAATTCCCCTCCATCCCCGCCACTCACAAACCCCTACCTTCTTTTCTCCATTAGGAAAATTACCCACTGCTAACACCTCTCCTCAGAAAGGTTGAACTGCCAGCTTTAAATATTCTTTTAGATTGAATGCTCTTTATCTGACCAATTTTATCTTCTTATATGGACATTTGTTCTCATCTCTGGTATTTTAGCTTTATTACATGTCCATTGTAAACATTCAGCACTATTTATGAAAGGTACATTGGTGTGTGCGCACACACACAGGACTTTTATTTTTTTTAAACCATATTGTTTTACTCCCTGTATGCCCCAGAGCTAAAAGACATAAAAGAAAAAGAATTTCTCTGTTCCTCCTATAGGAAAAAGGACAAAAGTTAACTATTGCAGGCAGCTTTATATATGTAAATTATAGTTTTGCCCCACTGCAGTCCTTGATAATTTTGTTTGTGTTGATTTTGGAAGTTATCTTAATTGGTACATGTAATGTATTTAAGAAAGATATAGCCTGGGGAAAGTGGGTCACCCTAATCTGACAGGTATGTAGTAGATTGTGTGGATAATGAGCCCAAATTCAAGAAAAGAATCAGGGACTGTGTAGGAAAGAACAGAGACTCATCCAGGATCCCTGTCTGCAGATGACTTTATGAGACCAGACCTGAGAGGAGCAAAGTTGACTTTGTAGAATCATACCATGCTGAACCTAAACTGGTGGAGTTTAGTTTCCAGGACCTGACAGTAGCAGGCCTGGTAGCACTAAATTCACTGAGCCAGGATCTGACAGTAGCAAATTTGCTGGAACTGGCTTTGCACAACCACCAGACCTTGTAGCCAGAGATCAGAGAAAGACCTGGTGCTAGAGATTTTGCTAGAATGCAGCAGATTGGCCGAGGGAAATCACCTCCTGATGCCCACTCCACTACATCTGAACCAATCTGGATTCATAAATGAAGCTTATTGGGTGGCGATTGTGTTGCAGTAGGAATTCTTGGCTCCCAGCAGGATAGGCAATAAATAACTCGGACTGTAAGGTTGACAATATCCCTCCTATACTGTGTTAGAGGTTTGGTAATTTCATTTTACAATTTGAATGTATATTTATCTTGTTTTCCCAAATAAAACTTGTGGTTCCATGTTCCCAAGGATTCCTGAGTACTTGTTCTGAGGAAGAAACACCGATATAGATCACCAGATAGATTTTAAATTTTAAGTTCCTAAAATCGAGGAGTAGATAAGATTTTAGGTGGGGGTGTTGAACAGATCATTTTATTGACTCTAAATGAAATTCATAGACATCATCTGAGGCGGGCCCTTGCTCCTGCTGCAAATTATACCTGTCAGAAATGTTAAATGTCTTTACTTTTTTAGGTGTAGTTTTATTTCTCCTGTTTCCTACTCAATATGCCGCATTTCTGCTGTGACTGCTTTTCCTGTTTTATGGACTCATCTGGGAACTCAAAACCTCAAATAACTTCCATCTCTAGAGTTCCTGTGCATGTATGCTATTTTAATAGAGGAAAGGTGCCACATTTGATTGTCAATATCGCTAGCCAAAAACAATATCAGTTCAGATTATATAAATGATTCGCAGCGAAATTTCGTGAACATATGAGTTATTACCTTCCCTCCCATCATCATTTTGAAGCTCTCTCTTTTCAACCCTTCTCCTAGACACAGGCACCATAGAGGTCACCTGTGGGACCAGGGAAACACTGAGCACTGGTATAGTGCAGAAGCATACGTGCAAAACAGCCACGTGTCTTAGTAGTTAGCTGAGCAAATGGCTCTATAGCAAGGCCCTTGGCCCAAAATTAAAGATTCATTTATTACTGGAAATAAAATAACTAAAAGGCTTTAAACTTTTTTTCTGAACTTAACTTGATACGCTTCCGTGAAACCAAATGTTTTCCATTGTTTTTTAATCAACCAAGCCACAGATATCAGGGTTCTGGGGAAAATAATATGCAAGTTGAGGTCTTATTCGGAAAAAATAAAATTATGTGTCAATAATAATATAAGACAACAACATTTACATTTTCTTCTAGAGCATTCTCTAGGATCTCCCAAATTTTGTCTTTTTTTCCTCTGTGGAGGAGTTCTGAAGTATGTCTTAACTCACCGTTTTTCTCTCCAGAGAAGACAGAAAGATGCAGCTCTCTCTAACAGCCATCACTCTAACTCCTTCAGTCACACGGAGGAAGAGTCGAAGGGCCCTCTCCACTAATATTCTCAGCTTCTTCTGGATTAGGGTGCCTGGAACTTGAACTTGGATCTTCAAGCCTGCACACGGTATTGCAGTGAGGTGCCACTAAGGTGACCAGATGTCCCAATTTTATAGGGACAATCCCGATTTTGGGTCTTTTTCTTATATAGGCTCCTATTACCCTCCACCCCCTGTCCTGATTTTTGACACTTGTCTGGTCACCCTAGGTGCCACAGACCAGTGGCATACTTTTAAAATAGAAGGAACTGAATAGAATTATGTGTTTCATTCACAAGCACTTCCCCATGCTGCAGAAATAAGACCAAACATTTTAATTCTAGGCATTCTCCTTCAGTAACTACTAAATATAAGTCTGAGGATTAATATAAATAAGCAATTTTCATACTTAAATGTGAAAAGAGTAGAGATATTCCAAGATAGCTTACTTTGACTGTTAAATTTTTGGGGTAGAGCCCATCTTTTCATTATGTGAGTATATAATGCCATTTACTCCTGGGGGAATTCTACGCCACTACACAACGCAGAATTTGTGCAGAATTAATGTTCCCTGCAGAATTCTATCTTTTCCTGCAGAATTTATTATTTCCATCAAAATGCTTCCTTTTGGTGGAAATCACAAATTTCGGGCCTACATGCAGCATGGACAGGGCTGACAGCGAGAGTCCCACCATGCACAAGGATGAAAGCCGGAGCCCTGCCATGCACGGGGCTGTCAGCCAGTGCCCCAACCAAGGCGGGCTGTCAGCCAGAGGTCCAGCCACCTGGGGCTGACAGCAGGAGTAGGGATGCCAGAACCTGGGGATAATCAGGCCAGGGCCCCCCATACACTTTTAAAAGTGGGGAGGACTATGCCTGCCCACTTTTTAACATGGCCAGCATGGCAGGGGCTTCACTTCACAGCAGGGAAGCTGATAAGGTGATCAACTACCCTGCCACAAAGCGCAGCCCCTGCCAGCAGTACCAGCCTCTTCCTGAGGTGGGGCCTGTGGTGGGCCTTAGCCCCTCACCTTACCACAGGGCCGCACCCTCTTCTCCTCTTCTCCCCTTACCCCAAGCCAGGCCAGAAGCTGTATCTGGACTGTGGCAAGAGCAGAGAACCCAGGCCACTGTGGGGAGTCCCAGACCCTCCACCTCTCCTGGGCAGCGCACCTCAGGAGGAGCAGTGTATGAAAGTCAATATGATAGGGTGTTTGGAGGGCCGGGAAGCCTTGTGGTTGGCCCACCTGATCTCTGGCCCCTTATTTCCCTGATCAAGGTGCCTCAGTCTCTTACATGGTTGCGTAGGGGAACCCAGCCCCTCCCTCTCCATCAGGACCCAGCCTACCCCTGAACAGGGGATCCTCCCAGCAGGGAGTCTAAATGCACTCCCCAGGCTACTTCCTACCACTGTCCTTTCAGTTTGAGGCATGGCCCCTACAGTCCAAATCACTGGGGTGGCTTGCCTTTAGTAGTGCCCCCTCATGGACCTTGGGCAGCACCCCTGCCATAGTCCCAGGCTTCTTCAGAGGGGCAGTCACAAGTTTGGTAAGGCCAAGCCCCACATTGTCTCTGGGCTTCAATTATCCAGTTAGCTCAGTTACAAGAGGCTCCTAGGTCTCTTCCCCAGTCTCCCTTGGCCATGGAGACATCACCTAGTCCCTGGTAGCAGCCTTGGCTGGCAGGCTACTCACCCTTCCTCTCAGGAAGAGAAGCAGCTAGCTCCTACTTCTTCAATAGTCAGCCCACAACTGAGACAGGCGCTCTTCTTTTCTCTTTACCTCTCCTCCCCACATCTAGCATTGGATACAAATATAACAGAGTGAGACTAGTTGAGCCCAAAGGCTCTCTTTAACCCCTACCATGCTGGCAGGCAGTTTCTCTGCTTCATCCCAGTCAGTTATCATTATTATTACACCATACACATCTCTTGCCACAACTGAATCCCCAGTCCCACAGCTAGGACTGCATGATGTAGTTCTCACTTATTCCACCTGCTAATGCTACTCCATGGATTAGCCAAATGCCTGGCTCCCCACTGCAACCTGGCACATTCAGTTGGCCCAGCCAGTACCCCTCATGACAGAGGGGCGACTGGATCAAATTTGAGTTAATGGTATTGCAATGTTATGCAGCACCAGAGGTGAAAGTGAGCTGGTACGCTTCCCCAGGGCGCAATCCCCAGGGTGGATCAGCTTCCCCGGGTGCAATTTAAAGGGCCTGGGGCTTCCAGCAGTGGCTGGAGCCCCAGGCCCTTTAAATTGCTGCCAGAGCCCGGGCTGCGGGAGCCCGGGGGAGGCTGTGGCAGGGCTTCGGGGGCAGTTTATAGGACCCGGGGCGGTGGCGGCCCAGCCCCGGGCTCTTTAAATAGCTGCCGGAGCCCCGCTGCCACTTCCCTAGGGCTCTGGCAACAGGACTCCCGTCCCCGCGGAGCCCTGGGGAGGCTGCCGCGGGGCCTC
>ML677349.1:29852921-29904039 GCA_007922305.1 Dermatemys mawii
GGGAGGCCCCTTACTGGTACGGGGGCTGGGTTGGGCTGGCTCTGCCCCCAGCCCCGCCCCTTCTGGGGAGCCAGAGCTGGCCCCAGCCCAATCCCCGTACCGGTAAGACCCCCTCAGTTACTTTCAACCCTGTGCAGCACCATGTGACCCTTTGCCCCAGGCCATAATGCCTGGAGTTGGGAGGTGGGCCCCACCCCATGGAACAGGAGCAACCACTGCTGGATGAGTGCAGGATGAACTCATTCTCTAGCCCTGTGTGAAAATTCACATTGGATACCTCCTTTTGTCAACTGGATAGTATACTTAAAAAAGGTGCCACACAGACACCAAAGGGCTGCTGGGGTGGCAATCCCTCCACCCCCACCTATTAGTTCTGCTATTGACAAGAAGTAGAACCCAGGTTTCCAGACTACCAGATCAGTCCCTATCCACTGTGGGACAATATTTGCCAGATGTGAAAATTAGCACAGCTGTTATCTAGTTACTAAGGCTCAGACTCTCACAGTAATTTAGGCTCCCCTAACATCTATTGAAAGTTGGGAGCCTATATGCCTTTGAGAATTTGGACGTAATAATCTACTTTTCTACAGCAAGAAAAAATAATGTAGTTTTATCGATTTATTAATGTTATTAATCTTTGATCAGTCACAAATTCTGCTGCTGACAAAACATATTTGTTTTTAAAAAAAGGGTTTTGAAAAGTGAAATTAAGTAAATAAAATATTGGGGTTTTTTATTATTCATTGGGCTTGGCAGTTGTTAGTATGTGAAGTCTGTGTTTCTAAGAGATTCTGAGAGTGAAAAGCAAAAAAGGAGAAGAACATTTTTGGTTGCTACCCTGAAACCAAGGTAACATCAAAACAGCAATTGTCTAGTAGACAGTATTGGTTAAATTCCCTGTAATGGTTGAGCTGGGGCAAGCTGCATCTCTTGGCACCAGCCTGACTCTTTGCATGTCAAAAGGACTGACTCCCAGGGAGGGCGGGTAATATTTTCACTACCACCCAGCCTATGGTCTTCTGCCAGTTAAAGGCATCTATAGTAAAGCATTGGAGGCTTTACAAGAGCTCTGCTAATGAGGGCCACCAATGGAATATGCAGAATCAATGTGTGTCCTGGTTTCTCTTCTCACCAGTCAGCAATAACTACTTAAAAAATTAATAATATTTAACATTTGTATATCCCTTTTCACATTCAAAGCACTGTACAAATATTGACTAAACCTCTCAAGCATTATCATTTCCTATGTTAATGGTGGGGAAACTGAGGCAAGAAGTTAAAGTGACTTACCCAAGGACATGCAGAAAGTCAGTGGCAGAGCCAGCATTAGAACACAGGACTTCCAGTCTCCCTACCCTGTACCTAATGCTCCAGGACATACTATATATCTTTCAACCAGAAATCACATGAAGATAGCTTTAAACAGTCATTTAAGACAAGGTATTTCCTGTTAGTGCTGGTCCTCAGTGCTGTCTAATAGCGTATAATACAAAGCAGTCAAATCCAGACCTGTGAAAAGTATATGGTAAGTGAAGGTGCTGAAATGTGACAAAAGTACAATTGGCAATGAATGGAGTTATTTTATCTGGGAGTTGTTATTGTAGTAATTGAACCTGAAAATATTTTGCAGTTCAATTCCTTTAAGACAAGCATCCTAAAACCTGGACATTTACCCAAAGCTCATAGAACTTTTCCAAACTTTCTAGAAATTAGGTGGGAAATCTCATAACAAAAGGCTCTCCAAGGACTTCCAATGTTTCCTGACTTCCTTCAAGGTACTAATACCACATAAACACCTGTGGAAATTTGGTAGTTCTGCTTCTAGTCCCAGAGAACTGCAAGAAATGTTGAAGTGTAAGAAAAAATAAAACTAAACAGTATTTAAAAGGCTTCAGGTTTGATTCATTTGTGTTTTGGGTGATGGTGCCGGTTGAATGATATTGTATGTGAACTGTTTAGGTCAGTCCTAATTATTGCTCCCTCTGGATTACTGTAACAATCTGAACCCATTTTGTACAATTTGAAGTTCAGACATCAGCATTTTGCACAGTTTACTTGGGCCTCACAGAGTTTTTGAAATTCATCTCCAAACCAGAAATCTGAATATGATGAGCTCCAGCTTCTTAGGCAGTAGGTGACAGATATGTGGTGGTTTCAGTCTAGTGCCGAAATGATTGGGTCCACATCCCAAACACTGCATTAGAAAGGGTTGGATGGCTTTAACATTTAGCAATAAACTCTGGATCCTTTCATCTTTAGGGTACTTGCTGAAATCTAGACCAGATCAGAGCAGAGTGGAAGTCACTATTATATGCTTGTTGCGGTTTTGTGAAATAAATCTGTGGTTCAAGTACATTTTCTAGTGGACAAATGGTCTTGACTCAAACACCAATTAGCACTAAAGCAGAATTACTGAAGGCAGTCTCAGTAGAGAGTCCAAGGTTCTGAGTGAGTGTGGAGTTCAAAGATCTTCTTTCCATTAAACGTGGTATATGCAGGTCAGGATTGATGCCCAGAGGTAGTATAGGAAAGGTAGTTCTGTCCATGCAATACCTATTCAGCTGCTAGAGAACTTTGCAGCCCCGTTAATCTGACACTACTCACTGAATATATTTTAGAAATGATGACAATTTTAGGAATGTAAAGAGAACTAAGAGTAACTGATCCACTTGACATTGATACAAAAATATAAAGAATTTGAAATAAAAATATAACCCCAGTAGGACTATCACTCAATAACTCTGAAATACTGTCAAGAATCAGAGGGGTAGCCGTGTTAGTCTGGAATTGCAGAAGTGACAAAGAGTCCTGTGGCACCTTAAAGACTAACTAAAATTTTTTTAGAGCATAAGCTTTCGTGGGCTAATACCCACTTCATCGGATGCATGCAGTGGAAGTATCCAGGGGCAGGTATAAATAGGTAGGCAAGAACCAGGTGGGAGATAACAAGGTTAGTCCAATCAGGCTGAACCAGCTTGTTATCTCTAATCAGGGAGGGTGAGGTGTTCCTCTAGCAGTTGAACTGGAGGTGTGAATAGAGAGAGAAGAGAAGCTGCTTTTGTAGTTAGCTAGCCATTCAAAATCTCTATTCAGTCCCAAATTGATTGTGTCAAATTTGCAAATGAATTGCAGCTCTGCAGTCTCTCTTTGCAGTCTGGACTTGAAGTTTTTTTGCTGCAAAATACTGACCTTTAAATCATCTATGGTGTGTCCAGTGAGGTTGAAGTGCTCTCCTACAGGTTTTTGAATATTGCCATTCCTGATATCTGATTTGTGTCCATTTATCCTTTTTCGTAGGGACTGTCCAGTTTGGCCGATGTACATAGCAGAGGGACATTGCTGGCACATAATGGCGTATATTACATTGGTAGATGTGCAGGTGAATGAACCAGTGATGGTGTGGCTGATCTGGTTTGGTCCTGTGATGGTGTTGCTGGTGTAGATGTGTGGGCAGAGTTGGCATCGAGGTTTATTGCATGGATTGGTTCCTGAGTTAGAGTTATTATGGCGCGGTGTGCTGTTGCTGGTGAGAATATGCTTGAGGTTGGCAGGTTGTCTGTAGGCCAGGACTGGCCTGCCTCCCAAGGCCTGTGAAAGTGAGGGATTGTTGTCCAGGATGGGTTGTAGATCACTGATGATGCGTTGGAGAGGCTTTAACTGAGGACTGTAGGTGATGGCCAGTGGTGTTCTGTTGTTTTCTTTCTTGGGCTTGTCTTGCAGCAGCAGGCTTCTGGGTACACATCTGGCTCTGTTGATCTGTGTCCTTATTTCCTTGTGCGGGTATTGTAGTTTTGAGAAAGCTTGGTGGAGATCTTGTAGGTGTTGGTATCTGTCTGAGGGGTTGGAGCAAATACGATTGTACCTCAGTGCTTGGCTGTAAACAATGGATCGTGTGGTGTGCCCGGGGTGGAAGCTGGTGGCATGAAGGTAGGCATAGCTGTCGGTAGGTTTTCGGTATAGGGTGGTGTTGATGGGGCCGTCATTAATTTGCACCGTGGTGTCCAGGAAGTGGACCTCCTGTGTAGACTGGTCCAGGCTGAGATGGATGGTGGGGTGGAAGCTGTTGAAATCATGGTGGAATTCTTCCAGAGTTTCTTTCCCATGGGTCCAGATGATGAAGATGTCATCAATGTAGCGTAGATAGAGGAGGGGCGTGAGTGAACGAGATTTGAGGAAGCGTTGTTCCAGGTCAGCCATAAAGATGTTGGCATACTGTGGGGCAGGCAGACACTGAAATACTGGGCAGGCAGATGTGGAGACAGATGTGCAAATACTGGGCAGGCAGATGTGGAGACTGAAACAGAGGGAGGTGAAATGATTCAACAAGATCATGCAGCAAGTATGTGCTCACTCTCAAATCTAAACAAAAGCCCAGACTTCCTTTTAGATTGTTTATAGTTGAACTGTGGAATTCATTGCCACATGACTTTGTTGGAGCAAATAACTTAGAACATTTTTATAAAGGATTAGCTCTTTATCTGAATAATACCTGGCCTCAGGTCACTACTGTAAATTTCAATATATTTCTGTGTGTTAGTATGTGTAATATGTGTATATAGATATAGGAACATAGGAATTGCCACAGTGAATCAGATGAATAATCCATCTGATCCAGTATCCTGTCTCCAACAATAGCTAGAACCAGATGTTTCATGATTCATTTGCAGTAAGCATATGTGAAATAATCAATACATATGTATGCCACACACACAAGACTTATAAAATTTTGGAAGTTGGAAAGAGATCTGTCATTAATCCTCTGAGTTAAAGGCAACAGCACTCACTTACTTTCCCCTTTCGAAATTCCACGAAAAAGGGGGTGTTGTTTTCATCCAACAACAATTCAGTCAGGAAACAATTTAAGCTTTAGTGAAATGTATCATATGTTTCAAAGCAAATTTTAGCACTTGTATGGTACTTACTAGTAAAGAAGCAACAAAGAAAAAATTAAAGTGTGTAATTAATGTTACAATGTTACATTAACACAAATAATTTCTCTGGCAGGTCATACAATTCACATGCATATTTTATTAAAGTGTAAGAAATAATTTTTCAATCTGACCCCGATCCCTCTGCATGCTTTGAAGTTTGAAAGCCAGCAGTATAGCCTATAAGTTTAAAGAAATTTAGAAAGAATTGTGAAGTTAAAAGGAACTTTTGATGTTTGTTCTTTCTTTTCTATCGCAAGGGCATTCAATACAGCAGAAGAAAAGTGAGTAGAAAACATTAATGACTAATACATTTTCATGGCAAGCATGCTTATTTAACCCTTCCTAATCAGTTAATATAAAGGGATAGAGTAGAACTATTCCTTTAAGTGTGGCACAAAGATGACACTAGAAATTTCTGATTTTATTGCCAGCATATTCTTTCCTTATGCTCTTGTGCACCTTAATTGGTGTTACACTCGTGCATTAAGAATAGGTCCCTTCAACTGTTAATTAACACAGTGGAGTTTCTCTCAGGGTTCCTGGTGGTGGAATCAGACGATACTATTTCATTCTAGCAGCACTACTAGTATTTCTGACCAAAGGGGAAGCATTTAAGGTTGCCAAACCACCTGAGCTCTTTTGTCCAAAAGGCCTTTTTTAAAGATTCATTCCCTACCACCACTAAAAGTATTGTATCAGATAACACATGATTCTGAAATGGGACATGTCTATGTGGAGCAATGGTGACATGTAGTGGTCAATCATATTTTTTTTTTCAACGCTAATTGCAATGTGAATGTATTGCTTGTAAAAGGGAATAAAACTGACAGTGTTACAACCACAAGCCCTTCCCTTGTCTTACTGTTCCACACTTGCTTGTAAAGTCTTCAAAGTACTTGGGTCCATTTTCTGGCATACACCTAAAGCAAAAAAGTGTTTTTGTTAATGAAAAGAATCAGCCA
Organism: Dermatemys mawii; assembly: GCA_007922305.1. Taxonomy (NCBI): domain Eukaryota; kingdom Metazoa; phylum Chordata; order Testudines; family Dermatemydidae; genus Dermatemys; species Dermatemys mawii. The sequence goes on from ML677349.1 coordinate 29,858,815, forward strand.
AGACTGCATTCCCTGTATGCTGAAATGCAGATAGGGCTTTTTGAAGCCCATTGAGGTTAATGGAAGTCTCCCATAGGACAGACATTCATTTTGTGACTAAAAAGTAGTGCCTGGTCAGAATGTTTCTGACTGGCAGCCATGGCAGGTGCTATTAAGTAAATTCCTCTGTGAAAACATTTCATTTTCAAGGTAGGCAGCTACAAGCCATGTAATTATACACTTGACCTTTTCAGTGCTTATTACAGAAAAACTCTGAATCTTAAGCAGTGTAACAAAGTATAAATAGTGAGAAAAGAAGTTTCGATGGGGTTTAAATAGAGTGAAAAGTAAGAGAAGAAACCGAAAACATCTCAGTGGGTGTTATAGGCCCAGTTCTGTAACCCTGCTCCACTGACAGTATTGCTCATTCAAGCATTCTCATTGAAGCCATTGGGCCTACTTACATAACTAAGTGCTACTCACCAGAAGCATCCCAGATTCATGTTTTAAGTGTGTATTCCTTACGATGCTGACTTGTGCCCAGCTCTTTAAAAGAATGTAGAATCACACCCACAAACATTTGAATTGATCCCTATCTGGATGTAGCATATAATCCTGTCAAATATTTTGAGACTCGCGAAAAGCATCTATAAATCAATTACTCATAATAATAATTTCATAAAAGAGATTTCTCAGAAATATTAATTAAAATGTTTGCTAAACTCTTAAATAAAATTATCTGACCACCAAAGATGAGGTTTTAACTCTCCCAACTGGCGCAATGGTCTCTATTTGCCAGCTGTATTGTAATAACAGAAAAGTTAACATCTGTGGCTTTATAATTATTTGAATTTTAATGAACAAGATGAATTAAATCTTTCAGCTTAGCTGCTTATGTTGTGAACCAGCCTGAGCTCCTGAAAGATAAGGAATAGATTGTGCTTATTCAACAGCTTTTCACTGTTTGGAGAGAAAAGGGGAGAGAGAGAGGAAAAAGCCAGGTTTCAGTGGAATTTAAACCCTTCTGCTGTTTAAAAAATATGATAATGGTAATTACTGAATATGAGTTATAGAATTAATTAGTGAGTTTGAGAACAGCTCAGAAATTAGGACATGGAGCGTTTACCAACTGCAGCGACAGTGAGCTTAGTTAGAGGGTAGACTGTCTTCGTAAAATCTTTTTACAGCATCCATATATTCATCAGCAAATAATTGTTTTGCAATCATGATGATGCAGAAAAACATACTTGAGAGAACATTTACTTTCTGCCAGCATTTATTTGTTTTGTTTAGTCGTTGGGAGCTTTTATCATTCTGATAGCTATCTAAATTTCATGCAAAACATATTCATATATTTTAAGTTTTCAAATACCCTTGAAAATGAAGGGATGGCAGTATGTTGGAGCCATTTGCCAATAATACAGAGCAAACTAAACAAAATATAATAGATGGTAAAGCTGGCTGATGTCCAGTCTGCAAATTTATTGTCACCCTGCCAGATATTCAACTCAAAAGAATCACATCCTCTGTAGACAGCAAAACAGAGTACGATGAGCATATTCCCAAGAACCTAATTTTTATTTACACTTTGCATGTTTCAAATACATACACAGACCTATATTTATGTATATATTTGTGTGTGTGTGCATAAATACTCACAGCAAACATATACATCAACATGGAAATCTACTGGACCAATTCCTAACTTTAGTGATCAGAAACTGCATTTGTATATGGAAATTCCAGTGAAAGTTTCAATAGACTTATTGAAAAAATGGTTAAGAATGCAAAGAGTTCCATCCACTGTTGTTTTACTTCTCCATTCCCAGAATATGTTAAACAATATCATAGGTGTGCGCAGCATATTTCATTACGGTGTGCACCTAGGGAGCCCCGCCCTAGCCCCGTCCATCCACTCCCTCCCACTTCCTGCCCCCTGACTACCCCCCTCAAAACCACCAACACCCCCGCTCCTTGTCCCCTGATTGCCCCCTCCTGAGACTCCCCACCCTGTTTGCCACCCTACAACTTTACCTGTTCTCTGACTGCCCCAACCCTTATCCACATCTCTGCCCCCAGACAGACCTCTGGGACTCCCACACCCTATCCAACCGCTCCCCATCCCCTGACAAGACTCCTAGAACTCCCGACCCATCCAACCCTCCCTACTCCCTGTCTGCCCCCAGGACTCCCTGATCCTTATCCAACCCCTCCATCCCCCTTACCATGCTGCTTACCCCTGCCTCCCCCATCTCACGGAGCCTCAGCGCACCACATCCAGGAGCAGCCCTGGACAGTGCTGCAGCGGCGTGGCTCCTTCAGGGCCTGAGCTCCTGCCGCTCGGCCCGCCGGAGCTAGCAACCCCATTCCCTTACCACACCTCTCCGAGCAGCAGGAGTTCAGGTCCTGCCACAACCATGCCACTGCAACACTGTTCAGGGCCACTCCTACCTCTGCATTAGGGTTTGCCTGGGTACATGCGGCACACCCCGTGCGCACACCTATGAACAATAGGTAATCAGAGTATGTTCAATTATGGTTCCTTATACTAAATACACTTATTTTCTGAATAGAGTTGTCAATGGGAATTAGTCTCTCTCTCTCTTTCTCTCTCTCTTTTTCTTTTTTTTTTATGTTGGCTTCTTTTCTTACCATATATTTTTCTTTCTCTGGAATTTTAAATGTGCTATACACAGCTGCAAAACGCCTTCTTTCCACTGACTTATAAAACGCTCTTGGAAGAGTGAAAGAGACTCTCTGTCACATACCTTTAAGTTGGAATATTTTGATTTCCTGTGTAATTTCAATTTAGCTGTGAATCAAAACCATCTACAGTAAACAGAAAGCGGAACTGGAGTTTGCTGATATTATACTGTGCCAGAAACAGGAGCTGTTATTGCATGTCTGAAGAATTTTATATCCCTCTGATAGCTTGTACGCCATCTGAATCTTATTAAATTGTCTGTAACCAACCTGAAGCCAGCATCAATTTATAGATGCAGAGAATCTTAATGCCAATAGCAAAATAGCCTTTAAATGAAGCATAGCTTCAAAATGAAATAATTTTATGGAAACTGGAATGACATTTCGGCAAAATTTTTATTATCCGCATTGACTGACAATATAAATAAAATACCAGCTAACAAATTGCAGTCTGTAACATCTGTATGTTCCAACCTGTATGTTGGCTGATTGACCTGTGCCAGGGCATTCGTAACCCAAAGTCTCAGTGTGCCATCCTCCTGCATTATGTCAAAACTTTAAGCCAAGATTAACATCCTGGCTCAGATTGCTGTGCAAAACACAGTAGGAGATCAGCATTGGAGCTGCATGATAAATGTAACCTAACATATAAAGTGAAACTAGCAAAAGTTTGTTGCTTGATGTTTTTATTAAATGGTGAATAGATTATTACAAATTAGAGACACAATAAACCGGTCATATTGGACCATCCTCTGCATATTCAGGGTTATTCCCTGGAGACGCTTTGGCTGCTCCATAGTTAAGGCTAAACACAACTTCCTTTATAAAGCCCTATTTTAGATTCCTGTATAACTTTGGTTTAGGTCTTATTGATTTGGCCTGCAAAATGGCCTATTTTCAAGACAAGAAACCAACGTTATTAGTTTTTATTGTGGATCATTTTAGGCCCAGCCCCAATTTTGTTGCTGCCAATGGGCATTTTTGCCAGTGACATCAGTGAGGTCATCACTGGCCACTATAGGCCTAATAAAATTTCCATTGAAGTCAAAAGAATTACTGCGATTTACTTTGACTTCAGTGGGAGCTGCACCTAGTTGTGCAAGACTGCATACACATGCACATTGGCTTCTATTGGCTGGCTGCTGTTTAGAAAAAAACATGAGTCCCTAAGTCCTTCTGTACTTGACAAGTAACTCAAGTGGTGGCACCTAAATAATTCTAAAGTAATATTTTTTAAAGGACAAGCCTAGGAAGGCATGAGTGGACCCACTTTAATTACACATTCTGCCCTCTCTTTTTTTGTATTTCAGCACCAAGAAATTACAGTGCTTAGCAGTCTATCAATACCTTAGGCAAGTGGACTAAATTAGAAAGGACTAAACAGAACAACATTCTTCACTGGTAGTAATAATCTAACATTCTGTTACTGGCAAAATCAAGCACTTCACAACAGTACAATAGGGTAGAATTGGGTTTCCATCTTTCCCAGTACTACTGCCTAGACTTTGCAACTTGCTATATCCTTTAAAAAGCTAGTAAAAGACTGCGTACTATGTATGAGCAGCATCTGCATTTCAATCACTTATAACTTGTAATTATATGAAAATATTTTTAAACATTTCAAAAGCATCTTTAAGAATGAAAAGCCAAATTCAGCCTGGAATTCAGTGGAATTATGCCTGCTTTCCAAAAGCTGAGTGTGGCCCAAAGCATGGCAACTATGGCATTTTCATAAGAAGCAATTTTTAATACCTAGGCACAAATAAAGCATCTGAAAATCTTATTAATTAGTGAGAAAACACAGGGCTCACTGCTACCTCCTATCTCCAGGAGCGCAGGGTAACAGCACCCAGCAAATGTGACACAGAAGGAAAGTGCCAGCTGCACAGCATCCTCTCCACTTCTTTCCTGCCCCACTGCCACCCCCTTCATGGAGACTGACATCTGCAGTTTTGATGCAGGTAGGAAATGTCAGGTCTGGAGGGACAGCTGATCTTTCAACCTCAAAAGCACAAGGAAAACTGACATAAGTTAATGTTCTCCCTCTACAGCCTCTTCACTGCCTTTCAACCCTCAAACACACACACACAGCAGGAATAGACTTGAGTTGCAGGAGCAGAAGTATGTGACAAAGTTCTTGGCAGTACAGTTCTACCAGCCATGCTGCCTGGAGCCAGGGACATTGGCAGGGGGAGGCTAATGGCAGTGTGGAGGAGCTGCATGTTTCTAGGAGAATCCTGGAGTTTCAGGAGCTGCGCCACTTCCACAGGTAAACTCTGTATCCCACCTATGGGAAGCAAAAGGAGGAAACTGAATGAAATCTTGTGGTGTGTCATCTTCAATGTTGTAATAACCTTGCATAGGGACTATTGGACCCACAGTTGTTAACGCTCAGATATCTCAGAAGTGGCTAAATCACCTTTGGGTTGACTGTTTTATCATCCCAGTGAGTAGTTTATGTATGGATGATAGCCATAAGTTCTTGAAAATAAACTACTTTAATTTGCAGCGCTGCTAGCATGACAACATAATATAATAATAGCATGAACTGATTTCAAATCATTGCACTGCTTTGCCTTTATTTAATGGTTTGAATGAAGTTGTTAGTGACTCTGAAACGATGCCATTTCATGCAGATTCTATGTTTATTCTTTCAGTGACTTCTGAACCAAATCTATTCAGTTTACTAGGCAAAAGATTACTTTTATAGCTGCCAGTGCTGCAAACTCTCCCTTGCATCAGAAAAGCAAGCTGCAGTTCTGCCTCTTGCATCCTAACTAGCTGGAGTGGTTAAGGAAAGCCTTCTTGGGGTCCAGGATTTGTGATCAGAGGCAGTCCAGATGCAGCAGTGAGTCAGAGCAGCAGGTGAATGGTTCCAGAGCTAGCCAGCCACCTGGTGGACTGGGCTCAACTGTCTCACTTGGCTGAAAGATGAAGGAGGCAGGAGTGAGAGGAAGACAAGAATCCATTTTGTGGGGAGGGAGAGGAAGAAAGTATACATTAGGAAGATAAGCTGCTAAGAGAAAGCAGAGAGGCCTACAATTTTGGTGAATCTGGCCACAATTTGGAGCCTGAATCCCCCCATCAGTAAGCACTTAAGAGATATGGTGATAGGCATTAAAGAAAAACCCTGACAGAGAGAGATTTTGATTGGATAATAAATATTCTGCAATCAGAACATGACTGATAATTCTATTAATTATGTCCAAGTTAGAATCCAGTTAGTGTTCTATAGCTTTGTTGACTCTGCTATGCTTTCAATACTGAAAACACATTTTTGTCAGTCAAACAAGCAGACACACCATAGATGCCCAGAGATCATCTTATTGAATAAGGTGTCATTTTTATATAGTTACTTTTCTATTCATTACCACACATCAATGGTAAATTCTGAGTATCTGAATGTCTGAGGACCAACCTAAACCTTTGGATAATCAAAATTTTCAGTAAACAGCATTTCCTTCTCTGTATGAATTTCCAATCTAAAGAGAGAGATACAAATTTTGGGTAGCCTAATAATAGGCAAACAGAGATTTAGATGATCCTGAATAGAGGTTTATCTGTATTTCCAGTCATACATTGAGAGTTATAGAGAATTTCTGCCTTTCCCCTCCCAGAAATATATAAAATTACTATGACTCTAAAGTATTATCTGGTATCAGAGACCTTTGTGACTTTCCAGCTTTGTACTTCATTGCTAGTTGAAATGAGGGTTAGGGCACTGACTGGTGAGACCACTATAATCCAGATTTACCTGCTATTTGTTCTGCTTAATATTGTTTTACACCATATCCTCTTAGGAATGTGGTGTTTCAGTTCCAGTTTTACCTTCTAGCAATTGCAGGGCACCCTGCAGTTTTATCTGTAGGGTGCCATAGATTGTAAGATTGTATGTGGTTGTACAGAGTCAGACTGGTGTGGCCTGATGCCGTTGATGGGTATTTTCAGTTTTACCTGACTACCCATGGATTTGTGAAATGTTTTTAAGCAAGAAAAAGTACCTTTGTCTGTTAGCTTTGTCCAGGGGGGAGGGAAAGCTCAGTGGTTTGACCACTGACCTGCTAAAGCCACAGTTGTGAGCTCAGTCCTTGAGGGGACCATTTAGGGATCTGGGGCAAAAAATCTGTTGGGGACAGTACTTGGTCCTGCTAGTGTAGGCAGGGGACTGGACTCAATGACCTTTCAAGGTCCTTCCAGCTCTATGAGATAGGTGTATATATACATACCTATTAATTTAGATTTCCTGTGTAATTATAATCTAGATGTGAATTAAAAGCAACATCAGAAAAGAGATCTGAGGTTTCTGGTGGTGTGCCAGAAATGGGAGCTCTTCTTGCATGTCTGAAGAGAATTGTATATCCCTGAGACTACTTGTGCAGCACCATCTGCATCTTATTAAGCTGCTTGTGACCAAGTGGAGAACCAATGCAGATTTACATGCAAAGACTCTAAATGTAAACAACAAAATAACTGCTCCTACAACAAACTTAGTGGTGACATTGTGGCATCTACTAGCATGGCTTCATTAATGGCCTGACAAAATTTCCTTCACATTTTAAGCAGCTGAACAGTAATTGTGAAAATTAACTTTAGCTAAAACTCACCATAGAAGGACTCAACCCAGGAGCCATCAATTCTCATAGCAGTTAATCACAGCACAGCCAGCAGCCATGGTTTCAGTCTGCACATTCTCTCTGGAACTCAGCCTAGAGATCACCATGGTATTGCACTCTTACTTTTTATTACACCAAAACAGAGTGACGCCTTGCCTTGTCTTCCCCTTTGTTTCAGTTCTTAGCTCGTGAGGCTGTTTGTGAACAAAGTCTTTCCAGCTCTCATAGCCCTGCAGAAAAAAACAACAGAAGGAAAAAAATTTCTCTTAAACTCTGCAAAGATGAACTGGCATCACAGAGAAGTGTAGAAGTGAGAAGGTGCACAATCTGATCTTGTGGCTACCTGGAGCTCAAGAATCTCCGGGAAAATGTGGTTCTATCCTTATTGATCTCAGATGTCTACAGGGGAGTGAGCTTTACCTCACTGCTGCCCATATTCCCCATCTGTTTAAGTAGCAGGACTCCTGTAGGATCCATAGTACCATTGGCTTTCCATCATGACTGTTTACTACCTAAAAGCTTTGGGACCAGTGGGTCAATGACACCATCACTCTTTACGGAGGATGGTATATGCGCTGATGATTCTTTGATAGCTACTGAGTCCGATGCACTGAGTCTGATGCACTGTGGCAGTCCCGTCCACAGATAGGGCACACCCACACGCTAGTAATGCTCTGAATCTGAGCAGAAAATTCTTTCCTCCTTTGACACTTTGGAGGGGCATGCTAATCCACCAGCTGCCAGTAGGGGCGGCTGTGCAGAGTGGCTCCTGTCTGATAGTGTTACAGACACATTTTCCCCTTAAAAATCTGCAGAGTCCCAAATGCACATCACACAGGAAAGTTTCTATGGGCTGAGGGAGAGGGGACAAATATAAACAGCTCTAATTCCACTACTGCAAGCTTTTCACTCCTTGAAACAATGTGGTCAAGAAGAATGCCAGTAGCAGGAAGTTCTAAGTCCCAAAGATGTCCCTACCACTGCCTTCTGTGCAATTTGGGACACATCATTTCACATAGCCACTTTAGGGTCTGTCTACACTGGAGGTGGGTTTGGTGAGCTGAGGAACAGATTGTTTTTTTCTCAGGTCTAGCTACACTGATGTAGCTGCAGTGGGGCAATTTCATCAATGTAGCTACATTGGTTAAAAAAAGCAAACAAGCAAGCTCTCAGCTTCCACATCCTTAAACTGGAGACCATAATGAGGGATTATGAGGATAAATTTGTTTGAATAGCAAATTTAGCATGTATTCTATCTTTCTAGGTATTCATACCACACCTGAATTATTCTTTGTTCCTCTCCTCGCTGCACAGTGGATGGGAGTATATAGCCTGTGGTACTGAACTATTAATTGTACTTCTTGGCATGATATGGTGCTAAGATGTCTTGGTGTGATAAGGTGCTATGTATACAGAATTTTTCATTGGGAATTATTTCCAAATCCATCTGGCCACAGCAGACTGAAAAAATAAGAAAAGAAATTAGTCTGAGATTTTTTTTGCATGAATGCAATGCATATAGATGGTAATATACAGAAATGTATTATCAAAGTAGCACACACCACATTCACACCAGCATTTCTTAGTCCATGTACTTAGATATGGAACAGGTAAGAACTCTTACCTGGGATTTCTATCACAAATTATTGTGTCAAAGATTAAGAGGACAGCTGTACAGAAGATATGCTACACAAGATACACTTAACAAAATCACAATGATATACTACATATACAGTTTCCCATTTAAAAGCATCATCTACCAACAGTCGCCACTGAATGGTATCTGAGATACCACAGCTTTCCCCTATATTTACAGTAAGAAATAATTATAGTAACTGTGTGGCATTTCTTACCAAATACTCTACATTTTTGTGGGAGCCACCATACAGGTCAGGGAGGATGTGGCCAGATCAGAAACTTTGAACATATTATTTGTTCCTGCCTAATCATCAGTAATTTTTGGTTTAAAATTCAGGATGTTGTATGCAGTAAACTTGGTAAAGAATACATTCTTGAAAACATAGAAGCAGATCTTGAATTAGTCTCTCTTTCTGTCTGGATCTGACTAATGCTTTACCTCTAGTACCAAATGGATTTGTGATTTTAACAAAGTGGAAGAAACTTTTCCTTTGCATGAAGAAGAAATGATGTCCACAAATCTGGACAATGGCTGAAAGGGAACATTTGGCCTTGAAAATTAAAGATGGATATGGGACTTTGCATAATTTTGGTCAAGGACTGTCTTTTCAGACATATTACACAGCACTGAACTACCAGTCCTATATAGGAAGAGGATTATTTAAGATCTGTTTCAACTAAAAATAGATACATTACACATCTAGGATCTTGAAAATATTGCCAGTGGTTTTGGCCCAAATCTTATCATTAGTGTGATACCTGTACTCTACGGAGTTGCATAGTTAAAGGGTTTTGTACCTTATTCTGTGAGTCTTTCTGTTTTAACATCTACCTAATAATGCCCCCTGTGGTTGATGAAAAACATGTCCACATAACAATGTCCCCAAAATTGCTTCATATCAAATCAAACCCCCACTTATCTACAAAATACCCTAGAGTGTCCATTTATTAGACAGTAACGATTCCCACTGAGTAGAAATAACATGTATTTTAAACATTCCCTGATAAATTCCCATTAATTAACCACAAGATTGTTATTCTAAAAGTTTGTTACTTAATAGATGGATCTCGTTGTAGATAATAAGTATATTTCAAATTGTAAAATAACATAAACAAGGGGTTTGCTCTGATAAACTCTTTTTAAACTGATCTACATGTGTGACAGGCTTATTTCCTTTTTTCATTGTTTTTAATATTAATCTGATACAAAGGTCTGTAGGGAATGAAACTCTAAAAAAGTGTTCACATACCACAGGGGTTTAGATTGAAACGAGAGTTAAAGATGACCACATACATTTAACTCAGCCTGTAGTGCCTCTGTACTTCAGAGATCTCTGAACAGGATGAGTATGCAGCAATGCCAAGAGACAAAGAGCAAGCTGAGGATGGTGTTTCAGCATTTCCTATGAATTTACTTGCAGTTGAGGGTTTATAGGATCATAAGATCATAGAAATTAGAGATGAAAAAGACCAATTAGGTCATCTTGTCCATCCTGCTGCCAGTGGAGGATTGTCCCCTAATCCCTACGCTATATTTTCAAGGGCTTTGTCCAGTATGTCAGACTCAATGGAATCTGAGAATTGGTGCTTGTGGTTTCAGATGTCTGCAAGTTTTCCAAATGTTAGATCCATTTTTTTTATTTGAGGATTGTATGAGTTCAGCATCAATAGGCTTTTTTTCTCGTTGCTGGGATATTCTGGCTCATCCCAGTTAGATTAATGAAATACACACCATGCTGATTTTATGGCTCTAGGAAAGAACTCTCGGATTTACTTTTAATATAGTGATGATCTTAGGTTTGTGCCAAACTGCATCTGCACAGGGGCCCTGCATGTTTGGGGACCCCACTGTGCTGGCTCTCTTTCCCTTTATGCATTTGCCACCTTCCTTACCCATTGGTCTGTCAGCATGGCCCCAATCTTGAAAGGAGAATGTGTAGCTCCAAACCTCCCTGGTGTTAACACAATGATACCTACCTCTCTCAGATGTTACCTCAAGGGTTCAACACAGACATGCACCCCAGGTCTAAAGCTGCCAAATCCTGATTTTCCTAAATACACAATAGGAATAGGATTATCATGACAGATCAGACCAGTGGTGCCCCATGCCCAGTATCCTGCCGCTGACAGTTACCAGTACCAGATGCAAAGTGCAAAAATCTTTGTGGGGGAGATTTTCAAAGTAGAACATCTCCCATTACTAATCCATGGGAACTGTGTGCCTAATTCCCTTACATTCCTTTCAAAATTCCAGGTGTAATGGACAATGATGAATAATCTGTACATAGAGAAAGTTACTTCCTAATCCCTATCAGCTAATGACTGGCTTTGCCATAGAGCATAAACATTTATAAACCTAATTGGGTTTTAATCACATGTAACATTATTGTGAATATTCATATTATGCATATAAATGTATTTTTCTTTTAAAATTTTCTACTTTCTTATCTTCAATTATAGCTAGTGACAGACAGTTCCACAGGTTTCTTGTTTGATGGTACAGAAGTACTTCCTAGTAAATGTTTTAAATTTGCTAGCTTTCAATTTTATTGAATGACCCATTATTCTTGTGGTTTGAGCACCTTCTTTATTTTATTCATTTTTGTGTGCATCTATCAGTTTCCTGGCTAAGCAGTCCAGACTGTAAGGGACTGGAGCATAGGCAGTCATGCTCAGTAGTTACTACTGGGCTGGTGCCACAGTATCGGATGTTTTAGTTCATGTTGATCTCTGTTCAAAACAACAAAGTCACCCAAATAGAGCTATGCAAACAATTCACAACAATTTATTTGGAGAATTTAGCCTTTCCAACCCAGTCCCTGCTCATAGATTGTTCATTACTCTTATGAATGTGTTCACTTGTCGCAGTTGTTAAACAAATAATTTTTTCATTTTGGGGTGACCTAACCTAATTTATAAATTACGTCTGCTTCTGCCAAAATGAGTTTGTTTCATCTCAAAATGAATTGTATTTTCTTGCTGGGTGAATTTCAACTACAGATTCCATAATGATGTTTCTCAAACATATTTTTCCACTATCAGCATATATAACACTTCACTTCAACAAACATTCACAGTGAATTAAAATGAGTTGCAAACACAATTGAAGTAAAATTCTGTTTAGAATACACTCAATGTTCACAAATAAGTTTCTCCACTACTCAACCAGCTTTTCTACCAAATATAACAAACTGCTGGATTTTTGTAACAAGAAGTTTAATGCCAAATATCTTTTATTTCCTCCTTACACTTAGTCATGTGTTTGGCATCAAATCATTCAAAAACAGCATTGAAGATTATAGTTTTTAAAAAAACATATCAGTGAAGAAAGAATGTGTTCTCAGATAATACTAAATGATGAAAAAAGGTCATTTGCCAGGTGTGAATATTCATAAAAGCACTTGAAAATGTGCAAAATAGGAGAAGAAGAAAGACAGTTTTCAGAAAGCAACAGCAGTTTCCATGAATTGTGTACACTAATTCATTGAGTCCAGTGTGGCAATGATGAAAACTCCCTGGGTTTCCTGATTGATGGTGTCTGAACAGGGGAAAAGACATCATCTGTCAAAATCAAATTTATCATGCCTTTTCCTACATTTCATAACTGGCTCTAATTCAACAAATAATACAAAACATGCATAAAGCAATCTGGAAGCTAGTGTCATGCAATATGAAACACTTTCAAAAAATGCCCTTTAAGATCATTTTTAGTTATACCAGCATAAATACATATCAATGATTGATCATCCATTATCATCTGCAGTGACTAACGATAAGCATGATGAGCTGACATGGAATTTCACACAATCTATAGGTTGCATTATTTGTTTTGTCACCCAGAAACATTTCTGCTTATTGTAACTGTAGCATAATAATTCATTTGCAGCACAGAAGTGTGGGCCAAAAAGCAGACGTTCCAGACAATTATTCTTTTTAGTGATAAGTAGAGGTTATTTTATTTCATCCCAAACAGAGAATTTTCTCTGACACAGAAATGATATATGTATGACCTGGCCTGGAGCATATTAATTCAGGCAGTTGAATGATGCAAAACAAACAATGGAGACTATATATATACGCATCTATATGGTATAAATTACTTTTATGTTAAGGTTAAAAAAGGGATTATAGCAAGAACATGTAGAGTTTAGGCTTCCATTCCTCAATTTACACATTGTACCCCAAAATTTGAGCACTCTCAATTCACAATTAAATGTTTATAACACATTCACAAAGGGCCTTTCATTTATTTTTTCAAATGAGCAGAGGATGTGACATAGAATATATGTTAAACCATTTTGTTTAGACCTGTATGGTTATGTTACTATATTTAAATCAATCCTGAAAAAAATTAATGCTATTTGAGTAATAAAGGGCTTTTTAACCAGCAGAGAAAAGCATAAAAGGAACTAATGGCTGTAGGTTAAAGCCAGACAAATTTAAATTAGAAATAAGGCACAAATTTTTAACAGAGTGGGTGATTAGCCACTGGAACAAACTATCAAGGAAAGTGATGGATTCTCCATCTCTTGAAGTCTGGGTGCGTTTCTGGAAGATATGCTTTAGTCAAACACAAGTTACTGGTCCCGATACTCAAGTGAGTAAAATTCTACATGCTGTGTCATACTGGATATCAGACTAGATGATCTTATGATGTCTTTTGGCCTTAAAATCTGTGAATCTATGAAATACTTGTGGAATATCAGGAAAATTGTTTTCATTTCTTTTATTCATACTGCAGATTGCAGAAACAACATTTAACAGAATTAAAAGTGAGACAGAAACAGCTAGTCAAAGGTCCAAAACAACGGTTGAAGTATGTCCATTGTACATACATATTTCTTCTTCTTCAAGTACCATTACAGCTAGGCATTAAAAGCAGTTTGCCAACATCCTGGAGTTGCCTCAGACTACCAGCTTTTCAGCTAACAGTCAAAACTGCTGGCCAATGAATGTCCTTTACAATATTCCATACATTTGAACTCCACTCAATGGTGCCCTTGGAAGAAGTAACCACAACTCTACAAATGCAGCAGGCAGACTTTTCAGTTCACTGCTATCAGAAAGCCTGGTCTTGATCTTGCTATGTTTGACCCAGTTTTCCCGAGGCCAGACAAAGAGGGATCTTGAGGAGCCTCACTTTTCCCATAGGCAAACCAACATCTTGCCCTCTTCTTAGGACCAGTCCATTCTGATGGAAACAACAGCAGTAGTTCAAGACCAGATACCCTGGTTTAGCAATGGATTCAGGTGTTTGTGTAGCAAATTACCTTCACACTTTCCGCAGCACATCTCCTTCACTGTATGCATGAGTTTCACCAGAACAGGAAGCCAGGGAAAATTGGTGGCTCCTGAAGCTAGTTTATCTCCTTCTTCAGTATATGCACACAGTACACGGTATGGCTGCCAATCTCATGCGAACATTGCCCCAAATAACAAGGTGAACAGTGCATTCATTCACTGTTAAATTTAACAAATGACTCCTTCAGGGCAAGCAGAATGTTAATGTCACTTCTAATTACAGTCAGGAAGTGCTGATTACGGTGAACCAGCAATTATTCACCTTTTATCTGAGCCATCAGTTGCAGCAGAGATGTTTTGTCTGGACACGGGTGACCTGTGCAACCTATTGTTTTGGTTTCAGAGGACTCACAAAACTAGTTAAAGTTTGTGAACCTTTATTCTTTTAATTAAAACCCATGGGTTTGGGGATTTTTGTAAAGGGTGATTCACTTTAAAAAATCTGCTCCTAGCCCACAACCCTCTTATAAGGTCCAGCTGGGCCCTAACTGACCCAGCCACAGCTGTGGCTGCTTTTCCAATCAGCCTTTTTGTGGATTTCCCCCAGCTGCAGCCCTCTACAGGGCTGCTTTTTAGCCCCTCCAGGGTTACAGTGGGTAATCACTCCGCTACAAGGGGTCACATAAATATAAAGTTTAAAACTCCCTGGGCCTGCATATTTCCAGAACCTCTCTCCCCAAAATCTCCCCACCATTCCCTTGCAATAATGAGAGCTTCTAATGGGGTCTACTAACCCATACTGAACATAGACAGAAGAGGGAGGAGAATCTTTCTAGTCTACAAGCAAGCGGCTTGACCACACCCTCACGCAGCTGCCATAGCCGCCAGTTACGGAGGCAGGCATCCACAGCTGCAGGCAATAGGGGAAACAAATCCTGCTATAAAAGGAAGAGTACAGAGAAGGGAGGCAGAAAGGCCTGGGACAGCAAAGGGGTGACACTCCTGGACCAGCCTGCCTCCGTGGACACAGCCAAGAGACTAAAGCAGACCATCAGACTTAACTAGAGGTGAAGGTCGAAGAACTGCCCTGATCGAGGACAAACTAAGGAGAAGCAGCAGAGACCCCTTAAAAGACAACACTAAGAGTCGGTGACAGAGCCCTAATGAGTTCTTCAGCCACTGCTCCTGTTTATAAAGGCTAAGTTATCCAATCAGGAGACAGAAACCATACCATGTGATTTAGATGACTAATATTGCAAAGAGCAGCTATGCAAACAGCAGCTATATACTGTCAGTCAGAGGGCACCTCATGCAATTGGTAGAAATGTGAAGGTGCAGAGAACAAAAAAAGCATATTCATTTACAAGAGAGTGTTGACAATTTGTGTACTTCAAGCACTTTGAGATGGTTGGGATGAAAAGATTATTAATTATTTATTAATAATTAATTTACTATCACATATTCTAAAATTGAGAACCATTCTGCTGGAGAATGCCATTGTTAGTTTATTCTTCTGTTACTTATGCATATATTCAACATGTGAACACACTCCCATTTTCTGGATCTGCTGTGTTACACTATGTATGTAGATAGAATATTTTAGGTCAAATAAGTTTTGAGAGATGGTAAAGGAATAGAGGTCAGTAATGTGTCTGAGCTTCCTAGATGTCTCTTTGTTAAAGCATTCACAATGCTAATCTGGCTTTCACAAGTAACAAGAGAAATGGGTTAACTAGTGAAGTGTTCCAGAAAATTAGGGAGCCAAAATTCTAGTAAAAAGAAAGGCCTTTTTGTTGTGGGATTTGCTTGTTTGTTGGTTTGCTTATGCGAGCAGAGTCTGAATGAACTCTACCCTGACAGCTAGCTGGGAGTGGGAGAGACTTCAGGAGCAAATGTATTTACATGAACACACTAGAAATCACTTGTCATATTGGGTCCCAGGAAGCGGGCAGGCACAAGCCTGCCCACTGCTAAAGGACCGCCCCCCCCAGCCTGTGGGGAGGATCCACAAGGTCCAG
Source organism: Dermatemys mawii (assembly GCA_007922305.1). Taxonomy (NCBI): domain Eukaryota; kingdom Metazoa; phylum Chordata; order Testudines; family Dermatemydidae; genus Dermatemys; species Dermatemys mawii. The sequence goes on from ML677349.1 coordinate 29,875,007, forward strand.
GAATTCAAATAATTATGGGGGACAACCAAAAATGTAACAGGGATAGGTGTGACGGTCAAAGGGTCAAACAAAGGGGACTTAAAGGGGACACTGAGCAGAGAACTCCGGACCGCGCCCACTGCTCCTCGAAGTTGTTAAGGGAGCCAGCGGACACTGCCCAGAGGAACTCTGCCTGGATACGTGAGCAAAGGCAGGATCGGAAATAGGCCCCACAGTCATAGGAAACCCCATCGGCCAACCCCTTCTTCCTGCTACTTTGGCCAGCACTAGAAGGAGGTTGACAAGGAGGTCCCACGACTTTGTGAGGCCACTTGTGGTGGGACAGCATTTCTGCCCATACTGCTGAAAGCTGAAAATTACTAAGAGCTGGCAATCAATAAGTGACTGACCTGCAGAGGTCACAGCAGAGAGGCAAGTAGCAGCAGAAGGTAAGTGACAGTCAGCCAGTAAGAGCAGCCAGCAGTTGTCCGGTTGGAGTGGCCGGGGTCGTCCAGCAGGAGTGAACAGCGGGAGCAGTGAGAAGTCAGCCAGCAGGAGTGGCAGACAAGCAGCTGGCAGGAGTGGAACGAGCAGCTGGCAGGGCGGCCAGCGGAGAGGAACTGCAGCCAGCCAGAGCAAGTGCTCAGATGGCAGAGCAAGCAAGGAAGGATGTGCATTCACATAGATGCATCTCTGAATCCTGGGTCCTCACTGACCAAGAACAACCACTGTGAGGGGGGTATAGTGAGGGAGCAGAGAGGGGCACAGTAAAGGAACTTTTGGTTATAAAACTCAAGAACATGCGGCAGAAGGCACTGCCCCACGCACTCTGGGGTGGGTGTCCTGCTCACAGTTTTAGGTTTATGAATCCTGCATGCGGCATTTTCCCTAATTAATGTCAGGTGACTTCCCTCCTTTCATATAAAGTTTCTTTTCTACACTCAGACTCTCTTCTTGCAAGTGGGGAAGTATTGCCTCTCAGAGGTGCCCAGGGGTGGTGTGTAATTTTCCCAGGTTACTGTGTGCAGGGGGGGGCTCGATATGGCTCTGTATTGTGCTGTTGAAAAGGAAACCCTAGATATTGAGCCCAATCCTGGTTGCTGCTGGATCCACCTGGCAGAAGGGTTACATTTATTTCCCAGAATTCCCATTGAGGGGCAAATCATGGCCCTTCCTCTCCCAGAGGCAGAGAGGAACAGTGGAAATGGTGTAGCAGGACATGGAGGAACAGGCATCTGCGTACTGTGACGCACAGCTCCACAGGGGTTCCATGGTCCCAAGCACAAAATGGATTTTGAGGACATAGGAAGCATGTGGATAGAGATGCTGAAACCATGATTACATACATCGCATGGAGATCAGGTGAGACCAAGTCCCACGGTGTTACTAGAGCCCTCCTCCTATAGTTAGGACGTTAAACATTTGAAATCGGTTTCATAGGTTTCATCTAAATGCACTCTAACACACTTTTACCATAGTAAGCACATCACAGAAATCCCTTGTTGTAGGCACAGGGTAAAAAGCAGAACAAACTAAAATGCCTGCAATTCAAAAATTAAATTACCATTTATTCTAGGAAAAGTCCTCTTTCTGTGCTTAAATTCAGTAAACTGCTCAGAAAGAAATGGTTGCATAAACATCTGAGGACACTAGAATGATGCCCCTGTGCTTTTCTCCAAAATGTTCAGAAGGAGCATAATCAATTATCACTGTCTCCTCATCCTGCCCTGTCAAGACCATCACTGAGGCCCTAAATATAGTGCATTCAAGGAATTTCTTGTCCATCGGAATGCAAACTTGTAAGCTCATAAGAGCGCTTGGAAGTCATTTTCATAGATTCATAGGACTGGACGGGATCTCAAGAGGTCATTTATTCCAGTCCCCTGCTCTCGTGGCAGGACTGAGTATTATCTAGACCATCCCTGACAGATGTTTGTCTAACCTGCTTTTAAAAATCTCCAATGACAGAGATTCTACAACCTCCCTAGGCATTTTATTCCAGTGCTTAACCATCCTGTCAGGTTTTTCCTAATGTCCAACCTAAATCACTGCAATTTAAGCCAATTGCTTTTTAACCTATCCTCAGAGGTAAAAGAGAATAATTTTTCTCCCTCCTCCTTGCGACAAACTTTAACTGATCTGAAAACTGTTAAGAATCAGAGAGGTAGCCATGTTAGTCTGAATTTGCAGAAGTGATAAAGGATCCTGTGCCACTTTAAAGACTAACAAAAGTATTGAAGCATAAGCTTTCATGGACTAGTACCCACTTTGTCAGATACAAACTTATGTCCCCTCTCAGTCTTCTCTTCTCCAAAACAAACCCACTTTTTTTAATCTTCTCTCATAGGTCATGTTTTCTAGATCTTTCATTATTTTTATTGCCCTTCTTTGGACTTCCTCCAATTTGTCCACCACTGTTTTGAAATGTGGCACTCAGAACTGGACACAACACTCCAGTTGAGGCCTATTCAGTGTGGAGTAGAACAGAAGAATTACTTCTCATGTTTTGCTTACAATACTCCTGCTAATATCTCGCTGTTGACTCATATTTAACTTGTTATCCACTATAATCCATCATATTTCAGCTTAAACAAATACAGTTCATAGGATTCCTTTTTGTTTGTTTTGATCAACAGTTGGATCTGACATTTCCATAGTACAAGATGGTCTTTTTACAGCCATTAACCTACTTTGACTCATCAAGGCTTTTTAGCAGAAAAATTGTAGCATCCCAAAATTATAGGTTTCAGCACAACCTTCCATTTCTCACCACATCTCACCCACAAAGTGGAGAGTGCAACAGGAATAGAAACTACTCCAGCCCTGGGGCTGCAGTGTCCACTGCCTCTGGGAAGGCTTCTTCTAAGCATTTGTATTTTTCTTTCCATGGCCCAAACAAAACCCCTTCAGTACCAGGCAAGGGTGAAAGTAGGCTGGTACGGGCTGGTACGGCATACTGATAAGAAGCCCGGCCTGTACGCCAACAGTGTTAAAGCGCTGCCACAGCAGTGCTTTAATGTTGCTGCCCCTTTTGCCACTGACAGGGGTCGGGGGAGCAAAAGGGACAGCGACGTTAAAGCACTGTCACAGCAAAGAGCCCTCCTTAAAGTGCTGCCGTGCATCGCTGCCCCTTTTGCGCCCCCATCCCCACCCCCGTCGGCCACCCTGCCAGTAGGGACCATACAGGCAGGGCCACCGACTGGGGGTGGGGGAGCAGGGGCAAAAGGGGCAGCTGCCCCAGGGCTGGCAATTTAAAAGGGCCTGGGGCTTCTGGCTACCATTACCAGCAGGGGCCAGAGCCCTGGGGCCTTTTAAATCACCACCGGAGCCCCCGGCAGCTCAGACCAGGCAGTGGAGATGGGCTGGTTGGGAGAGGCTAACTCCGAGCCGTGGCCTTTCTGCCTAAGGTCCCGCCCCTTCTGGGGGCCCAGAATCAGCCCACATATCGGTAAGAGATTAATATTACTTTCACCCCTGGTACAAGGCGCAGTGACTGTGCTGAGAAGCTGTGGATCATTTCTTTTGAAAATCAGGCCATAAGATCCAAAAAGAACTAAATGACAGAGTTTGGAACAAATCTAGGCGTTCTCATTGCCAACCACTGGGTTAAATTCATCTCTTGTGTAATGCCATTAACTGATCTTTAATGGAAAAATCTACCCAGCAGACAAAAGCTGAATGAACTGCAATCTGGAGCATTCATGATGGGTTTGATAAACAAAATGTTTCCATAGCTTTAAAGACTAGGGTTTAATCTCAAAAGCAAAGTTTACTCTGGGAACCCCCCTTGCACAACCATGTTATTCCAAGTCAGCACCTCACTCGTGCATTAAAGCCCTTAGCAATTTTAGAATTCAAATGATTTATGTCAATTGTTTTTGGTGGCAACAAATTACAACTTCACTCAGCAAGAAAACATTTCCTGTTGCTATCTCTTAAAGCCTGCCTGCAGCATTTACTATCAACTGCTAGCATCACGCAGACTGGAAGGTGACCACTGGAATGTGTGAGAGGAGATTAGAATGAATTTTTGACGTGTGTTTTCATTAAATAAACTCTAGTCTCTGCAGCAGCAAGTTTGTCATTTGCTATGTTTTTTCCAAAGGCAGTTTTGTCTTATCTGATGTTGAAACTCTTCCATATAGCTTTGAACACCGAAGCATAAAAGAGAGAAATCAGTTGGAAATTTGTCCATGTCTACCTCTGTGCTTGACATTTCTTCGCTGATAAGGAATAGCTAAATATTGACTTTTTGGTTAAGTTCAGATTAGCTGTCTGGTCTGTGAGCAGTGATTGTAAGCCATTATCTTTTCCACATTCAAGGGCCCTGGGCTCTATTCTCCCCCCCCCCCAAAAAAAAATAAAAAATAGGAGGGAAAGAATGGAATAGAAGAAAGAAAATTAATAAATATGTCATTGGTTAGATGAGTGGTTCCCAAACTTTAAGAATCTGTGAACCCCTTTCACTAAAACATCAAGTCTCATGAACCTCCTCCTAAAAATGAATATTTCCAGGACTTTTCTCCTTTACCTGAGTATAAATTATAAAAGCAGTGATCTCGGAAATATGAAATTTGGTTTTATGACATGCTTATTACACACTATTTATTATTATTATTATTTATCATTACAGTATTTTTATTACTTTATGAAAACAGCAACACTCTTCCAAGATCTCACTTTCGTAGCTTGTATCACTTTGAATAAGCCTATTATAAGACAAGGCTCCTATGTTTGATCAAGTAGTATCAGATGTGAAACAGCATGAAGGTATTTAAGAAGCCAATTCAAAGAGTTCCTGCTACACAAGAATTCAGGTTCCGGACAGTCCAGGAAAACAACGCACAACAAAGCTTAAACTTGTTCTTCATAATAATTTTTTAAACAACACTAGCTGCCTATTTAATTTTAAAAACAGCAAAAAAAATCCACCTCCCTTTCCATTTCTTATAAAATGTCTTGGGATATGTCTACACTACCCACCAGATCGGCAAGCAGTGATCAATGCAGCGGAGGTTGATTTATCAGGTCTAGTCTAGATGCCATAAATTGACCCCTGAGCACTCTCCTGTCAACTCCTGTACTCCACCGCCACGAGAGGCGCAAGTGGAGTTGATGGGGAAGCGGCAGCAGTTGACTTACCGCAGCAAAGATGCCATGGTAAGTGGATCTAAGTACGTCGACTTCAGCTACGTTATTCACGTAGTTGAAGTTGTGTAACTTAGATTGATTCCTCTTCCCCCCTTCCCACTACTTTAGACCAAGGTTTGAAGTTTAAATCTCCTCAGTGTGATAGTTATGCTTACTTTGATCTGTTTAGCTCTTGGAAGTCCAAGGGGTCCGGGCTGCTGTCTCCTTGCTGCCCGGAGGTCCTAGGGACAGCTCTGTCCACCATTAGGGAATTTTTTCTCGAGAAACCCCTGTAACACTTTGTGAACCCCAGTTTGGGAATCACTGGGTTAGATGAAGATTTTTACTGGGGGAAATAAAATTGCTGTTAACCTTTGATTTTTTAAAAATGTACATTTCACACTTTTTCATTCCAATAAGTCCTTCAGATCTGACTCATTTCAAGGAAAATGCCAACCCAGTATTGCCATTATTCTTCTTTCCACAAGACACCAAACTGGAAAAGGTACAAAAGATTATTTTATTAGTGATTAATGAAATACAAACTACTGAATAAAGTAAACACTCTGAAAGGTGTTGTTTTGTGATACTGCTAACTCACAGTTAATTCATGATACCAGTGTCCCACTCTAATCTAGGAGAATTCTTTGAGCATGTCAACAGAAGAACAGATTAAAGAAAAATGTCTGATATAATTATATGGAATTTCAAAAAGCCTTTGACAAAGTCCCTCCCAAGAGACCATTAGGGAAACTAAATAGGTCTGGGTGAGAGGTAAAGTATTGTCATGTATAAGAATCTGGCTACGAGAGAGAAATTAAAGAGTAGAAATGAATAGCACATTTTCAGCTTGGTGAAAGATTGCTAGTTGGGTGCCCCACGGTTCTGCAGTAGGAAAGTGGCATAAAGGGGTCCTGGCCACATTGCATGATGCTTCAGCTATCCCCTGCTGGTGGATGTCCCTTTGGGTGTCATATTGGGTGTCACAAATTACAGCAGCCCACAGGCTGCTCTAAGGGCTTGTTTACACATGGTGTTATTCTGGAGTAGCTACTGCGCTTAAATTCACATCGTACCATGATCCAAATTAACTTTCAAGTGTAGATAAGCTGTGAACTATACTGAAGTTGAAGATAGCTTAGAATTAGTTACAACAATGTGAAACTCAAGCTACCCTCACATATTTGGGTGCAAAAGGCATTGACCTGAGCAGGAGCTGTGTCTACCCTGAACATAACTGGCCCACATCTGTGTAAATTATGTAGGCTAATTACAGTAGAGTATATGTCAGGGATCGGCAATGTTGGCACATGGGACCGCAGGGTAAGCACCCTTAGCAGGCCTTGCCGCTTTGTTTACCTGGTGTTTCACCGACCAAGGCTCCCACTGGCCACGGTTCACCGTCCCGGTCCAATGGAGGCTGTTGGAAGCAGGTGCTAAAGGCCTCTGAAAATCAGGCCATTTGTAACTCAAATTGGGCATTCAAAATTAGAGGCCACTTTTGAAAATTTGAGCCAGTATGCAAAGGCAGTATATTTTATGTGCTAGTAGTATCAGTTTAAGGAAAGTATCCGCAGTATGTGTTTCATTAGCTAGATAGTTACAAGAAAAATACAAGAATTGCCTTGTATTTTTATTGATTCATTATGGGTGCTCTATTTATATAAACAGGAACTGGCAATATATTAGCTCCTGGAGAGTGCTTTATATAGGATTACTTTTAATGCTGGAATTCATGTCAAACTCAACTTTTAAAATACTGATAATACAGTACATACTGTGCAGTTTTTCTAACAGTTAAGCAATACATTCCCAGCAAAACACTAAAAGCCTAACAAGCATGACTGCATTTACATAGGCTTAATTTTTATGTGATTACTCTCTCCAGTGATAAGGGCAATTATTCAGTATTCACTAACAAGCAATCCCAATAATTTGCACAGGATATCAAGGCATTAGGGCAGGCTGACTGACCGCATGGAGAGGGGAAGTTTTCTGTCATCCATAAATTAATAAGCAGCTCCTGAATCAGACTGTTCATTGTACATAATGCATCTAAAATCCTCCCTGCCCCTAGTACTACTTCATCTGCGCTCCCCTCCTGCCCAAATCCCTTCTCTGACTTCCTGTTTTATTTTTCATCAAGTTTAAGTACTTCATTCTGACTTTCTGGGTTCTGCACAGTACTGCTAGTCTGCCATTATTCCATCTGGCATCCCTGCTCATAAACTATTCACTCTGCTAATGGCTTCCACCTCCCTTGAATCCTTCACCTTATTTGCCATCCCTTGTCTCCATGCCTTTTTTTCATGCTCCATATCCCTGACACAGCCTCTTTCACATTACAGATTAGTAAATTAGGAGGTCAGCATTTAGTTATGGCTACATGATAAAATAAATTTTAAATTGTGACTTGATTTTGTTTGTATTGAAACCATTTCAGTCGCTGGGAAGTACAGAGAGCTTTTTGACTAGGACATATTTGAAATCTCAGCTGCAAGTCTCTTTTTCAGTAAATTGCGTTTCAGGAAGCAAATGTTCAGGAAGCAAATACTATTCCTAGTTCTATGGTGACCAGGCTGGCAATAAAAGGGCTTAGGTCCTATTGGTCACCCTATCAAGATTCCACTTCAGCTTACCCAGGGGTATGATCGCTTTGTGGTAAGGCTGTACCTCTGGATGATATGCACTTATGTGAAGTCATGGAAGGCCTTTCGTGGTTCATAGCGTGCTATATAATAAGTCCTCCAGAAGTGTGAATATACCACACTTCTGTACACTCTATGCCCTCTTTATTTTCCAGTGCCATTCTCCCTGCTGGGCAGAAACAAAGCAGCCCAGGAAAAGGCAGTTGCAGGTTACAGCTACAGCAAGTAGCTGAAAGTTTTGTTATCTCATTGCTCTTTATAATAAAGAATCCACACCGGTCTGCTCATCTGTAAGATACTACATATACATTCTATTTATAGACTAATGGTGTCTCCTCTGCCTCTGAGCCACAGTCAGCCTGACCCTCCTCCTTTTCATCAGTTGCCTCAAAATATACCAGTACCATCGTAGCATGTTTGGGAGTGGAGCTGTAATTATTGGCTGTTAGAGTGCTTCACCATGAATTGCTTATTCCTTGATGAACCTGCCTGTCCCCGTTCAGCTTTCTTTTCCTGCCTGCCTGCCCACGCCCCCTCATTCCCAACTCTGGCTCCTCCCTAGTCCCCAAGCCCCTTAGTTGTTGCTCTCTTGCACAATTCCTGTCTGAGAATCAATCTCTCTCACATGCTCCTCTTTCTCCAGTGTGTCTGGAATTTTTTAATCAGTTTGCATTGGGTACAGTGGTGTGAGATATATAGAGAAGCCAAAGAGTAGCTGGTGAATGAATGGCTTCACCAGTGCCTCTGACATGACAAAGTTGGGAGCATCTGGCTGGATGTGTGAAGGCATCGGAACTCTTTTGAATATACTAACTGATTGGCAAGCCCTTAACCACACCTGGCACCTGCACTGTTGATAGGCACTGAGCATCTAGCCTGTTCAGAAGAACTGGGCATGATTAAACTCCTGTTCTTAAAATCACTTAAGTGCCCCAAAATTAATTGCACGGTTGTTTGCATGCCCAACAGGACAATTGGACAGCATAGACTTCTGAAAAGAAGTGACTTGCCTAAGGTCACGCAAAGTCTGTGGCAGAAGTAGGATTATATCCCAGATCTCTTGAGTCCCATTGCTAGTGCTTCTCTAATGTGGAAAACAGAAAAAGGCATTATTATGCTAAATAGTTCATAAATTAAACTATAAAGAGAGATTTCTGGTGTCTTGCATATACTTGATAAATGGGTACCAAATTTCAGCATATTCCGCACTCATCGGTGTCATTCTTAATCCTGGTAAACTTTTCTATAGACAGGAAATGCCATGAATCGCTAAACGCTTATTAGTAAACATAATAATAATTACTAACAATAAAAGAAATAAGAGAAGGCAATAGGAACCAGAATCAGAACCATCAGCTCATTCTAAAAGTGCCAGTCCTGATGCTAATTTAATGTCTGATTTAAGAAGCTTTGAGAAATTTAATTATATTCTCCAGTTTTATTGCTACAGCAGACAGCTAGCAATGGACAGGTGGCATCATGGATGAAGAGTGTTTCTTACTCATTCTCCATACTCCTTTTTATATGTTTTCTTCAGAGTCCCTGGAAAACTACAAGAGGTATTTTAAAAAAATTCACAAGATATGTTATTAAAATTGTAAAAAACTGATCCCAATTAGGGTTCATTGAAAAGTTTCCATTGGAGCTGGATTTTCTCTGGATAATTGGGTTTTCAGCTAAATGAAGTTTTTCCATTAAAAGTATCTGCTTCCTATGGAAAATTTTGACTTTTCATTTTAAAAAAGAAACAAAACAATTTCATCCAAAAACTGAAAAACTTTGGTTTGTAAATGCCAAGATACCTTATTGAAATTGTAATTCAGGTGTCTTGTGCCCCCATTCTTCTTCATAGGTCTGGTTCCCCAGCAGATCACATCTTCCATGGTACACAGTGGTGTAATGCATTATGGAGCATATAATCCAACAAGGGCTATAGAGGCGGGGAGATGATGCTATCAAACATTTATGAGGTACCTAATCAACATTTATTGATTTTCTAATCAACATTTATCATTTCTCAGCTGAAAAAGAGTAGTTCTCTTGCAGGTGGCAAATGGAGTTGATCAGACTTACTTATACTCTGAAGTGCTGCAAAGGGAACCCTGTGAGTAGCTCAGCCACCATTGACTTTCCTAGGGAAAAAGACTCTGGACCATTGCAAGACTGAAGGCTTCTTCTCAGAATTACTGTGTTTGTGTTTACTAGTTTTTGTTTTTTTATGCCTCGTGCAGGAAGGCTGGTAGGAAGTGATCCAGGGAGACAGTTACTTTGCACTCTATGGTGCAGGACTCAGGGGTCTACCTCTGGGCCTTGGATTGGAATCCAGCAGAGAGTGTGTTGCTGGATTCCCCTACCCACCACCTGACAAGGCTGAAGATAAAAAGCCTATTCCTTTTATCATGATACTACTGCTCTTCTTCACTTCTAGCCAGCTCTTTTAGCTCACTAACAAGCCTGGCTCTTTATACAACCAACCTTCTTTAACTTTATATATAGGGTGACCAGATGTCCCGATTTTATGGGGACAGTCCCAATTTTGGGGTCTTTTTCTTATAGAGGCTCCTCTTACCCCCCAGCCCCTGTCCCGATTTTTCTCTTTCAGCTGATCATCCTATTTATACATCAACCAAAAAAATCACTGCTATTTACTGGAATTGTGAAATAGACACGTTAATATTGAACAAACTCAAAAAGGCAGCCCACACAGCAAGTTCCTCTCTTAACTCTCTTATTACTCTAATGGAAAGCTGTCACTTTTTTTCAGTTTGAGGCTGTTAGGCAGAGAAAGCTATTTCTGTCAGTCACTCTATATCCCAAAAGTGAATTGCTTACTTCTGTGTGATTACTGCAAAGCCAAGAATGCTTTAACTAAAACAACTACCTGCACATCAGGAGTTTATCCAAAGAAAAATAAGACTTTGTCCTCAGACTTGAGTTCAGTGCCTAAAAATGTATTTTTCCCTGTACTGAAATCCATCATTTTTATCTGACAAAAGAACTGCCGATTCACTGGCTATCTTCTGAAGGGTCTGGACTGCTTTGTGACATTTACAGTAGTCACCACTTACCAACAGTTGCTGCACTATAATAGGTGAGATAATGATAGGGCCTGATCCTGAGATGTCCTGAGCAACTACAAGCCTCCTGTAGCCCAGCACTTCTCAGATGTTTGCCATTTCTTTATTTCCTAATCTAAATGTAAGGAAATACTACTGATCTCAAATACCACAGGATAGTTGCCATTAAAAAGCCAGAAGTGGCTAGCAGTTATTACACTAAGAGTAGCCACTGAACCCATTGGGAGACAATACAGTAATGTAAACAACTTCAGATATCTTTCCAACTATAGCAAGAGTAAACATGAAATGACATCTGCAAGCAAGGGAGAACGTCAAAAACTCCAGAAAAGGCTATTCTTAAGGAAGGGACTATAATGGTAGAGACTTAACCTATTCTTATTAGTCTTACACAGACAATTTTGTTGTTGTAATTTCATGTTGTCTTGATTATTAGTAGATTTTCTCCAGAGTCCAGACAGAAGCAGATGTGTTCAGGGAGACATCAAGTATGTCCTGTTTTCCTAGCAGTTTTAAACTGACTCCTCTTTAGGGTTAACTCTTTTTCTTAGAGCAAATATAATGTGTCTATAAAAAGTCACATTAAATTTGCAGAAAAGATTTAAATGGTAAGGAAGTGCCCTCTTAGTTTCATCTCTCCTTTCAAATCTCTCCTCCAAACATACTATGTGCCAGGGTTAATCCTCCACCTGCAGATGTGCTATTAACTATATTTAATTTTTTTTTAAAAAAAGGGGGTGAGGTTGCTATGTGGTGGTTCTTGTCTCTGAGCTGTGGTCTTTTGTTTCAAATCCAGTCTGCTCTTTTTAAAAACAATGGCAAAAATCCTATTTCTTTCAGTAACGTTGAAACAATTTTTGTAGTGTGGGTGCTGAACGCCATTGGACAAAACTGTAAACCCTGTATATGACGGAAACCACTTCATGCCTACGGGTGCTGTCTCACCCCCAGCACCCTGAATTCCAGCACCTCTGATTTCCTTCAATGGGAGTTTAAACCTTGTGGCTTGAAGCTTATTAAACAAGGGAGATGATTGAGTGTGCTCTCCGATGGCATCTCCTGGAGAGAAAGGGGAGTCAACTGAGTAAGGCAGTACCTCATTTACACATTAACTGCAAGTAGGTGAGGACATTGGGCTATAATTTAACTAGTTTTGTACTTGGGGCCCCTATTTTTGGGAGTACCCTGTTGAGAACCTGCCTGGAAAATGACTAGGTCTGGCATCACCCTGATTAAAACTGATGTTTGCTTAGGAGGGGTAAGAGGCACTGGACCAAGCTAGAGGGCAAGGGGAGGGGGATTTCTCATTTGTTGTTTGTTACCAGAAATATTTCTCTGGATGGCAGGGGCTCTGATGGGTTTCTAAGACCCCAGATTCTCTTGTATCTGAAAGAGATGAGCTAAGAGCTTGTTTGCTCTCCTGGGGAGCATTGTGAGGGCTTAGGCCTTTCAACGTGGCGGGGGGCATTTGGCAGGAAAGGCTGGGCGCTCCCACTTCACCAGGCTCTGGCCAGGGCCCCTGTGAGCGCTATCAAAGGTCTGACACCCAGGTGTACCTTAAGGCTGCCCTCCCTAGGCCACTTCCTACCACCCTGCCAAAGTTTGCAGTCTGTGGTAAGGAGATGTGAAAGGAATCAGCTCACCACTGGGCACCTCCTCATGGCTGTGCTTGGCATGGCAGCTCTCTCTCTGTCTCTCTCTTGGGGCAGACGATGTCTCTTCCTGTGGCTGGGCCTTCTGGCCAGGTCAGTTCAAAGTCTCTTCCCTGTCAGGATAGTCCGTAAACAACACAAGGGGAATTAACACAAACTGAGTTCAGATGAGAGAGAGGAGGAAATACCTCAGGGTGTATCTGAAGCAGGTCCTCCCTTCCCTCAAGGACAGCCCTTTGGCTAGTTGTTGTGGGGACAAATCCTGCCTTTCCTTGGGAGCTGTGCATTTGGTCTGCCACCAAGTAAGCTGTTCTGCTCCCTTTAACTCCTCTCCCAGTCTGTGCATCTCTTTCAGGTATGGCGGGGCAGGAAGGAGAGGCTGGCTAAGCCCAGAGCAGCTCCTTAAACCCTTGTTGCCCAGTGCCGGATTTGTATTCCCCATTACAGGGCTGTAATTGCTTTACACAGGCAGCAGCCACTAGAGGTTCCAGTTGTCTAGCCAGTGGCAAACAGAGATCAGAGCCCAAGAGCAGTTCTGGTCACCTGAGTACCAGAAAAAGGCAGCAGGCAGCAGCAGTTGAGCCTAGTCACAGCACACAGCAGGCAGAGCAAAGCAGAGCGAGAGCAGAGAAGAGGAAAGCGGCAGTTGGATTCACCTACAGGCCATAGCTTCCAACAGGTGAGCAGCAGGGTTAGGGCAGAGAAAATCATAGCAATCATTTGTGCGAGTGTAATGTCTCTGGTGAGGCCTCCCTCCCCTAGCTGCTGAAATCACTATAGCCGGACTGGTGGTAGAGCCCCAGAGCTTCCTACAACTTGGGGATCCCGATTTTCTTGGATTCCTGGAGGTACAAACTGTGAGTGAGGAATTCGGACACCCACAAACTGAGAGTGGGAGGCAGAACAAATGGCATCAGCCATTCAGGGTTCACTTTGCTTGGTACTGTGACTTATACAGCCTGAGGTAAATGATGATGGAAAGTGTAAAATTGTAAACATGTCCTAGTTCAACCTGTTCTTTCCCTTATCTTCCCCTACCACCAAAGTTCATTTGTTTAAACCTCGGTGTTTGAGTAGGAACAGATTTGCCCAGTAAAGGTACCCAGAATGGTTATAGGTTCCCAGATTACTGGGTAGGGATTTGAGACAAAATTGAAGAGAATCCAATAAAATTAGGACCAAGCTCTTGTCACTGTCAGCATGTTGCCAGAAAGATTATGGGAAGAAGATTGGGTCTTTAGGAAATCAAATTCTAGGACCATGTCTTTCTATGGTCCATAAAGTCCCATACACAATATCAGTACTGAACAAATATTAAACACTAATAGCAATATAGAAATAGCTAATAAGTGTTGCATGTTTTACTGAGAGTTACTTAGAATAAAACAGGTCTCTTTAAATTACAGTAGTTTTAAGGCACAGCCAGGGGTGAAAGTGGGCCGGTACAGCATACCGGGAAGAAGCCATACCAGCCATATTCACCCTGCCCCTTTTGCCTCCCCTGTTGGGGGCCCTGTAAGTACAGACCCGACCAGCAGGGCTGTTGATGGGGTGGGGAAGGGCAGCACCATTAAAGCGCTGCCATGGCACTGCTTTGTGGATCCTTAAAGTGCTGCTGCGGCAGCGCTTTAACATCCCTGCCTCTTCCCCACCCCACAGTTGGCAGCCCTGTCAGTAGGGTCCGTACCAGCAGGGGCCCCAACAAGGGAGGCAAAAGAGGCAGGGACGTTAAAGCAGGGATGAACAGCTACAGGCACTTACCAATATGAGTGAGCCCGGGCTGGCTCTGACCCCCTCAACCCTACCCCTTCTGCCCGAGGCCCTTCCCTTTCCGGGGGCCAGAGCTGACCCCAGCCCAGCCCTGTACTGGTAAGTGCATACGACTACTTTCACCCCTGGGCACAGCCCATAATAAGGGACAGTGCTGAACAGCACCACCCCAGTGAGCTATTGTATCAGGAAGGTACAAGGGCTCCCAGAGCTCCCCGGAATGCAGGAAGAGCATATCCAGTAAACCCGTTATGGAGTAACGCCTGCTCTGTACTGTATACCCATTGCCCTCCATTGGCTGGTATGTAGGGACTGAAGCCAGGGTTCTGCCTTCTGCCAACCTATCTCCTCCCCATTTGGAGCAACAGATGTCCCTAGGGAAGTAAGACTAACACAATCCCTGTACACCCTGAGCATAGGGCTTGTAATTGCACCCAGCCCCTACATGGGCTACCCAAGTAGGGTGGGAAGGTGCTGTACTGGTTCAAGGGCTAGATAAAATCTAGCCCTATGCTGATCTGTCTGGTGGTGGGTGTTTAGGTTTGCTTTGGACTTTTATTTTATAAGGCAGTGGCAGATGGCTTACTGGTCTGACTTGATGTGGCAATTCCTATTCTCCTATGTCGCCTTCATGGACCTCTCCATAACTACAGGATGGAGTACTTTGAGAGCTCTCTGATGCATAATTGGCATAGCTATTGAAGACCACAAACTGAGATACTGAAAACAGTAGGTTATTTAAACTTCTATGCTTCTTTCTATCCAAGGTTTTCTTCTATATTCAATTTCCTTGTAAGCTATGAACCATTCAGACTATACTTTTCATATACCTGAAAGCAGATTTGATTAATATGATTTCTTTGTGAAAATCTGAGAAGATTAAGGAGTGTTGATGTAGAGAACATATGCCCTTTCTCAACATGACATTCTCTAAAATTATACAGAGGCCTGCAGATCCTTCCAGTCATTATATTATTCCCACTAGCTGCATCTAAGAGGGAAAAAATCTATCTTCAGGGAATTTCATTTTTCATATTATAGTTTCAATCTCATGCGTAGGTCAACAAATCTGCAGCTGTGTATCGATGTCACTTTATAACCAGAGGAAAGAGCACATTTCAAGGAAGCATTCGCAGATTGTCTTTTTGTCTTTGTCTTACAGGGTCTTTTTGTGATGCTTCCTTAGAAAAAAAAATTAAGATCGGACAGATGACTTCGATGCTCGGTGAAGCAAAATGGCAAATAAATATGTTTATGGGCATTTCTGTTAACTGTTTTCTCTCTATATCTCCCAGAATATTACTAGCCAAGCAAGCACCCTTCAAAAAAATCAGTGGGGAAAAATCAGTTCAGTATTGCTTTAACATGATTTCTCATCTGTTTCTTGATCTTCTGTATCATTTATAATTAGAAATTGAAAGGGCTTGGCTGGCTACTCATAATATCCTCTAGAATATAGATAGGAAGTTTGGCTCAGTTCTGGGATACATCAGTGACAGAAAGATCACAAACTGATGTGTCTGCATACCCAGAGCTAGCCAGTGGAGCCCCCAAGGTGGGCAGTGCTGGTGGTTTAGGAGGGCATGGCTAGAGCTCCCAGGGAGTGGGCTGATTCAACATAATCACAGGAAGTCTCATCTTACATGGCTTCTATGAAGTCTCATCGGCTAGTTAAAGTTATTCACCCCAGAATCAATCCCCATTTAGATGCAAAAATTCTTGCTGACACAGAGGCTGCAATTTGCAACCTCGTATACCAAAGAAGATCGTCAAGCTTATGCATTGTATGATATGATGTGCCCTTTGCTACTTATTGCTAGTGGTATTGCAATGTCAACCAGCTAACATGATGTCTAAAATAACAGACTAGGGAAATATATTATCATGCAGCAGTAGGTATTCACCTTAAAAAAATGGGGGTCAATTTTTTCCTTAAGAAGGTCTAACAGCACTGGCTAGAATCCATCATGTTGAAGACAGGCGTTGTGCAAGCTCCTGTTACAGTGCTCTCACGTCCTCACCTACAACCTCCCCGCTCCCTACTGGGGGCTCTCCTGACCAGAAGCTTCATATATAAACAGGCTTTTAAGACCAACTTACAGAACTTTACTCACGTCACATCTTTACTGAGGAAGCAACTCATGAACACTCTATTTGACACTAGCTTACAAAACCTTATTTGCTAAAGAATTTGTGCTTCACACTTCTGCAGTATAAAATGACTGTGCACTAGAATGGTGCCTTTGATAGCATTCTCTGTTGAGTGAAATCATTAGTAAATCAAATCTTTAGACACAGGTTTATACATCAGTCTACAGGCTAGATTCTGCTCTCTGTTACATTCAATGGGTTTGCATGACGGCTGTCAGCAGAACTTGGCCCTATGTGTATACACTAGCCATTATGTCACATGGACACTTGTTTTCTCATCAATTTAAACTAAGCTGCATTTTTCATGCAATGCAAATGTAGTGGTAGTTGTGTGACCAGGATAAAACTGCTCAACTCATTTCATTTTCATCTATAATTCTCCAACATGTTTCTACTCCAAACAATGCTAGAAAATTTTGTCTTCACCATTTCCATTCCATCACAAAAAGTTTTGATCATCTGAACAGTATGCATTAATGAAAATCAGTGTTTTGGAAAGGAAGACTGCTTTTTCCTCTGGGAAGTAACCCTGTGCACTCAGCAAAACATTTTGTGAGGCTCTAGCTTTGTAGGTTTGTGGCTGATGGGAATTAATTGCTATAAGTGTGACTGGTTTAGGAGATTATAAAGACAGAAGGGACCATTGTGATTCAGAAATTCAGGCTAGATAATAACACATGCCATAGGACTTGCCTGAATTAATTCCTGTTCCAATTGCTATACTATATTGTGTCTACCACTCGTGGTATGTGAGCTTGATGTTCCCAGTTCACTTCACAACTATTTTTTTAAGAAAGTGGCACATGAATCAATAAATTTGGGAGCTGTTGGAGTAGACCATATCTTTATTAATAGACCTTTCACATCCAGGATGCTGGTTCAGATCAAATATAGCACACATCAGTAATGATTGGAAGTTCTCACCCTGTGTGGTGGTTCTCAGTGCAGTTCCTAGTGAACAGATGTCCACATCACATAAAGCACCACTGTAACTAGCACTAATTGAGTCCTTGGTCAGCAGCCATGGCAAAAGCAAATTATGAATGATCAAAGAAAGTGATATATTCTTTGACACAGTCCTCTTCATTAGAGTTAAGTATACTGCAGGAAAGTTTGCTGCACAGCCTAAAATGAACTTGGTGTGTGGATTATTAGAGAATTTCAGTATCTAGGTCTGCTAAGCCACCAGCTTTATATGTACTAAAAAAATATTTTTATAAAAAACAACTTGAGTTCCAACCTTGCTTGTTATGAAAGTCCCTGAGCTCTTTCGGTTAATGAAGTGTCTTGCAAAAGTCTTCTTGTTATGTGTCAGAGGGACGAAAAAGTTAGCAGTGCAAAATTTCACCAGGTATATGAAATATAATAATACAGCTCTCATTCACCTGTACCACTAGAACTGGATAAATAATGGATATTCTGGTTCACTTCCAATTCCAAAAAATTGAGGGGAGAGAGAGGGAATTGTTTTGGTTCAAACCAAAAATGAACTTTTTCAAACTTTTCAGAAAATCAAAAAGTTAAAACTGTTTTGGGTCAAACAAAACATTCAGTTCAACCCAAAATGAAATGCTTTGATTCTGAGCATTTTTACATCCATTTTTTTAAAAAAAACTAAAAGAAATTTGAAAAGGGAAAGTTGTTTCAAATTAAAATTCAGTTCACTTCTAAAATGTCAAAAATGAATCATGTCTATTGATTTAGACATGTGGAAGGAGTTAGTTTTAGGGTTTTTTCAGAAAAAAAATCAGCAAAATTGACATAAATTCACAAAATGTTTTGGTGTCACCAAGTCTGTGTGTGTGTGTGTGTGTATATATATATATATATACATATATATATATATATACACACACATATAGATAGATAGATAGATAGATAGATAGATAGATAGATAGATAGATAGATAGATAGATATACACACACACACATATATTTTGGTACAAAAAAATTTCAATTGAAAAATTTCTCCAATCTCTATGTAACCCCTCATTGGCTTCAATAGGGCTGCAGAGGTGTAAGTTAAACAAAATTTAGCCTCTGGAATTTAATCTAGCTCTGTCCATATCCTAACCAGGATTTGACTTCAGTATCCAGCTGAGAGAGGTTTAAGCACTACTCAGCACAGTCCCATCTGGCTAGGACCAATTCATTGTAAAATAAAAGAATTTTGCTTCTTTATTAAATATAGTCCCTGAAAGGCTTAATATTTGAGAATTGAAATAGCATTTTATAATAGTAAAAGTTTTGGTAGGAGGCTAGATAAAGTTTATATTATTTTGATTAAAGACCTGAATCAGTGAAAGAATTGTGTGTATCCAACATGTCAGCAAGTAAGAGCAGCTAGAGAAAAACACCCCCTCAATATTTGGATGGAACATAGTACATTAATAATGATTCACTGTATCTATCACACCAAGAAAGCCTAGCCTAGAGTTTCGTAAAACATCAGTCTTTTCTGCAGAAGGGGGAAACATAATAGTATTCCGGCAAAAGATATGATATGATGCCACCTTGAGGTTGAATTGTGAAGAAAAGTAATGGTTTTGCTCTGAATAGCTCTCTGGCATGACATTTGGCCTCCAAGATCAGTTAAAGGGAATATAGGAAATATTCACATTTTAAATCACTTCTTAAGGCAATTTTTTCCCTTATAGTAAATACTCTACTACTTGAGCTACATGTTTTATAGACTGGACTATAGACATGCCTTTGTAGCTCCATAGTTAAAGTTATGTTGAGGTTTTCTCTATTTCACATACCAATGATTGGAATTATTCTCCAGTTTTAAGTGTCTTTTGCAGAACAGCTGAATGTTCTATAATACTTCCTTATTCAAATATGTAATAACTTCAGCAGAGGCAATGTTTTTAAAATTAGACCTTTTGTGATTTTTTCCTGAGAGCCTCAGGTGTGATTGGCTTCTCCTAGTTAAAAACCCAGAGTGCCTACAAACACTGTGTACACAGACCTTTTCACAACAGCTCAGGGATAGGAAAGATGTGATTTATTTTCCAGTGTAACAAAAATGAGAGCCATGCCCCTTATTTAATAGAAGCTATTTGTTCCCTACAAAGAAAAGTCAACAGATCTGTCAAGCTCCACTGGCTTCTTCCTTTGTTCAGTGCTGTTAGCCACCTCTACTCAAAACAGAGACTTTGGAGTCTCAGGAGACTGAGCAACTTGAAGGGAGGCATGAGGGAAGAGGGCTCTGAGAGGGGGCAGGAGGGCTGACGGAAGAGTGTGAGAGGGGGCAGGTGAAAAGGGCTTATGGCTGCTATCTCAGCTCCAAGGTGCACCAGGCCATAGATGCTGACTTCTGCTCCCGCTGGTGGGTGCTCAACCCACATCCACCCCCAGCCCCATTCCTACTCCACACCTTCCCACAAGTCCCCACCCACATCTTGACTCTTCCCACCCCTGCTCTGCCTCCACCCCACTCCCATTCCACCCTCTTCCCCAAGTCCCTGCCCCCACCCCACCTCTTGGGATTTGGAAGGGTTGAGGAAAGGGGCATGGGTTGCAGGGAGAATGAGACTACAGGTGGTGAGCAGGGCTTCAGGGGGCCTGGGGAAAGTTGATTAAGCCTGTGGAAGAAGAAGTTTATGTGCAGGGGAAATGGGATTGTGTGGGGAGTCTAGTACTTTCCACAGAGACATGTGCCACAGAAAAGACTCCTGGCACTGCTGCCTCAACTCCCAGCTGACTGGACACAGCAGCACTAGAGGAGCAGAGTGTATCTTCTGAGTCATGGACATTTGAAGGGTTCCCACAGCACTGCTGCCTCATGAGTGAGGGAGACAAGGCAAAGATAGGGCTATATTGCCCACTTCTTTGCTATAATCAGTGGCCAAGGGGATGGAAAAGTCCACAAAAATCCCCTCATGGAGTTTCATTAATATTATTCCATCTGGAGTCAGAGTTTGCCTTTCTCCCTGAATAAGATTTGGAGCCCGCTTTCAAAACCTGTCTATCCCCAGGAGTTCCCCATGAGGCCAGGGCCAAACACAGGTCTTGTAAGTCTGTACCAGTTCTGTCCTCCCTACTTGTTCCCTGGCAGCACAGTTCCATAACCCTGGCTATGGTTGCTCCTCCCAGAACTCCTCTCCCTAGAGAGGAGGATGCCCATCACAAAAGGGGCCTAGGCCAGTATTGTTTTCCCAGGGAACCTCCATGGGGCACATGGGAGGTGACATGTGCCCCAACTCAGTGACCACCTAGTGACTCCCAGCTGACTTCACACTCCAACCTGCCCAGTTTCCACCACTTACCACACAGAGGTCCCAATTGCCTTCTAGAGCATCTTCTCTGGTACAAGGGGAATGGTGCTATGGAGGAGATACACTCATGCACACACTGCCCAGTATACTAAAGCAGGGTTGCTCCCTCAGCATGCAAAACACGGGGACATAATCTGGCCCGTAGTTAGTATAATGTACTTTTAAAACTTTAGAGTTACAAATATTAAAATTGCCCCTAGAAGGAAATAAATTTCTGAACAAGCATCTGAGATTTTTATTTGCTATGAGAGTAAAACAGAGCAGTGATAAGAATTACTACCTTATAAAACTACAGTAAGGAAGGAACTGTAACAATTACTGGTATTTATTCAACTGATTTTCCTCAAGGAATTTTAATGAGTATTTCACACATCATAATCACACGCTTTAGATTCAGTCAATAAAAATGCTAAATGCTTCTATTAAAGTAATGTGACAGGGCTTTTGCTGCATAGTTACTTGCAGTGGAATGATACTTTAGCTGGGGTGAGAGCATGACCACTTTTTTAGATGTCGTGGGAATGGTTTCGATTATTTGAGTCTGTGATTTAATAATCTATCAGTATGCCACTGAACTAGGATTGCCAACCCTCCAGGATTGGCCTGGAGTCTCTAGGAATTAAAGATTATTCTTTAATTAAAGATCATGTCATGTGATTAAGTCTCCAGGACTATGTCCAACCAAAATTGGCAATCCTATATTGAACCCAGCAAGGCTGTCAGTGCCAGTAACATAATAACATAGGCTTAAATTCCTATATGCCCTCCATGCAGTAGGCTTTCATACTGTGTATAACGGAAACTGAATGGTTATTGTGGAGTTTAATGTACCAAAAATCATAAATTTTAAACAAAAAGGTGCAAGATGTTAGACTAACATATTTTATAACAATGTAGGCCATATATGTTGTTATTGTTCCACATGTATAAGAATTAAGCTTTGGAGGCCCAAGCCTATACCTTTACTGACATGAGTAAGGCAGGCAGAATGTAAGTAAGATAGTGTGGCACTGGACTGTGAGTCTAGGAACCTGGGTTCTGGCCTTGAGTCAGTAAGTAACCTGCTCTGTGACCTTAAGTCACATCATTTCTTGGCCTGTTTCCACTTCCACTCTTTGTCTTCCTTGTCTATGTAGATTAAAAATTACTTCTTCAGGATGAATTGTCTCTTGCTATGTGCTCATATCTTGTCTAACACAAAGGGGGCCCTAATCTTGGCTGGGGCCTTTAGGCCCTACTGTAATATCAATAATATGAATAATTCTAATACACAGGAATAGTCATCCACTGACTGAGAGTTGTAAGGTCATGTACTTTCATTGCTATTCCAAAGTAAATATTACTTTACTAAGTTTCTGATGATGACTGCACTGTGATTGCTCCCAGAGTTACTCTCCCAAGCTTGCAGACAACATGGCAGTGTTTAAACTGCAAATGTGCATATCCGTCTGTGAGGTGATCTGCACTAAGTCATTCTGGGTTGCTCGTTACTGTGGTTATTTATGCATTTCCAAGTATATGGCATGACCTGTTTCTTCTGCTTAGATGTTTTAAAATAAATAATCACAAAAAAGTAAGTAGAGCAATGAATACCCCTTGAATACAACAATATACATTTAGTTTAAAATAATTAGTGTTTCCATATTTGCTTATGTGAGACTACAGCAATTTACAACTCAGTGAAGTGAAACTGAAATCTCAAACTAATGATCCAAATTCATCACTGGTATAATTAGGGGCTTCCATGGAGTTACACCAGAAATTAAGTTGGCTCAGTAGATTCATATGACTATCAGTCATTTAGTCTTTGGAAATGTGTTCAAAAAAGAAAATGTTTTTCATATTGCAAATTGCAGTATATTTTGCCTTGCAGTCTTGGTAACTCAGGTCTTGATTCCATATTCATGCGAGCAGTCCTCTCTCACGAGTGAAGCACCACTTAAGTAAGTAGGATGACTGTGTGCAGATAACTCATGGGAGGAAGGCTTGTAAGATCAGGCCCACACAGAGTTACAGGACATGCCTAATTTTATTTTTTGTTTGTACCCTTACTCTTAAAAAATGGAAAATTGAAAAGGTTCTGGAACATAGTAACAAGCATGGGGGAAATACTGAACTTTGAATAAAAGCTATAAATAAACCAGAAATCAAAGGGCAAATGGTCACGGGTGAAGCAACTAAAAAGCAAAAACTAATAAATACCAAATGGGCAAAAACGGGCAACGGGAAAATGACACAATTTAAAAAACTGTAAACATCTAAAAGTGTAAACAGAAATGTTCTTGCTGTGCTTAACTTCATACAATATACATCATCTTTGGGGATATCCATGCTGTGAAAAATTGAGCATGCACATGTTTGCAGGAATGAGACCTTAGAATATAAATTCTTTAAGGCAAGAAGGGATCACATTGTCTTATGTTTAAGATTAGCAGCCTGTTAGTCTGTATCTGTAAAGAAAATGAGGAATACTTGTGGCACATTAGAGACTAACCAGTTTATTTCAGCATAAGCTGTCTTATGTGCTAGTGCCTTAAAATGTGCTGGGTGGTTAACCATCAAACAGTAATTAGCAACAGCAGCATAACACTTGTATACCAGAGTACAAGATCCTGCCTACTGCAGTGACCGATGCCTGCCAATCCAAAGGGTGTGTAAATAAATAAATAAATAACATCTATTTACGCTACCCTGAATGGGGGAAATAAATTCCCTCCTAACTCCTACAGCGATCAGCTGATTCTTCAAGCTTATCTCATCTCAGCTAGTCTGGCTAATAAATGAAAGGAGAGGAGTCAAGTCTTCTCCTATTCCTCATCCCCCTTTGCTCCTTTCTCTACTCATTTGCTCACAGAGGAGAGCATACTTCATGAGCTGCCCTTGCTATCTTCCCCTGCAGCCGGACCCTCAGCCGCCCTTCCTCAAATGAGCAAGGGCAGTAAATATGTGGGGGAGTAACTACCCCTTATTCCTCTGTGTGGCCAAGTAAAATGAGGGACAACCTTTAGTTTGCTCTCAGTCCTTATGGCAAGCTTTCAGTTAAGTAAATGGTTACACATAGAGTTAGTTATTCCTCTGTTTAAAATATGGCCTCTTTTGAGGGGAGGGAGGGAGAGAAAAATCAACAAAGAAAATTTTCACACAAAAAAAGTCATTAAAAAATTCTTGTTGAAAAGAAGTTATCAGCATGAAAGAACTCAAAGGAGCCTGGAATTAGTGAGTCCACAGACAAGACACACACACAAAAAGACTCTGATTTCCTCAGAATGTTTTTCCTAAGCTGAGGAAGTCAAAATGATTGTGAAGAAGAAAGGGAAAATGTGGCATCTGAATTAATAGGCATTAAGCACTTAAAACAAAAGCTGCAATAAATGTGCACATTTACATTTTTGAACTTTTCCTTTGTATCCTGCCTCATTGTTATTCATAGGGCAGTCACCATTGTTTGCAAACAAAGATGAACAATATTTACTGATGCTGGAAAATCCAGCTGCAATTTGCTGACTCATGCCTTCATTATAGTACAGGGATTGGCAACCTTTGGCCTGCGGCCTGCGAGGGTAAGCTCCCTGGTGGGACGGGACGGTTTGTTTACCCACCGTGCCCACAGGTTCGTCCAAACACGGTTCCCAATGGCTGGGATTCAGCACTTTAGGCCAGTGGGGGCTGCGGGAAGCAGTGGCCAGCACATCCCTCAGCCTGCGCCGCTTTCCATGGCCCCCATTGGCCAGGAGCAGCGAACCCTGTTCTAGTACCAGCTGACACTTTGTAAAACTATCAAAATAAAATACTAAACCAAGAGAAACTCACCTTGTTTGAGGTTTGTTCCAAACCCAAAACTGAGGCCAATCTATGGGGAGAGGGGAAGAGTGAGTGGAACTAGGCCAACTTTCTAGAGAATCTTGGATAAGTTGTTTGGTTGGCAACTATGGAACACAGGTGAAACTCAACCATTTCAGATGTTTCAACTTTGAGTTTTGAAGTTCAAAACTCAAATGGTGTAAACACCTCCAACCAAACTAAGTACACTGGTGCCTCCAGTTGCTGGGGATAAA
This sequence comes from Dermatemys mawii, assembly GCA_007922305.1. Classification (NCBI taxonomy): domain Eukaryota; kingdom Metazoa; phylum Chordata; order Testudines; family Dermatemydidae; genus Dermatemys; species Dermatemys mawii. The sequence continues at coordinate 29,899,749 of ML677349.1, forward strand.
TAGGAATCTAATGAAATGTTACCAAAACATCATAACTTTGTTCATTTCTAAAAGGGAACATGTAAAAATTAGTCACAGTCATCATTGTGTTTGAATCTGGATTATATTAAATTAGGTTTTATACTGAATCAAATTGGGTTGCAGGTGTGGATTCCATTGCATTGAAATCTCCCAAACTACTTTTCTAAAAATCTTGTCCCAAATGGCAGATATCACTGAGATTAATTATTCATACAGGATTCCACTGCCTTGGGTGTGTGTATATATATAATATATATACAGTATATGTACCTGAGAGAGAGAGAGCAAACTTTTGTTTTGAAATATTGGCCACAACTGAATCAAGACAATGTTATTTCCAAATGTGGGTCTGACTCAGATCTAAAATAGTGTGAGGGAGGGCTAAAACTGGAGAAATGTTTGAGACGTTTGTGTTATCTTCTCAGTGAATGAAACTACATAGAGTTTATCTTTTCACTTAAGTGTTTTGTAATCATTGATTTCTTGGTCAGCGAAAACGCCAGTGAAAAAGAATAATGAATAGACTCATTATTGTCACTGTCTGCCCATGCATGACTGATGTGTGTAGCAGAGAAGGAAGGGCCTGCCGTCCCTCTCTCCCCGACCCCTGACTTCTGAGTTTGTAACACTTCAGTTACTATCATTCTATTACATAACAGTAGCATAACCGTACTTTACGGTTCACCCTATAATTCAATTTCCTTATTTCCTTGTTGTGTGAGAGAGCATAAAAGGCATCTGAAAATCCAAATAAACCATATCGCTTCTCTCTTTCATCCATTATTTTGCTGACAATCTCAAAGAATTCTAATAGATTAGATGGGTATGATTATCTTTTTCAAAAGCTGTGATGGTTGAACTCTCTCAGGTCCTTTTAGGTAGTGTTTTAATTCGGTCTCTAACTATTTTCAATCAATGTATCCAGGGCCAGATTAAGACCTTTAGAGGCCCTAAGCACTGAAAAGATTATGGTGCCCCCCACCCATATGTAATTCAAAATAAAAACAATATTATACCGTAAAATAAAATGTTATTTTTCAAAATGACACAAAACTTACATGTATGCTGAAATTAAAATAGCTTCTTTCTAGATTTTCTGATTGCAAAATTGTGGATAAGTTCATTGAAGCTGACTCGACGAGGCATGTCCACTTCCATACACAATAGGGAAAGTCAAGAATCAGAGAGGTAGCCGTGTTAGTCTGGGTTTGCAGAAGCGACAAAGTGTCCTGTGGCACCTAAAAGACTAACAAAAGTATTGAAGCATAAGTTTTCGTGGGCATGCATGCATCCGACAAAGTGGGTACTAGCCCACGAAAGCTTGTGCTTTAATACTTTTGTTAGTCTTTAAGGTGCCACAGGACTCTTTGTCAATAGGGAAAGTGAATCAAGTCTGTCCTGATACATTGTTGTTCTCTGAGGATTTTTTATTCTTTTCAGCTGAGAAAAAGAGCATTCTGCAGAGCAGTTAGTAATCAATGTTAGAAAAACACGTAGTGTGATCTCTACATTCAGAAATATGCATTGTATTCCGTCTTTCAATATTGTGTCATGAAGATCAATGTGACTGAATTTCATTTTTCCTGTTTCATTAACTTTGTGCACATATAACAGTGGAACTGCCATACTTCTCCACAGAGATTCACGTTCAAGTCCACAGGGTATGAGTCAACTAGTTTTTGGGAACCTTGTGAATATTGTTCATCAGATAAGTCCATATCATTTAGAAAAGAAAATCTACTTGATACTTCTTTGTACACTTCACCTCTCCTCTTCATATGAGCTTCAAGTGTATCAATTATAGGGTAGTAAGTAGATACGCGAAATTTGTCTCTAGGATTCAATGCTGTTTCTGTGGCACTACTATCATTTGCTTGTTTTTTCCTAATTCGCTTGTGGGACTTGGCTTCTTTGTAGTTAGTATCAGGCCAGATATCTTTTCATATGTCTTCAGATCTTTCAAAATCATTCCTCAAAGTGTGTAAGTGGTCTGTTAATGATTGACAGAGGTCTGCACGTGTTTTCAAGTCCAATTCTTTTTCTTGGAGGGCTTTATTTGTGTGGTAAAAGTGTTGTAAAATTTCATTCCACATAGTCAACGTGAATACAAACTCTAGTTCTTGCATCTTGTTTTCAATGTTTTCTGCCTCTCGTATAGTTTCTCCCTTTTTGATTGGTCTTCAGCTATACTTTCTAATGCATCCACAATCTTTGAGTAGGACTCCAGAATTGCACTTGTTGCCTCTGCATGTGCCTCCAAGCGAGTATTAGAAAGAGATTTCAACACACAATCATTGCCCAAATATGTTTTAAGAACTGCCCATTGGTGTGCTGAGGCAGAGAAAAATGTGTAAAGTAACTGGATTGTTGAGAAAAAAAATTACTGCCACCGCACAACAATCAACAGCACTGTAGCCAAAAAGATTGAGAGAGTGTGCAGCACATGGTATGAATATGGCATATTTGTTCTGTTCTAAATGCTTCTTCTGCATTTCTTGATAAGGCCCTGACATGTTGGCAGCATTGTCATAAGATTGACCTCTGCACTTTGAGAAGTCTATTTTGCAAACTTGGCACAGATAATGCAGTACTCGATTTGCCATTTCTTCACCAGTGTAGCTTTTCAAATTGAGGAATGTTTTAAATCATTCAAGGTTTTCCATCTTTGGGAGACACATATCTTAGTACAATACTCAACTGATCAATATGTAGAGATCAGGTGTAGAGTAGACAGATAAACTGAAGTACCCAGCAGTACTTATTTCATCCACAAAAGCTGAATGAACTTTGTCACTCATTAGACCAATGTGTTCATCACATATTGTCTTGGATAAGTATGATAGGTTGCCTTTTCCAGAATTCCCATATTTTGAGATATAGCCTGCTAAAAATGGGTGAAACTGAGCCACAAGCTCCAACAATCCCAAGAAATTTCCATTCTGCAATGATCCAGATGTGTCATTTGATCCACGGAAAGGCAGAGCATGTTCAGCTAATGTTTGAATAACAGCTATAACACGCTGCAAGACATGTTGCCGGTAATCATGCTCCCTTTTCATTTGTTCTGATTTCCTCGCATTATATTGATCTACATTAGTAGGACGCCCCCCTGGTTTAGGTGAGGATCATTAACAAAAAGAGAACAGAAAAACAGTGGAAGAGTGTGGAGTGGAGTGTAAGGAAGTCTAACAAAGTTCTGATTTTTCCCATGATGACTACTTAGATGCTTTTTTTGAAATATCAAATATCATTTTTTTTAAAAAAATCTCATTTTTTTTGCCCCCTGCTTTGCTGGTGCCCTAAGCACGTGCTTAGTCTGCCTATTGGGTAATCCAGCCCTGAATGTATCCAATACTGAAGTATGATAGCTTGACTGACGGGCAGCTGGGGAAACTTCATACTTATATATGTAATACAAAGCAAAATTAAAATAGTTTGTGTATATAAACTATGTTTTGTTTCTTAAGGTGAAATCCTGCCCTTCACTGAAGCCAATGGTAAAACTCAGGATTTCATCCTTAGTGCTAGCTCATAGGGTTCCATTTCTACCTCTATTTGGAATCACCGAGCAGAATGGGTCCCCTATTCAGACTGATACCTGAGAGTACTATTAAATAATAGCAATCTAAATTGTGGCTTGAAAACATGGCACAGATCCCAGGTTAGGAAAAGGCACCAGGCTGCAATGAAAATATCCAGGAGGCATTCTGGCTGGGTATTCTAGGAGCAGATACCAAATGTATTCCTCTCCACCCGCGCCAATAATATGGGGAGCTTCCAATCTTCAGTCTGCTTCTTTTGGGGAGGTTAGTGCCATTATCTGTCTTTGATAGTCAAATTGCAGTGAGCCATTCCTTGCATCTTCTCCCCCTTCCCCTGTGTATCTGCTCAATGCCAGACAGTCTGGGACCAGATTTTTTGTTTGTGAGAAATTACTATTTTGTATAAAGATCCATGTCTGTGTAATGTAGTCTGAATTAAAATGGGAAAATAATACAGATTAGACATGGATTAGCCTACGTAAAATGTAACCATTGTTTGTATCATTCATTTGAAGTAGAGGTTGATAGACAAAGGAATGGAAAATAGCACAATATACTCTCACATAGGATGAGTGACAAAGAATCCTGTGGCACCTTAAAGACTAACTAAAATTTTAGAGCATAAGCTTTCATGGGCTAATACCCACTTCGGCTGCATCCGACGAAGTGGGTATTAGCCCACGAAAGCTTATGCTCTAAAATTTTAGTTAGTCTTTAAGGTGTCACAG
>ML677349.1:29904139-29937864 GCA_007922305.1 Dermatemys mawii
GAAAGCTTATGCTCTAAAATTTTAGTTAGTCTTTAAGGTGCCACAGGATTCTTTGTCACTTCTGCAATTCCAGACTAACACGGTTACCCTCTGATTCTTCACATAGGATGGTGACAGTTGCTTATATTACTTCCAACATTCATAATTTCTAAATTGTTTAGCAATATAGGTTATTAATCATGCTGCTTATCAAAGGCAAGATTAACATATGTTCTTGCAGGGAAAAACGACTGTTTACATGTGGCAGAGTGCTGTGCAATTCACTTTTAATTCACACCAAAAAATGAATGTCCATTTGGTACAATGTTTACATCTCTAAGATGCACTCCACCATCTTTCAATATCAGTCTAAAGTCAGTCCAAAATTTGGCTGTTCATTTTAAGATGGGCTGAAAGGTTTTTGTCTACCAAGATCAGAGCTGGTCAGGAATTTTTCAACAAAACATTTTTTTTCATTCGAAAATCCCAGTTCATTTAACTGAAACTTTTTATGGAAAGGGTGGGTTTGGATTAATTTCCCATTTCCAAACTTTGTGAACAATCTCTAAATTGTTGAAACATCTATTTTGACACTTTCTAAATTTCATTTTCAATTTTAGTTTTCAAATGACTTTGTTTCAAAATTTAAGATAATAGTTTAAAAATTTCAAAACAGATAAGATCAACATTGAAACAAAACACCTTGAAATTATTAAAATTAAACATTTCATTTGACCTGATCTGAAACTTTTTTGGAGGGGGAGGGGGAATTTCATTCAAGAAAACTTCCAAGAATTTTACTTTTTGTCCTGATGTGGGACGGGAAATTTTTTTGTAATATTAAATTCTTGTGGGATGGGGAAATCATTGCCCACCCAACTCTAGCCAAAACCTTCATTCAGGGGTCTGGTCTGGCTTTTTCTCATTATGACTGGAGCCATCACTAACTCAAGCGACATCTAAATCAAAAGAGGGAGTGAATACTTTAATTATTTATACTGTTTAATGTGTTAAGATTAGCATTTTGGAAACAGAGAATCTTGAATCCAAGCACTGGAGGGTAAGTGGAAAAAAAATATTTACAACTTGATTTTTAATTTTTAAGGCCCTACCCTTGTCCTGTTGTGGTCAATGGAAGCAACCTAGGTCAGACCCCAGTCTCAACATGAACACGTTACTTATTTGGGGGCTTGCGTAGCCTCTGGATATTTTTTATAAGAGCATTTCAGCTCACCTTTAATCTACTGCCATTCCTGCTGTCTCCACATTATTCCTGGGTTCAAGCAACTGCATTGTCTCTCTGAAACTCAGGTTTAAGTTCAGAATTTTACTGTTCTCTTTCAAGTTTCTTCAAGCCTCAAACCCTGCGTACTTGCATAACCTAGGCCACGTTTGTTTCTTCTCATAACCTACTTTCTGCGGTTCATTTATCTACTCTCCCCCTCTGTTTTCAGGCTGGCTAAGCCAAAATATAGTGCTTTCACACAGCTGACCTCAGTGTTGTGGAATTCTGTTCCTCCAGATATCTACAGATTTGGAAGAAAAATTCTCTCTCCATCACCCTAAGATTTCTGTTGCCCATCTCGAAAGATATAAAGTGTGGTTAGGCCATGTAATATTGCTTTCATTCCACCACCACCACCCTTTTAAGCCAAGCATCAGTGCTCACAGCAGAATAATTGGAGTCATCTGAGATGGTGACATAAAGGTCATGGAGGTTAGTGCCTTTGAGGAAGCTGCGATAAACTGAGAGGGATTAAGTGATCCAGACCGATACCCATGCATTTTATAACAGGCTGAAAAACCTTTGTTTTGTAACAACCAACACTTAGCCGGGATAAAATTCCATCTTGTATTGCTCTTTATCTTAATTAAGTTTATGGGCCAAACTGTGCATTACTGAATCATGCAGAAATCCATCTGACTTAATCTGCTGATGGATATTAGTAGTCTTTCCAAATCCTGCCATGCAGGATGTTAGGGTTCAATTCTGCAATCCTTACTCATATGAGTATTCCTTAACCACATGAGTAGTCCTGTAGACTTCAACTGGACTGCTCAGATGAGTAACAGTTTACAGATCATGTTCTTAATTTCTAAGTTAATACACTGAAGGGTTTTTTTTTAAGAGCATGACTTATTTTGGGGGGAAATATAAAGTCATTGCAAGAATAATATTTTTCAGAATTTATTGATTATCTCAGAAAAATATGTGTTTTACTGAACTAGTCTCCTCTAGATATAGTTTTGAAGACCTTTGGTAAGAAATCCTAATACACTACATTTAGACCCAAATATACTGAAAGTGCTCTGAACTAGTATCTGTTGCAAATTGCTTAGGCCGGGTAATCTATGACAAGATATTAAAACACTGGTGTCTATGATTAGGCTCCAAATGTAGGTTTGTACTTAAGTGGGATATTTGTTTGTTTTTCTTTTTGACATCTAATTCTCACTGAAGTAAACAAGAGCTGCTGGGTGTCCAGCACCTCTGAAAATCAAACTATTAACTTAGCTTCCCAATTATGGATTTAGGAGTCCAACTTTAGGGCTTTCCCAAAATAGGTGCCTGGCACCTGTAGATTGCTTGGACTTCTTTAATATTGTTCCGTTGATATTTAAAGTGGAAAAACACTGAAGGAAATGTCCTCTCACTCCTTTCTCATATATCCTTTCTTATTATATTTGTGCTAGGTTGTTTTTTTATTATTGTTTATATTACAGCACTGCCTGATGGTGCCAATCAGGAATAAGAGCTCTGTTTTGCTAAGTGCTATACAAACATGTAGTAAAAAGCCTGTGCTCTAGTAGTAGTAATAGTAGTACAGTAATAACACCTAGTGGCTGCAATCCTGGACCAGGTCCCTATTCCTGTACAAACACAGAACAAGGAGATGGTCCCTGCTCGGGAACTCATGTATCTAACTTGTTTTCAAAGTAATATAGATGACTTTGTTGTTGTTGTTAAGGTTCACAATTACACTCCTAAGTTTCTTCTCCTGATAACTTCTGTATCTTGAATATGCTACTTGTCCCCTTACCTAAATGTGCCGCTTTCTTCCTACATTGCCCCATAGGGAGAAAGTTTGAGCTTAGGTCAGGAATGAAGAATACAGTACCTCTTTTGGGGTCCATTCTTCCACCGCTTGGGCAGGAATCAGAGACCCCAGTATGGCTAAAGAACTTAAGCAGAGTGGTTTGGGGGGTTGATAAAAAAAATGAAAATACTTGTGCCCTGACTGTACTTTCTCTTAGAAATAACAATCTCCTCCTGTTTCAGTTAGCAAACACTTCTCACGTGATGCTGGCTTGTCATCATATAAATCAGTTCTAGGAATAATGCAATGTACAGTGAAAACACTTGCTACTGGTTTCTGACAAATTCTGAAATGAATAAAAAGTGACCAAAAGAAAAAAATCCATTTGGTGAGTACAGAAGACAAACTTTCATTTCAGCAGTTTCTGTAGTGAGAACGAACTTGTGCTTTCAAGGGTACAGATAGAAAGTCAACAGTTTAGTTTGTTTTAAAAATTCTGCTTTCTGGTAATGCAGTGTCCAGAGTGCACTATTCCATTGTGCTCTCACATCTGCAATGACCAAACTCACATGGAGCTTTTAGTTCGGCCTTATCATGTTGTAAAATCTCACAGGTTCAGGTAATTCGGGGACTTTTGTGAACCAGCTCAACTAGGCCCTCCTATGGCAAAGTCCAGTGAATGACTTTCTCTTCATATTACACTTCCTCCAGAAATGGTGTGCCATCTCAGCAAGGGTTGTGCAGCACTTAGTCCCAAGGGTGGAAGTCTGAGCAGCAAATGAGTCCACAGCTGGTGTGTTTGGGGAGGGAACTTAGTTCCAGAACAGCCCTGCTTAAAAGCCACAATTAATTCCTGAGTCCAAATGTTTAATATGTAACACCCTTTGGAGTTTGTAGTTCCTGGAACATTGAATTGAGCCTCTAAAGGGGGCTACCCGCTAGACTACAGCAACAAAGGCTCCAGGACCTCTGGCCACCATTTTCCAACCCAGGGATTTCCTTACAACTTCCCTGAACTGCCTCATCATTCCCCCAGTAGTCAAATCAACCAGGATGAAGAACATACCAAGAACCAAGAATATACCAACATGTCATCTGAAGGTTAAAGTGTTGTATCTGCATCCAAACAGCCTTTAGCACAAATACAGGTACCTACTGAAAAAGCAGTTTCCACAACTTAAAGGCAGTTCCTGATGTTTGTTGGCCAAACTTTTCCCATTTATTGAAGTTACAAAAGATGTCTACTGGTGCACCTCCTGCAGAAAAGCTTATGAAGAAGGAAAGCTTCCCACGGCTACAGTTGGTAAAACTGGAGGAGCTTGGTTTGCCAGATGGATCAGCAAAGTCAATGCTGACAAACTACGTGAAAAGGTTGCAAAACACCAAGCCTCTGGACTGCATTGACATGCAGAAAGCCTTATAAGCCAGTCACTGTCAAAGCTAGTTTTAGAGTACTTTATGAGGTTGTTCAGAATGCTGCAGACACAACACATCAGGCAAACAAACAAGGCTGTGGCATAATATTTTCTGTTTTAGCAAAGATACCACATGCTACAAACTGGAGGTCCATGTTATGTGCACTGACACTTGTTAACCCTGAAGCTGAACACTGGTTCCAAATAAGACCAGCAGATGCTTACTATCCTTCTGCAAGAAACTCAGCTGACCGGTGGTTAGAAGCATGAAGTATAACAGTGAAAGACTCAGCAGTTGAAAAAGTGAAGAACAGTCTCTCACCACATTCAAAAAAATTGTGCTCATGTCTGATAAATGCACTGATGCAAATGGGTGTCCTGTATTAAGTCATTGCATATGTTATCTGGATGTCACTGGTAGGCTAGCTGATGCATTTCTAGATGTTCAGGTTATAGAAGACACATTGGCTACATCTGTGACAACACACATCTTAGATGAGTTACATGCTTGTAAATTGCACCCCAAACAGATGGCTGCTTGTGCATTTGATGGAGCTGCAAACTTCTCTGGAAGACAAGGTGGAGTACAAGCTTTGCTCAGAGAAAAGTGTAACGCTAATATCTCCTATACACACTGCAGAGGCCATCTTAACTTTAGTACCCAGAAAGATAATGGAGCAAATAATTAAGCAATCAACTTGCAAATATCTACAAGATAATAAGGTGCTAATACCAACCTAATAGCTTGCTTTGACAGCCTTGTAGATGGGGGGAGGTGGTAAATGTGGTACATCTTGACTTTAGTACATCTGGACTCTCACATGACTTTTTCATAAACAAACAAGTGAAATACAACCTAGATGGAGCTAGTATAAGGTGGGTGCATAACTGGTTGGAAAACCATTCCCAGAGAGTAGTTATCAGTGCTTCACAGTCAAGCTGGAAAGGCAGATTGATTAGAATCCTGCAGGGATTGGTCCTGGGTCCAGTTCTGTTCAATATCTTCATCAACAACACTGATCTACAATTTTTTAGAAGTCGTCTGCTTCAGAGATAAAATGTGATATTTATTATGTATTTTGATGTGCTGAATTCAAATATGACAATTAAAACAACTGTTTGGCTACTGTTTCTAAGATATTTAAGTTTTTACATTTTATGTCTATGTATATTGTGTAGATAGTAGAGTTTTAATCATAAAATGTAAACCTAGGTCTTTTCATGTGTTTATGGTTGCTTTACATCAGGCCTGCACAACATGTGGCCCGGGAGCCACATGCGGCCCGCAGGGGCTCACTGTGCGGCCCGCAGGGAGTGAGTAGGGGTGGGGCAAGCCAAGTGGTGAGATGGGGGGAAAAGGATAGGGGCAGGGCGAGGACGGAGCTTTTCGGCCCACAGCTGGTTTTTGCAGTAATATGGCCCTCGCTGCTTTCTGAGTTGTGCAGGCCTGCTTTACATGATAATATTTCACCTGTCCTGTTTATGTAACACTTTAAAAATCAGCAAAAGGGTTATATAAATAAAATGTATTATGAAACAAAAGGCAAAAAACTATTATGTACATAGTTTAGTCCTATTCAGTGTCTACTCGGCGCTTCTTGGCTTGTCTCTTGTATTCATTAAATGGAGCATCTCTTGTCACTGTCCAGCAATAGTCTGCAAGCATTGATGGGCTCCATTTGCCCTGATAGCGTTTCTCCATTGTTGCAATGTCCTGGTGAAATCGCTCGCCGTGCTCGTCGCTCACTGCTCCGCAGTTCGGTGGAAAAAAATCTAGATGAGAGTGCAAAAAATGTATCTTTAGTGACATGTTGCAACCAAGGCTTTTGTATGCCTTGAGGAGGTTTTCCACCAACAACCTGTAGTTGTCTGCCTTGTTGTTTCCGAGAAAATGTATTGCCACTGACTGGAAGGCTTTCCATGCCGTCTTTTCCTTGCCACGCAGTGCATGGTCAAATGCATCATCTCAAAGAAGTTCACGAATCTGAGGACCAACAAAGACACCTTCCTTTATCTTAGCTTCACTTAACCTTGGAAATTTTCCACGGAGGTACTTGAAATCTGCTTCTGTTTTGTCAATGGCCTTGACAAAGTTCTTCATCAGACCCAGCTTGATGTGTAAGGGTGGTAACAAAGTCTTCCTTGATTCAACAAGTGGTGGATGCTGAACACTTTTCCTCCCAGGCTCCAATGACTGTCGGAGTGGCCAATCTTTCTTGATGTAGTGGGAATCTCTTGCACAACTATCCCATTCGCAGAGGAAACAGCAGTACTTTGTGTATCCAGTCTGCACACCAAGCAAGAGAGCAACAACCTTCAAATCGCCACAAAGCTGCCAGTGATGTTGGTCATAGTTTATGCACCTCAAAAGTTGTTTCATGTTGTCATAGGTTTCCTTCATATGGACTGCATGACCAACTGGAATTGATGGCAAAACTTTGCCATTATGCAGCAAAACAGCTTTAAGACTCGTCTTCGATGAATCAATGAAGAGTCTCCACTCATCTGGATCCTGAACGATGTTGAGGGCTGCCATCACACCATCGATGTTGTTGCAGGCTACAAGATCACCTTCCATGAAGAGGAATGGGACAAGATCCTTTTGACGGTCACGGAACATGGAAACCCTAACATCACCTGCCAGGAGATTCCACTGCTGTAGTCTGGAGCCCAACAAGCCTTACTCTTGGGTAGTTCCAAATCCCTAACAAGGTCATTCAGTTCAGCTTGTGTTATGAGATGTGGTTCAGAGGAGGAGGATGGGAGAAAATGTGGGTCCTGTGACATTGATGGTTCAGGACCAGAAGTTTCATCCTCTTCCTCTTCCTCGTCTGACTCAAGTGAGAATGATTCTGGTGCATCAGGAACCGGCAGTCCTTCTCCGTGGGGTATTGGGCGTATAGCTGATGGAATGTTTGGATAATGCACAGTCCACTTTTTCTTCTTTGACACACCTTTCCCAACTGCAGGCACCATGCAGAAGTAACAATTGCTGGTCTGATCTGTTGGCTCTCTCCAAATCATTGGCACTGCAAAAGGCATAGATTTCCTTTTCCTGTTCAACCACTGGCCAAGATGTGTTGCACAAGTGTTGCAGCATATGTGTGGGGCCCACCTCTTGTCCTGATCTCCAATTTTGCAGCCAAAATAAAGGTGATAGGCTTTCTTAACCGTAGCGGTTATACTGCGCTTTTGTGATGCAAAAGTCACTTCACCACAAACATAGCAGAAGTTATCTGCACTGTTCACACAAGTACGAGGCATCTCTGCTCACTTTGGCTAAACAGAAATGTGTCCCTTTGCAAAATCAAACACTGACAAATAAGAGAGCACGACACTGTATGATTTCTAGAGCGGATATAGGGCATTTTGTTCAGCAGAGTGATGTAAGCTTCGTTATGATTGCATCATCCATGACTTCTAGGAATAACATGATGCAATTCATATCACGTATGACGCAATACCAGCTTCAGATTGCATCATTCATTGTTTTGCCTAAAAAGCAAGTACTGTCCAAACCCAGTCATAGGTTTATTCATAGATCCAGTCAAAGATGTATGTTAGTCATTTCTGGTTTAAATTGAGATCCCTTCCCTTTTTAACTCACTTATCCTCCGCCATTCCCATGTCAAGAGTCGTATATACTGACCCAACAGCATATCTTGAAAGCTAGAGCCAATTAACAATTTTAAGCATCATTTTCGTTCTCAGTGACCCAGAATTAGTAAAGTTTGACTACATTTATTTCAGAAGCATTTTGGCTGTACAGCAGCGCAATTAGATAAATGGCATAGAGAGCACACTTGTAAAGTTTGCGCATGATACCAAGCTGTGAGGGGTTGCGAGTGCTTTGGAGGATGGGATTAAAATTCAAAATGATCTGGAAAAACTGGAGAAATGGTCTGAACACTACATAGGATGAAATTCAATAAAGACAAATGGTGAAGTACTCAATTTAGGAAAGAACAATCAGTTGCACACATACAAAATGAGAAATGATTTTCCAGGACAAAGTGCTGCATAAAGAGATCTAAGTCATAGTGGACCACAACCTAAATATGAGTCAACAGTGTAACACTGCCAAAAAACCCAAACTTCATTCTGGATGTATTAGCAGGAGTCTTTTAAGCAAGACACAAGAAGTAATTCTTCTATTCTACTCTGTGTTGACTAGGTCTCAACTGGAGTATTGTGGCCAGTTCTGGATGCCGCATTTCAGAAAAGATGTGGACAAATTGGAGAAAGTCTAGAGAAGAGCAACAAATATGATTAAAGGTTTAGAAAACATGATGTATGAGGAAAGATTGAAAGAATTGGGTTTGTTTAATCGGGAGAAGAGAAAACTGAGAGGAGACATAATAGTTTTCAAGTAAAAGATTGTTACAAGGAGGAGGAGAAAAATATTAACCTCTGAGGACTGGACAAGAAGCAATGTGTTTAAATTACAGCAAGGGAGGTTTAGGTTGAACATTAGGAAAAACTTCTTGTCAGGGTAGTTAAGCACTGGAACAAATTGCCTATGGAGGTTGTGGAATCTCTGTCATTGGAAGTTTTAAGAGCAGGTTAGACAAACACCTGTCAGGGATGGTCTAGATAATTCTGCCTTGAGTACAGAGGACTGGACTAGAAGATCTCTCAAGGTCCCTTCAAGTCCTACAATTCTATGATCTACTCAACTAGCACTAATATGAGCTGCAAAATCTTCAAAAGACATTCAAAAACCATAAATTTAATATCTTTGTTATACTCTTTTTTTTCTCAACAAGAGTCCAAAAAGTCTGAACCTCTTGGAAAAAACAGAAGATGCTCTGGGACTGAAATTCAAATTAATCCAACCTGGAAATACCCACTCTGCTGACTTTCTCATGAGCAATCCTTGACTGATGGCTTAAAATTACTGTAAACATTATTACTGGCTTTAGAAAGTATCCATCAAGATGGGACAGATCTAAATAGTAAGGCTAGTGGCCTATTTTTGCTACTATGTTCAGAGAAGATAATCGCCATGCTTTATCTTTTGTAAGTCTACTATTGAATCCACTTGGGTCATTAAATAATGCCATCCAGGCATCTGCTACAACAGTAGTAGATCTTTGTCCAGCAATAGAAGCTACATTTGGATCAATCAGCGAGAGATATCCATTGAAAACATATTGGAAGAAGCAAGGACCCCATTCCAGAAGTTGACTAATGAAGGTATTTATACTGAACCCTTAAGTAAAGAAGACAAGAAGAGTTTGTTAAACCAGCTGAAAAAGTGCACAGACTTAATTCTTACAAATCTACAACTTCTGGATTCATAGAATATCAGGGTTGGAAGGGACCTCAGGAGATCATCTACTCCAACCCCCTGCTCAAAGCAGGACCAATCCCCAATTAAATCATCCAACATATCCCTAAATAGCCCCTTAAGGGTTGAGCTCATAACCCTGGGTTTGGTAGGCGAATGCTCAAACCACTGAGCTATCCCTCAACTCAACTTCTACATAGCTTTTATAGATGCTTTTACAGATGCCCATCTTATAAAATACTGAGTGGAGTGAGGCACTACCCCATTGCAGTGCTCTGTCCCTGTGGAATGCACAAGACTAACTATTCTTGACTCCATGTCCTAATGTTGTGTGTCTCTGGTCATTCCCTGTGTCAGACACACCTCAGCTCCCCACCCTGATCTGAGTGGTGTATGTGTTTTCCTTTTCCTCCCCTTGCCAGTTGTCAGCTCCCTGCTACAGTCACAATACTGTGTGTCTGTGCCATCCCAAGAACCTGCCAGTTTTCAGCCCTGCATCCTCTCACTGTTGCCTGTCTTTGCAACAACCAGAGTCTTGTAGCAGATAAGCGATATCCACAACTGAAAAAAAGATGTTGTACAAATGTTGAATGTTAGATAAATTATATCAGTTTCATATGGTCTGATAGCAAAAATAAAACTAATAATATTAAGGACAAAAGTGTAATTAAATCTGAGATCTATTCCTGAATCCTATGTAAATATCACAATAAAAGCATATGCCAGCATTTAAGTATTTAAATGATAGGTCTCAATTTAATCTTCTATGTTCTACATCAACAGGCAACCTATTGCATTGATGGACTCAATTGCTTACTCTGGATATGATTAATTTCAGAGATGTATCATCTCTACTTCTAGTGCAGATGGGCATTTTAATGCAATCTTATCATAGCAACTGTTAGAAATTGTGTTAATACATTCACTTGTTTAGAAGCTACAATATGAGCCCACTGATAACTAGCAAGGAAAATTTTATTAATATTTTACATTCCTCTGAAGATAGAACTATTTTTATGAACATTCATTTTATTCTGGTAGTTTTGTTTTTGTGGAAGGGGGAATCAAGAAAGAAAGAAAAATCCCTTTGGAAAAAATAGTTTTCTTCAGAATGTTTTTTCCCCTACCCGTGTTCCAAGTGCTACACTCTGAATATGCCTGAATAAAATTAGTGGCTGAAAAGATTTCTATACTGGCAATTGAAGCATGAGTTTTAATTTGAACAAAAGAGGTATTATAGAAGATGCTGCCTATGAAAGCAAAAAAAAGTCTTTGAGGTTCAAGAGGCCTTTATCATCTTCCTAAGGGGCGTGTTTAGCACTGGCACAAAAAAGAGAATGTATACACTCCTAAACTTTCCTATTTTCATAGGAATAATTATTTCTTCCTGTTAGTTTTCCTTCTTCCTCTACTTTCTTCCTTGTACAATTTAACCTTTTTGTAATATGTAGCTACAAAACATTTCTTACAACATTAATTTCAAAGAAGGGAAATTCTTTCCTTCTGCTTTCTCCACCTACTTTGAATGTGCTTTAGTTCAGCATATGCTGTAAAATGCATTTTGCCAATGTTGAGATTTGTTCCAAATTTAGTTGGCCAATAGGAATTGTAGTGGAAATAAAGAATAAGCTTTTATTGGAGATAAGGCTGTCAACCCTTCAAGATTGGCCTAGAGACTTCAGGAATTAAAGATCAATCTTTAATTAAAGATTGTCATGTGATTAAATCTCTGGAATATGTTTAACCAAAGTTGGAGTGCCTTGCTGGAGTCATTTATATGTGTGACTAATCTCTGTTGTGATTTGGTATCTAGGCTGGGAGACTGGAATGTGGCAATTGCTTCACTGAATGACCTATAAACAGTGTGGTGGGGTTTCCCCATCACCTCTTAAAGAAGTGGAAAAACCCCAGTTAGAAACATGATCCACTCCTGTGGGATAATTGCCTCTCATCCAGAGTGGAGAGAGCTAGGGGATGATCATTGGGCACCTGGGACTTATGAGCAGGCAGGGGAAAAGCTACCTAGATTCTCTTGCAGTAGAAAGCCTGGTAGTTCAGGGCTGGAAAGCTGAGCCACAGGAGTAGAGAGAACTCCTGTGGTGGACATCTGGAACAAGAACCAGCTGCCTAGGCAAGTAGTGCTGGGGCTGAGGTTCCAGAAAAGGAACAGGGAATAGAGGAGATCCACAGGGAATAGGATAGGCTTTTATAGGGAAGCCCTGAGCTAGGGCCTATAAGGAGCAGGGAACTGAAGAGAAATCCAGGAAGAACTGTGAGTTGAAGCCTGGAGGGGTGGTGGACCTTTTGTTTATTTGGGACTTTGAATACTCTGGAAGGGGATTGAAGCTTCAACCTCGTGCTGTACCACAGGCGATCCAGGCTGAGGCAGATGGCCTGCAGGAGGTGCTAGAGCAGAGAAACATGCAATATTATGCCCTGATGCACACTCAACAACAGAGCACCTGATTGTATCATAACAACAGGTTCCAGTTGGCCCACAAAACTAAAAGGAAAAGATATTTTTGTTCTCCCTTGGCAGCCTTGCTAAGTCAGCCTGGTATTTTCTGTATCCTACATCTTCGCAAGTAATAAAGTTCTACAGTTTAAACTTCACTGATTATTCTGATAATGTCTGAAGCCAAATAAAAACCAGCTTCCTTTTCTTTTTGGAGTAGCTGTTTGGGTGCTGTAGTTTTGACAGTAGTGAATTTGGCTTTTGTTAGTACTATATAAGTAGAGAGGACTTGAAGATACAGTTCCATTGTCAGAGGCCTTCAGTTGATCTTCTGGTTCTGGATCTCGAGTGTTTGGATGCTCAACTTTGCAGATACAAGATACCATATAAACACAAACATTAAGAAATTTAAAAATATAACAAGCCAGGTTCTAGGCACGGTGCAATAATCTTGTACATGACAGAATTTTGGGTGCCCAACTGGGCTCACAAAAATTTAAACTTAATTTGCAAATATGCCCCACAGGCAGAAATTGTGTTGAGAAAATAGACTCTCTTCTGATCACAACCACACTTCAGTTAATCTCTTACCTAACTACCTGTGAGATGCAGTTAGTTCTATGCTGTGTCCTAACTTCTCCTTACATTTGTGTGTGATCTTTTATCTCCTTAAAATGGCAGGCATTTCTTGAGAATTAGCAGCTCATTAGCCACTTACAGAAAGCAAAGAGTACCAAACTTATGTTCTTCATACCTAAAAAAAGATATTTAAATTGACAGGTTTTTAATAAAAAAAATACTTGCTTTACTAAATACAAACAAAAATGTCCAGGTTGGTGGGTTTTTTTAACTCTTTTTTTCCAGAAGCAGCCTCCCATTTTAGTGCTTGCAATTTTCTACATGCAAATAATTACAAGTTTATTGTATAACTAGATGATGATGTCATGAAGACAGAGGAGTCACTGAGTTTAAGTCCAGAGAGAACCACCTGATACCTAGACTGACTGACTGTCCATCACCAGCCACCAACACCTGCACACTAACCCCACTGACCAAAGTATTACAGCCTACAGAAGTGACAGAGAGTCTTGTAGCACCTTATAGGTTAACAGATGTTTAGGAGCATAAGCTTTCGTGGGTGAAGACCCACTTCGTCAGATGAATATTGTGGAAATCTCCAGAGGCAGGTATAAATATAAGATATAAGCCTACAGAAGAGTAGACTATTATGTGCCACAGGCAGAGAACAGCAGGGTTGAGGTGCACCAGTTCCCCACAGTAGCAGGGAAAGGATTAAGTGAGTTAGATCCCTTTTACAACTCAGGGTTTTAATATTTAAAACTGTGACTTCTGTTTGTTTTGTTCCTGAATAGACTACAGGGTTACACACTTTGCTTCTGTGAGTTGAGCTCATTGCACACTCTAAAGCAGCAATTCTCAAACTTTAGCAACCCAAGAACCCCTCATTTTGATTTAAAATTTTTCAGGGACCTCCCAAGGCCCCCAGTCAGCCTTGCCCCACCCCCTTCCTTGCCCCGAGTCTCCACACCTTCCCTGAGGCCCCCTTCCCTCTGCTCACTCCATCCCCACTCCATCCATCGCTCGCTCTCACCCACTTAGGGTGACCTGATGTCCCGATTCTACAGGGACAGTCCCGATTTTTGGGTCTTTTTCTTGTATAGGTCCCTAATACCCCCACCCACACACACCCTACCCCCTGTCCCAAGTTTTCACACTTGCTGTCTGGTCACCCTACACCAACTCTCACTCATTTTCATCAGGCTGGAGTAGGGGATTGGAGTGCAAGAGGGGGTGCCAACTCTGGGAGAGAGTTCGGGGGGGATGGACTCTGGGAGGGAGGTTGGGTGCAGGAGTGGGTGTGGGGGGGGGGTGCTCTCTGGGAGGGAATTTGGATGCTGGCTCTGGGCTGAGGCAGGGCATTAGGATGCAGGAAGGGGTGAGGAGTGCGGGCTCCATCCGGGCAGCACTTACCTTGGGTGGCTCCCGAAAGCAACCAGCACATCCCCCTGGAAGCGGCTCCTCGGTGTAGGGTCAGGGGGTCTTCACACACTGCCTCTGCCTGCAGAAACTACATCAACAGCTCTCACTGGCTACAGTTCCCAGCCAATGGGAGCTGTGATGTCAGAGCTCAGGGCGGAGGCAGGGAGCAGAGCCCTAGGGACCCCAGTCTGAGAAGCACTGCTCTAAATGCTCCTCTGTGTGTAGATGTAATTACACTGCTGTACAGCCAAAATGCTTCTGAAATAAATGTAGTCAAACTTTACTAATTCTGGGTCACTGAGAACGAAAATGATGCTTAAAATTGTTAATTGGCTCTAGCTTTCAAGATATGCTGTTGGGTCAGTATATACGACTCTTGACATGGGAATGGCGGAGGATAAGTGAGTTAAAAAGGGAAGGGATCTCAATTTAAACCAGAAATGACTAACATACATCTTTGACTGGATCTATGAATAAACCTATGACTGGGTTTGGACAGTACTTGCTTTTTAGGCAAAACAATGAATGATGCAATCTGAAGCTGGTATTGTGTCATACGTGATATGAATTGCATCATGTTATTCCTAGAAGTCATGGATGATGCAATCATAACGAAGCTTACATCACTCTGCTGAACAAAATGCCCTATATCCGCTCTAGAAATCATACAGTGTCGTGCTCTCTTATTTGTCAGTGTTTGATTTTGCAAAGGGACACATTTCTGTTTAGCCAAAGTGAGCAGAGATGCCTCGTACTTGTGTGAACAGTGCAGATAACTTCTGCTATGTTTGTGGTGAAGTGACTTTTGCATCACAAAAGCGCAGTATAACCGCTACGGTTAAGAAAGCCTATCACCTTTATTTTGGCTGCAAAATTGGAGATCAGGACAAGAGGTGGGCCCCACACATATGCTGCAACACTTGTGCAACACATCTTGGCCAGTGGTTGAACAGGAAAAGGAAATCTATGCCTTTTGCAGTGCCAATGATTTGGAGAGAGCCAACAGATCAGACCAGCAATTGTTACTTCTGCATGGTGCCTGCAGTTGGGAAAGGTGTGTCAAAGAAGAAAAAGTGGACTGTGCATTATCCAAACATTCCATCAGCTATACGCCCAATACCCCACGGAGAAGGACTGCCGGTTCCTGATGCACCAGAATCATTCTCACTTGAGTCAGACGAGGAAGAGGAAGAGGATGAAACTTCTGGTCCTGAACCATCAATGTCACAGGACCCACATTTTCTCCCATCCTCCTCCTCTGAACCACATCTCATAACACAAGCTGAACTGAATGACCTTGTTAGGGATTTGGAACTACCCAAGAGTAAGGCTTGTTGGGCTCCAGACTACAGCAGTGGAATCTCCTGGCAGGTGATGTTAGGGTTTCCATGTTCCGTGACCGTCAAAAGGATCTTGTCCCATTCCTCTTCATGGAAGGTGATCTTGTAGCCTGCAACAACATCGATGGTGTGATGGCAGCCCTCAACATCGTTCAGGATCCAGATGAGTGGAGACTCTTCATTGATTCATCGAAGACGAGTCTTAAAGCTGTTTTGCTGCATAATGGCAAAGTTTTGCCATCAATTCCAGTTGGTCATGCAGTCCATATGAAGGAAACCTATGACAACATGAAACAACTTTTGAGGTGCATAAACTATGACCAACATCACTGGCAGCTTTGTGGCGATTTGAAGGTTGTTGCTCTCTTGCTTGGTGTGCAGACTGGATACACAAAGTACTGCTGTTTCCTCTGCGAATGGGATAGTTGTGCAAGAGATTCCCACTACATCAAGAAAGATTGGCCACTCCGACAGTCATTGGAGCCTGGGAGGAAAAGTGTTCAGCATCCACCACTTGTTGAATCAAGGAAGACTTTGTTACCACCCTTACACATCAAGCTGGGTCTGATGAAGAACTTTGTCAAGGCCATTGACAAAACAGAAGCAGATTTCAAGTACCTCCGTGGAAAATTTCCAAGGTTAAGTGAAGCTAAGATAAAGGAAGGTGTCTTTGTTGGTCCTCAGATTCGTGAACTTCTTTGAGATGATGCATTTGACCATGCACTGCGTGGCAAGGAAAAGACGGCATGGAAAGCCTTCCAGTCAGTGGCAATACATTTTCTCGGAAACAACAAGGCAGACAACTACAGGTTGTTGGTGGAAAACCTCCTCAAGGCATACAAAAGCCTTGGTTGCAACATGTCACTAAAGATACATTTTTTGCACTCTCATCTAGATTTTTTTCCACCGAACTGCGGAGCAGTGAGCGACGAGCACGGCGAGCGATTTCACCAGGACATTGCAACAATGGAGAAACGCTATCAGGGCAAATGGAGCCCATCAATGCTTGCAGACTATTGCTGGACAGTGACAAGAGATGCTCCATTTAATGAATACAAGAGACAAGCCAAGAAGCGCCGAGTAGACACTGAATAGGACTAAACTATGTACATAATAGTTTTTTGCCTTTTGTTTCATAATACATTTTATTTATATAACCCTTTTGCTGATTTTTAAAGTGTTACATAAACAGGACAGGTGAAATATTATCATGTAAAGCAGGCCTGCACAACTCAGAAAGCAGCGAGGGCCATATTACTGCAAAAACCAGCTGTGGGCCGAAAAGCTCCGTCCTCGCCCTGCCCCTATCCTTTTCCCCCCATCTCACCACTTGGCTTGCCCCACCCCTACTCACTCCCTGCGGGCCGCACAGTGAGCCCCTGCGGGCCGCATGTGGCTCCCGGGCCACATGTTGTGCAGGCCTGATGTAAAGCAACCATAAACACATGAAAAGACCTAGGTTTACATTTTATGATTAAAACTCTACTATCTACACAATATACATAGACATAAAATGTAAAAACTTAAATATCTTAGAAACAGTAGCCAAACAGTTGTTTTAATTGTCATATTTGAATTCAGCACATCAAAATACATAATAAATATCACATTTTATCTCTGAAGCAGACGACTTCTAAAAAATTGTAGACCAGTGTTATTTGTGCGCACATGCAGTAGCTTTCAAAAACTGATCATTTAAGGCATGTGAAACAGATGTCAGATGGAGGTCACTCGGGTAATTTGATCCACGATAACCTGACTATGATATCATACCATAGCTATGATACACTAGCTATGCCCTCCCACTTTTTACCGGACGTAAGGGCAAGAAATGGTGGGGAGGGGGTGGAGACGAGTGGGGGTGACGTGAGGGGCTGAGCCTCAGGGAAAGGCATAGCCACAGTTTGGGTGCCAGTGATCCCACACACACACTTTTAGGGAGCTTCTGCCGCTCCTGGCCTAGAGAGGAACCTGAGAGGAGTGTAAATGAAACAAATGGAGAACATGGGCTTGTTTGTTTTGGAGTTCAGTTATTGTGGAGTTAGGACATGTTTGTAAGGAGACTGTGTTATATGAAGTCCCCTCTGCCCCTCCCAGCAGAGGTCTCAGCACTCACTGAGCTGGGAGCACAGAGCAGGCAAGCAGAGAGACCTGTAATCTTGTTCTTTACAGCCTAAAACCTTGCTCCTCATGGTTTGTCTGAGTGGGTCTGGTCTGACACACAATGCACAGCACACAGAGGAGCCTCAAGCCAGATTCCCAAACTTAGGAAAAGTCTCCCTTTGAGCTTTTTACACAACCTCATGCTGTGAATAGAAAGGGGACTACATCATCCACCAGTAGATATTGCGGGTATCACTGATGAAGAATGATACTTACATTGACCAGATTTTCAAAGAAGCCTCAACTCAGTGTGCAGCTGTGCTTTGTTCATGCAGTTTCCCCACAATAGCACTTGTGAGCACAAATGATAGAACCTACACAATGCAACAGCTGATATATATACTAAACCAATCATGAATAGAACACAAATAGTTGTATGTCTAAACACAATTGTGTACATAAGCGATAGCTTTCAAAAACTGCACCTTTAAGGCATATGCAAACAAATATCAGATTCGGGTCACTTTGAAAATTTGATCCACAATAACCTGGCTATGGTATTCTCTTATGCCAGCTACACTGGATTACAATGATGTTTCTGTAAATGTTTAGGTATAATGCAAAGTTCCTTGGTTGGTCTAGAATAAAGTTATACTTGATCTCCCAAAACTGCCATTTAGGGCAGAGTTCTTCAGCTAGGCTGTGAAGCCCTTATCTACACTGCAGATCTCTGCTGAACAATCCCATCATGTGCACTGAACTTTCATTAACATCAGTAAGGGTTCAGCATGCAGAATGAGCACAGAATATACAATAACAATCTGTAGTGCAGCTCACAAAGAAGAATTTTGCTCACAATAGTAAATTTAAGCCACTATTATTAAATCTTTGCTACACACCCTTATTGAGGATAAAACTAAAATTGCTGGCAGACATTTAATTATACAATCATAAGGACTAAAAAAAGCAACTGTGCAGACTTTAGTGGTCAACATGAATGTCACAAACATACAAATGTTCCCAATTTCTGAACAGCATATATTGTTATTGATTCAGTTTGAATGATACACAGAAAAGAAATGCATTTTTTAAAATGCAAAAGAAAAAAAAACAGCATTTTGTCTATAAAAGGGGTGAATTACAAATTTAAATCATTTAAAAGTGAAATTATGCCATTACCAGTTGGGACGGATTGGCAGTAAAAACGTCAGGTTGAGATTAAGTCAACAAAATTAATCACTCATGACCCTTATGGAGCAAGAGGGTTGGAAAATACTACAAAATTTAAAGCTGCCATGAGTGAAGGGACTTGGGGAATTAATTTTAATTCACCACAGGCAAGTTCAAATACAAGCTGTGCTTTGTTATTCAACCTGTGGTATTTTATTTTCATATGGCCCTTTATATCTGACAAAGCCATAATCACATACAAAAGAATTTTCTTTATTCGATCGTAAGAGTTAATTACATATTAACAATTAATTTGATGTTGTGTGGTGGTATTTCAGTATCTGCTCTATGCTTACCTAACGACAACTACAAAGTTGCTCAACTTAATCCAGGAGAGCAGGGAGTCAAGATAGCTGTTGAGTAATAGAGGGTCCTGCTCTCTAGCCACTCCCTCATATTGGCATAATAGAAATTTTGTACTATATCTTCATTGCCCTCTCCAGCTAAGCCGACAATAAACACATACAGTTACACAAACATGTATTATGAATTGCATTAATCCCTTCTCTCCCACATGCCTCTGCTGAGAGACTGGAAACCATCACCTTTATGATACTCCCAGTCCCAGCAAACCCCATCATCATTTGCAATTCCTGATTTCAGAAATAAATAAGGCTGATTTAAAAATAAAATAAAATTTAAGTTGTGATTTCACGCACACACACACACACAAAGAAGTTGCAGCCATAATCTGATAAAGTTTTGGTGTAGTCAGTTCAACCTGGCACATAGGGTCAAAATAACACTTAAACTTGGCTCAACTGCCCCTCCATCATGCTTAGCAGGTATGTGTAGAGGTGCCCTCAAAGCAGAGGTGAAGTGGAGTAGCGGGAGGCGGGGGTCAGGACATGGATGTGGGGGTACAGGAATCTAAATTCTTAATTTTCTAACTAGGTGTCTCATTGGCAGCTGGTTTCCTTACTTTCCAACAGGGGCTGTATACCCTCCCTCCAGGCCTTAGGGGAGCTGGGGGAGTGAGCCCCTGAACTGTAGAGCCAGCTCCAGCTCAAACACACCTCATCCTTGTTGGGGGCTGGCACCACTTGAACTCCCTTATCTCAGACTTGAACCTCGCAGGAGGCATAAACCTCAGACCCTGCCTGACCCCATTTACCAGGGATTCCCAAACCCAACCCCAGGTGCAGTCAAGCAGCTGCTGAAGGCAAAGTTCTCAAGGGTACTCAGGATTGCTGCTGCCTTGGTGAAGGGAGAAATGCACCAGTACAAATTATGAAGCCAGTCCCAGCAGGGCCAAGTGTAGGGTGCGGTGCTTGGCGCAGAGCAGTGAGCAAGATGAGCCTACTAGGGAGCTTGACCCCAACCAGCATGGGTCCCTGGCCCAGTACTCCTCCTTGTCTGCCTCCACCATGGCCCCACACTGGGTCATGACAGAGGGGAGGCTGAGCCAAATCTGAGCAGCATCCATCTCCATGCATCAGGTTGCAACGCTACTCACTCAGATTTTCCAACATGACAAAAGGGTGGCCAGGCCAAATCTGAAGGAGTTACAGGGGGTTGCAACATCACTCACATTTGTGGCAAGTATAAAGTTTCAGTGAGTGCTGCTTCCACAACAAAATCACTGCCTGCAGTTTTCTTACTACCTTAGAAATAAAGCAATATACCAGGCCACTGGACTGACCTGAAGATTGATATTCCCATCTAATACACTCCAGGTGTTAACTCTATTAGCATGCATGCTTTGGTTTGAAATATAGCTTGGTTTGAAATATAGCTTGGTTTTCCACATTAAAGAGTATGAATATAGCCTTATGGAAAAGTCCTACAGAATTTAATAAAGAATGAGAATCTTTCCACAGAGCTTTTAAATCAACCTATAGAATAATATAGAAGGGATTAAATTCTATGGGATAGTTTAAAAAATAGCATTCTATATTAAGATCTATAGGTTTCAGAGTAAGTTGAATAAGAACCCTATCTAATTTCTATAGCACCAACTGGTTTAATCCCTATTACATTCCAATAAGCTTTTCTACAAGAGCAATTGCAGCCAATCATTGTCAATATATAATATTTGGGTAAATATACAACAGGCATTTTCCTGAGGGGTGTTGAGCCCTCACTACTTCAGTGAGAGGTGGGGAGAGGGGAGGCCTCCCCACTTCTCAACCGCAGGCCCAAAGTTTGCAAACCCCTTGACCAATTTCAAAGTATTACTTCTAGAAGTCACAGTAGCACAAAGAGTCCACTTCCATTTGTTCAGTTCAAGGCCAGCTAGTAAGACAGACATGCATTGTACCCACAGGGATGAATTTTTACTCTGATATAAAATAGATCAATCTGTAATACATACCTTCTTTTAAAATTTACAGCAGTTCTTTAGCTGGATTCATGCATTGATTTAACAAGCTCTGTGGCAGGTTTGGTTTGGTTTGGTTTTTTTAAGTGAATGTTATCCAATCCTGAAAAGCATGCAGTGTGCAGTACACACTTTTCCTTGGTACCAATGGAACTTGCCCATTTCCCAAAATAGATTTACATATAAAAGGTTTGGATTGATGATATTTTTTATTATTTCTTCCTTTCCCCATCACATGCCCACTTGCTGTTGACTACCATCGGCATTAATACCTGAGGGGCATATAGATGAAAGGAGGAAGAGGTGATCTTCTTTCTACAAGGAATAGGAGCACAATATTATATCACTTTATCTTATCTGTTATGCAAACTGTCTCCCAAAATGTTTTGCACAAAGAAAAATGCATCTTGAAATATTAAATATAAAATCTAATAAAAGTAGTATATCCTCTTCAGTAATCCTAATACTTTACATTGCAAAGGGATGTTGAAATGACATTTTTTGAGAAAATATAATTCTCCCAGTGAAGGCTTAGCTATCAATTCTGCACAATGTTGAATTTCTCCAAAGCAGAAGATGAACGTGGTCAGTCCCTATCTAGAATCAAGTCACTCTGGCCCAATTCTGTCCTCAGATTCACCTTCCATTTTTCACTAAAGTGAGACTTGTCACCTTATAAAATATCCGCAAGAAGATGATCCCTACACAAACACATGCTGAGGAAAAGTTCTCTATACAAACACTGTGAGGCACAATTTATTTTAACTTCAAGAATTTTTTGCTGATTAGCCTCCATTGGGTCTCATAATATGGACCACATTAATCCCATAATAATAAACATTATAAACTTTAAATATGGAGAAACCAGTGCTTCTTTCCATGAAGTGTGGAACAAACAGAAGCACACATTGACAGTGTGTCTGGCCATGTCATCTCTAGCACCTGGCCACAGTGTCTATAACAAATTAGCATGAGGAGCGCTCTTGTAGCTTAAATGGATTTTTAAGGTCAAAGCTGTTCTGGTAACCACGGCATGTCTGTGAGGATGTAGCTATGGTTCATTGCACAGGGGATGAGTTTTATTTTGTCACAGAGATTCTTATCCTTCTCCTGCTTCTGAGATAAGTAAAGGAAACTAATGAGTTCCTTTTTCTTATTCAGTGTAGTATCTCAGACTTCAAACCTATGCCAGATTTTAATAGGTAAGCTATCTTGATGTATGCAGAGCTAGTGGTGTAAAATTTAATAGCTCAGATCAGGTGACTAGCCCTAAGTGGAACCAACCAAGGTTCTGGATATCATACATTAGTTACTCCTAGGGGAATTCTGCACTACTGCATGTGTGTGTATTTCATGTGCCCTGAATACTTTTTATTTTTTTTCAGAAAATAGCTTCTGCTGAAAAGTTGCTGCAGTTCCACCTTTTATCCACCAGAGGGGGCTGTGGCACTAAAACAGAGCAGCAATTCTCAGCAGAAAATAACTTCTGCAATTTCCCCTTTTGCCCCACCAGAGGGCAGTGGCACTAGAATACAGCAGTTGCTCCTGAGAAGCCCCAGTCAGGATAGGGAAGAAAAAGAGCCTGTCTTCTTCACAGCACTGATCCGGCCAGATCAGGAGACAGGGCCTATGGGGAGACAGACAGCATGCGGCTGCTGCAGGGTCAGACAGGGACTCATAAGGGCTAATGGGGGAAGACAGAGTGGAGCAGGGGCTGAATGGGAGTGGAGGTGCAGGGCCACGGGGTGGAGGTGCAGGGCCAGAGCTGGATAGATGTACAGAGCTACAGGGGAGATGGCTGAGTGGGGGCACAGAGACACATGGGAACTGTGGCAGATGTACCTGACTGAATGGGAGAGGCTAGAGGTGAGCCAGGATCTGCATGGGGACATTCCCTATCAGTCACTCCCTGCCTCCTCCAAAAAACCTGTTTCATACTTTTCCCGCTCACACCCAACAACCCTTCAAGATCATAATTCCCAGCAATTACTTCCCCCTCCATCAGCTCCTCCGCTATCCCTGACTCCCTAAGCCTCTGCAGTGCTTCTGAGGGGTGCAAGAAATATGGTTCTGTATTAATATGCCTACTTGGGAACCTATTTGTCAAAAAACATTTCCTGAATTTTTGTTGTTGTCTGTATTGCTGCAGACATACTTGCTGACAGGTATTTTGAAATAAATTATCAAATAATTGAAACTGGTGTGATTATATTGTATTATTTTGAGAAATAAAATATGCAGAATTTTAAAATACTGTGTGCAGAATTTTAATTTTGGGGAGCAGAATTTCCACAGGAGTGCTTTGCAAACAGAACAAACCAGATCTTATTTATTCTACCAGAAGAATAAGTAAAGAAAAGTAAACCAGGAATGAATCCTATGAAGAATTAAAATTTATGAAAATGTATGTTTACACCATTGTTTATTCTCAGTCAGAATTAAAAATCACCTCCATTGACATAAAATATCAGAGAAAGCATATGCTCAGATAGCAGAACTGAGCCCTACTGATCTAACAGGACTTTAGTTCCAGATCACTAACAGAAGCATCTAAATACAAGTATCAACCCTGCATTGCATAAGAGAAAATGAGGATTTCCTGGACTGATGTCAGGATTTGCTTCTGCAGCCACAATATTATAAAGAGTCAGAGCAGGCTGTGCAGCGGGGACAGAAGGACAGTGAAGAAACTTGGCAGCACGTGACCTCCAGAAGAAGAAAGAGGAACACCCATGTACCAGCAATGCAGATACAGGTATCTGTAGCTTTATTTATTTATATATTTATTATTATATTTATTTATATATTTATATTTATTATTTATAGCTTTATAAATATTGTTTTGGTAAGTGTCATAATACCCCTATAAAGTAAGTAAATATCATGACCCCTGGTTTACATACAATGAAATTGTTGTTCATGAAGATTAAGTGTTGAATTTTCAAAATATGTGAGTCCCATGGGATGTCTGCTCCTAAATCACATGGGCCCTTTGGAAAATCCCACTGAAACTGATTTGCTTATGCACAGCAAATCAGAGTCAGATTCATGATTAGAATATAGATCTTCTCAACCAATTCCTAGTCTGCTAAACCACAGCTCCACCTGATAAGTCACTTACCCTTTCTATGCCTCACTTTCTCCATAGGTAAAAAAGGTCAATTGTATTTCTACATATATAACTGGAGTGCTGAAGAAGCACATGAATGCTCCTCCAGCACTTTTCAAAAACTTACATAGCACCCTATGTTTTCAAAGAGACTCGATGGTTTACCATTCATCTACATAGTCTGAAGGAACACAAAGAATAAAGCTGCTACAAACATCTTCCATAGAGACAGACATCCTGGTTCCTTAGAGCAGTGCAGTGCAATTCAGTATACACAGTGTGATGAATTATGGGATACTACCTTATCTGTCCCATGATGCCATGGCAATCCTAAACTCTTCTGAACTTGTTCCTAGAGGAGCAGAATGGATGTTAGAAACACGGCAGATAGAGCTAGAAGAGACCACCTGGATCAGAGAGACCAGTCCTCTGTTGTTGCAGGCAGACCTGCCATATAATTTCATGTTCTCACATGGTTTAACTACACAGTTATAAAGCTAAAATGCTCACTGCCAAAGACAGGGCTTTACTGAGTCCAAGTCTTGAGAGAGAGACTTGTCTGGTGGTGAAGGCACTGGAATGCAACACAGGAGATCTGGGCTCAGTTGCTAGCTCAACCACAGACTTCCTGTGTGAGCTTGGGCAAGTTAATTAACCTCTGTTCCTCGGCTCTCTGTGTCCCTAGTTCATCGAGAAGTTACTGGGTTTGATGCAGGAATTGCTGAGTGAAATTCTATGGTCTGTGTTATGCAGGAGGTCACACAGTGATAATAATTCTCCCTCTGGGCCTTAAAAATCTACAACTCTATACAACATTTTAGGCTACAGTTCAGTCAGAAGCAGGGTGGTGGATTTCTTTTTTAAAAATACACCTCTTTTCCTTCACTTTTACTGCTACAGATCTGTGATTAGAACGCATTTTATTGATTTAAAAAAAAATCTTGCCAACCTACCACATTTTCAGAAGTTGATGGGAGTAGATGAGGGCTGAAATATCTACAATACAAAAACTAAAACCAATTTGCTGTTTAATATTTGGACAGGAAACCAGCAAAACCAATGATTTTTGGGTGATCACTTTGATCAAGGGATCTTGAAGGATAACTCTAACAAGAGTAAACCCTTCTCTTCTTTCACTGTATCAATTTATTTCTATTTTTTAAAATCAGAGTAACAATTTTCCCTCCTGCCCATTCCCATTTGCATCCTGTCCATAACACACTAAAGTTAATTACAGAAGCAGAGACCATGATGGGAAAACAGAATGTGATGATAGTTTACACATTACTCATGATTAGATGTGATGGCCGAAGTGAAAGTGTAGCACTATGTAAGGGACATAAAACACAAAGTTAAGTCACATCTTACTTACATAGTTGCCAAAAGTTGTTTGTATGTTTATACCCAAAAAAGTATGTTTATACCCAAAAAAGAATTAACAAATTTATATGTAGGCATATCTTAAACAACACTATAAGCCTTTTCAGTTAGTTTCTTACCAAGTTTTGTATTATATTCCCATTATTATGACTTGACTTCACCTAGCTACAGAAAGCAAAAAGACCAGTTACGTAAATGTTAAAACTTTTTAAGTAGAGACTTTTTTTTGAAATGTACAGGTTTACAATAAGTACAAACATCTGTAATGTCAAGATAGGATTTTTTTTAGAGGAATTATTTTTTAAAGCATGATGATCAGTGTCAAACAGGGATCCATCCAGCATACAGCCTCCTGTTTTCCATCATTTGTAGTTTTATATTCTTATGAGAGTTTTGCAAACTATTTATAATTACATACAAAAAAAACTATGTTAAAAGAACATTAAGGTGGCAAAGTCAAGCACTGAATTGTTAGGAAATGCCAGAATTAAGGTTGCCCTTTCCTCCTCCCCTGGCTCACCAAACTGTACTAACCTACTCTTTTTCCCCACCCATGGTCTGGTTTTTGTCTCCTCTGGATTTAAATCAAGCAGTTTCCTCCTCTATGCTGCTTGAAGTGCCAGTCAAGAGAGGTAAGTGAGAGCACAGGTGAGACAGGCTTTCTGCTCTCAATCCCACTGCCTGGCCCCACCCTGCCCCTGAGCAGTTGGGAGCAGCCATTTCAGAGAAATTCCTTCTCAACCCCCTTTACCATGGGCTGGAGCATGCTCAGTTGATCTGTAAGGATGGCGCATGCACCATTTGGCCAGCACTAGGAGCTGTGAGGGGATGAAGTGTACTCACTCTGAGGGGATGGCATAGGCAATGTGTGTTAGGAGCTATCAGAGGCTTAGCCATGCTCAGATGAGGATGGAATCATGGAGGATTTTAGTAGCTAACATCAAAGAGGTCTCTACTGAGCATGTGTGAACTGCAATTTTTCAAATCTTATAAATTTGGGCAGATTTTTACAGGGAGAGCAAAAGGCACACCTCTGACACAAAAGTCACACACCTGGCAAATTTCCCACCCCTGCTCCTAAGTATGGAAGCATGGGAGCTATTCAGAGAAAAGGTTGCCAAGATTTTTTAACATGGGAAAGAACAGATGTTTTCCTTAGTCCAAATCTCAGAAATGGCTGAACTGTTCTAGTTGAAATAAATGAAAAAAAAAGTCAGCCTGGGGCAAACAGCCACCATGTTAAATTTCAGCCCAAATGGTTAAGGTTTGGCAAAGTCATAAGTAAGCGAAAACAGGGCTTTACAATGAGAAGTATTGGGCAGCCTTAATCAGTGGATCTACCCAATCCATCAACTATAATTTAGTGAAATAATTTCTTCAAGTTTGTGTTTGTTTACCAGGTTCCCCCCCGCTCCCAGAATAGATTATGATTTCTTCACATACATGCATTACGGGATTAAAATGTTTGAAAATGAAACTAGTTGTACAGTAATTCATGAAAAATGTGCTGTGACCGTTTGAGATAATTATTAATTATTATTATTATTCAGGATTCATACTGTGTGTCTAGTCATTTTAGGCTCCCTGCTCCAGCACCCTGCCAGGCTCTGGCCAAGTCCCTTACCCATCCCTATGGCACCAGAGTCCTTCAGGTCCTTGCAATCTTTCCACATCTACTTTTTTGGCACCTGTTTTCACTAGGCCAAACCCAACCTCTGCTGAAACCCACCCTGTTATCCTGGATCGACCCAAAGCTCCTGCTCCAGTTTCTCCCCAGCCTCTGGTTGCCCACTCACAATCTTCCTTGCTGCCCTTTTCCCTGAAACCTGCCTTCCACAAGACCCTTACCCCAGCTTTGTTTCCCAAGGTTTCTTCCACATCAACCCCAGCTTCCACCATGACTCCCCATTTCCACCTGTGGTACCTTCTACCATAACCGCCAGCATCCTCCATCCATCATGATTGATCTCTTTTACCACTAGCCTGTCAGGGTAAAGCTTACTCTTACCTTAAAGGTGGGGAATAGTGCATTTCCCTCCTTCCCCTCTACTGTTTTCTGGCAATGACTACTGGTCCAGCATCTGCCTTCAGTTTTTATACAGGTTGGCAAAGAAGGTCCACTGCCATCTTCCCCCAGTCTCTTCAAGCAAAAGGCCCTTAGGCAAGGTGTCCAACCAATAGATTGAAGACGATTTGGGTTTTAGTGTATTTTTAGTGATGGGGGTGGTTGTTTTTTATTGTATTTTATATTATAGTACAGATTAAACTGCTCAATTGAAACAAAATATTCCTCTCCTGGAAAATATTCTCAAACTGCTGTGTTGGAATCTCCCTGGAGGTAACAAGCTGTTTTCCCCTTCTATTTGTTACAAAATGGTGAGAGAAAATTCCCAGTAGGACTAGATATGACAAAAACATTTTAGAAGAGATATAAACCCTCATGCTTTATGGCATAAACAAATCACTATCTGATTGAACACTAGAAAGAAGTTTCCCTATGGGCAAATTAATCCATATTTGCATATTATAAGGTGTTAGTCTCTGTCAAAG
This sequence comes from Dermatemys mawii, assembly GCA_007922305.1. NCBI lineage: Eukaryota > Metazoa > Chordata > Testudines > Dermatemydidae > Dermatemys > Dermatemys mawii. Next base: position 29,932,350 of record ML677349.1, read on the forward strand.
AAGGTGTGTGGTGTTAGTCTCTGTCAAAGAAGGATACTGGTCTGATCTGTTATAGCAAGTCCTGTGCTCCTACTTTTGATGGGAGACCAAGCTTTCATTGCACTTTTACATACTGTAACCGAGAAGCCAGGGTTTGGCTAAACTGTGCTTAGTGTACTTCCCTATGGATGGGGAGGGGAAGAGTGCATCTATACCAAGTTTGTTCTTTCCCTATCCTGGAGCTGCTGTGGAAAGCAAAAATGGTTGCTTTATGTCAGTGAAAATGTTCCCCAAGGATACATGGATTCCCCCTTAAACTGAGGTAGCCTATGTCAGAAGAATTCCTAAACAATCTGCCCTAGTGCCTTTTAAAACAAGTATAATAACTCTGAATTACCTTTCCTGATGCTTGGTCTTCTGACATACTTACCTGAGATGGTCCTCAACATGTAACAATGAGTGTGTGATCAATTTGTCATCCTAAGTATCTTTTAAAGTACTAACCCAAGATTTCAGATACTTGGTTACAGAAGGATTTTAGTCAAGAAACTTTAACCATCTAAACTTTCAAATCATAATCGACAGAGTTATGATTAATAGTATTAGAAGTAGAATATATATTCTCTTCCCTTTGTAAAAGAATAAAGGGATGGTAATCTGGTGTGCTATGGGAAACCACAAGGAAATAAAGCTGCATGTTTTCTAATCTTTTCTATATATATGAAAAAGGGATCTAAATTTAACTGTAACTCTGCTTTTTTCACAATATCAGCATGCAGGATTCCTATGTACTCACCTTCTTTTAGAGTTTGGGATTCTGTTCTAGGACAGTATGTTGAGGTCAAGAGGCTGGCATCTTGTGACTTTTGGAGAATTTACATTTGTGATTTGTGCTTGGTTTTTGTTTTATATATTTAAAGGAAAGTTATTGCTTCCTCTACATTCAGGAACTTCCTGAGAAGGTTCTAAATTGAGAGGAAACAGTGACAGCTAGAATGGAGCAAAGAAGAAGAGCTTTCATTCAGCTCTCAAGTGTTTCAGTGGGCCAAAAACCCTCACAGATTGGATAACTCCTATCTGTCTTGCACAAGGAAATTGAGGCCCAAGAGTCAGAATCCTGCAAGTACAGTATTCTCAAAGAAGCAGGTTAACTTTCCCTTATTTAGCTAAAAGTGTTGAACAAGTTAATATAGTCACAATCTAACAAATCTTTTCTTTAATCATTTCACATACTACTATTATCAGAATTTTTTTCATTTTTACACAGTTCAGCAGGTCAAGATCATCACTGATACAATAACACTGATGGGCTCGCCATGGATAAATGTGACCTACAATCTTCTGTATCTAACAAATGAAGGTGTGAACTTCACAAATTCTGTAATTAGTAGCAATATATTATAACATGAATTATTCCCCAAAAGTTTCCATCCTATGATTCTCTGATAACTTTAAACAAAAGTGGCTTTTGGCCATTGTAGTTGCTGATTGCCAGTTATTTTTCCATTTAACAACTATTATCTTGAGCAGTTTTCCTTCATAAAGTTTCTATTTTAACATACACATTAATAAAAAAAGAAGCAAGGTTTTATGTTTTACCCTTTATCACTAAAATGGAAAGAAAACACAATATTTAATAGAAATTCTAGGTCATAAGTGAGCTATATGTGAACCTGTCATTTTTGTAAATCTCTTTCATTGAAGTATACCTACTTGTAACTAAGCCCCTTTCAAACTATCTTCCTTTATTGTTCTAATGATTTATTATTTTAATTCACTCTGATTAGCAAAAAGGAAATCACTGTTGTTCTACTTTACCAGGTTTCATTCAAATTTTTGTTTTTAGTAAATGGGTTACAATTCTTCCACTGGCACTCAAAGAAATTCCATACAAAAGCAGCACTTACTTTAACTTATATCTGAGCCAAGAAATACATATGCAGTTTGACATTTTGGAGTATCTGTTTTCCAGCATTAATCTGAAGTTGTTATTAGAGCCATTAAAATTATTATTTTACACCATTTTAAAAGCATGACCTATACTAACTTATCTTGATAAATGGTACATGTTAACAGTAAAGAAAACCAAATGCATGGCATAAAAGCTACTGAAATTACCCAGATATTTACACCCTGCCCTGTTGATCTTTAGGAACTCCATTTTCTAAATCCCATCACTGAAAATAACACCAGCAGAAATAAAGATACAATTTCTGGTGACTTTTTGGGGGTGCCCTCCTAGGGAAATATCAGACTGTACAGCAAAGAGAGATTACCTTGGATTTTAAAGACAGATAATTCTGTTTATTTCAGAGGAATGATGATTTTGCTGCATACGGCTTATCACCTGCCCCTTTAAATAAGAAGCTAAGGACTAAACATTCCCTTGTGCCAAAGAGTTCTGACTTCCTGCACAGGGTGCTGGGCTGGGACTCCTGAGCCAGCTCTCTGCCACGCCAGCTCCAATTAATGGAGTTAGATTGGAGCTGCCTAGGAAACCTGTGCCTGATTGGCAAAGGGGAAACAGCTGCCAGCCTAATTAACCTGGGGCTACATAAAAGCCTCAGGGGAGGGAAGCCAGAGAATAGTAGCCCTCCTTTCTTGGCTGCAGCAACTGAGAAGTCCCTAAGGTTGAAACCCCCAAGGTATATGTAGTGAGAAGGTGGTGGGAGTTGCACCCTGTAAATAAAACTACACCAGTGACTGCTGAGCCAGAAGGTCTCAGTGATTTTTGGAGCAGAGCAGAGGCAGGACCGAAGGGGACCCTGCTATGCCCCGTTACACTCTTCAGTCTAAACTAGGGCTTACCCTCCAATCATGACTGTTTTGAGACAAAAATATGTCAAAACCAAAACAAGACTAAAGCATTCGATCAAATACAGCAGCAATCCAATCCTATATTTTTATACTGAAATCCTCCTATTGAGCTCAAAAGGATTAGACCAAAAGTTTTACTGTTCCTATGATGGGGAATACAAACTCCACACTGGATCTGAAGGGATTAAAAGGCAATACTGGGCCCAGGCAGTCTCTCCCACCTCACACCCCCCCCACCCCCGTCACCAACACTCCAGGCTTGCAGAGAGTGATCCAACTGGAGGTGCGGGTTAAAGGATTGTGGACAGACTACAAGATGGAATCATTGTCCAGGAAGCTGGACAGAATATTGAGCCTGTGAGGGGACCACAGAGTGGGTAAGACCCCCCAAGTCTTCTTGAGGTACCACTGCCCTATCTGAGAACTTGTAGGTCCAGCAAGGCCCTCCTTCTTTGGATTCTGTCTTTGCTGAGCTACTGACTGGTTGGACTGCAGGGTCCATGCCCCAAACTGAAGGGACTTATTGGTAGGAAGTAGCCTAGCAAAGCAAACTTGGACTTGCTGCAGGGAAGACCATGCCAGTGCTGCTTTTCACCAGGGCTCTGGGCTGGGACCCAGTAGAAAGGAAGGGCCCGAGTCTGGGGGGCTGAGGCCTAGAAGCATATGGAAAGTCAAAGATTCCCTGCTTAAGAACAGGAACAGGCACCTCTTCCACCCAGACAGGAGCAAGAGGCTGAAAGTTAAGCGTGCTAACTATTAGGCCGCTCGGCCCTCCAACCCCCCTATGCTATGTGGTGGAAAATGCAGGCAGCAGAGTCCTAGTCCTGAAAGCAGGCCAGAGAGAGACAGAAGTTGGTGGGGGAAAGGCAAAAATGGATTTTGAGAAGTTGCTGACATGGGGGTCTGGGAAAACCAACAATAGCAGGCAGCCAGACAACAGCAGCAGCAGAACCAACTGCTCCAGCAGCTCGCCATCCAGCATCCGACAGCAGTAGCAGTAACAGCAGCTGATTAAAGACATGATGGTGCAGCAGCAGGAACAGCAGCAGTGGCTTATCCAGCAGATGACGGTGCTCCGACAGCCATCTGGGTCAGCAGCAAGTCTCACCAACAGAAAGAGAAGTGCTGCCCCAATGCCATCCAAGCCAGTGAAACTGACAAAGATGGGGCCCATGAACATCCTCATCATGTTTGAGAAAGTCACCAATAGGGTTCAATGGTCAGCGGAAAGCTGGGCCACCCTACTAGCTCTCTACTTGAGGGCCCTGGCCCTGGCCCAGGCCACATACCAGGACCTTGTTGCAGTGGCTGCTTAGGATTACACCCAAGTCACGCAGCGGTCCTGGACACCCTGAATGCATCCCCCATAACCCACTAGCAGTGGTTCTGCTTCTGGGAATTCTTGCTTGGGGCTCAGCCCAAGGCTGTCACCTAGAATCTGAAAGAACATGGCTGGAAGTGGCTCTAGAGAGAGGGCTGCGCTGGGTTCAGGTGATGGAGAAGGTTGTCATGGAGCACTTCACACAGATCCTCCCCATAGGTGAGATGGGTGTGAATGCATGGTGAGGCACTGTCTCAAAATGATTGCAAAAGCCGTTGGGCTGGCAAAGAACTAGCTGACATCCCTTGGGTCGAAAGCAGAAACACCAAAGATCAGCCCAGCAAGCGCCAGGGACCACATACTACCAACCCCCAAATCTGGCTAAAAGGGTCCTGGGGAACTGGGATACCCAGTCCCAGTGAGGCAGCGTACAATGACCACTTATCACTGCCTAACCAGGGCAGCAAGATCCACTACCATCCTTCCATCTGGACATACAGGCAGGTGAGACCCGACTTCGTAGAAAAACAATGACCCAACCTTGAGTCAGGTTTATGAACAGATTGCCCATGTGGGCACAGTACTAGACCCTCAGCTCTTGAAACGGTGGCCCCTTTTTGAGTTGGTTGAGGAAAGGTATACCAGGCCATGAAAGATTCCAGTGTGTGTGGGGAGTAGGAATCCATCTGGTAGTTCCCAGGAAGTTCCAAAGGAGGATATTCCAACTGGCCCATCCAATACCATGCAGAGGCCACTTGGGGAGAGAAAAGGCAATCATGTGATCACAATCAGTAGAATGTGGTTCTACTGGCCGGGCATCCACTTGAAGTTGCACTCACCCCAAGGTGCCAGTGGAGAGGCAGGAAAAAGATCCCAGAGGCCCCTCTGCCCATCATAGGGGTGCCCTTTGAAAAGGGTAGCCATGGACCTGGTAGGCCATTAGAAAAGTCTGCAGCCAGGAACAAATACAGCTTGGTGATCCTAGATTATGCCACCCAACACTCTGAAACATCCTTCTCTGACCAACTACAGCTGTCATCACCAGTGAGCTTCTGAAGGTATTTTCCTGCCTGGGGATCCCCAAGAAGATGCTAAGGGATCAGGAAACCAACTTCACCTTACAATTAACGAAGGAGCTTTGTGGCCTGCTATGGGTCAAGTCTTTAAAAATGTCTGTATACCACTCTGAAACCAACAGACTTATGTGGCTCAACAAGACATTAAAGAACATGTTTATGAAGTTTGTAGTCACTGATCACCCAACACTGGGACCACCTGCTCCCACCTCCTCTGTTCACTGTCCCTGAGGTGCCCCAAGCATCCACAGGCTTCTCCTGTTCAAGCTATTGTATGGAAGACAATCACTGACTGTGTTCCCTCTAAGCTGCGCCATAGGGT
>ML677349.1:29937964-30086318 GCA_007922305.1 Dermatemys mawii
TTCAAGCACCACACACTTGATTAGCAGAGCCACGCACATCTGGCAGCATGTTCAGGTGCCCCTGCCCCTCCTCCCCCCAACGCAGCTTTGCAATCATGTTACTCCTCCAGCTGCTCCCAGGACTCTCCTGCTGGCTGTGCAGAGCAAAGGGAGGGGGGATCCTGATGTCAGGGTGTCCCCTTCCCCCTGCTCTTTACCCCATCTCCACAGAACAGGGGCAGTGGACAGGGCTCAGGACTTGAGCAGGAAAGAACTGCTGTGGTCTGAATGAGCCTTCCAGGTAGGGTGACCAGATAGAAACTGTGAAAAAACGGGATGGGGGTGAGGGGCAATAGGCGCCTATATAAGAAGTCGTCCCAAAAAAGGGACTGTCCCTTTAAAAAGAGGACATCTGGTCGCCCTACTTCTGGGTGAGTGAATGAGTACCATAAAGAGACAGTCCATGGTCTCTCAAAGACTTCCCCAGCAGCCAGCTCACACAATCCACACTTTACCTTGATGCACATAGCAAAATTTATTCCACACATGGAGCAAGAGGCCAGATGTGCCAATCACTAGGACACGTGGCCTTCTGAGAACCCTATCACAACTCCTAAGAAGGAAGGAATAATTGTAGAAACATAGCAGAAAAATAAATAAGGTTGTTAATTTAACCAGAAGTAATCTTAATGTTCAGAACTCTGGGTTGTTGCCTTTTTGCCATTCTGACATCCACTCCCATGTATGCCAGATTATTTACTAGAATGCCATTTTCCTGACATGACTCTGCCTCAGCACTCTATCTTCAGACAGAAATGCCTAGAAGACACAGGTCTGAGCTGCTGAAAATCTAATCAGTAAGTAATGCTTCTCTTGTAAACATTTACATTTATACTCAGATAAAATGTACATTTGTCAGGACCCTGAAAATTCAAGATCAAATTTAAGTCCCAAAACCTGCAAACACAAGCAGGTACCTTCTGAAGTTTTGCTTAGACTTCAGACTTAGGATCCAGGTTCTTTGACTTCACCCTCTTCCTGCAAAGGAGGGAGTGAAAAAAATAGACATTTACTTGCACGTGGTTAAAGCAAGAGGACTAGATGTATGATCAAAGGGTAAGAAACATAAAAGCATACATATGTAAATATGTATAAATTCTTAGATCATGTAATTAGGTGGGGAAAATGTGTCATTATACACTTGAAATATACAGAATTAGCTGTTCTTAAAATCAAAAGCAGTTTGTATTATGCTTCAAGGAATAATGTCATGTTAGTTTGATGCATTTAGGAGCTACCTCCTTAAAGTATCTACGATTTGCAAATGTCAAGTACATTTGTCCTCATGTGAGAGCCTTCTGTAGCATTTAATGAAACATCTGTCATCAAATCATTAGGCTATGGACAATACTTTGATGTCACATCCCTTTACCAACTATTGTAAAGGAAGCTGCGCTTCTAAGTGTGCCTGTTAGATTTAAGCCAACACTTCATATTATTAGATTTTATAGGTTTACAGGGACATGCTTCTATTATAAAGACTACATCTATATACCAACCCTTATCAATAGACCTTTCAATGCATTTCTCAGGGACACAGGCTCCTAGATCTTTCTTATCTGTCTTAAGATTAAATAATGCAATGAAATAATAATTACCTATCCAACAACTGGCTCCTGCAAGGGCTTCAATACCTGACTTATCTTCTCTGTACTATTCATTATTCTGCATATTTCTAATATCTCCTCCAATGGAAGTCCTCTCTAAACAGTCCCATTCTTTTCAATATCTGTGATCGACTATCTTCACAGCTGGTAAGCAAGACACTAAACGGTTCTCCTGGTCACCCCATAGCACCTCGCTAGTGTAGGGTAAGATTTTATATTTCTATTAAAGGTCATAATGTAGTATGTACCAAATTTATTCCCAAACAGTCCTTATGACTGATTATGGTCACCCTTTGTTTAGAACATGGGTAAGCAACCTATGGCACAGGTGCCAAAGGTGGCACGCAAGCTGATTTTCAGAGGCACTCACACTGCCTGGGTCCTGGCTCTGCATTTTATACGGGGCTCTGCATTTTAATTTAATTTTAAATGAAGCTTCTTTAACATTTTTAAAACCTTATTTACTTTACATACAACCATAGTTTGTTTATATATTAAAGACTTGTAGAAAAGTTAAAATGTGTTACTGGCACGCAAAACCTTAAATTGGAGTGAATAAATGAAGACTCGGCACACCACTTCTGAAAGATTGCCAGCCTGTTTTAGAATAACTTGTATGATAAAAGATGGGGTCCTGTTTCCCATATGTATTACAATTAGTACCTGTTATAAAGTTTAGTAAGTAAGGGACAGGATTTTGTATTGTGTTTATGTTAAATAGATTAGAGAAATGTTGAGGGAATTGTTTTAGTTATAAGATTTAGCAAGGCTTGATCTATCCATATACCTTTGAAGGTTTCTGTAAAAAACTGTCTGTGTGAATGAGGAATGCACGCATCAGGAAAAGATAAGGTGTGAAAACCATCAAAAATGTCCAGATAGTCAAGAAAAAGTGAGAGACTTGGAAACACCAGGAGACAATCAGAAAACATCCATTGTATCTGATGCTAAACATGTTAAATAGCATTGATGACCTCAGAGGTGAGGCAGACACCCCAAAGGCGAGACAACAAATAGAAAATAACGATGGGAAGCCCGACTATAACTATCAAATGATGACAGCGGAAAACCCCAAGATAAACACAACTTAAGAACTAAATTATTACAGGATGACATTGCAAAATGCATGGACTTAAATGGGAATTTATAATTATAAAACTGGGGTGTTTTTGCCATGGAACTCTGGGTTCAGTCCTGCAAGCCTCGGATCACGACCGACAGAGTCCAGCTCCTCACTCATTCTCACTCTAATTGGCCATTAGATTGACTTGAGCTACAAAGACCATCTGCAGGGTGGGGATCTGTGTTTGTGTGTGTGTGTTTGAAAAGCATATGCTAACTGTTGTATTTTCAATAAATGTGGCGTACTTGCCTTCTCCCCTGTAAAAGATCCCATGTGCTTTGTATAGCATAACATTAGTGATAGCTGAGAATTTACTTATCCTAAATTAGCAGTGCTAAGGAACCACAAATTATTTTGAAATACTTTTCAAAATAACAAAACAGGACCCTTTTTCAAGTTTTTTAATTTCAAAACCTGACCCCATATTCTCACAGAATGGATTCTGTCCTCTTGATTAATCACTATGCACTATGTAATTTTTCCAGTTTAGCTTCAAATCTTTTTTTACTTAAAGTAAGGATGCCAATTCCACAGGTTTTGAAGTCATAACTAGTTTTTTCCAGTTCCTTGACTCTGCTTCTTACAGTGCTGATACTTTTATCCAGAATATGAGCAGTTTCAGCTATTTGTTTAACGTGAATCTTTGCTTGCAGGAGACAATCTATTTTATCACTGAGGGTCTTGAATGAAAGAAAGAGCACTCGTGGATAGCTAATGAAAAATCTATCCACCTCTCTTTCAGTGCACCCAAGAGATAACAGCTTCTCTTTAGCATTTGTAAAGTTTTTTTTTATATATTCATTAGATAAGTCCAAAATGTCAGCTCCAGTGCCATGTAGCAGAGCTAGTAATTCCTCATTGCTAAGACGGAAAGTTGACTGCAGGAACTCAATGTTTGCTCTCACTTGTTTGCTGCTCCGCAGGAGGATGAACACATTTTTAGAAATTATGTGTTTCACAAAGTCATTTGGGTTTTCACCACTTAAAGATAAACAGATTTCATGCAGGAGGTCAGTCATCTGCTTATTCAGCTCCACTCTGCTAGAGAACACCCGTGGTGCTCTGGTCAACATACTGCAAAGGTGTTTAGAGGTTAGCCCAAGAGAACAGAAAAATGTAATATTTTTCTCCATATTGATGTTATTACTGGAACGAAAGAAGGACTCGGGGGAACGTTCCAGAATATTAATAATTTCCAAATCAGTCATCAAAATACTTCTCCAAAGTTCCCAACGTTTTTCAAGAGACTCATAGGAGCGCGTGATGGCCCGTGGATAACGTGAGATGATGCTGACAATGGCTTCATTACTAGCCCCTTTGCTTTGCAGAAACCTTTTGAGGCCCTCTTCATTTGTGATCCGCTTCCTCAGAACTCCAGGTTGTCGCCTTCTCACCATTTGGACATCCACTCCCATGCACACCAGACTGTTCACTAAAACGCCATTCTCCTGGCATGACTGTTCATGAGCACTCTCTGTCTTCAGATAGAAGTGCCTAGAAGACATAGGTCTGAGCGGAATCTCTCTTGAAAATCTAATCAGCCAGAAACAATTCATATTGTAAAGAAGTGAGGTTTTTGTGTGCAACAGTCCCCTGGCTGCCATAGGGATCAGCTGCTCTAAATATCTTTGTAGTACTGTACGCCCACTGTTTATCATCTGAAGGGGAAAAAACAAACAGTCGTTACGCACAGCTACTGGACACTAAATGAAGAATGTGGGTGGCTTTTTTTAAAGTTAGAGCTTAAAAAAAATAAAAACATAACCTGCCCAAGCAGGAATATCTAATTATTTAGTTAAAAGATATGGCTAAAAAAACCCTATACATTAGCAAATTCAATAAATTGTTTAAAATTCATTCATTTAAAATTCTGCATGGAGGCGAACAGAAGTGTACAGAATTACTACCATAAAACCAGAATAAAATGTTCAATTACATTAAGGAGTAAAATTCAGGCTTCCATTTCTTAAGAGGCACAGTACAGACAGCCCAGGTAGGAAGCTAGGGTAGTTTTAAACCACCTTTGCATGCTCCTGATTCTGGACTGCTCTGCTGGCTGAAGTGTTCCCCTCCCTCATCATATTTCATGAAGCCCTGGAGGCCTGTCTACATTACAGTAGACTCCCTGAGCAGTAGTGCTGCCCAGAATTTCCCACATGCCTCACTCCAAAAACTCTGCTCCCAGCCACAGCCATTTCCCCAGAACAACCCCTACACATGGGCTTGAGTAGGGTCCTAGGAGGACAGACTACAGCTCTCTCCCCAAGCTCCTGTTCCAAAGGAACTCTCTCCCAGCTGGACCTGGGGCTTTTAGGCCCCTTTATACTACTCTGGTCCCTTTATTCAGCATAGAATGATTAGTGCAGAAGTGAGAATCTCACCCAAAGTGAGGACCCAGCAAGAAAAGTTTGCATAACACTGACATCTCACCACATCCCACTCTTTCCCCTTTCATAGTTGCCAATATTTGAAACTTTTTCTCAAGGAACAGTTCTCCACAAAGAGTTGGGAAGTTGGAAATCACAAATCCCCCAAGAGATGAAGGTTGTGTGTGTATTCTGGTCAATTCCATGTTGAGTTCTGGGTTAGTTTGTTGTATTTTTTTCCTTTCATCTTTGCTTCTTCATTTCCCCACCCTCTAAGCTGTTTCTTCCATACAACACACTACACCAGGGGTCTCCAAACTACAGCCCGGGGGCTGGATCCGGCCCGCGGCTTCAATTTGTCCTGCCCTCCAGCTGAGCAGGCACACCAAGCAGGCACGTGGGGAAGCCGCTGCTGCCCCCCACCCCCCCACGAGCTGCTGCCAGCAGCCCCACATGCGGAGGGGTGAGTGCCCCAGCGGCAGCGACTGAAGGAGAAAAGTCGGGGGCACAGCAGCAGGCAGAGGAGCAAAGGGGGCAGGGGGTTGCGGCAGCAGCTGGAGGAGCAAAGGGGAGGATTTTGCATATATTGAATTTTTTCACAGTTGCTTCGGCCCGCGAAGCCCCTTCAAAAATCTAATATGGCCCTTATCTCATAAAGTTTGGAGACCCCTGCACTATACCACTATCCACAGCCGCAAAGTCCCTCACCTGATTCAGCATATTATAACCAAGAAGATATCAGGCATTGCAAGGCCTGACTTTGATCCTAACACCTGGATTTACAAATATAACTCTCTTATAACCAATCAATTATCTGTACACAGTCTAAGTACAGTAACGAGTTTTAATGTCACCTGATCAAAAATGGAGGTTAAAAAAGATTAACAAGTTTTTTGTATCCCCTTCACAGCTTGAAGATGGAGTTTTAGATTTAGGACTTACAATATGAGTCTCAGAACAATATATGTCATTTCTTGGAACCTTTGCAGAAGGCTGGTCATATAAAATCCCCACTGCTTGTTCTTCCAAAACAGCCAAAGTAAACCAAGCAACTCAGAAAATTATGTCAGTCTCTTAGTGCCACAAATTCACATTGGAAATCCTCAACATGGGACACAAACACCCCCCTGAAGTGAATCAAATCTTTGCCCTATTTGTCAGAATTGGGATTTTTAAATGTTGATATAAGAACAATATGAAAAGGTAGTTTCAAAAGTTAAAAATCTCAGGTACTGCAAAACATTTTTCAAAATAGCAAAATGGACTCCGACCCAGCTAGGAATTAATTCCTGGCAAATTTCTAGAGTTTTAAAAATCAAACTATTTTTACATTAAAAAAAGAGTTAAACTGTTGGCATGTGCCAGACTCTTATTTTGTAATAAATAAGGGTGACAGGCACTTGTAGCGTCTATGGGTTTATTTACAATAAGGGAGGGTGAGGGAATTAGGAGCTCCCCAGACCCTTCAGTTCCCTCTTGGCAGCCAGATTGGCTCCCTCTCATGTGTTATTGCAAGGGTCAGGGCTCCTGAGACAGGAAGGAACAAGCACTTCAAATGCTGAAAAGAAAAATTCTTCAGCACCCAGGGTGCAATGGGGACCATCATCAAAGGTCCCTAGAGTAGGGAAAGGATCAAGCACTCCTACCAACAATATCCTGCCTCGTCAACGGGAAAAGGGAAGGACACCATCATGCCACCCAGAGATAGAAGGGGAGCAGACAGCTGTCCTTCAAAAATAATGGTGGAAAGGGATTGAATAAGGAGCATGGAGCTAGTAACCTCTCTGTAATTCTGCATTAATGAACAGGAGGGGCACAGGTGGGCATGCCCCACACTGTAACTGTAATGCTGTAGACATTATGCCTCATCCCTGAGACAGAACAAGCAACCTTTTTCTCCCTTCAAAAAACAAAATAAAAAGTGCCAACCACTGCAAAGGAACAGGAGAAAGTGAAGGTGGACATGGAGAGCCCTCTGGTTTCACTTGGGCTGGAAACCAGCCACGTAGACTTTCATCTTCCCTCTTCCCTTGCTGAAGGCAGGTTTTCCCAGTTATTTTTTCTCTCCCTCCCTGGGTAGGCATTTAAAGCATCACAGAGAAAGGAGACAGGTCATAGGTCAAGTCTGCTCAGCTCTCCTTTCCCACCAAGCAGCCCAAAGGCTCATAAAGCCAACTGGGGAAAAGGAGAAGGATCAAATATCCTGCACGCAGAGTTATGTCTTAGCAATGGGAGTGGGCAGGAGAAGCACTAATGCCGCCCCATAGCCCCTTCACCCAGGAGAAGAGGACTAGGGACGTCTGGCAGTGATTCCCCATTGCACCATGGTTCATTGGTGGCCAGTTATGGAAAGGCTCATGTCTTTCAAGGGGATGCTTTAACAAGGAAAAGAGAACCACTAGGGCAGCCCCAGGGAAGATCAGAGCCTAGGTGGCTGATTTCTAGCGGCTGTCAAAATAACCATAACCTGCTCCTCCTCCCACATACTATCATCGCAGCCATTGCTTGTTCCCCCACACCAGTTATGGAGAGTAGAGCTCTCATCTCCTCTGATATCTCAGATGCCTCCTTCATTAATGCAGGGGGATTGAAGCAGGATTTATGCAGGATGCTCCACAGTAGCTACAGGGTTGACATTCAGAAACTGGGCTTCCTTTTCTTTCCTTCTCCAAAAGCCCAACACCATCTGAGAGGAGCTCTCAAATACTTCCTCACAGCAGCAACAGAACTCCTCAGAGGGGATCTTAAAAATCATACATATAATTTGTGCTGTAATTGTCACTGAATCTCTTTTGAAACCAAAGTGAGGGTCAAAGAAACACTGAAGGTAACCACCCTTTAAAGAAAGCTATTCCTTTCATAGCTTCCCGTACCTCCACAATTGCTTATCTGAGTTTTAAACATTACTTAGATGGTCGGCTAAGAACAACAAAAAAAAACAACAAATAGAGTATTAGAAAGCAATAATAAATAGTAATATTTTGTATTTACTTGCTGCCTTTTACTGAATGCAGAAATTATGCCTCACCACACCCATGAGATAAGTATTTCTATATCAGGTTTACATCTAAGTAAACTGACATACAAACTGGATGACTGATTTGTCCAAGGCAGAGGTGGGCAAACTTTCTGGCTCGAGGGCCACATCAGTGTTGTAAAATTGTATGGAGGACCAGGTAGGAAAGGCTGTGCCTCCCGCAAACAGCCTGGCCTCATCCCCTATCTCACCCCCTCCCACTTCCTGCCCCCTGACTCCCCCCCTCAAAATCCCTGACCCATCCAACCCCCATCCTGTTCCTTGTCCCCTGACCGCCCACTTCAGAGACACCCACCCCTAACCACCCCCAGGACTCCACCCCCTATCTAAGTCCCCTGCTCCTTGTCCCCTGACCATCCCCTCCCGAGAACCCCAACCCTAACTGCCTCCCAGGACCCCATCCCCTACCCAACCCCCCCATTCCCTGTCCCCTGACTGCCCCGAACCTTAACCATACCCCCAACCCCTGACAGACACCGCGGGACTCCCATGCCCCATCCAACCCCCCCGTTTCCTCTCCTCTGACTGCCCCCCCGAGAACCTCCGCCCCATCCAACCACCCCCTGCTCCCTGTACCCTGACTGCCTCCTGGAACTCCCTACCCCTTATCCAAACCCCCCCACCCCCCCGGCCCTAGTCCCCTTACCATGCTGCTCAGGCAGCGTGTCTGGCTGCCACACAGAGCCAGACATGCTGTCTCACAGGAGTGCACTGCCCCGTCCCCCAGAGCACCGCTCGTGTGGCAAGGTGAGACTCCAGGAGAGGGGGGAAGATGTGAGGGGGCAGGGCAGCCTCCTCAGTCGGGAGCTCAAGGGCCAGGCAGGACAGTCCCAAGGGCCATAGTTTTCCCATCCCTGGTCCAAGGCTACACAACAAGTTAAAGGAGAGCTATGAAAAGAATCCAGGAGTCCTTACTTTTTGTCCCCTGCTTTCACAACTTGGTCCAACACTTTCTCAGCAAAATAAATCTTTCCCTTTCCTCTACCTTTCTCTTCCCTTTTCTCCTTACTATTTCACTTCTCTTCCTCTTCCCCTTTGCATTTCCTCCATCAATTTCTTCCCTCTTAGAGGCATCAAGATGGTTTTAATTCAAATTGCCATAAGTAGTGGGTTTTGACATCTGAATCTAATATAGTTAAATACACAAAAGTGAATTTAGACTGGACAGACTGACTTACCTTTAATAGTAGTGGTCCAGCATTAACACCTTGAATGCGTGCAAACAACCTATTGATATTTTTCAGTGCCTGGGTCGCTCATATATAAATCCTTTTCCACTCACTACAGGAGGGAGAAAAAAATGTAAATCAAACTGCCAGACAATATTACACAGATTAACAATCCAAGCCAATTCTTAAAACAATAGTAAATATGAAGTTACCAGCTCAAGCAGTAGTGGTGTATGAGCCTTTCACATGGAGCAAGATCATCCCATTATAGTCTGGACCCAACCAAAGGACAATGACTCATTTTGTTTCTTGTGGAGTAGCCCAGCAGTGAGATTCAGAGACAATGATTAGAGGATTAGAAAACATGCTTTATAGTGACAGATTCAAAAGATCTATCTATTTTTCTTAACAAACAGAAGGGTTGACAATTACAGTTCAAAAGTACCTACATAGGGAACAAATATTTAAAAGTGGGCTCTTCAGTCTAGCTGAGAAAGGTGTAATATGATCCAATAGCTGAAAGTTGAAACTAGACACATTCAGACTGGAAATAAGGTGTAAATTTTTCACAGTGAGAGTCATTAACCACTGGAACAATTTACCAAGGGTCAAGGTGCATTCTCCATCACTGACAATTTTTATTTCAAGCTTGGACGTTTTTTCTTAAACAATCTGTTCTAGGAATTATTTGGGGAAGTTCTGTGGCCTGTAGTATACAAAAGGTGAGACTAGATTATAACAATGGTCCCTTCTCATCATGTATATTACAAGGAGATGTAGTGGATCTGTGGAGCCCTCTACTGTGCTGGAAGTTGTGGTACAAGATTATTTTACTCCTGCTTATTCCCTTGTGCCAATGCCAACACACAGGACAGGCTACAATATGGCTCATAATAATCACTTTTATAAGAAACCCACAGTAATACATAGTAAGTCTACAGTAATAACAAAATACATCTTTAAGAACCTGACCCAAAGTCTGTTGAATTCAAATGGAATTCTTCCATTGACTTTAATGGGCCTGAGATCAGGCCCCACATTTCTACACGTGGAACACTGGTGCCACTTTGAATCTGGATCCACTATAAAATAGTTTTCTGGTCATTTGGATAACAGTACAATAGCCAAACCCCAGAGTTCCTTAGCTAAATACTGTCCAGAACTTTTCCATTAAAATTCCATTAGAGTCTCTGGCTCTTCTATATTGCAATATTATTCTAGCCACTGAATTCAGATCAGATTCTAGACTATAACTACTGACTACATTTCTTTTTTGTCAAAGAACACTTCTCTTGGAAGGAAAGTTATAAGGATGCCACCTTATGGAATAACTTTATTAGCCACATTCTTCATGCACTCCAGCAACAAAGGTGTGTAATAAAAATCAAGTAAACCTTTCAGACTAGCAGATATGGTTCTAATTGCTGAAACAATTGTACTATAAGGAAAAATAAATAACCTGTTCTAGCCTGTATTTTTCAACCAAGCAGCAATCCACCAACCCCCAGAATATATAGCACATGTTTCCCAGGCACTGAACTATAAAGAGATCATTTTCAGACAAAGAGAATTTGCCATTATAAATCAGACCACAAGTATTTCAAAATCCAATATGCTGGCCCCAGAGAATAACTGAAACTTAAGAGGAAGGTAACCCCAACCTATCCTCATCCACATTCACAGCACCTGGCTAATTATTGGAGGGAATACCTTCCTCATCCATGCTCTGATCAACTGACGCAATGTAACAAGATTTGACAATCCGTATCTTGGTCTAAGTACAATAATTTTTATTGCTTATGAAGTTATCTTATTACCCCTTTTCAAAGTCCAGTTATAATATTTGACTCAATGCCATATTGCACTAAGGGTTCCACTAGCCTAGACAAATGAACTTCCTTTTAGACACAGTACATTCCTGTCTGGGCCATCAGTAGGGTTCAAACCCTGCCCCAGATCTAAAGGGCTAAGAGAATAAGCCTCTATTGCTTGAAAAAAACTCCAATAGCTGGAAACTGGAGTGGACTCCTAATCTTCCTCTATCACCAATTAGCAGAAGATTAAAAGATTCACAATCCCTTAGTGTGGGTTATGAAAGCAAGTATCTGTCCCATTAAATTTAGTTCCAAAACCTCAATGCTTTTAGTTAAAATAAAAGCAGTGCTTAACCATTTTATATCTATTGGGATTCAAGTCAACCAGTCCCAAGTAAGGTGACCAGACTGCAAATGAGAAAAATCGGGACAGGGGGTTGGGGGGTAATAGGAGCCTAAATAAGAAAAAGACCCAAAACTCGGGACTGTCCCTATACTATCGGCACATTTGGTCACCCTAGTCCCAAGAGTTCAAAGGGATATACCAGCTGACTATTATTACATAATTTCATTGCAGACTGCTTTTCTTCTTGTTACATTTCATAATCTGTTCACTACTAGCAATACTCTGATAAATGCTACAGTAACACTTGATGAAAGGGAATTCCATGAATAACTGATCTAACAGTCTCAGGTTCACTAGGGCATATTAGAGCCTTCTTCAACAGATCAGGAGACAGATAAAAACCAATAGCAAGAACAAACAGTCAAGAAGGATAAAAACTATTTTAAGAAGTGGAATATTTTCTCACTGGTACAGGTGTGTAACTCCTGTTCTCAGCCTGGAGTAACACATATAGGTGAAGAGCAGAACAAACACCCGAAAAATTGCACTGAACAAATCCATATTATTCAAAATTGTGGAAGCTTCTTCACTGGAGGTTTTTGCAGCTCCCAGTGGCTGCAGTTTGCCATTCCCGGCCAGGTCCTGGAGACTCCAGAACAATCCTGAAGGGTTGGCAACCCATTTGGGATTCTTATTCCACACTGCTCAGACATGACACCTTTGCGAATACACAGGAAAACTAGTCAATTATTTTCAAGCAAAAATTCAGACTAATTAATATAGTTGAATATCTTTAGAAACCCCAGTATAAGACAAAATTAACATACTACTCTAAACCCTCGTTGCATTTTACACAGCAGAATCAGTCCTTATGTTGCACGCAGATAATCCCACCACTTGTCTCGGATCCGAAGACCGCTTTGATTTCCCTTTAGCATTGCTAACTCTTCCTATTGGGCAAAGCAAATCTTTTCCCTGTTAGATCAAGCCCCTAAACCTTACCGCTTTCATACCATTAATTTTCAAGCATTTAATCGGCACATACTAGCTAACCCCTTTTAATTAAATTATTTCACTGCAGCTTCCTTCCTTAAATTTCTTGTTTCGCTTTGCAATTTGCATTCTACTAGCAGTGCTGTGAAAGGCGCTATAGCCGAGAAGTAAGTGATTTGTGTTTTCCATCCAATAAGACTGAAGGTAAATTGACTCTTCCCTGAGTAACCGGTGTAGTAAGACGGTGAAACGTGTAATTTACCACCACGCTGCGGTCCAGTCTTCCTCATCATAGGTTAAAGTTGAAAGCTAACAAGGAGAAAACAGTCAAAGCTCGCAAAGAAGGAAACTTGATATTAAAAAGGAGTTGGTTTTTGTTTTAGTGCTGCCACCTACCAGATTCCTGTTTTCACTCATTTTAGTTCAAGTGAACTGCTGCACCAGGAGATGGCAGTATAAGATAACATAACCATGCAATTTGTGCAGGGGTATTTTGTGCTGTACTTAAGATTGGGAGCGAAATCCACAATGGTTTTCTCGATATGTAGGAAAGAAGAGGGGACAAATAACAGCCTTCACAAAGATGGCAGGAGACTGAAGCCTCTCCAAAAGGATCTTAAGAATTAATATGGAGCAGAGACATTGTCGTTGGCCTTTATATAATACCATCACATTTCTTCCCCCCAAAGTCTCATTAAATGGATGCATGAGGATTCTAACATGTCTGTTACAGAAGGTTGCCACCTGTCCAGGTTTTCCCAGGATTGTGCTTTTTTTGACGTAGCTGTCCCAGGAAATCTTTAAGGGTGCTCAGTACACACTATCAGCTGTCCAATTTTATGGGCTTGAGTGGGATCATCCCAGAAGGCAACCCTATACATTGTTGTCATTAACACATTCATAATGAGTACCAAATATATTTTTAAACAAATTCAACAGAGGAAGATTTTAATTTTTGAATTATTTAATTTTATCATAAAGACAGCCCAATGTGTCAACTCTTTATCAGAGCAATAAGGACTAGTAATGCATTAGAGCTAATCCTGACTCCAATGCCCACCCAGATAACTAACCTGGGTATAAATAGGCAGGTGTTGGTAGCTGCTATTTCAGCTTCAGGACTGCAGTAGTCTCACTGGTCATATGGGGATGATGACTGAGGAATACCCAAACTGCTTGGCCCTGACCCACCCATCTGTTGTCCTACCCATCCCCATATATCTGCTGGGCATTTGCAGTGGAGGGAGCCCCCATGAATCTCCACAGAGCGCAGGAGATGTGCACCCCATTTACGGGCTCTACACACACACATCATCCTGCAGATGACCCATTCTGGTTCTTCTGCATTGGGAACAATTTATACCTAAGGAGGTGCAGCATGATTTGCCCCTAAGTACCAAAGCTAAGCCTTAGACACTTAACCATACCTACCAGTTCTTATGGGACTAGTAGAGATGACATGTCAAGCCTTGTCCTTTAAATGTAACAATTTCATACTGGAAAAAAAAACAGATCTTTCCTCCCCACCCCCCTTAGTGATGTAATGTTTTAGGACTAATCCTTATAATGAAAGTAATTCAATTAGCTGACAAATTTGGGAACATTCTAACTTATGACAATCTCCTCCATGTGAGCACCTTGCAGAATTTACTAAGAGTCACAGTTCTTTGAATTCTGGCTTTTCTGGATTTCGCTGCCATGGTATCAGTTCTGAGTTATGGAATTTCTCTTCTCACTGGTGCCAGATTTCATGACAGGTGACACGCGTGACCAGGGCCGGTGCAACCACTACGCGAACTAGGTGACCGCCTGCAGGGCAGGAGTAGGGGGTACGGGGACAGTGCCCGCAGCAAGTAATAGTGGGGAGCACAGGGGAGCCGCTTCCTGCCCCAGCTCACCACCGCTCTGCCTCCTCCCCTGAGCATGCCACCTCACTCTAATTCTCCTCCCCTTCCAGGCTTGCCACGCCAAACAGATGATTGGCACGGCAAGCCTGGGGGGCAGGAGAAGTGGAGCAGCACCAGTGTGCTCAGAGGAGGAAGTGGAGCCAAGGTGAGCTGGGGCAGGGAGCTGCTGTGGGGGGGCTCTCTGGGCAGAGGAGGGGCTCCCCGGGCAGAGGGGAGCTGCCGCGGGGGGGGGGCGCAGGGTGGAGGGGGCGGGGAGCTGCCACGGGGCTCCCCGGTCTGGGGGCGGGGTGCATGGTGGAAGTTTTGCCTAAGGCGCGAAATATCCTTCCACTGGCCCTGCACGTGACTGCCTGGGGTGCTAGGCTTGGAGAATGTCAGGCTCAGGGACCTGTTTTTGTTGTTAGCAACAAAAAGGGAAATAAAATGTTTGAAGTAAAATGTTTCAGTTATTCCATATATGGATTCATTTTTCATTAATCTCCTGGAATATTCTGGACCTTTGCAGAATCTCATGGAATCTTCAAATGGTATTCAGAAGTATAACAGATGGAGAGGGGGCACCGATGACGCTCCTAGCCTGAGGTGCCATTTGGTCTAAAGCCAGTTTTGCTTCTCATATTCTGCTGTGGACACTTTAATCTGCCATGAAGCATGGTCTGCATACATCTGGAGAGAGGCAGAGGGCACTGGTGGGTTTTTATTCTGGCAAACTGGTACATTCCCCCAAAGCTGTTGGAAAACCTGGATATTGTGATAAAGGTTATAAAGGTTTCATACTGTAACTGAAGTTTTATATTCCATTTAAAACAAATAATGATCATAGAGATAAAATATTAAAGGAGGTAAACTTACACTTACATATACAATAAGCATAAAATAATTTTATTCTGAATATTTAAAGGAAGCTGGGACAATTGTATACACTTCAGACATACAGTAACATATAAGTGGACTACAATATTTCTATATATACCAAGTGATACAAGTAGAACTTTTGTACATAATTGAATTAGGAAATGTCAATCAGGTGCTCAAGGATCACTTAATTAATTATCTGCATTAGTTGCAGGCTTACTTAAATTACATCCCTGATACATTATACTTTAGAATAAATTATTCATCCTACCAAACTTGCTACACTGTAGGGGAGTCTTGATCTTCTTTTCAGCTACAGTATTCATACCAAAGAAGTGACCAGCTCAGCAAAACTACAATATTTGTCTTTTTAATTAAAAATGAGGAATAATAATCAAATATGTCCAAAAAGAGATATGTGAAGCTTACAATCTGTCAAACTATAAGCTGTACAACTCCAGGATCCAGAAAACAACAACACTGTACTTCAGAGGGTATGTATTACTGCACTATTACAAGAGGTCTGTGGTTCATTCCATTTGTCTGAGTTAGTGATTAATATCTTTACAACAAAAGATAAATATGTTGGGTGTTCAGAATATAAGTAAAGTGCTTATGTGTTTGTTTTTGCAGATACATATTTGAGGCATGGAGCGAGCATGCTTGTATGCCTGTATGTATGATTTTTGAATGCATGTATATATAGCATGTGAATGTGCAGGTGCAGTTATCTTTGTATAGCTCCGCGTCTGATATGTATGTGTTCTGATGCATTTTGGAACACTTTATAAGAAGGCTCAACAAAATTTATTTAGATTTACAGAGTATTGATATTTAATAATGAATAAAAGTAGACATATAATGGAGGGACCTAGACAATGTTTTCATTGCCTATAGGTCACATGAACTGGCTAATTTACAAGGCCTACAATTAACATATTAAAAACGCACTTTATTTTAGTGGACTTTTCAAACATTGTTTCTTTCCTCAATGCCCATATTGCTTCACAGGGAGAGATGCTTTTTTAATTAATTATAAATAAGAAATGGATAAACACAGACCTTGAGCAACCTCTATAATAATTACTAAGGTCCAGATCCTCAAAGATACTTAGGCTCCTAATTTCCATTGATTTCAAGTTAGGAGCCTAAATAACTTTGTGGACCTAGGCCTAATCCTAAAAATACCCGACTCTTGCTGTAACTTCTCCAGAGGCGGCAATAGGAGACTGCTAATGTAGACTGCTGCCCACCAACATGTTTAGCAGTATTTTGTTTACCCCTGCTCAGAGCCCATCTGGATGATATGGTGGCAAAGATGCTGGGCCCAGATCCATAAAGAGATTTAGGTACTACTGATATCCATAAAATCCCTGTTAAGTTGTTGCCTAAACTAATTCATTGGCTAAATTTTTCATTATAAATGTTACCTAGGTGCCTATATTTCTGCCTCGGGTGGGTTCTGAACTATCTCATGCCCAGAACAAGCATCAAACCAGGTGAAGAGAGGTAGGGCAACATTTATCTTGCATGCTAGGTCTGAGCTTAGTAGGAATGGTCAGAGCACACCTAACTGCACACCAAATAGAAGCAGCATTCCTTATATCCTTTAGACTAGTGGTTACTCCCCCAAGATGTGGAAGACCCGAATTCAATTCCCCACTCTGCCTGATGAGATGAGATTTGAATAGGGGTTTCCCACCTCTCAGGTGAGAGCCCTAATACTTAGATAAGATGAGCAATACTTGTGGCACCTTAGAGACTAACCAGTTTATTTCAGCATAAGCTTTCGTGGGCTATAGCATCTGATGAAGTGAGCTATAGCCCATGAAAGCTTATGCTGAAATAAACTGGTTAGTCTCTAAGGTGCCAAAAGTATTCCTCATCTTATTTATGGAGACAGACTAACACAGCTGCTAATTTTAAACCTAACTTTTTAGGACACACCCCTCTCCTCAGCATCTGCAATTGGCTAGTTTAAGTGGGTCCCCACCCAGCATGTTGATTTTTGCAGTTGCTGTTCTCTGGAAGCTATCTCTGCCATGCAAAGTATAGGAGACTAGGAACCTAACCCAAGGTTTGTAGCTTCCATTTAGGCATCATAGGGTATGTTTACATTGCAATAAAACACCTGTGACTAGCCATGTCAGCTGACTTGGGCTTATGTGGCTCAGGCTGTGGGGGTAACATTTCAATGTAGCTGTTCAGGTTTGGGATGGAGCCTGGGCTCCAGCAGACCATGAAGGAGGAAGGTCAGAGAATCTGGGGTGTGAATCTCTACACTGCAATGTTCTAGCCCTGCAGCCCAAGCACGGTGAGTCTGAGTCAGCTGACTTGGGCCAGCCATGGATGTTTTATTGCAGTGTAGATATGCCCAAGATGCTTAAAAGTTAGGCATTGCCACATTATAATGCTTAGGGCACTTTGTGAACCTGGGCCCTGATGACCAGCCTACGGTAGGATACTCATCATTGCTAGTGCCAGTGGAGCTGCTCCTGTGCTAGACTAATAATGATATGCACATCAGTGCACTCTGCATCCTCTCTTTGTACACTTAAGCAATAGAATCTCATCACATGCTACTGCATACAATGGTGAATTTCCTGAAGTGGTAACTGATAGTCAAAGAGGCAGAGACACTATACAGCTGTTTCTTTAGAAGATATAGTTGTGAAAATCAGTCACATTATTTGATATTATTGGATATTATTAGTGATTTATTGAAGCTAAGAACATTCTTGTAAGGAATATAGAAACCAGACATAGTCTGGGAATATGATTAAATTAAAAATCCTTTCTGTAAGACATTGTATTTGGAAATAGTTTGACGTATGTATGCATATGAGAGAGAGAGAGATCTTCCCCACAGAAAAATATGTATATTTTAGGAATAAAATTTGTCTGATAAATTTGATTTTCAATTCTAAAATAAATTACAGAATGTCTTCTCCCTCAAAATTATTCCTTACAACACAGATAATGATTCTTCATGTGTTTGATAACAAATTAAATTAAAATATAGAAAATAGTGTTCTTTATGCAGTAAAATATCAGCAATTTTAACATTAAAATAACTTTAAACATCCTGTTTTGTGATAAACGATGTATCCTACTGCCAAATTTGGGAACTGAACATTCTTTAAAAATTATATCTTATTTCAAATTCAGAAATGTAAATAGGCTTTAATTAAAACGTGTGAATGAATACAAACTGGTAGGGAATATATTTGTGTTCATATAGAACAGTTGCATGTTAATCTGATAAGGTTTGCATTATGTTTAAGAAAATGTATATTTTAAGACACACAACTGCATATGTTTTTTAAGAAATGTTTCTGTTAAAGAATATCTAACCCATTTTCCTGCATCAACAAAAGTAAAACTGAGAGACTGGACAACAGAAAGGAAAAGTATGCCATGAGCATATTAAGAGCCACAATGTAATACAGATGTATTATTAGCTATCACTGCATACTGCTTAATCTTGAATGACCAGGTACTGATGTGCCCCTAACATTTCACTAATACTTGTCGAATAAACATCAGGATCCTTAACCAAACAAAAGCTATTAAAACTTCTGATGCATGAAATATACACATTATGAAATGCAGACATGGGGCCTAAATCTTACAAAATACTGAGCATCACCCATCCATAGTACATAATGCACAAACACCTTGCAGACTTGATTTTTATGATTTCCAGGACAAAAGTGCATAGGATCTGCAGACAGTTTTTAATATAATATGCTCTGATCATTATATCAAGAAGCAAGGTAATAAGGCAAGGAAACATTCCTCTTTTTAAAGAAAACATTTAGAAAAACAATGTTGCACACATGAATATTGTAGCAGCATTCAGTCTGCAAGTGTCTAGCCTTAATAAAAAAAATTACTTATTACTTCAAATTTTTTAAATAACAACTATGGACACTATCCAGTGTCCTTCTATTGGGGGAAGGACAGTGTGTCATAGGGTGAGTGACTGGGGTGGGCTAGGTACCAGTTAGCGGAGTGGGGGTGAATCCCCCCCTCCAGGTGAATGTGAACGGAGGAGGCAGGGATAGAGATCTGGGGACTGGGGGAGATTTCCAATAAGACCAGTCTGTGACTGGGGAAGGGGTGGGGTCTCGGGGCAAGTGGGTGGATCCCCCGGAGATTGGGGCAGATAGTTTGGGGGGTTGGATAACCGCAGATGGGGAGGCAGATGTCTCGGGGGTACATCCCCGCAGATTGTGGGGGAAGGGCCAGTTATCTCGGGAGGTGGGTGTGGATGGATCCCCTAGCAGATGGGGGGAGGAGCAGGTAGCTTGGGGGGGTGTTCCCCATAGATTGGGGCGCAGATGTCTTGGGGGGTGGCTCCTCCGCAGATCGGGGTTGAAGGAGCAGATATCTGGGGATTGGGGGTGGATCCCCTGCAGATGGGGGAGGGGCATGGGGCCTAAAGGGGGGAGGCGGATGCCCCCGGTCAGTGCCGGGGGGAGGGGAGCAGGGTGGTCACACTCCCCCCTGTGGCGTGGCTGCCGTTGCCCGGAGGTGGGCGGGGCTCTCGGCCAGGTGCTGAGCTGCGGGGCGCGGGAGGCGGCGGCGGCGCGGACGTCACTTTTCCCGGCCGCGCGTGTTTACGTGGAGCTGAAGATGGCGGCGCCGGTGGCTCCGCCACGGAGGCTCGTGTGGCTGTAGCGGGGCCGGTGGCGGCGGTGGTGGTAACGGTCCCGGTCACGGTTCGCTCTGCTCTCTGCGCGCAGGGGCCATGGAGGACGAGGAGCGGCAGAAGAAAGTGGAGGCCGGGAAAGCCAAGGTAGGAGGAGAGACGGGGGCGGCTGGGGGAGGGGAGCATGTGGGGGAGGGCGGAGGGGGATTGTTGAGGGGGTGGGGGAAGTTCTGGAGAGGAGCCAAATGGTAAATTCTCCCTTGAGTAGCCTGGGATAAGCACACCCCAAGGCGTAGGAATAACTCTGCTTTTAACCGGTATCCCGTGTGTTGTGTCCCTGGTAATGAGACGTGCAGGCACCATGGGGGTATCTGTAGGAGCTGGGATAGTCCCCTTGATAGCAGTGAGCTCCAGAGCAGGGTTTCTTTCTTTCTTTCTTTCTTTCTTTCTCTGTCTCTCTTTCTCTGTGTGATTGGCTTGTGACAGCTGTTGGTGGACGGCCATGACTTGCAAGTGCCACAGGTGCCAGTAGTTAAACACTGAAAGTTAATGGCATTTCTGTTAGTGAAACTCTTTGTGTGCTGGTGTCTTTTTGTGAATGTGTATAATGGTCTAGGTAAAAATGTTTTACAGTTGCTTCGGTTTAGCAAAAGGTGATTTAGGGGTGGTGAAAATGCAGTTTGTAACATGCTGTTAACCTGATGCACAAGTTGCTGTTTGCATTTTTAAAAATCAATGTAAAAATGTATGGAGATAACAACAGATTTTCATTTTGAAAGACATCTTGTCTTCATTGAAATAATACCATAAAGTAACTCTACAGTGCAGTGTGTTTGCCTTTAATTCCCAAACTATTCCCATAATCAGCTGTTTATTGATAACTTACATGTATTTAAACCAATCTGCTTTAGAATACATCTGTAAAATACAACATTGGCTCAACTATAATGACCTTATTTCTAGAGTAAGGGAAGCTCACAAACGATCAGTGAAAGAAGACTCAAGGGTTACTCGACCCTTATAATAAAACACAGTAAAGCAAAATTTAGGGTTTAGCAAACCGTGGCATTGGGTCTTTGTCCTTCTAACTGGGAAATTTATCACCAAATACTAGAGTTCATGGAACATAAGTTATCTTTTCCAATGTGAAATGACAATTTAGCAAAATCACATTGTGTGTGCAGTTGGAGAACAAAGTAAATCTGTAACTACACAGTAATATCCATAAGATGTGTCATCCAGAAAAGTATTCAGTGCCTCTATGTGGTTGGTGTGATTGGTATCTATTATTCCTGCCCAAGGCAGGAACAGTGTTCCATTGTGCAAGGTACTGCCCTGAAGAATTTACGGCCTAAAAATAATTGAAGGGATAGGGCAAGAAGTCAGGATGGTGACAAGTTGAGTGTGTTTTTATTTATATAACAATGTTGTTCAGATAATCCAGTTTTGTGAAGGGTTGATGGAGAAGGCCACTTGAGGTTGAGGAGAGGAAGGGATTTTTGAAGCAAGAGTGGGGTTTGAGTGAAGGGGCAAGTAATGGGGTGGAGGAGTAGAAGCTTAATGGGCAGGAGAGAGGCTGGGCAGCTAAGAAATTGAAGAGGTAAGAAATGATGAGATTCAGGGGATCTTCATGCAACTGCAATACGCCTAGGTGGAAAAAATAAATCTAGAATCAGAGTATCAAATGGAATGGATGATATTATCAGGAGGTTCTGAAGCCATTTATATCTCCAAGTCCATTAGCATTCTACCCAGTTTTAGTCTTGAAGATCTTTATCAAGTAGGAGAAATTCTGTACAACTAGATATTTCCCATAGGTTTCCTCGCTATGCGCTATCTTACCACTATAATAGCATATTTTGCCAAATATTAACATTCTGAAAATGGTTAACCTAAATGTGTAACTGGAAAAGTATCAGAGTAGTACTAAACCATCAGAAAATGCTATATCTTGGAATAAATGCTCCCCAATACAGAGTGCATGTAAATGTGATACCTCAGCAATGGAAAGGTGGCTATTAAAACAGTTCTGTGGCTTTGTGCTAGTTCTGCAGTGGGTATTGTATGCTAGCATTACATGATAAGCAAACAAAGATATTTTGGTATGGTATGGCATTGAATGTTGTAAATTGACATTAAACTGCTTTTTTAAAACATGGGATTTTTTTCTCAATTTAAAAATGAATAAAAGTAGTAATTCTACTTAAACTTCTCAAGTAGTCATTTTGAACAACAGTGAACAAAGATCAAGCACTGGCAAGTTATACTAATATTAGTTGCTAAACATGAAGTATATTTGGGGGGGAACAACTAAGGACACTCTTTTTGAAGCTTACATTTTTTTCTATTTAAAAATTGATGCTTTGCAAGAGGAAAGAACTTGCTCTGTAGTAATTCAGTGAGCATTTATATTGATGCTGAACACTTTAAAGTACATTTTCAGAGGTGTCAAAATACCTTTCTACTTTAACCGCTTTGCTATTTAAATCGTCTTTAAAGTGCCATATATTCTTATGGCATTATCTAAAAATGTAAAATCAGTGCAAGTCTATTTTTTTACCATGTTCATACTTGTGTTTATACATAACAATTGAAATGTTTCTGCTGATTTGAAAGATTTCCTATACATTTTTGGGAGAATCAGTAGTGGTAGAATTAGTGAAAACTTTTAAGTGTAGCCACTGTACCTATTTATATAATTCTTTTAAAAGTGCCATCAACCAGCAGACAATCTGCTGCATCTGACAAGCTTCGTCACTCCCCTCCCTTCTCTTCTCAGAAGAATTGCCAGGAGTGCTGTGATACGCAGCTATCATGAATTAGAAACAAGCATGTTATGCACTTCAAATGCTAGGCTTTACAGGCCCTTGTTCTTGGTTCCCAGTAGACACTGGCATGCATCTAGTAAATAGAGGCAGATTCTTTATTAGGGCTAGCAGAGAAGGAGGAGTACGAAGACTCTACACTGAAACCGAAGTGATTTATCTACAGAAGAAAGGTACAGAAAATTTCCAGACTATTCCCCCTAAGGGGCAGTTACATAGGAAATTACAAGATTAATATCTGAGTCCTTATGTCTACTTACAAAGGTTCTTCAAAGTTACCTTCTTTGGAAGGGAAATCTTCTTAGCCTTTGATTGCATAGGCTGCTGTTGGCTGTAACATTAATGCCATTGGCATCTCCTAGTGCAGTGGTTCTCAGAATCATTTGATTGCATCCCATTCTTTGTGTCTGTAGTAGTTTATGCTCCCAACCAGCAGCTGACTCTCTCCAGTCATCAGTTTCTGAAGGCAGAGTGGAGGCGCAACTCTGCCAGCAGTAGCACAGAAGTACGGGTGGCATGGTATGGTATTGCCATCCTTGCTGCTTTGCTGCAGCTGCTGTCCAGGCACCCAGAATGTGCGTGGTAAACTCCCCCCATGCCAAAGCTTCTCAGACCCCCAGAATATATTCTGCACATCTCTGGAGAGCACACCCTATTTAAGAAACTTCGTCCTTGTGTTTGCATTATAGAAGCCCCTCATGTTGCCTTCTTGCTGAGTTTGCAAGCTGTAGCTTCTGCTTCTCTAGGCAACAGACTGCAAGGCCTTCTGGCATTTCTAGGTGGTGGTTCTCCCATCATATTCTCTGCACTTCTGCATCTGGTCCAGATCCCAAGAATACAGGAAAATCTGCTTTTTCCCCTGTTCTAGGTCTGCTAGTTACAATATTTCTCCTTGGTGGCAGCCTGCGCCTGCTGTCTCTTTGAGTTCTCCCTTTTTCAGATGTGGTCTTTCCCCAGCTCTAGATGAGATTCTGCTCCTGGGTTCAGCTCTCCAGTTTCTGTCTTTGGCCAGCTCTAAAGCAGCTGCATATTTAGCCAACTGCTCTCATATGCTCCCTTCCTCTCCCCACTCCTTTATCCACATGTCCCAAGGATTCCACTTTTTTGTCTTGATCACACAGGTATCATCTATTTAGCTAGATGTCTCATAGTCCTTGCCCCTACTATAATGAATTGTTTCCAGTTCTTTCTATCAAGGTGATGGTCTGCTTGTAATTAACTGGGTGGGAAGGAGTGTTTCAGGCAGTTCTTGTATTTCAACATAAAACACTGGAGAGTTGCATGTCAAGGGCACCCAGAGTTTTGGATGGATGTCTTTTTGTGTAGTTTTTAATATCTAATTCAAAATAACCCCCCTTTTATGCTGTGAATTCATAACCATCAAGACTTAGTGATACTTTGACAATAATATTACAGTAACACTAATATTTTATTTCCGATCAGAAATAATTATAGTGCAATTATTTAAAAAAACAACCCCCCCTGAGTATTCTACGAAGAAATATTGAGTGATTGCAAAAATTACATCTGAACTAGTTTACAATGTCACGAAATCTTAGTGGAATTATATCTTTCTACATGCAGGGGTAAGGACATTGAACATGATGGTGATAACGACTGAAGAGGGAACCAGAGCCAGGTGGAAAGGGAAGCCCAGAATCCCCCTTCTGATGAGGGGTGGACTGTGCTTTTTTTCTTACGGAGTTCCACTTGATTCTCTTCTGTGTCCTCTCCTTGACCTCACTCCAGTAGGGTTAGGCCTTGGCTACACTGAGATTTTAATAGCACGCTCACTTGCTGGCTCAGGGGTGTGAAAAATCCCTTCCCCTCCCTCCCCCCCGAGAGAGCAGCAAGTCTGAGTGCTTTAATGCACTAGTGTGAACAGGCTTTGAGTGCTGGGAGCCGGGCTCCAAGCGCTCAGAGCTATTCCCCTTCTGGAGGCAGATTACCAGCGCTCGCGTTCGACCACACTCAAACTTCGAAGCATTGCCACAGGAGCGTTCCCACGGCAGCGCTTTGAAATTTCAAGTGTAGCCAAGCCCTCAGTGTAACTTATACCTTCTAGTCTTCTCCGGATGAAAGCTAAAATGGTGGTCCCCCAGGAGGTACTTAAAGACTTGGTATCTTACACCCCTTAAAACATCACCTTCTGAATTTTACATGCTGTTATCTATTTAAGTTTTTGTAAATGAAGTGCTGAGGTGTGTGTAAAAGGATTTTTAGTTGCTTTCCTTGCTATTTATGGCTTTCTCTTCAGAGCTGAAGGGTGCAAAGTGAATGTAATTCTCTAGCAACCTTCCTGCTATATCTTTGTTCAGCGGCCTTTACCATTGTAGGTAAGTGAAACTGTTTAAATGCTCTAAAGTCACCACAACTTTAATTGAAAAATGTATAAAGTTTCACAGATGTCAGTACGAAGTTTTGTAAAACTGTTGATCTTGCATTAATGAAACTTTGGACATAAACTACCTCCCAGTGTGTTTCTTGATCATGCTCTTGTCTTCTGTTGTATTCAGGAGGAGGAGTGAAGGGCAGTGACAGCATGGCATCTAGCTTGTTAAATCATATTTTTACTGACTTTTTCTTAAAAATCTTTATTCCAGCTTTGGCATTGTTAATTCTGGATTCTCAGGACTTTTAGGTACTGTGTGTATCTTTTTATATAAAGAATGCCCTCTAGCATTATTCATTATCATGGTTGTCAGTGCTTCTGTATTTTCACAGTGCGTACTGTACTTGGTCCCCTTGCTTGAAAGCGTATTGTCCATGGAGATATACTCCCTAAACTGCCTGAAGGTATTGTGGAAAAAAGCTGTTCGATTTATTTAGTATCTGTTTAAACGCAGAACAAGGAACTTGCATGTCTGATTTATACTTGGTAATAATCGAGAAATGTAATGGCAAAGATTACAATGTTAGCTCCATTGTTGTGGAGAGCTAATACTATTTAGACCTATAGGCTACTAAAAATGGCTATCAAATTCCTTCAGAAATTCAGCTATACCAGAAAATATCTTTAACAGATTGGTTTGTGAATACTTGTTTGTGCCTATTTCTGTGGCTGAACATGAAGGTGGAATGTATCCAGAAAAATACACTGATGTTGCTTGGTAGCCTGAGACTATGTAGTTTTGTTTCCCTACAAATTGTTGATGCACAAGGTAAATTTTACTTCAGTCATCGACCTTATTCTGTTGAGAAATCATGATTTCTTAGAATGAAGTTACAGGTTGTTCCAGTTTCCAGTTTTTTAAAAAAATCATTGACTTGACAGAAGCATGAAAGGATTTCATTCCACAATTCATCAGGTCAGTATTTAAATATAACATAAATAATTTAATTTAAATAGATTGTTTAGAGATAAACTTCCTTAGTTAATGAACAATCCTTTAAATATTGTTTTGTCTTTAGGATAACTGCTGAAACTTTTTGCAATTTATTAGGGATATGGTGAGTAGCATCCTTTTTTTAAAAAAAACAAAAACAAAAAAAACCCTGTAATTTAAAAGCTGACTTTACTGATGTATCTTGTTTTGCTTTCAGATGCAGATTGCTCACTTTGTTTACAACTGCTTTCAGTAACTTGAACAAAAACATTTGAGGAAGAACTATACGAACATTTTCTTGCCAGTGTGCAACTTGAGTCTGTTTATTACATAAAATTTCTTATGCTTAAAAAAAGACATTACGCTACTGCTCTCACACTTCATGCTTTTTTTTTTTTTAAAAGGGCATGGAGATAAGGAGGTGCTTAAATCTTCCTAACTAGGGTGAGAAGTTTACTGTGGGTTACTGCTACATCTGGCATGGGTGGAGGGGTGTGTGAGAAACTGGAAGACAGATTCTGGTAATGCACTGGAGTAAGGTGGAGAAGGAACTGGATGAGCATAGGTTCAACAAGACTGAGAAAAACAAACTGCTGCTCAATAGATTAGGTGTTTGAGGCCTAAAGGGGAAGCTGTGAGTAAGCAATGGAGGAAGAGAATGGGACTGGAGACACTTCTCCTGAAGGGGCCTATTCCTACTTCCTTTCTTTTCAACTCTAGACGGCTCCTTGGCTCCCTTTTCTTGGTCCATCAGAACTCCTGTTCTTTGTTCATCCTCTTCTTCCTCAAATGGCTCCCGCTGGTACTTTCTCTCTTGTACATCCGCAGTCTAAATAGAGCAGCGGTTCTCAAACCTATAGGCAAGGGAAAAAGAAAATAAGAGGGCATCCTTAAGGACTACAATCCACAGCAAGACTGGAGCTGCCAGTGGACTGAAGTTGTCATTTGAATAGGGAGCAGAGAATGAGAGCAGGGAGAGAGAAGAACCAGGCTATCTATCTGCAGGGAAAGGGGAGGATCAGCCACCAGGGAAGCATGTACAGGAACAGAGAGAAGGGGCAGGTACATAAAAAGGAAGAACAGTATAGATTGAAGGAGGAAATAAACTGAGAGCAAGAAGTGATGTGACAAGTAGCAAATTATATAAACTTTCTGTAAATAACGGAGTAATGAGTGGTGGTGATTTGATCTATTTTGAAAGGAGCAGGGCTACTAATTTCACTAATTTGCGGTTTTGTGCATACAGCACTTTAAAATGCATCATTTTGCAGTATTGCTAGCTCATGATTTTATCATGACTCTTGTGATGTATGGTGTGCATTAAAGCCCCAACTGCTACAGTCAATTACATGACTCAGTTTTCATTTTTAAGAGAGTACATTTCTGGTCCTTATGGTTGCAAAGAAAATCTTGAAAACATGAAACAACTTCCTTTTAAAGGCTCTGAAATCAGAGCCAAACCATTCCCCAAAGATTTGTTGTTTTTAAAAATCTCGATTTTGAATGCTTGGCATTGGCACTACTGAGCACATTAGTTCAAGATTTTAAAATATTTTCAGATCTAGTTTGGATTATGAGGGGAGTGCCCAGACTGAGAGTTATAGAAGACACTGCTACTCACTAAACCAAACTAGTATTTTGTTTTTAATTTCTTTTGTTAGGTTATAAACTAGCAAGAAAGACAAAAGTTCTTCACTCCGCCCTGGTTTAGTTTTTCCACTGCTGATTATCCATCATCGTGTGTTCCTTCCTAATAATGCCTCCTGAGTAAAGGAAAAACACATGATCATTCTCGAAAGACAATTTGTTTGTTTACTCTCGAAAGTGAAGAATAGACATACTCTCTTAGATTGTGGAATTTCTCTGGAAGAAATGTACGGCTTAGATAACAGATCCCAAAACAAAGGGGAAAGCCTTTCTTTCTGAGGCTCAGCTTCAGTATGTTATAGTAGGTAGGTTGTTTTATATTGGGTACAGAGATCATTCATCTATTAAGGGTGAGGAACTATTTTTTTTTCTAGATTTTCTTCAACAACTGCAGTATATTCCAGGATGTGAGTTTCCTATACTGCTGAGAAAAAGATCTACTTCGCTGGAATTTCCTCAGCAACTTTCATCAATCCACTCTAAGTCAGAGATTCACCACCAGAGCCAAACTTATCTGATTCCTGCACTTAATAAAGTTATCCCTTTTGACTACTAAATTTACTACTTCAAGCCTTGATACATCCTCTCCTTGGAACTTCAGTTATAATTTTAACATTTTACACATGCATGATATTTGTAATAGCACAAAGAGCTGGAGATGATATTGGTGTAAGCTAAATCCTGTCTCATTCATAGTGAATTGTGCTAAACACTTTTCACATTATTAAATTCATTTTGATTTCTTTCCATATCCAAAACAAAAGTACAGAATATCATATGTAGGACTTAAACCTACAGATGAGCTATGCCATATATCAGTTTTTCTAATATGCAGAACTTTTCCTTTTGGAAAGTTTATTAAAATAAACATTTTAATAAAATTTTTACCTTTCATGATGTCAGTACTATTAGGGGATAATCTTTTTTCAGTTATGATGTGTTATAGCCTGTTTGTGTTAGTGCCACGGTATTAGAGAGACTAGGGGACTGATGTAATCTTTTATTAGACCAACTGCATTTGGTGAAAGAGAGAACCTTGCAAGCGACAGACATCTTTAGCAGACCTGAAAAAGAGCTCTCTGTAGCTCAAAAGTGTCTCTTTCACTAGTTGCAGTTGCTCCAATTAAAGATATGACTTCCCCCACCAATACAGATTGGTGGGGGAAGTCATATATATTTCTTTTACTACTTTAAAAAAACCCAAAACACTCAGGTGAGCTGCTATGTTGTGCTCACCCTGTGAGGTGGCAAAGTTTGCAGATATTAAACTGCTCAAGATCATTAAGACCCAAGCAGATTGTGAAGAACTGTAGAAAGATCTCACAAAACTGATTGGGCAACAAAATGGCATATGAAATTTCATGTGGATAAATGTACAGCACAGACCTATTTACACACTATCTGCTTAATGCGCACTAACTCCATGCCTCTCTATGCTACCTGTTTAACACATGAGACTCATGAACATCGTACAGGAACTTGCTATGTAGCATTACAGATTTGCTCACTAATTCACTGACACAGAAATCGACAGGAAGTACAGAGTGGAAATGTGTTGTAGGCCTGCTGGCATTTCCTCTTCCTTTTGATCACCAATATTGGGAAAGACTTATCATGCACACATAGTTATTGTCATGCTAGAGAGATGTAATATATAGTCTGTGCTAATACATTTTAAAATTATTTGATTCCAATAGGAAACCTTTCTTTCACAAAAGGAATGCCTCTTTCGCTGAAAGAAAATTCCTGAGCTGCATTCCTTTTGCCTTTCTCGTGCTGAGAGGAATGGCGCTAAGTGGGCCAATTGTTCAAGCCCAAGCAACAAAATTTGGAAATTTAACAGGGGTTGAATCGTTCCACGCTAGCAAGGGGTTTACAAGTCATTTTAAAAAGTGTAATGGCATAACCCAGGTGTTGATTTCTGGAGAAAGCTGATCAGCTGACAAATAAGCAACAAATGTGTTTCCTGCTGAGTTAAAATCCTACAGTATGTGGGATGCTGTGAATATGTATCTAATCCTAGATAATTATATATGGGCTGTATATACAGAAGTCTTAAGCTATTTCAGCATGGACCTCTTAACCTGCCGTCCATTAACACATGGTCATGATGGCTTGACTCCTGACATCTGTGCATAAACAGGTCTGCAGTGTAATGCATATTGGAAAAAATTACCTCAACTATGCATACAATATGATGGGGCTAATTTAGCTACAGCTAATCAGGAAAAAGGTCTTGGAGTCATCGGGGATAGTTCTCTGAAGCCATCCATGCAGTGTATATATATCAGCAGTCAAAAAAGCAGATGGGATGTTAGGAATCATTTAAAAAAGGAAAAAGAATAATATGGAGAATATCTCATTGCCCTCATATAATTCCATGGTGTGCCCCATCTTCAGATATGATCTCACTCAGAAAAGATATACTGACATTAAAAAAGGTCCAGAGAAGGGCAATTAAAATGATTAGGGGTTTGGAATAGGTGCCTTAAGAGGAGAGACTTAAAGTGGCTTGGAAAAGAGGAGACTAAGGGGGATATGATAGAGGTCTATAAAATCATGAGTGGTGTGGAGAAAGTGAATAAGGAGAAGTTATTTACTTGTCCCCCATAATATAAAGTAGGGGCCACCACATGAAACTAATGGGTAGCAGGTTTAAAACAAATAAAAGGAAGTTCTTCACACTGTGCAGTCAACTGTGGAACTCCTTGCTTGAGGCGGTTGTGAAGGCTAGCACTATAACAGGGTTTAAAAGAGAGCTGGATAAATTCATAGAGATTAAGTCCATTAATGGCTATTAGCCAGGATGGGTATGGAATGGTGTCCCTAGCTTCTGTTTGTCAGATGGTGGAGATGGATGGCCAGAGAGAGATCACTTGATCCTTACCTGTTAGGTTCACTCCTTCTGGAGCACCTGGCATTGGCTGCTGTTGATAGACCAGATACTAAGCTGGATGGACCTTTGGTGTGACCCAGTACGACCATTCTTATGTTCAAGTCTGTTTTAAAATATAAAATAATGGACCAGACTGTTTTTAAATATTCTAAGTCAGACTAATAGATGCTGTTGCAACTCAGGCCAAGTACCTCCTTGTGGTTACTTATTAGCTTTCTGGGAGAAAATCCAGCCACTGATTTGCATGTGTTTTTAAACTACTGCATATGAACAAAGTCAACTCACGGTCCTGATCATGGGGTCCCTTGGCACTCACTCCGCTTGCAGACCCTCTGTCTAGCCTAGGGATGGGCAAACTACGGTCCACAGGCCGCATCAGGCCCGTGGGCTCGTCTTGCCCCACCCACGCCTGTCCCCCTGCCCTGGAGCCTCAGTGTGCTGCATGGGCTGCTGAAAAGTGTGGTAAGGGTGCTGGAGCCAGGGGCTTTGCGTAACAGGCAGGGAATCCTGAGGGGGCAGTCTGAGAGCAGGCAGGGTTGGATGGGGTGTGGAGGGTGAATGCGGTTGGGGGAGTGGGGGTTGGGTACGAAGGTCTTGGGATGGTCAGCGGACAAGAGCAGAGGGATTGGATGGGGGTGGGGTCCTGGGGGGATGGTTAGGCATGGAGGGTCTCTGGAATGGGTGGTCACGGGACAAGAACCAGGGGGGCTTAGATGGAGGGATTTGGGGGGTGGTAGTTAGTGGCAGGGGGTCTCTGGAAGGGGTGGTCAGGGGACAAGGAGCGAGGGTGAGGTTGGATGTGTCAGGAATTCCAAAGGGGGCAGTCAAGGGATGGGAAGTGGTAGGGGGTGGTGCCAGGCTGTTTGGGGAGGCACAGCCTTCCTTACCTGGCCCTCCATGCAATTTTGCAACCCTGATGTGACTCTTGGGCAAAAAGTTTGCCCACCCCTGGTCTAGCCCTTATTCTGAGAGTTTAGATCATGTCATTGTCAACTGCCCACACTTTGTCAGCAGTGGTGACTCCCTGTAGTTTAAGCATACCTTCGGCAGAATGCTACTAATGGCATGAGCCTTCTGAGTAACCGTTTAACCCCCTCAGATGGTATGTAGTGGGTATAAGTACTTAACTGACACACAGAAGTTGTGAAGAATTCAAATATGTCATTGCTCTTTACTTAATCACATTACTATTGTGTATATCTTATCATAAACATCCTGGAGACAATGCTCCTCACTCTAGCTCATCCTTCCCTTGGAAGTCCTTATCTTGACATAGTAAAAATGACTGAAGAAACCAAATAGATTAGGTCCTGCCCTTTTTATAACTGTCCAGTCCTGTCGAGTGACTCCTGAATCAACCTCAACAGATGATCACAGATCCCTGCCTGATGATTTCCTTTGCAGGCAACCCATCTTGACAAACCAGTT
Organism: Dermatemys mawii; assembly: GCA_007922305.1. Lineage (NCBI taxonomy): Eukaryota > Metazoa > Chordata > Testudines > Dermatemydidae > Dermatemys > Dermatemys mawii. The sequence continues at coordinate 29,969,997 of ML677349.1, forward strand.
TTCCTAGACTATTAATTTGGGATAGTCTTCTAGGTAATAACCCTCATTTGTCAGCTCCACATCACTATGCCATGAAATTTCAGTCTAGCATGGAGGTGCTTGGACCACAGAGAAGCCATTTTCAAAATGCAGTTTGCAGATGCAGAGAGTTCATAATCTCCTACAGAATTCATAAATTATAGATGAATTCCTCAAATTCTTGCACATTTCATCATATGACAATGACACATTTGCTACTACTGATATGAAATTAAAAAATAAAAAAAGCATAAAGTAAATTTCAAAATAACAAAGTTCTCTGAATTTTCTGATTTGTTTTTCAGAATTTCTCTTTCATAGGAAATTTCACAATGTGTTTTATTCCAATTTGAAAAAAGTAAATATGAAAATTTCTTGCAAAATTGAAATTTTGAGTTTCAGCCTGCTCTAGATCTAAGTTCAGCACTGACAAACTGAGGCCATTCAGTAACTTTATGAAAGATATGTGTCTAAATCACTCGTCTATTTGACTGTCTCATCCATAGTATTTGTGAAATGATTGTCTTTTAGTAACTGGGCAGAAATTAACAGATCACTTTTACTGACCATCACAGACTGATTACGTGGTAATGACTTTCATTCACTGCTTACCTGAACTGGAGTCAACTAAAAACTCTAAATCCAATTGTCAGTCGCTTAAAATACCCAGATCTATAGTAATGTGTTTTTAATTTTTTGTCACTCATTGAGTTGGGAGACTGGCAATCCTGTATAGGTTATTAGCAATGTCCATATTTAGATATACTGGGTATAACTCTTCTCTAGTTTGTTGTTTCTGTGATGGATGACTTTCTATTGCAGATTTCTCAGTTCAAAATGTCAAAAATGAACAGTTATCCAGGACTTATTTGCATGTCTGCCATTTAATTTTCAACTTATTTTCTGTGGCGATCAACATATTTTTAGTCTATCCAACTTTTGTGCTAGTAAATGTTTATTAAATAAATACATTTTCTTAAAAGGACATTGTGCAGGCTGAAAAGCCCAGAATATATTCTACTGTAAATTGTTTAATTGCTAGTTTGCCATTAAACATTTTCCTAGTACAATCTGTTTTCTTACGTTAGAAATAAAAATAAAAATGTATCAAATGTACAAGATAGGTAAATACATCAGAGTCAAGTCACTATTAGTAGGTGGTAGATAAATAGTTTAGTTAACCTGATAAAACATTTGATTTTTCATTTAAGTAACAGCTGGGTATTGAAAATTTGTCCTCCAAAATATTTAGTAGCAGGATCATTGTAAAATGCCCTTAAACCTTGTCCACTTGAAGGGATGCTAGGACCATCAATAAACAAAGATCAAAGTTGTAGTTCCAGTTCAGGCCTACTATTCTTGGAAGTGTCCCTTTAAATCATTCAGTCTGTGTGCAAAGATTATGACATTGGAAGTTATTTATTACAGTAATTAAAGCAGTCTAACCCACTGGACTCAAATGTTTTCTTATGTATGTATGAAGTTTTGGCTGTATGTGATCTCTTTCTCAGAATAGTTTAAAGAATAACTTTTCAAAAATGGCATTAGTTTAGTTTTAGCATTTAAACAGTCATTTTTAGAGTAAGTAGATCAGAGGTGGGGAAACTACGGCCCGTGGGCTACATCCAGCCTGTCTGGCCCATCTGAGCTCCCGGCTTGTGAGGTTTCCCTGCCTTCCCTCCTCTCCTGGAGCCTCAGCGCCCCTCACCACCAGCGCTCTGGCCCGCCATTCCTGGGCAGCACTGCAGGCTCAGGCAGGGCCTGAGCTCCTGCCACTTTGAGTGGCATGGTAAAGAGGCTGGGCTGCGAGCTCCGGCAAGCCATGAGGCCTCCAGACACGCTGCTCTAAGCAGCATGGTAAGAGGGCCAGGCTGGTGGCCAGGGCTGGGGGTGTTGGATAAGGGGCAGGGAGTCCTGGGGGCAGTCAGGGGACAGGGAGCGGTTGGATGGGGCGGAGATTCTAGGAGGGTGGTCGGGATGGGGATAGGGTGGGGATTGGGTAGGCGTGGGAGTTCTGGGGGTCTGTCAGGAGGCGGGGGGGAGTTGGGTAGGGGGTGGGGTCCTGGGGGCAATTAGGGTGGGAGGTCTCGGGAGGGGGTGGTCAGAGGACAAGGAGCAGGGGGGCTTAGATGGGGGTGGGGTCCTGGGGTGATAGTTAGGGGTGGGGGAGGTCCCGGGAAGGAGGGGTCAGGGGACAAGAAGCAGTGGGGGGGTTGATGGGTTGGGAGTTCTGAGGGGGCAGTTGGGGGCTGTCGGCCTCACCATTAGTTCTGTCAAGATCCACATGCCACCCTCCAGTACAAGCTTATACAAAATTTCTGAAAGGACTGGACCACACCTGTTCCCTGGTTCATGAACTTCCTCCTTCCTTGCATTTTAATGCGGTTCTTGTGGCCCTCCCTTTGAACTCGTATCCAAATGTCCTCTTCACTCTCTGACTCTCAGGATTGCCTTTCTGTGGCTTTTATCTTAGCCGAGAAAGTTACTGAGATTCAAGCACTAATATCACATCTCCCCAAGACTGGCTTCCACGGGGATGTGGTGGTGCTGAGACACCAACCTCGGTTTCATACCGTAGTGGTGTTCAATGTTCATTTAAACCAAACCATCAACTTCCCTGTTTTCTTCCCTAAACCCCACTTAGATCCAGTGGAAACTAAGCTCCATACTTGGTCTCCAGAGCTCAGCTGTACCTTTACCAAACATTGCGTCCTGGACTTTGCAGCTTGATCAGATGCCAAATTTGGGATCGTATTTCTTATTTAGCTAGCTGAACTTCTCAGATCCTCCTGTTAATCTGGGAACTACTAGCTAGTCACCATAAATGGATTCACCCAGATAAAGACTTGAAGAAGAAAGAACAGTAAACTTCCAGTTTTTATAGTTTTGATCTTGTGGATCCCATGCCCCATTCCTTTGGAACTAGTCTCTGCTGGAATTCTGGATTAGTGAGGGAGCTGAGAAGGGGCTGCTCTGCCCTAGTTGCTGTGGAGCGGGAGTACACTAGTGTGAAAAGATTCCATATGCGTGTGGGATCCATACAGAGAGAATATCTTCTTTTTAAAAAAAAAACACAGAAAACTTACTATAAAGTAACCATTCTTTTTTATAACCTCTTTTGAATACTATCTTAATTCTTAGTATAAATGAAGAGAACAATTTGTTCTTTCACATTGTGAGTTAAATGTTTTTTAAAAAATTACTTAAAATGTCATTCAGAGTGAGCAATTAATAGTCAACTCTTTCAGGCTTGCATCTAACTACCTAATCCTTTTTCTACCTGGGCCCTGATCCTGTACAGGCAGACAAACCCTTGTTCCCACATAAAACTCCATAGACTTCAGGGCATGGACAGTGACCAGGGCCTTATTCAGCACTCCCAACTTAGACAAAATTCCCACTGATTTTAATGGCTTCAGTTGGAATTTTGTCTTAATTAGGACTGTAAGATAGGCCCAGTGGAGAAATTCTATTTCTAACTTTTTGCTAAATTAATAACTTCTGTCAGACTAAAGCAGGACAGTCTATATTACAAATTATCAAGAAAATGGGATGTGCATATGTGCACTCATGTTAAGTGTTTTTGTCTTATGTTTTTCACTGTCACCCATTATGCTGGACATCGCCCTGATCATTATGAATTGTTTTTATTCCCTTCTCCATATTATCTTTATTTGCTTGAGTTTAAAGGGACACTGTCAAAATGACTTTTTTCAGATTGACTAATTTTAAGTAACTCAATTTTCTATTTGTGACCCCTTTGAAAAACATGTCCTGATGTTTTAAAAGAGGTTTCTAAACAAAACCAAAACAAAACAGGAGAGGGAGAGGCGTTTTGCTCCCCTGTTAAGGAGAACTTATTTGGTTAGCTCTGAGAGCATAATTGTCAAACAAGCCCAAGTCACTCTGTTCTCCTGCTTTCTCTTCTTTTCTGTTCATACAACTACATGTTACTTGCTGCCTCTTCAGATTTAAAGTTCTGCTGCTACTGTTAATGTTGAACACATTATTTGCATTGTCAACAAAACAGTGAAATTAATTGTACATAAAGTGCTACCAAATGTACAATGTAAACAAAGATGTAAGGAAAAAAATTAGATGGTAAGTAGTCTCTTTGTTACAGTAATCTTGGGGTGTTACTTGTAACACAGGTAGGTACAAAATATTTATATAGAAATTTGATTTTTTTTTCAAGTTGGGAGTATCCCTTTATTTAGTTTTAGAGAAAGGAATCTATATTCCCCACTAATCGAGGGTATTTATAAGATAGTTCTATTAAAAATAATTGTCATTACTTGGATAAATAACTCTTTTGTACTCCAATGAGACACTAGTTCCATAAAGATGGTCTTGTACATTAATGATTCTAAGGCAGATAGCCTCCCTTGTTAAACAGGCCACAAATGGTAAATTGTAAAGCAATAATAGGCCATTCAAACTACCATCATATAATATTTCATCACTTTATCATCAGCCATCAACTTTATACAGAAAGACACTGTTTAAACTCTTTAGAGTCTGTGGGTTCATTCCTGCAAATAGTTATGCTAGTGAGTAATCTGATTCATCTAAGTAGATCCACTGAAATTACATTAGTTGTGCATACCTTTTTGCAGGATCAGGACCTACATGGTATGCCTAATATACCATTGCAGGTTAATGCATTTGGTACATAAATGTATTAAGAGGTTGGCACATGAGAAATAAAATTTATTCAGTTCACTTTGCATATGGACCCAAGTAAAGACTAGAAAATGATAGAATACACATTTTCACTAGAGGGTGAAATAAGTATTTTGCAGTTTTCCTCCCTCTCCCTAAATATCGTAACATTGCATTGCTTTTCTAGGGTTCTTTGTCTAATCCTATTCTAATTTTAGGTAAGTAACATTTTGGAAGGTGACACATAGCTGTTATTGAGCTTGGTGTTGATTTTTTTTCTTGGTCACTCAGAACACACTGCTATTTACATAGCAATTTTTCACATGTACTGAATCTTAAGTTTGTGGTAAATCATTATTGATTTAAAAACTGCAAATGGGCAGTTAGTGGTGGTCATTTGTGCAAATTTGATGCATTCTGAATTTAGAATGTTCTAATCAAGCAAAATGGAAATAAATATGTGATATGCTTCCAATTGTTAAACCTCAGAGATGCATATTTTACTGATATCATATGAAATTTAGCCAGTTAGCTATAATTACTCCTGCTAGAATAACATATTCTAAATAATAGCTTTTAGAGTGAGAGAAATATCCTCAGCCATTACTTTATATTGCCATTCTAAAACACAGTCATTTAAAAATTGTTTATATGACAAGGGTTCTGAGTCAGGAGTTGACTCACTACCCTGTCACTCAAATCCCCACCAATATAGGTTAACTGAGACCTACATAGAGGATCAGTTAACAAGTGATGCAATAACTGAAGGACTAATTAGAGAAATAAGCAACCCCAGAGGCTATCAGTAAATAAATGTGTGTGGTGGGAAAGAGTCTGAAGGAAGGCAGATCTGGTTGCTGCTGTTGGTACTGCTTCTTTCTTCCTCAGAAGTAGGAGGGGGAGCTGACTGGGACCTATAAACATGTAAATAGTACTGCAGGCAATGGCTTGCTAGAACAGTATAATAAAGCAGAGTGGTGGTGAATGTGCCCTGTAGTGAATGTGGTGTATATCTAAGATATGAGAGGCTTGCAGGGTACCACCCCATAGCAATCTAAAAAGCTCTACTTTTAAAAAAATAACAGGTTCCAAAGTCCAGCACACAAAAGTTAGGAAATGCCAAAATAATGTCCTTGCAGCTGTAATTCTGCCAATTTTGTGCATATGCATTTTGATAGAGTATTACATGATTTAATAATATTTATTGCACAGAATAGAAGCTGCTCAGGGCTGCTCAGAGACAGCTGTTCATTATTTTTATCCTCATTATTCAATTAGTTCCCTACCTTATTTATTGTACACATTGTCCAAAGCCTGCAGTTAATACAGAATTATTCATTTCCTGAGAGTTTTTTCTAGGGCACTCATCAAAGTAAAATGGGAGTGCCTCACAAACATTAATCAATTTATGTACACATTGAAATTAGAGTATCATTACTCCCAGTATGCAGATGGGAGGAAAGAGATGAAGAATCTTGTCTGAAACCACAGGCAGTGTGATGATTAGAACACAGGTTATCCTCAGGCTCAGCTCTGGGTTCCTTCCTCCAGGGGCACTGAACATTCACAGATCCTGCTGATGTCTTGCTGTTGTGAGTGCTCAGTACTTCTGCATATCAGGCTTCCAGGTATCTCCAAGAAAATGAGAAACACACAGTAAGGGAATACTTGCCAAAATTGTTGTTTTAGTGGCTTGATCAGTATTACAAAGGACAGAGAGAGGGTTAGAACTGAGTTGTCCTTTGTGACATTCACCTGTCTTAAGCAAGAGACCATCATTTCTTTTCCTGCAGTTCCCTGCCTCGTTCTCTACACATCTTCCAACTTTTAGAGCAAGTGAGGCAAGGATCCTATGAACAGCCTCATTCATGACTCAGCTCTGCTTCATTCCTTGGGTACTGTACACCTAGTGCACTTAATGAGGAAAGGGTCTTGTGTAAAAAATGGTATGGGGTTATGCAGCTAAAGAATGTTTCATACTGCATATACACATGAGACAGAATTAAATTTCCACATGCACCTTTATTCTGGTATTTGTTAATTCTGAGTGCTTGACTTTACATCTAAGATGATGCTCTTTTAGCATATAGAAGTTTTGCTATGTAATATTGTAGGGCTTTTTTAAAGGAAAAAATAAAACATTATTTTATGTGTAAATTGAACTACAAGACATAAGGTGCCAACAGGAGAGGGCTATAATCTGGCAGGAAAATAGACTGTTGGGGCCATGTGCTGACTCTCAGGGTGATTGCAGGGATCCCAGCCTGCCGATCACTCTCTCCTCCTTCCCCAGGAGTTGGGGGAATATATCACCAGGCCACGTGCTGGGTCCATGGAGAAAGTTTTTTATGGGGAGCTCAATCTATCTCTCTCTTCCTCTACCTCTTCTCTCTCCATGTCTGCTCAATGCACTGTGTTGCATTGAAGGTGGTGTAGACCCAAATTTATGCCAAGATAGTCATGTTCACTTCTTATTTTGGCAAGCTGCCAAAATTTTGCTGCAGTCACAGGGAATAGAATGAAAATGGGTGATTTTCAAAATGTTTATATCTCAACCAAAGCTTTGTGGAAAAGATGCTTCTCTAACAATATGAGAAGCATGCCATTTTCTTTATTACAGTTTTACATTTTCTGTAGTTGATGTTTTAAGATTAGATTTAGAAAAATAATGTTATAAAACTGTCAACTCTCAGACAATAATTTTTAAACACCCCTGAGTCCAGACAATTTACAAGCAGAAAAAAGGCTGTGTACAAAAAATGGGTCTCAGCATTTGTGTTTTGTTACCAGTAGTTTGAGTGACAAGCACTCTGGGAAGATCTTTGCAACTGTTGCTGCACTTGCATACGTTCACATTTTTATAATTGGCTTCTAACCGGCAAACGCAGATGGCTGCAGACTGTGGCTTTTGTATGTTTCCGAATAAACTAAAACATGTTTACACAGTAAATTAAACTTCATTATCTAAACATCAAATGTTAATTGAAAGGCTTTCAATTATAGATGCTAGGTCTGTAATCTGATATATTTTTTTGCAAAATAGAAATAGAGATTGGCACTAGTGTTAATCTGAAGGTTTCGTGACCATTATATTTCAAAATCATATTTGTACGAGTATACATGTTGAGCAAAAGCCTTCAAGTACATTACTGTGCACTTACATTTAGATAATTTTAAAAACTCTGTTCACAGGTTAATTTGCGATTTTATTACCATCAATTTACTGTCACCTTATGGAACTGTAACCTTTTAAACAGAGCCTGATTTCCTTCCACTAAAATTAATCAGACTGGAACAGATTGAGGCCTTTAATTTGCTGATAGTATTATGCTGTTTCTTTAAATAGCATTTGTAAACACTGGTTTCAACAAGAATCCTCTCCTTATATGTCCTATTGTTGTATATATGGTGTTATATGAATTTGTGTGTGCATGGTATTTGCATATAAATAAGAGAATGGGTCCCTGCCTGTGCTGTTGGCCTTAGAGTCAAATTAGCCACTGAACTGGCCTGTTACAAAAGAAAATAAGCAGTGACTCCGGTGCGTATATTAACACAGCTTTCTATCTGAGAAATGCTTTCAGTTAAATACAGTAGTCAATCGTGTAGTCTTTTTAAATGTTAATACAGTATTTTAATCTGGCATTATAGGTTTTTCAAGTACATAGTGTATGACAGACTTTGTTTAGATGTGTAAAAATGAATACATTTATAGGATGACTTGAACATAACATTTTGTATGAAAGATGCACTTAAATTGTTCAGTAGAAAACGAAGCTATGAACTGGTGAATTAGAAGCTAACTATGGTGAGACCATTGGGGAGCAAGCAGTTAAATTCTTCTCTGTTTGTTTTTGAAGTGTGGTACAGATAAATTTCCTGAGTAAATAGAGTTGTGGGGAAATGTTTGCATATAAAGCAAGATGGACAAAATGTGCCTTGTTACTGTACTAGCTAAAGGCTGAAAATGTAGTGTTGATAGGCTTAATTTTAATGTACACAGACCTTAACTGTTTTCAAGTATCTTGTGCTTATTTATATGTTGTCTCTGCTGCATTTTTATCTTTCTCCATGCAGGTGGGTGTTGGTTCTGCTATGGTAGGTGTTTGCTCTGTCAAATCTACTGCCCTATTTGTTCTCCATGATTGATTGGTTACTGGTGATCACAAAGTGGCCTCTTTGGCTATGTGGGACTCCTCTGACCCAACTTTAGAACCTCTTTAAAGAAACCCAGCTAGCTCTTTGTTTGAAGATTCAAGAGCATGGCTTAAATCCAGGAAATTTAAAGTAAAATAATTTAGTGGAAAATGTTTTCAATGTTTCTAGCAAGAGTTAGCTCAGTTCTGTTTTCCACTATGTGATTCCATATATGTTGAGCAATCTGCTAAAGCCAAGTGCTAGAGGAGTAGCAGGGTTTTTTTCAAGATATACAGCAATATAAATCATGTCTCTGAAGATAAAAGTGGGTCCTTAGGGACTTTCAGCTAGATAAGTACACTATTTAATGTACTTTGATCATAGTGTGAGGAAAAATAGTACTACTTTTCCCCCTGAGTTGGCTATGAAGGGCTTTCTACATTCTTTGGGGTATCCAGATAATTAATTTTTCCACTCTGGCCCAATGCAAACAAATAATAGGGAATAAATGTAATTATATTTCTGTCCCTTGTGAAATGAGGATAGCCTTTTCTACCTCACATGGGATTTGAGGGAGTGAATTACTATTATTAATATTTGTAAAGAACTTTAGAAACATTATTAGTGTTAAGTATTAGCTATGGAAAAATATTTATCTCATTGTACAAAGAAGTTTTATTTCCCTCCTTATCCATCCACTATTAGATTTCATTATACTTTCTGCTATATAATCTTCATATGAGAGCAAGGCAGATTTAAAGAAATAGACTCAACTTTTTTGCTTTGTGTTCTCAGAACAATCTCCATTTGATTTTCAGGGAATGAAATAGTGCCGGAATAAAATACAGATATACAGTTCTCTTTGTGAGCACACATGAAGCTCAATGATACCATTGTCATTAGTCTTTTTGCATTCTACTGTTGCTGTCACTCATTTTACTTTACTCCTGGAATCCCATGTCTCTCTTGTGGCAAGAATAAACATGTTTAACCCTAGGAATACATTGGGACTGCTTTTGGAGGATAAATGCTGTCTATGCCAGAACTCTAAAGCGGTTAAATGACTCTCTAGCAGCTGCATAATACACTAGTCATAGCAACTGGTCTTGCACCTGTTCCTTAAGGCAGAAATGAAATGAATTAAATACCCAAGCTGTATTAGGTTTGTTGGCAATTTTTCTAGTGTGACAAGAGGTGGCATACTTTTTCACATTCTGCCTCTTTGATGAATGTGCTACTTGCCAAAATCTCACGTTTTCTTCTCTATTGCTTTATATTTAATCTATAATTAGTTGCCAATCTGCAATGTAACCAGTTTTTCCTTTGAGGCCCAATAGCTCATTAAATGTGAATGACAGTTATTATGGGCCACGCTTTTTGGATTTACTTTTTCTCTCACATTAGCAGAGTAAAGTGTGTGGCATATCTATATAGACTATTTTGAAATTATTGATCATCATCAGCTCAAGATGTGTTGCTTTATAAATGAGAATGGACAAAAAATTTTGCTGGTGTAATGACACCAGCTGCACTGGATTTATTGAAATCTGAGGGTAATAAATATAAATGCTAGCAATATGTATTTTTTCTAATGTTGATGACTAATTTTCCTTGTATATTGCATGTAGGGAATTTATTCAACAAAATGCACTGCTAAGGTAATTAACTATTGTGTTTATCTCCCTCTGTTGCCTTCTTCCCAAAGAGGCAACACCTGTCTTTCCCCTCCAACACAATTATTCCGTTGACAAGATTAATCATCAAGATCTCAAAGGAAATGCATTTTTAAGACTAAATTACCTACTTCACAACTTGACAAAAAGTGTCAGTACTGTATACCGGGCTTGACAGAAATAATTGGACAGGGGTGAGACCTCATTTTTGGTAAGACATATTAGGGAGGTAAATGGATAAGCAAGCTAGAAACAGAATGTCTGTACTCTAGCTAAGATAAAAGGGAACTCTTAGGGAACAATTTACAATGGACAGGGTAACAATGGATAAAATAAGCCTGGAATATAAAATGAGGTAAAGAGTAAGTCATACATGGACAGTGTGTGGATAGGATATGCTGTACAGCAGTGGTGACCAACTGGTAGATTGCAATCAACTGGTTAATCCTGGAGCCTCTGACAGTCAATCTCAATCTCTAGCCGCTAAAAGTCCAGTGGTGCAGTGGAGCTCCCTGCCTGCCCTGGTCCTGTGCTGCCCTTGGAAGCAGCCAGCCCGTCCCTGTAGCCTGTGAAGGTGGGGTTACTGTGGGGTCTCCGTACGCTGCTCCTACAGGCACTGTGGCTCCCATTGGGCTGGCAACAGATTTAAATGTTTTAAGTGACATGTTTTTCAGAGTGTGAAGAGGTAATAGGCAAATATAATTCAGAATCTGATTGTTTTCACCTTAAATTGAGTGTTTTGTATCATAGAATCTCAGGGTTGGAAGGGATCTCAGGAGATCATCAAGTCCAACCCCCTGCTCAAAGCAGGACCAATCCCTATTTTTGCCCCATATCCCTAAATGGCCCCCTCAAGGATTGAGCTCACAACCGTGGGTTTAGCAGGCCAATGCTCAAACCAGTGAGCTATCCCTCCTCCCCCATATCATTATGTGTATGAAGATTCATTTGTCCTGTTACCCAGACAGTTCTTATGTCATGAACATGCCAGACATTGTCTTGGGCGTGATATGTGGTAAAGAGATTACATAGTGCAAAGTAAATTTCACCATTGTTTTCGTTTGGGTAGTTTCACACCTTCGAAAATTTAGTTGGACTTTATAATTTTGAACTTCGTGTGGGAAATCTTTTATGTGATTATGCACTTTACACCATACATCCAATCAAGTCATCTTTTAAATCGGTGTGCACATTTATATACTGTGCCATATCACTTCTATATTCCGACACAAAGCCCATGTGGCATTTACCACTGAGGTTAAGCGTTGGATGGGGAAGAAAACAGTGGTACTCAAGTTATTTCCACAACCAAGAATAGCTGGGTAGATATTTCTGCTAAAATGATCAGCAATAAAATAGTTAACTAAATTGGTATGATATATACCAGTAATTCCATCCAGCCCCCAACATAGCACGTGTCCTACCAGGGTGCCTACCAGGGAACCAGCAGCTTCAGCACACACCAGCCCACTTCTACATTTCTGATCATCTTGCAGCAAGGGTTGTACCCAGCTTTTTTTTTTTTTTTTTTTTGCAAACCACACAAATCACCTGTGGCATTTTGCTGTAGCCCTTCCCACAGGGTTATGGGATTGATGCAGGTTGTGATAAAGAGGTAAATGATTTTGGAATTCCAGGGGGGAAAAGGTTCCAAACCCCACAGAACCTACATAACCAAATAAATCTTTTAAACATTTATGCTTTTATACTCAAATGCAGTTCTGCTCTGAAAAATGACTTCCAAAATTATACATATTATTCATCATATCATCTCTCCATTTGTTGTTCAGTCATATTCTGCTGACTTTAGGGACAAAAATAAGTTTTTGCTGCTTTTTACCCCTGTTAGCTCTGCAGAGCCAGCACCCCTAAGGAAGATGAAATAAGAAATGTGTTCCATCTTGTGCATCAAGAGAATTGGATGCTAGCATCCAGTCATTTATACCTTTGCAAACTCATTGAAGATAATGGGGACTGTGCAGGTGTTGGAGTTGCTAAGGGCATAATTTGAGGACTCAGGATACAGCTGTAAGTAGAGATCTGATTTGGCCAGTAGAACCATTAGTACTGATCATGATGTGTGAATTAGAAAGAAACCCAGTTTTACTCTGAGATCTCAGTCTGAAATTTCAAGGCTGGCACTTTGCTTGTACATTGTACACATTTGACACAGAAGTCATTGAGGCAATAAACATGGACTCCTCAGTGCCTTGTTTAGAGTAACTGTTGAAAGCATTTTCCTGTTCCGTAGGGAACTGATCTGTTGACAGTAAGCAGTGTTTAAAAGATTTACCAGACACCAACTAACTAGAGGACTAACCATACTATTATTAATAATAAATATTATTATTATTATTATTTGTCAAGAATCAGAGGGGTAGCCATGTTAGTCTGGAATTGCAGAAGTGACAAAGAGTCCTGTGACACCTTGAAGACTAACTAAAGTACTAGAGCATAAGCTTTCGTGGGCTAATACCCACTTCGTCGGATGCATGCCCATATTTAGTATTCTTGAAAAAAAAAGTTCAATCAGTTGTATAATATCTTTAACCAAAGTTGCTAGGGTTTTATCTGATAATTCTTCATTGATAAAAATCGGTAGCTTAGTTTTGAAAAGAGAGGAATATAATGTAACTATAAGCATCAACCAGACAGTCCTTACTTGAGGGGATTAGAATCCTTCAGTTGTTCTTGTTGGGGCCATTTATCTAATTTTGTAGGCAAATAAAAAATATAAAGCTTCACTGGAAGAAGCTGCATTACCTTTTATCTATTACATAAGGTTTCGTCCGTCATAGAGTTGATGGAGTACTGTAGAACCAGTGTGAATGTGTTCCAGAAAGCTCACATTTACATTCAGAACAGTGGAAACCCGCAATACCATGACGGTCAGGGTCCAAAAATATTGACCGCGGTAAACGCGGGGCGCAGTATTGCAGGGTTCCACTGTACTTCAGCTGAAGAGACAATTTAAGGTTGCAAGCTGGCTTCAGGTAACATAAAAATTTCTGAATACTTACTTCTAAAGGCCACACCCACCAACTTATACCAGTGTCTCATTTAGAAAATACTCTGTGTTTTACTTATGACAAGAATGACTTAGCTATCTGTGTTGTTGAGGTAACACACAGTCTCAAACAGGACTATGTTAATGCAAACTAGTTGCCTTTTAGAGCTTGCCAGTAGGGTGGGTCTACATGGGCCAGAGTGGATAAAAATCAAAATACTTCCATAACAACCATTTTGCAGCAGCTGCTCTCAAAAAAGTGGGAGGAACCAAGCTAACTCGCCTACAAGATGTGCAATGGAACTTAGTAGTGGACTGTTTTGAGCACTATATCAAGAACTGCTCTAATCTGATGACAGTTTGTGAACAAAACTGTGAAAAAATAGATGGCACTGTCATAGCCAAAGTTCTGAACATTGGGCTTAAGGGAAATGTTGAACACATCTGAATACCTTGAAGCCTATTTCTGTAGCCTTGAACAAAATGCAGGCAAATAGCTGCTTTATTTCTGTTGAAATGTTCCACTGTTGAAATGTGGAAGGAACTAAGAAATATGCAATGACAGAGTTAAATTACAAGCATTAAAAAAACAAATGGGACAAGCACTATCTCCCGCTCATTTTCTTGCAAATAGCCTCAATACTCAGTACCAGGGTTAAACTTTAAATGCTGAAGAAGAGGAGTTGGCTGTGACATGGACATCCAGAAATCATCCCTCCATAATGCCAACTATAATAAACTAGAGCTAAGGGTGAACTATTCAAGAAACATATGTTTGCTGATGATGTTTTAAAGAAAATCACGCCAGTGAACTGGTGGAAATCACTTAAGCACTTGGATTCAGAGACTGTTGAAGTTACAATCTCGTTTTTAACAGCAGTAGCTTCTTCTGCCGGTGAAGAAAGAATAGTTTCTTCCTTTGGACTAATTCATTCCAAACTGAGAAATCATTTATAACCTGAAAAAGAAGGAAAGCTTGTTTTTTCCCCCCCCCACCAGATTATGAACAAATAGGAAAATGAAGGTGAAGATGATGGAGTTAGACACAAAAGCCAATATTTTAAGTTTCTCATGTTCATCTGACTGACATCATCGATTTAATTTTTGTTTATTTTTTAAAAATATTTCATTTAACTATTTTAATTAAAACAATTTTAACAAAAACAAATCTGATTTTAAAAATCTTGAATGTTTACATTCAAAAATTCATATATTTGTTAAAATATTACATGTTCACCGTTGAAGAAAAAAATCTAGAATACATAACTTTGTTGTTGTTTTTTTAGTTAAATAAAACAATTTAAAATGTCTGTCTGGTGATGTTCTCCTGATATAGTATGGCAAGAAAATCCTCCAAATATTAATGATTAATGTATTTAACTGGAGATAGTTCACCTCCCAATGACTTCATAAATATCTGCTTCAGTTACCTTTGGTAAATGAAATAACCAAACATTCATTTTCAATATAGCTGTAAAACTAATCTGAAAAGTTTTACATAAGAACATAAGAAAGGCTGTACTGGGTCAGACCAAAGGTCCATCAAGCCCAGTATCCTGCCTACCGACAGTGACCAATGACAGGTGCCCCGGAGTGTGTGAACCTAACAAGTAATGATCAAGTGATCTCTCTCCTGTCATCCATCACCCCCTTCTGACAAACTAGGGACACCATTCCTTACCCATCCTGGCTAATAGCCATTAATGGACTTAACCTCTATGAATTTATCCAGTTTTCTCTTAAATCCTGTAATAGTCTTAGCCTTCACAGCTTCCTGAGGCAAGGAGTTCCACAGGTTGTCTGTGCGTTGAATGAAGAATTATTTCCTTTTATTTGTTTCAAACATTCTGCCCATTAATTTCAATTGATGGCCCCTAGTTCTTATATTATGGGAGCAAGTAAATAACTTTTCCTTATTCATTTTCTCCACACCGCTCGTGATTTCATAGATCTTTATCATATCCCCCCTTAGTCTCCTCTTTTCCAAGCTGAAAAGTCCTAGCCTCTTTAATCTCTCCTCATATGGGACCTGTTCCAAACCCTTGCCCTTCTCTGAAACTTTTCTAATGCCAGTATATCTTTTTTGAGATGTAGAGACCACATCTGTACGCAGTATTCAAGATGTGGGCACACGATGGATTTATGTAAGGGCAATAAGATATTCTCCATCTCATTCTCTGTCCCTTTTTGAATGATTCCTAACATCCTGTTTGCTTTTTTGATTGCCGCTGCACACTGCGTGGATGTCTTCAAATAACTATCCATGATGACTCCAAGATCTTTTTCCTGATTATTTGTAGCTAAATTAGCCCCCATCATATTGTGTATATATAGTTGGCGTTATTTTTTCCAATATGCTTTGTTTTACATTTATCCACATTAAATTTCATTTGCCAATTTATTGCCCAATCACTTAGTTTTGTGAGATCTTTTTGAAGTTCTTCACAGTCTGCTTGGGTCTTAACTATTTTGAGCAGTTTAGTATCATCTGCAAACATCTTGGCACCTCACTGTTTACCTCTTTCTCCAGGTCATTTATGAATTAAGTTCAATAGGATTGGTCTGAGGACTGACCCTTGGGGAACTCCATTAGTTACCCCTCTCCATTCTGAAAATTTACCGTTTATTCCTACTCTTTGCTCCCTGTTTTTTAGCCAGTTCTCAGTCCATGAAAGAATCTTCTTTCTTATCCCAAGATAATTTATGTAAGAGCCTTTGGTGAGGGACATTGTCAAAGGCTTTCTGGACATCTAAGTACACTATGTCCATGAATCCCCCTTGTCCACATGTTTGTTAACTCCCTCAAAGAACTCTAATAGATTAGTAAGACATGATTTCCCTTTACAGAAACCATGTTGACTTTTTCCCAACAATTTATGTTCTTCTATGTGCCTGACAACTTTATTCTTTACTATTGTTTGTGCTAATTTGCCTGGTACTGACGTTAGACTTATCAGTCTGTAATTGCCAGGATCACCTCTCTAGAGCCCCTTTAAAATACTGGTGTTACTTAGCTATCTTCCAGTCATTGGGTACAGGAGCCGATTTAAAGGACAAGTTACAAAACATAGTTAATAGTTCTGCAATTTCACATTTGAGTTCTTTCGGAACCCTTGGGTGAATGCCATCTGGTCCCAGTGACTTGTTACAGTGAAGTTTATCAGTTAATTCCAAAACCACCTCTAGTGACACTTCAATCTGTGACAATTCTTCAGATTTGTGACCTGCAAAAGATGGCTCAGTTTTGGGACTCTCCCTAACATCCTCAGCCGTGAAGACTGAAGCAAACAATTCATTTAGTTTCTCCCAATGACTTTATCATCTTTAAGTGCTCCTTCAAAATAATTCAGTTTAAAAATGCATAGAGTGTACCTTCTAAAAATGAAACCTACATCTATCTCTGAGCTGTGAAGAATACGTATTAAGGTTATAACAACCAACGAGAATGCACTTTTATGTAGAAATTAATGATTAAATTGGGTCTTCCTGACTAGTGATGTAAATCATGATTTAAATCAAATTCAAATTCACCCTGACACAGGCCAGTTAGAATGCTTTACAAATTACACCCCTTTGGTCACTTTGCCGCACTGTATAGACAAGCCCTCAAACGCATATATTGGTATTGTGAAGAGCTAGGCAATGAGTATCCTCACTCCTCCGTCTATTAAGAAGGTAAGTCTATGATGTATCCTATTCCTTACCTCAACGTGTTGGTGGGGAATCTCTCCTCTCTTCCTGGTGTAAAATACCTATTCTTTGTCAAATATGCTGAAATATTAAGTTTTATTTATTTTAAAAACAGAAAAAGCCTTGTTAACTATTTAAACTGGTAAGGAATGTAATGAAGAGAAAGCAGAAATAAATGCTAAATATGTAGGTGAGCATTTTTTGCTCAGCAGATCTCAAGGGTTCTTCTAAGTAGAGCAGAAGCTATATTCCGCATTGTCAGCTGTCCTGAGGTTGCAGAATATTGCTGGGGAAATAAGAAAATCTTTTCTTGCAACAAGGCAAAAGTATTAGTTCTGGAAGAAATCATAGTTGATTTGCAAGTAGCGTCTATGTTTAATTTTCGCCTTTCTCGGCGATCTTGAGGTTGAATGACAATTAGAAAACGTAAAAGTGACAACTTGCATTGTGACAGAACAGAGACTGGGAAGGGAGATCTTTACCAAACTGGAACTCCAGATTGATCCACTTGAGCGTGACAAAGAGTTTGAATGGAAGCCTAGCTTTCTGGATTGGTGAATATCATGAGCAAAAATTCCAATATTCTTTTATTATTTGATAGAATTTTTTTTTTCAGATTGACAGTGGGTTTACCAAAATGTATAATACTTTGGTATTAATGAATATAAAATAGATACGAAAATCTAGGGTTTTATTTAAATATTGTTCTATTTGTAAGTGTATGTGCTTAATAAAGTAATATGGTTTGCAGCAGTCATTAATGTTGGACTTTTGAGGTGGGAGCATAAAACCTGGTGATGGATAACATTTTGTTAATGTCCATTTAATTTTGTCTTTACATTTGTAAAAAATGTAATTATTATTTTTCTTTCTTGAACTGAAATTCTGTTCCAATTAAGAAAAATATATTCTAAATGGATTTTCACGTGTAAACCATTACATCTGATTAAAGGTGATAAGCGCTGTAAAAGGCAATGTCTTAGAGTATTTGAATAGCTTACGTACTAATTGGTTTTTCAACTGTGCTGTGTCTGGATCACCTGAGACTTTTTATTCATCATCATGTTTTGCTACAAGGTAGAGTATCTTGTTATTTGCTTGTTGCCTTTTGTTAGACAGTTTTCTAAAAATGTATTTTACTTTCTTCTATGTTTTGTTAGTAGCTTGGGCTGGTTTTCTTGATTTCTAAAAGTAGTTTTTTCTGAAGAGTGCAGAGATACATATTTGGTATTAGAAAGGTTTGCTCTTCCGCTTTTATTTCAAAGCAGATAAAATGAGTTTCATAGTCTTGCTGGTGTGTAAGGTTTTATTATAAATTAGAGAAATTTAAGTTTCCCTGAGAAAATGAGATCAAAGATTATTTTATCACCTTTGTACTTTATGTTTAACTTTGAATCTTTTGATTTCTAGATAGGTGTCCAATAAGTACTTATTGTTATGAAACGTACAAGACCTATATTAAATTATCATTATGCTACTTATATATTATACATTTTAAACATTTTTTAATGCTTATATTAAATTTTATTGAAGGGTATTTGGAATATGCAGCATTAACCTCAGCTTTGTTTTCTGCAGAGATTACTCAGAAGATTTATGTAGAACAGTCCATAAGCTCTCATAATAGGTGTCATTAGGAATAAAGAAGAAAACTTTCACCTTAACGGGATTTTCTCTTATGTGCAGCTTGCCCAGTTTAGGCAACGGAAAGCACAATCTGATGGGCAGAGTGCATCCAAGAAGCAGAAAAAAAAGAAAAAGGCATCAAACACCAAAGATGAAGAATCGATACAAGATGGTCCTGATATTGACCGGTCACAGGGTGATGAGACATCTACACACCAAAGAGGAGCAGCTGCTACTGCAGACTTTGCTATAATGAGGACGTTACGCAGTAGAGAACTTATCAGACATGACCAGACGTATACCATTGAAGTAAGTGTTTAGCAGGTCTTAAGGAATTACATTATTTTCTATTTAAAGATGGGCTCTCTTGTATTTTACTAAACTGCAATGAATATGCAAATGAAAATGAGTGGGACATTATTCCCTTGCCTCAACCTCCATAGTGGTTTAGGCCCAGAGCTGGTGACATATTTTCTATGACATGATAATTGAGCTGTAGAATATGAAGCATTTGTTGGCATAGTTGTGTGCATTCCTTAATAAGCTAAAAGCTATATGTATTATTTAAAAGCTTTATAATAATGATGAGTATTACACAGGAGTACTCCCAGAAATTTTTTACATGGTTTGCACAGCTGAACTCCCTAGGGTTATTCCACTTTGGGGCTCTCCACTGCCCCTCTCCTCACCAGCTACCTTATGTAGATATTCGCTCCAGCTCCCTGTACTTGTAGTAGGTCTTGAGGCTGTTGATGAGTGAGTCCTGTGGGCATAGCAGAGGACTGCTGGAAATTGAGTGATGCTGGACAGGCTTCTGGAGGCGGGATCCCTCGTGCGGGAGCTGGCCCCATGGCAGCAACATGGAGAAGCAGTGTTGACTGCCCACCCAGGTTTGGTCCCATGGCTCTTCAGTGAAGGTGGTGCCTTGGGCCCAAAATTGAATGACTGGTGTGACCTAGTGTGAGTGTAGCTGTGTAGATTTGGCCTTGTACCTGAGTCTGAGTGGCTCTGTGACCGACGTGTATCAGGTTTTAACACCACTCACTCAATTTTGGTCCCACTGTCCCCATGTCATGAATAGGCTGTGGGCTTAATCTGAGTGAATCTGTGACCCTCGTGCACCAGGTCACAATACCAGTGACTCGGTTTTGGCCCCGCTGCTCCCTGGGACGATGGAAGGTCTGTGGAGCAAAAACTGAATAGGCAATGGGGCAGCCAGGGCTGTTTCTCCATGCTGCTGCCATGGGGCCAGCTTCTGTATCAGGGCTCCCCTGTCAATGATACACATAGTGTGTGCCATGCCTATAGCTGGATATGCCTCTAGTATTACACTGTTAAAGTTTTAAATAAGTATAATTGTGGTTACTGATAAGGAAAAAAAATGCAAACCTAAGCATTTTTCTGGAATTCATAAAGTAATGTGGCTCTTGCTGTTTAATGGTGACTAGAAATTTATTTTGAAAACATTAATTTGGGTGAGGAATTGGATGGTTCAGGGACTTGGTGATCCACCTTTACTACTTGTTGGAATTGAACCCTGGTCATTAGTGACCCAAAGTGTTTACCATCTAAAGGTTAAAAAATGGCCTATGTGAAATGGATTGGCAGTCGCAGTTCAGTTCTGAGTGGACAAGTTTCCCATAACAAAATTCAGTACTATTGTTATACATCTAGGAACAAGAAATGCAAGCCATGTCTAAAGAACCGACTATGAAAAGGAACTAGGAGTCATAGTTGATAAGCCACTCAACATGAGCGTAGTTCTGTGGCACAAAGGGATAATGTGATCTTTGGATGTATAGATGGGAGAGTAGTAAGCAAGAATAAGGATGTTATTTTTACCTCCATATATGGCATTGATGAGACTGATACTAATATACTGCATACAGGTCTGGTGTCCACTTTTTAAAAAGGATGTTCCAAAATTGGAGAGGATGCAGAAAAGAGATACAAAAAATGATTTGATGGTTTGAGAAAATAGCTTAAAGTGAGAGAGTTAAAGGGATCAATCTGTTTAGTTTATCAAAAATAAGATTTGAGTGGTGACTTGAATACAGTGTATAAATACCATCATAGGGAGAAAATACTGGGTACTAAATGGCTTTTTGATGTTGTGAAGAATGGTATAACAAGAAGCAAATGCTGGAAGCTGAAGTCAGACAAATTCAAACTGGAAATAAGGCACAAATGTTTAACAATGAGGGTGATTAATGACTGGAACCAACTACCAAGGATAGTGGTGAATTCTCCAATGCTTGATGTCCTCAGATCAAGTCTGGATGCTTTTCTCGAAGAAAGGCTTTAGTCAAACACAATTTATTGATAGGGCTCAATACAGTGTCAACTGGGTGAAACTTAAAGGCCTCTGATATACAGATATAGACCTAGATATTTAAGGGTCCCTTATGACCTTAAACTCTGTGAATGTTGGCAGACTGATCTACCAGGTGAAGAAACTGAATGGTGACTGAGCTATCTTTTTAGCTTTGCAGGTGGTTCCTCTGACAGTGGGGCATTTGAACAGCATAGTATTGTAGTTGTTGTGTGGACAAATAACGAACTTCAATTTCTGGAGTTGTCTGTCAGCTAAGAACCAAATATAAACATCTAGGTCATATGAGAAAACAAAAAACAGTGACTATTTATGTCACATTCATTTTCAGTGAACCTTTGATTCCAGCAATTTAGTGTTACTGGACTTTAATTAGTATGATAAGACTGTGAAATTATGCATTTTTTTACTGTGATAAATGTGCCTTTTCTCACCATTCTGACTTAAGTTAACAAAAATCTTTCAATTCATCTTTATTCAGTTTTTAAAAGTGATGGGTTAACCTAGTTATGAAAACAAAACCCAGAACACTGTCTAGAGAAAGGCAATGTATAGACAGCTGCTTGTCAAGTTGACCTATTACACTTCAGCTAATACACCTTGATCCTGACCTGCAAATACCTCCTGCTGTTCCAATCTTGGGCTTTTCTTGAGCAGCCTGCGAATCATGCTACTTGTGTAGTGATTTTGAGATGTGGACAAACATACAGTAGAAAGTAGGGTAAGAATATTTCCTGGTGACTTAATATTTGAATCTATCTATCCTGAAGCAAAAGGCTATGTGTTGTTCTATATTGTGCATTAATGTCAGTGATAAAAGGCAGAATTATAGTTGCTGCTTCATGATACTATAGATAAGATTGTGAAACCCTTCCATTCTGTAAAAACCTTTCTTTTTCCCCAGAGTCATAAATTGTCTAAATTTTTGGAAAATGAGGAAAAAAAATTGGAATACAAGGTCTCAGCAAAGAGACATCTTTATAAACCGTTTTTTATAGAATTCCTTTAAAAAAAAACTTGCACAAGATTTTTTAACATAAATATACATTTTGTAGGTTTGCTGGTTTAATAATCTTTTGTGCTCTTAATTAAAAAAATGGCTTTAATTTAAACATCAGCTGGAATTGTAAGCAATTGTCTAGTCTGATTGTTTTTGATATTTTAGGAAGAAAAAACCTGTTGAACAAAGATGTTTTAAGGTGGTTATTAAATATGCACAGAATCTACATTTTTGTTAATAGATTCATAGATTCCAAGCCCAGAAGGGGCCATTATGACCATCTAGTTCAGGGGTAGGCAACCTATGGCATGGGTGCCAAAGGTGGCACGCAAGCTGATTTTCGGTGGTACTCACACCACCTGGGTCCTGGCCATCAATCCAGGCAGGGTGCTCTGCATTTTCATTTAATTTTAAGTGAAGCTTCTTAAACATTTTAAAAACCTTGTTTATTTTACATACAACCATAGTTTAGTTATATATTATAGACTTCTAGAAAGCGAACTTCTGAAAATGTTAAAATGTATTACTGGCATGCAAAACCTTAAATTAGAGTGGATAAATGAAGACTCGGCACACCACTTCTGAAAGGTTGCCGACCCCTGATCTAGTTTAACCTCCTGTGTAACACAGACTATTGATCTTCCCCAAAATAATTCCTAGAGCATATGTTTTAGGAAAATACCCAATCTTGATTGAAAAATTATCATTAAGGGAGAGAATCCACCACAAAGCTTGGTAAATTGTTCCAGTGGTTATTTATGCCTTGTTTCCAGTCTGAATTTGTCCAGTAATTGAGTCAGATAAAGCCTTTCTCTGCTAGACTGAAGAACCCATTATTAAATATTGTTCCTCAATTCGGTACTTGTAGACTGTAATCGTTCATGTGGCTCTTCTCTGAACCTTCTCCAATTTTGCAATATCTTGAATTGTGGACAATAAATTGGACACAGTATTCCAGCATCACTTGCACCGGTGCCAAATACTGAGAGAAAATAACCTTGCTATCCCTACTCAAGATTCCCCTGTTTATGCCTCTGAGGATCACGTTGGCCCTTTTGGACACAGCATTGCACTGAGAGCTCATGTGCAGAAAATTATCCTCCAAAACCGCAGATCTTTTTCACATGCATATTTAATACATGTGCTAAAAAGATATTTACACTAATATGAGCTATCAGTGTATATAGAGTAACTCATACATCTCTATTTTTTATTCTGATTTACACTTCAGGGCTCTCCTCCACAAAAATGCCAAATCTAATGATCACTAGCTATAAGTTCCCAATACAGTAGAGAGGTGCAAGGTGCAGATTTACTTAGTGTGCTTGTGAAAAGAGATTCAATGAAGAAAAGTGAAGTAGAATGATATGATTGTGGAAAAAACAAGAGAAACTATGCTTACAATTGTAAAGCATAAACCGCAGGTACATAAGCAGGATATTTTCAGGAGGGGTTTCACAACAGTACTCTCAGTTTTGGCTTGCTAACTCTACACTGGGAGAAGAAGCAGAATGTATAACTTCTTTGGCTCCCCTCCCTTTTTATCAATGGCCAAAAAGGTCTTCAATAAACTCCTCCTCCCACTCCTGCATTCATTAAGAATGAGTTAGCCTGTGAGTCAAAGAGACTAAACTACAAATTTCCAATTCAAACCTTAGCACTGCCAAAATTGTCTTGTATATTTTGTCAACTATTGTGGACTCCTTTTTAAATGCAGTCATACCCCTGAACTAGACATTTCAGAGTAGCGATGCAAAAGGTTAACCAATAAGCAGTGATGTTAAAGCACTGCCACGGCTGTATTTTACATTCACCCCTGAGAATAATGGGATAGGGGAGCTGTTATGCAGGGAGAAGAGGGAAGGATTTAAACTGTTGGAATAATAAAGGCAGTATGTCCACACTTATATAGTAGTACAGAGAAAACTTCCTAACCAAATTCTTGTGGAAGAATGTTATAAGTACTGTGACGGAGTCAGACCAGAAGGATATAGGAGAGTGCTGGAAGGCAGGTATATTAGTCTCAGGATGTGCAGGTCCCTGTTCCCTGGATACAAAGGCTACTCCAGGCCAATCAAGACACCTGGGGCCAATTAAGAACCTTCTAGAAAGGAGTAGAAACAGCTATCCTAATTGGGACACCTGAAGCCAATCAGGGACTGGCTGAAACCAGATAAAAACCTCCCAGTTAGTCAGGTGGGGGTGGGTGTCAGGAGCTGTGGAAGGAAGTTATGCTGTTGGTGAGACTGAGTGTTGGACAACATAACGTACTGAAGGAAGGAGGCCCTGAGGTAAGGGTGAAGTGGAGTTTGAAGAAGCGGGGACTGCTGTGGGGAAGTAGCCCAGGGAATTGTATTGTGTTTTGTGCCTAAAAGGTCAGCCATCTTAGCTGATACTATTAGGGTCCCTGGGCTGGAGTCCGGAGTAGAGGGCGGGCCCGGGCTCCCCACTTTTCCATCTTCCATACTGGCCTGTGATGAAGGTAACTCACTAGGCGGTGACTCTTGCCAATTATACTGAGAAAGGGAGGTCACTCTGGGGCCTAGATGAGTTTCTGAGGCCTCTAAATCTGCCAGGAAGCACAGGACCCACAAGTACAGACTTGGAGCTTTGTCACAGTACATGTTCTACAGTATTGCTGTGGAGAGTTACTATCATTCTGAGTGAGATGACATAAGTACTCTTTTAATCCACATTAGCCTATGCTAAATTGAATAGAGGTTAAAATTACTTTAAAGAAAAGTTAATAACAACAACAACAAACTTTATATGAAAGCTTTTGAAAACTTTTTTGGTGGTTGTAACTCAAATTTGTAGAACGTTGTCATCACTGTTCATTAATAATCTGAATCTTGCTAATTATTCAGTTCTAGTTCTTTCCAAAAAGACCACTGAATTCCACCTTAATGAAGTTGCTATTAAATGCAGAACTTCTTTTGCTGCATTCCACTTATTCTCAATCAGGACCATGTTAGTCAAGCTTAATGAGACGTGCTTTGGAAGTTCAGCAATTATCTTCAAACTTTAATCTTTTAATATAGTATCTGTAATGGAGTTAAAAAGCCAAAATAGATTGTTATGCATCTTGTTCTTTCCTGTTTAGTGCTGTAAGTATACTGATAGACAAACTAAATTATGATAATCCAACTAGAGTTTGCTCGGTTGGAGGAGTAGCCCAAATAGTGGCCAGGTTCAGGTTAATCTCTCCAACTGAGATTTACAAGGCATTTTCTTAGAGCTGTCTGCTCTTTCACCCGACATTACTGTCTTGACACAACATCCTGTAAAGATCTACGGCAAGATTACTGGAACATTACAAGGGATTATTTTCTAGCTGAATTTCCAATTCTTTCTTACTCCACCTTTGTAGTAGGATATGTCTTTGATTTTTGCTTTTGTGCTACAAAATATATTCAGTAATTGGTGTATGTTGCATTTTTAGGTGTCATGACTGGACTCTCTTTGTTCTTCTTCTACTATTTCTGTAGATAAAATAAATCACAGGTTTCTGTGATTTTTCTGATTTGAGTTTTCCTTGTCAGCAAGTGGAACTAGAATCTCTAATTTAAAAAAAAATTAAAACAGAGTCGTGAAGAAACCCTTGTTCTTGATGGAGACCACAGCAGATGGAATCAAAGTGTTTCTGTTTCTTTTCTTCATGGGTTCCTTTTCGTAGATAGAATGGATCTATTCAAAGGACTGAAACTTTTGTTTCCCTTTCTTGGTTATATCATCAGAATTGTAACTAGGACCATTTTGTTTTCTTTATTGTTCAGCATTTGCAGGGCTACTTCAGTTTATAGGCTTTCTTGCTCTTTTCCTGGGAAGATTTCACAAGACGTCTAATTCCCTTTCTTTTAGGATTAAAAGGGTGTCTAATCCCTCTGATTACCAAAATTTACTAGAAAAACTCACCAGAACCTTTCACCTGAAGAAGACTGTGGTTTTTGAAAGGCACAGATAGTCATTAATAATCTTTAACAGTCATGTTAGAGTGGCTCCCCTGAGAGAAGTTTGTAGCAATCTGACAGGCATAATTTCTCCTCGGAGCCAGTTTAAGAAAGGTGGGGGGAGGGGAGAGGAGTGTCTGTTTTTGCTAGTCCTGAAGATTACTACTGCTTTTATTATTGTAACTGATAAGAAACAACAATCCCTCTTTTCCCATCCATTGTGTGTGTCACCTGAATTTAATCTGTAATATCCTAAAATCATAGTTGCTATTCCTTTAGCTGAGAAAAGTTATCTCCCTGCTTGGAAAGTGAGCGATATGGACAGGGACTCTAACCCTGATTTCTTGTATATAGTATAATTTAAATCTTTGGGCTTGCCATAGGTTTGTTTCCTTATCACAAAGATAGTGATATGCTCTATTGTTTAGTAATGTATTTGTGGTTAGTTACTTTTTTTTAATACTTTAAAAACTCTGATATCTTCCAAGATCAGCCCCACATGCTTGCCAGGATTTTGGACCTACCTTATACAGCAAGCCCCTTTGTTTTAAACAAATCAAAACAAAATAAAGTTGGAGCAGTAGCTCTCGATTGTGCTTTTCTCAAGACAAATGTCTGCTTAGTAAACTGTCTTAGGAATAGACAAAAGAATTATATCTTCTGGCCAAGCCAAATTTTATCCCAGTTTTCCATATTTTATTTCTATAGCTTTCTCTAAATTCCTACAAGGTTAGTACCTGAGATCTGCAGCATCTTACTAGGTAGTTCAAGTTTTTAATTTTTAAGTTCAATTACTTCTGACATGAAAAGATTTCACCTTTGCTAACTCACTTTTCAAAATACATGATGTCAAGTTAGAGGCAACATAACTCTTCAGTATTAATAAAAGAAAATACAATGTGAATATCATTCAGATAGTGTACGCTATAACTTCAAAATGTATAATATAGCTGCTAAATCAGGGATGGGAAAACCTTTCGGCTTGAGGGCCACATTTGGGTATGGAAATTGTATGGTGGGCCACAAATGCTCACGAAATTGGGAGGTGGGATGTGGGTGGGAGTGAGGGCTCTGGGTGGGAGTGAGGGCTCCGGCTGGGGGTGTGGGCTCTGGGGTAGGGCCTGAAATGAGGAGTTCATGGTGTGGGAGGCAGTTCTGGCAGGGGTATGGATGAGAGGGTGAGGGCTCTGGGGTGCAGGAAGGTGGGACCAAGGGGTTCGGAAGACGGGAGGGGGATCAGGGCAGGGGCAAGGGGATGTGGCATGGGAGGGGATCCAGGTGACTTTTATTTCAAGCAGTTCCCAGAAGCAGTGGCATGTCCCCGCTTTGGCTCCTACACAGAGGCATGGCCAGGCGGCTCTGTGCACTGCCCCATCTGTAGGTGCTGTCCATGGTATAAAAGATTGTGACCGTTTCTACTGATTTATCTCAGTCCTAACATCCAAGATCCACAGAGACTCCAAGGGCTCCACAGTGGGATAGAATAATCTTAACAGAATCAAAGGCCTATTTCACAAGTGACACAGATAACACTGCTCTACAGCCAAAATGCTTCTGAAATAAATGTAGTCAAACTTTACTAATTCTGGGTCACTGAGAACGAAAATGATGCTTAAAATTGTTGATTGGCTCTAGCTTTCAAGATATGCTGTTGGGTCAGTATATACGACCCTTGACATGGGAATGGCGGCGGATAAGTGAGTTAAAAAGGGAAGGGATCTCAATTTAAACCAGAAATGACTAAAATACATCTTTGACTGGAGCTATGAATAAATCTATGACTGGGTTTGGACAGTACTTGCTTTTTAGGCAAAACAATGAATGATGCAATCTGAAGCTGGTATTGCGTCATACGTGATATGAATTGCATCATGTTATTCCTAGAAGTCATGGATGATGCAATCATAACGAAGCTTACATCACTCTGCTGAACAAATTGCCGTATATCAGCTCTAGAAATCATACAGTGTCATGCTCTCTTATTTGTCAGTGTTTGATTTTGCAAAGGGACACATTTCTGTTTAGCCAAAGTGAGCAGAGATGCCTCGTACTTGTGTGAACAGTGCAGATAACTTCTGCTATGTTTGTGGTGAAGTGACTTTTGCATCACAAAAGCGCAGTATAACCGCTATGGTTAAGAAAGCCTATCACCTTTATTTTGGCTGCAAAATTGGAGATCAGGACAAGAGGTGGGCCCCACACATATGCTGCAACACTTGTGCAACAAATCTTCGCCAGTGGTTGAACAGGAAAAGGAAATCTATGCCTTTTGCAGTGCCAATGATTTGGAGAGAGCCAACAGATCAGACCAGCAATTGTTACTTCTGCATGGTGCCTCCAGTTGGGAAAGGTGTGTCAAAGAAGAAAAAGTGGACTGTGCATTATCCAAACATTCCATCAGCTATACGCCCAATACCCCACGGAGAAGGACTGCCGGTTCCTGATGCACCAGAATCATTCTCACTTGAGTCAGATGAGGAAGAGGATGAAACTTCTGGTCCTGAACCATCAATGTCACAGGACCCACATTTTCTCCCATCCTCCTCCTCTGAACCACACCTCGTAACATAAGCTGAACTGAATGACCTTGTTAGGGATTTGGAACTACCCAAGAGTAAGGCTTGTTGGGCTCCAGACTACAGCAGTGGAATCTCCTGGCAGGTGATGTTAGGGTTTCCATGTTCCGTGACCGTCAAAAGGATCTCGTCCCATTCTTCTTCATGGAAGGTGATCTTGTAGCCTGCAACAACATCGATGGTGTGATGGCAGCCCTCAACATGGTTCAGGATCCAGATGAGTGGAGACTTTTCATTGATTCATCGAAGACGAGTCTTAAAGCTGTTTTGCTGCATAATGGCAATGTTTTGCCATCAATTCCAGTTGGTCATGCAGTCCATATGAAGGAAACCTATGACAACATGAAATAACTTTTGAGGTGCATAAACTATGACCAACATCAGTGGCAGTTTTGTGGCGATTTGAAGGTTGTTGCTCTCTTGCTTGGTGTGCAGACTGGATACACAAAGTACTGCTGTTTCCTCTGCGAATGGGATAGTTGTGCAAGAGATTCCCACTACATCAAGAAAGATTGGCCACTCCGACATTGGAGCCTGGGAGGAAAAGTGTTCAGCATCCACCACTTGTTGAATCAAGGAAGATTTTGTTACCACCCTTACACATCAAGCTGGGTCTGATGAAGAACTTTGTCAAGGCCATTGACAAAACACAAGCAGCTTTCAAGTACCTCCTTGGAAAATTTCCAAGGTTAAGTGAAGCTAAGATAAAGGAAGGTGTCTTTGTTGGTCCTCAGATTCGTGAACTTCTTCGAGATGATGCATTTGACCATGCACTGCGTGGAAAAGGCAAGGAAAAGACGGCATGGAAAGCCTTCCAGTCAGTGGCAATACATTTTCTCGGAAACAACAAGGCAGACAACTACAGGTTGTTGGTGGAAAACCTCCTCAAGGCATACAAAAGCCTTGGTTGCAACATGTCACTAAAGATACATTTTTTGCACTCTCATCTAGATTTTCTTCCACCGAACTGCGGAGCAGTGAGCGACGAACACTGCGAGCGATTTCACCAGGTCATTGCAACAATGGAGATACGCTATCAGGGCAAATGGAGCCCATCAATGCTTGCAGACTATTGCTGGACAGTGACAAGAGATGCTCCATTTAATGAATACAAGAGATAAGCCAAGAAGCGCCGAGTAGACACTGAATAGGACTAAACTATGTACATAATAGTTTTTTGCCTTTTGTTTCATAATACATTTTATTTATATAAATTTATATTAACTTTATTTATATAACTTATATAATCTTTTGCTGATTTTTAAAGTGTTACATAAACAGGACAGGTGAAATATTATCATGTAGAGCAACCATAAACACATGAAAAGACCTAGGTTTACAATTTATGATTAAAACTCTACTATCTACACAATATACATAGACATAAAATGTAAAAACTTAAATATCTTAGAAACAGTAGCCAATCAATTGTTTTAAAATGCCATATTTGAATTCAGCACATCAAAATACATAATAAATATCACATTTTATCTCTGAAGCAGACCACTTCTGAAAAATTGTAGACAGCTTATAAGCTGTCCACTGCTACAGAGAAGTCTGTAACTTTCTCCTCCTATCATAGGCAGCACTTGATAATAGGAGTTTCTTGTTGTTTATAGTGCCTGAAGTGTGCTAGCATAGGTACCTCATGGTACAAATATAAAACAATTGGTTTTCCCCCAGAGGTCCTACAGCCTAGAGTTTAGACAAGATATGAATGAGAGCACCCAGAAAGTGGGAGACCATCCAGAGGAAGAGAAGAACAAGAGTTACAGAAATACAGCACTATCAGAGTCAAAGTCTGTGTATATATTTACGTGTATGTATAATTTTGTTGTCCCTTTTTTGCACAAATGCGAAATTTTGAGGGTCTTAGAAGCTGTTTCTGTTAGAGGGAGAGATTAATGATGGGGTCATGTATTTCTTTGATGTAATTCTGCTCACTTACGAAGAGTGTACATAAAGTCCTGATCCCCTGAATGCAAGCAGGAATCAAATAGCAGGAGATTGTTTATTTGCTCATAGTTCGAAGCCTCTTTCCAGATGGCACTCTACCCAAAACTTGCTATTTTAGCTTTTTCTCAAGATCACGCTGTAAGGGCTTCTCTGGTGGTCTCTGGAGCTTCTTTTCTGTCTTTATATGCTTCTGTGGTGATTTGGTTGCTTCTCTCCATGCACACACACAGCTCCCTCAAACAATACCCAGCTCCCCTGTGTTTGTGTTCAGACATTATGGCTCTAATCTTGCATGTGGCATGTATTTTGAGCAGTGCCTCCTGTCGTTGCAGCTATCTATTCTATTTTACATGTATCTTGAATGAAAAGCAGCTATTACACCCACTAGTTTCAAAGAGGTTTCACCTAATCCTGCAGTATAAGAACATAGAGGTGCAGGGTCTTTCAAAAAATTTACTATGACTATTTAAAAGACTGTGTTAATTGTTTATAGACTAAGCCAATTTTGTTGTTGGAAAAGATAGAAAGGTGAAAGTAGGAGAGGATGAAGAGAGAGTGAAGCTTGTGGAGAGGATTGGCATAAGGGAGGAAATGGGGAAACATTACTGGTAAAGATCACAGTTACACAGGGGCATGGTGAGGCAGGTAGAAAAAATAATTGGTGGCTGCCAACTATTGGATTAGTAAGTCCAAAGTGGTGGGTCCTGAGGAGTTTTGGAATTGAGAGGGGCAGTAATGTTGGACAAGGAAGGACAGAGAGAGTAACAACACTGATAGGAGACAGTTCTCAGAGGAATGAGGGAGAGAGGGGAGAACTAAGAACATGGGAAGGAGAGTAGAAACTAAAACAACAGAGAAATAGGGAGCCAACACAGGGAATGGTATGGTATTTTCCAACTTTTTATGCTTTCTGTTTATATAAATGCATCTTACTTCTGTGTGTTCCATTCCATGCATCTGATGAAGTGGGCAATAGTCCACGAAAGCTTATGGTAAAATAAACTGGTTAGTCTCTAAGGTGCCACAAGTATTCCTCGTTTTCTTTACGGATACAGACTAACATGACTGCTAATCTTAAACCTAACACAGGGAAAGCATTTGGAAGGTGAGAGAAAGTTAGTGAATGTCTGCAGTATTAATACCACCCAAACAACTCGACTGAAGGAAAAAATTTGTAAGGAGAAGAAAAGAAATGCTTAGATGTCTAGTAAATAGGAAGATAAAAGAAAGATGAGAAGGAAAAGTGATGTAAAAGAAAATGAAGTATAATAAAAATATGTGAGAGAGTAAGTCAGGCTATTCTGTAGCAGCTGCCCCAGCAAATTAGTTTTATGTTGAAGGGCAGAGGACTGTTTGCTTATTAAAGAACTCTGTTTGAAAATAGTTTGTCTAATAAAATTAATTTTCATCGGAGAAAAGAGTAGGTACCCAATGACATACAGGAAAAACTGAATCCAACACGCACTGTCTGTACACAGGGATTCCAAAATTGTTATATCTTTCAGCCTACACAGACAATCTCTGGATTGAAGGCATACATTCTTGTATATAAATACTAACATAACTCAATGAGGGGATCATGAAATCATCTATATTGTACTCTCTGCAACAATAGAAAGTTTACTTTTGGTTTGACTAGATTTAAAAGATTAAGTTCTGTATCACTGAAGAAAAGGGAAGCTGAAACTGAACTATTTAAAAATTAATAAAAGTTAAAGTAAAAATATCAGCAATCTCAGGTTCAAAATTTCCTATCCCATGCTTGGAATTTCTTGCCTATGTGAAAAAGAGAAGGACCCAAAGATAGAGAAAATTCAGAATCTGAAAAACAAATTACCTCATAAAAGACCTAAGGTCAAATTCTGCAGTGTCTTAACTCCATGCAGCTCCATTCATTTTAAATCTGATTTGAAGTCAGTTGGTTTGTTTTGTGTATAAATTAGCATAGAATTTGTTCATTTTAATTGGAATGGTAATAGAAAAAGGAACTAAGAAAGACAAAAATCTGCATAATTAACAGTCAGCACTTTGTGTTCATCAATTCATACAAGCACTCATGTAAGGAAGGTAAGGAGGAGGAAAACAAATCGCAAAATGCCTTAGGAGGAGCCAGAGGTGTAATTTCCAGCTTTGGTAGAGTCATGTGGGTAGCTTTGATTAAGCCAGCATGCTGAAAATAGAAGTGTAGCCATAGTGGGCCAGTGGTAGGATGGGCTAGATGCATGAGTAAGTACCTAGGATTCCGAGCAGGATTGTATTCTGGATAACTAGTCCATCCTGCTCCCTGAAGCTACATTGCTTTTTTTAGTGCACTAGATCAGTCAAAGTTAGTACACATATGTCTACTTGAGCTGGAAGTTACACCTCCAGCTCAAGTGCAGATGTACCCTTAGTGTATAAGGAATTCATATGAGCTTTAAAAATGAAATACGTAAATTGGTTGACTTATTTAAGATCAGAGCTGGCCAAAATTTGGAATTTCTGGTTTGTGTTCCTGTGAACTAGGGTTCTAAAATTTTTAATTTCAGAAAAACTGAAACAAACTGAAACTATACAAAAAGTCCTTTCATAACCTTGGACCCAGATGTAGGGGTGGGGGGATCCTGTTTCTGGATATTCTACAGGACATAGATGATATAACATGCAAAAATTCAGACTTGGAATGTAAGTGAGGAATTGTAAACCTGAAACAAATTGCATAGATATAGGGAGTGAGAAAGCAAAAAATAGTTTAATGTATATCACCCTAGTCAAATGATTTTATTGTTATTAGCCAATGATTTGTTTAAGAGAAAAGCCATGCTTCCTTTAAAACTGAATCCTGAGGGTTCAATCAGATAAAATATATAGAAATTGGTGATGCCTATTGACTGATAAATATTGGAAATACAGCAATGGGATAAAATGTAAAGAAAGGGGACAATACAGCCTTATTGAGAACTTTTGTTTTCAAGTGTGTGAGCAGGCTTTGATCAGCTGTAGAAAATGGAATACAACTGCTTAGACCCACAAAATATAAGATGAATATTTGCAAATTGTTGCCTGTTCTGAATACTACCTACAGAGATTGAGTCAGCAAGAAAATAAAACAATAGATATGTTATTAAGGTTTGGTTCAAAGCCCACTGAAGTCAATAAGAATCTTTCCACTGATTTCCGTGGTCTTTGGATCAGGCCCTTAAAGCAGAATACATACCCAAAGAGGTTTAATTTGAGCTCTTCTGGCCAGCATTTTGCAGTTAACGTCAGACAAATCTCTTGGCAAAACAGTTCAATCGATTTATCCAAGCTACCAGAAGTACCACCTATCTGAAAAACAAAACTATGTGGGCATCATCTTGTAACCTTGAAGCCATCCACAGTAGTCTACCTGGACGGAAGAGAGAGCATGTGCCTTCAATTATCAACTTGGCCACAACAGTGCAGAGCTGTTAGGATATGTAAATATCTGGGGTCCAGAAGGATATCACCATTATTGCCACAGAATATGTGTATTTGTTACAATCAGTGATGTGTACACACTGAAAATACACCAAGGATGTCAAGTTATCAGTCTTTTCTGGGAGTGAACCTGCTAGAACTAAAAGTTGCAGGGATATGGAGTGTATATTGTACAGGTGAAAAGTAAAACTGAACCACAGAAACATACAGTTCAGTGTGATATTTTCTCCCTCTAGCTTAGAGTCAGTTAATCTGAGACGTCTTTTGTTGCTATGACAAGAGTAGGACGTGATCTGTTTGTCTATCACTGCTGGTGCCGCAAATCAATTGGAAGCCTTCCTAAATCAATGTGAAAGAAGTAAAATGAAAAGGCTGCTTTCATGCTGTATTACAAGTGCTGATAGTCATTAAGGTCTGGGTGGTCTCAGTCAACAGGGAACCTCTCAGTTTGTATGTCACACTTCTCTTCAAATGTACAGTCAATGGACGCTTACGTTCTGCCTAAAAAAGGGTGGGACAGAGGCAAATGAATTAAGAAATTATTTGCAGGTACTGCACATCTAAACTGGGAGGGAGAACCCATGTAGAATATCTCTCAACCGTGGACATTTAAGAATAAACACTCCATCTTCTGAATGCATTGGGGACACAGTAGTCTGAACTCTAATATCAGAACAAATGATCTAATAAAGTATTATTGGGCTACTAAGACTAATCCTGGCCAGGCAGGGAGTTTTCTTCAGTTCCATTGTTAGTCCTGCACCCTCACTCATCAGCCAGATGTGTGGGAGCCATCTCCAGGCAAGAACTGCTCAGCAGTACTGGGGTTCATCTTTCTCCTTGTAGTCCTGGCTGGGGTTCTCTGCTCCACAAGGCCTGGACTGCAGCCTCCCTCATACCTTGGTGTCTTGGGGCACCTTGGCTATCCAGGGAGCCCCCTGCAGCCAAGCTGTCAGTGCTGGGAGCCCCCTGCAGTCCACTGTCAACACTGCCCTAAACTCAGCCCCAACCACCACACACACATTTAATTTCCAGCAAAGGTAAAAATAAAAATAGTTAAAAATAAAAAAGTTGTTATAATTTATATGACAAAAAGCTTGGGAAAAAAGTGTGAGTTAAAGGTGCTGGAGTGGCTACTTTAACTTACATAATCATGACAAATTAGAAGGTTGAGCCAAAAGGAATCTGATGAGGACAAGTACAGAGTCCTGCACTTAGGACAGAAGAATCCCATGCACTGCTACAGACTAGGGACCAAATAGCTAGGCATCAGTTCTGCAGAAAAGGATGTTACAGTGGACAAGAAACTGGATATGAGTCAACAGTGTGCCCTTGTTGCCAAGAAGGTTAGCGACATTTTGGGTTGCATAAGTAGGGGCATTGACAGGAGATCAAGGGATGTGATCATTCCCTTCTATTTGACATTGGTAAAGCCTCATCTGGAGTACTGTGCCCATTTATGGGCCCCACACTACAAGAAGGATCTGGAAAAATTGGAAAGAGTCCAGCAGAGGCCAACAAAAATGGTTAGGAGGCTGGAGCATATGACTTATGAGGAGAGGCTGAGCAAATTGGGATTGTTTAGTCTACTGAAGAGAAGAATGAGCGGGGATTTGATAGCTGCTTTCAACTACCTGAAAGGGGGTTCCAAAGAGGATGGATCTCGACTGTTCTCAGTGGTACCAGATGACAGAACAAGGAGTAATGGTCTCAAGTTGCAGTGAGGGAAGTTTAGGTTGGATATTAGGAACAACTTTTTCACTAGGAGGATGGTGAAGCACTGGACTGGGTTGCCTAGGGAGGTGATTGAATCTCCTTCCTTAAAGGTTTTGAAAGTCAGGCTTGATAAAGCCTTGGGTGGGATGATTTATTTGGGGACTGGTCCTGCTTTGAGCAGGGGATTGGACTAGATGACCTCCTGAGGTCCCTTCCATCCCTAATATTCTATGATGATTGAGTAAACACCAGCTCTTTGCCATATCCCCTCTCTCTTCCAATAATTCCATGAAGTTTTACTACCAAAGTTAATGTTGACTGGATCAGCATTTGTTTAGAAGGTTTCCCTTGGCATTGTGGAATACCAGCTGGGAGATGTCTGATCCAGTGGCTTTCTGTACATTTTCTGGCTGCACAACTACTATAGGAAGCTGGGAAGGCATGTTGTCCAGAATTCAGGCACACTCCCATATTCAAGTACTTTTGATTACCAGACCCTTTAGTCATTCCCCAAGAATATAAACATGACCTTCTAAAGTAGTAGTTCACTGGAAACTCCACAAGGGAAACCTTGCCAAAATGACTGGTTCTAGGAAGGTATTAATATAAATTTCACTTAATGGGAATGTATTTGACAGATGCCAAGTATTTGACAGGTTTTTAGATATGTTTTAAGTAATATTAAATCATGGCCTTTTAATTCATAATTTACCAAATAAGGTTAAATTGAGAAGAAAGAAAAATAAAAAATGATAAAAGCAGTGAATTTCATGTTTATTATTTAGAATAGATGAAATCATCTTATCTTCAGACTGTTATGTTCATATATTTATTCAAATATTTTTCTAAAACAAGTTTATATAGTAAAGAAAATCTACAAATTAACAGCTGAGTTGCATAAAGTTTTTGTAAATAGTAGGATGGAACTCAGATTCCTATTGACTGTTTTCAAGTTTATCGCATTCTTTTCTCTTAAATGGCATAAATGCTTAATTGTGATAATAGGCTGTCCTCTGGAATGTCCCAGTTAAGGGAATTCTACAATGCTTATTTCAGTTCTGAATGGCTAACTTTAATATTATTTTAATCTCTACAATATGTGCAGAATTTAAAAACACCTTTTTGGTTTCTGTTTGAAACTTCAGTTTATAGATTCATTACAATACTTATTTTTAAGGTGGATCCTTTTGGTCTATATAACCCTATTGGTTTTATAAGTTGTAGATCCCCACAATACAGGATAGTTTAGATATCACAGCGGTCCTTTTTGGTCTTTGAATCTATGAATAAATATTCATATTTTTAAAAAAGTTTTATTTACTCTTTAAATATAAGGTTTTCAATTTTGTTATTTCTTTGTGAAGTTATATATTTTATTTACATATTGAAATCTATAAAAAGCATGGCATTTGAATAACAAAAAAATGAAGGGTTCCAGTACACCTCTCGAGATTTTCAAGCACAAATGGCAATTCAGCACCATTCAGAGTCAATGGCATCTAACTGCTATTTGTCTTTGAAAATCTCCCTGATACTATTTAATTACATGGGGTCTGATCTAACACCCCTTTAAGTAAATGGAAAGGCTCTAACTGACTTAAGAATGCTAGACATGTCCCCTTCCACCATTTTTGCCTATACAGAAAAGTTTTTAAGTGTACCCTTATATCATTTAGCTTTGGGAAAGATAAGTAGTATTTTTTAACATGCCAATTGTGGATTTCATGTGAATACCTTTGAAGTTTGTTGTAGAGATAACCCTTTAGATGTTGAAACTTATACTGATGCTTTGTTTCAGTTGATAATCACGTTTGGTCATAAATCTGGGCAATAAATCATTCATTGGGCATATTTGTTACCCTCAGAATTGAAGTCCTATTCCTACAATTGCTTAAATGCATGTGGATCTGATTGCAGGATTTGAGCCTACATACCTTCAGCACTCATTTATTTCAGTGGAAATTGAAGGTGTTCACTGCTTTGCATAATCATATCTGTGGCTGGAGCAATACTAGAAACTTTTGCATGTATAGTAATGCGACTTCTGTCAGAACTGCTTATTTTTTTGCAGAGAGACTGGTATTGGCTGTATTGGCAAAAGCACTTTTTTGTCTATATAAACTGCATCTCCATTAGGAGGGTGTGCTATATGTATAGACAAGGACTCAGTGAGCTGGGAATGACTTTCATTTTGTAAATTCTAATGGATAACATGAGTATTTTAACTAGATATGCTTCATCAGGCGGCTTTAACTACTGTCCAAATACACAAAAATAGATAGATATTATGTTTAATGTTCTGAAGTCTGTTAACATAGTAAATATTTTTATTCTCCTCTTATTTTAGCCAGACAGTGAAATTTCCACTACAGCAGATGATTATAGTTCTGAGGTAAGAATGAAGTAACATTTGACATTTTTAATGTGTCACATTTAAACATTGTGCAATAGTTTTAAATATTTTGTTTGTTTAAAAAAAAGAGAAAGGAAGTATTAGCTTGAAAATGTTATAAATAACATGAACATACAATTTTTTTTTAGCAATCACAATTAAATAAGCAGCATGCCAGATAAATAACAGGATAAATTCTATACCTAATAAAGTGGTAGGTTTGTAAGCCAGCGTAATGGTTTCTTCACTACAACTGCACTTTAATGGTAATGTTCAGAGTTCTGGTTATGCAATGATTTTCCTATGTTAATTTTCCGTGGAGAATTAAGCGCCAAGTTCAGTGATTATCTTTAACTGGTAAGTAAAATGGAAACTACTTGTTCAGAAAATTAGTTAATTATAGAAAGAAATAGCTTGAAATAATTTGATCCTGTTCACATTGAAGTCATTGTCATCTAGCCATTGAGAGCAGGATTAGGCCTTTAGAGCGTTATTAATATGCTATTAATTTTCTTATCTCTTGAGGATTCCTCAAAAACTATGATAGTTTCTTTAATCAGTTCCTAGAGTTTATAATTAAATGTGCTACTTTGTATTTATGGTGAGCCTTGCAACATATACTATTATCCCAGCCAATTTCCAACAATTTCCAGCTCTAACTTTCAGTTAGCATGAGCAGAAAAATTGTAATATTGTCAATATGAGAACAATAAATTTGATTCAATAAATTAGCTAGCATGTGTTATATTACACATATAAAAGCTATGTTAAAATATCATTAAGGTTGCAAAGCTAGTTGCTGAAAAGTTAGAAAATACCAGAATATAGGGTGCCTGTGCAACCTTAATTTGGGCCCCTTATACATACGCATTATGAGAGTCTTTAATTACATGCTCACATGCTGTCTTTTCCCAGGACCCCTATCTTATTCAGTGCTCATTAAATCAGCAGCTATTCAGTATTTTGTTTTATCTTGATTGTTCAATGCTTTATTGCCTTATGTATTGCACACAGTTCAAACCCTGCTCTGAATACAGTTATTAATTTCCTCAGAGGCTGTTCCATGGCACTCATCACTATAGTATTTGAGTGCTTCACAAACATTAATTAACTTATCTTAACATCATTGCTGTTAGGTGACAGGCTATTATTATTCCCATTTTACAGATGGGGAACTGAAGAACAGAGAGATTAAAGTAAAAAGTGTCCACTAATTTTAGGTGCTCAGTCTGAAATGCCTACAACCTGATTTTTTCAGTGTACTTAGCTTCATATAGCACTTTAAATGTCGATGGCCCTGCTCCCAGTAACTTCAGTTTGCAGATGTGAACGTCTGCCAATATTGATATTATAAATCTGTGTTCATGGAATATAATGGAGCAATAAAAGTGAAATAATTCCTGAATAAAATGTATATATTAATCCTCGTGTTGGAATAAAGAACATTTTAAAATAAATAAATATGAATTGTTTTAAAGATGTGGAATAAAAATACATTACTTATTCCAGATGCTTTTATATAAACTCATATATAACGAAATTAAGGGATTTGTTTTTTTGTTTTCTGACCTGAAGGTTTCTTGTCAGTCAATAATATGTTGTTCTTTTATATATTAAAATTTTTCCTACATTGCCAATGCTCCTTTGACATGTAAACTTGATCATTTATATTGAATAATTTTTTAGCTTCTAAACAAATCTTTCCAATAGCATTGAAATAGCTCCATATAGAAGATTGATGCTACAGTTTGTGTGGTAGCATGTCAGGAGTTCTGAGGTCTATAGGATCTTCTTTATGGAGCTTGATGGTGATAGCTATACTGTACATCAGGGTCGGCAACATATGGCACGCGGGCCACTTTTCCCCTGGCATGCGGCAGAGAGCTCAGTCTGCTGCTGCTTTGGGGTTTCCCCGGCTGGCCCCTACCAGCTGGGGTCCCACTGCCAGCCGCACTCAGCTCCCGCTGCCGCTTTGGGGTTCCCCCTGCTGGCCCCTTGCCAGCTGGGGTCCCCACCTGCCCCACTCAACGCCTTCACCCAGGCTGGCAGTGGGCTGAGACCCCGGCTGGCAGGAGCCTGCGGGGGAAACCCCAAAGTGGGAGCGGACTGAGCCCCCTCAGACCCTCCCCTTCTGCCCGAAGCCCCGCCCCTTCCGGACTGGCACACACAGTCTTAAATTTTGCTGAATAAATGAAGATTGGCACACCACCTCTGAAAGGTTGCCGACTTCTGCTGTACATTATAGTGCAATGGCTCAAAAAAATTGTGCTGACCTCTGGTGGCAGTAGTCATGAATTACGATATTCAGTGGTGCTGCTTGGTTAGTTTTGTGGCATTTAAGTCTACCTTTGCTTAAATAAATATGCATTGTGTTTGCTAAAACAATATAAAGTATAAATTAAAGCATATTTGCCTTTACACAGTAGATTATAAGAAATTTAAAAGAGATTTTATGTTTGGGGAATATTTCTTGTGAAAGATAATGAAAAAAGGAAAATTCAGAACTAAGATTAAAGATTTCCAGGATCTCCAAAGATGGATGATTTCATTTATTATATGCTGCAGTACTTAGGCAGCCCAGTGTGATTTAAGAACATTTCAGCCTTAAAAGTGCATTCCAAAACTTTAGAAGTATTGATTTGGAATCTTACAATTTAATTTCTAATCAATTATATATATGAACTTAGTTGCCAGTATTGTAGGGAGCTCTGTGTAGGCAATCGAATATGCCCACATGGAAACCACAATGAGCCTATCCACAGGCATTGAATCGTTTGCAGGATTGTGGCCTTAAAAATTACAAATTAATTTAAAACCTATTTTAAAACAAGATATTTCAAAATCAGAGTTTGCACATTCCTGTAGTTGTCTGCCAGCTTTCCTAAGGCCAATACTCTTCTGTGTCTACAATTTTGCCTGTTTGGCACCCACCAGATCTCTTCAGCTTCTATGCTTCATTGTTCTCAGTCTACACTTTGATATGCAAAGTGAAATTTATTAAAAATATTGTTAGGGTTCACCTTGCACCATGCCAAAAGAGAAAAAGTATACACTGCTACCTCAATAACGCGGTCCTCGGGAACCAAAAAATTGTACCGCAGTATGGGTGAAACCGCATTATATCGAAGCCAGACACACTGATGCGCTGATCCACTGGAGCGCGCAGCAACATCCCCTGGACCGCTCCTTTACCGCGTTATATCAGAATTCACCTTATATTGGACTGCATTATATTGAGGTAGCACTGAAATAGATTCCACAGAGAGTTGGATGGGAGATGTGCAGAGATAATATACAACAAAAGAGGACCACTGTGGGCAATCCAAAAGATGTGGCGTATAACTCTTCGGTAGCCAGTGTTTTTATTTATCAATTTAAGAGCCAATAGAAATTGGAGTACTAAAGGAAAGAAGAAAAGTAGCTTTTGTTTTGTTTACGTTCATGTTTTGTTCCTACTAATCTATTATTATTGTGATAGGACCAGAAGCCCAAATCTGGTCTAAGGCCTCAAGCTTGTTGCTACAGTGCAAACACTGTAAATGTGGCAGTCAGTTGCCCTGCAGAGTTAAGAGTACCTGTGCCCATATGGGGCAGAGGAGTTTATTGGAATCTCCTGATTTTTACAGTATTCATTTCCTCTCAAACTTAGACTATGTTTTGGTGACCTCACTTATTGTAGAGGAGGTCTGGACTTGACTCCCCTCAAAGTGAATCAGCACCCCTCTCTATATCTCTACCAAAATGTCATTCAGGAGTGAGATATTCTTATTTTTGATATCCTACTGCTTTAATCAGACTTTGATTCCTTCATGCCAGTGCATTTTGATGTTAGTAGGCTTTAGGGTTTGCATAGACATGATACCCTCATATTGTAAATAAGCCCTGCCCTGCCTAGACAATTCCTAAACTGATTTCCATACCATATACTGTTTTTTTACTTAAACACTACAGTGATGATGTTGGGTGGATCTTAAATCCTATAAATATACAGTAGCTCCCCTCCTCCAAAATCCTCACTCCTAGTTCAGATTCTTATGTAGAGAGGAGCTCTGAAAGAAATGTGGCAGTTTTTTGTTACACCATTTTACACATGAGTCAAAAGACCTGCTGAGTAAAACCCCATGCATTTTTGTCTTTGTTTCTTATGATTTTCTTGTTGATCTGCAAGTATTATTTTTGGGTTGCACTTAAATTTGGAGTCTCTTTATTATTGGCTTATGTGGTCTCTAGAGCCAAAAATCTCATGAACGCTGCACCGTGTGACAGCAGCAGGTAAGTGAAAGGGAAGAAATCATTTTCAGATATTTTATTTTAAATCCAAAGTCTCTTGCACATTTTTCAGTGTAAGAAATTATTTCAGATTATAAGAATCTGATATGACACCGGTTCCAGGGAGAGTGATTAGTAATGGCTAATTATGAAGTACACACCTTAAAATGATGGAGGAGAGGAGTTTAAGTAATTTATGTTCTTTACCAAGCTTCTATCTTCACCATTTTAAAATGTGTGTACTCAAAATATTTTTTTAAATTTTTTAAAGTATTTTTTTAAAATATTTTAATAATTTTTTAATTATTTTTAATATTATAACATTTAAAATGTGAAGCTTTAAATCTGAATTTCCATGTTTTCTTTATCAGAATTCTAATACATTTTATATCATAAAGACAGCAGCCCAGGTTTAATTAATCTGAGTAGCTCTAAATTACAAAATAACCTTTGCTACTTTTGATACAATTAGGCATAGCTGAATTGTGCAAAACAATCAGATTCTGGAACAGTATATACTAATTGTGTGCATTTCAAATGAAGTGATTGTTCTCTGCTCACAAGGGTTTGTCTACAAAAATAATCAGATATGTCTCAAATGAAAGGAAGCTAGAATTTAAGCTACATCTTAAATTATAATGTGTCTAGCAATTGTCTTTATACAGGTAAATGGTTGCAGTTTTGTGACAAGAACATCTATACCAGCAGACTTAATCAGGGTATAGTATTACAAATTAAATCATATTACTAATATCGGGTACTAAAAACCTTAAACAATTTGTACAGTACTATCCTGGTTGAACAAACTATGTGGCTTACTAACAAAAATTCTGTGGTATGCTTTGTTATCCAGCTTTGTTGTTGTTTCACGACATTTCAATGTATATAATGTTGCCTCTTTTAACCTTCAAGAATAATAAAAAAATACTCCTAGTATAAAGCTTAGCCTTATAATACAGAATTCACAAAAGTACTGTATGTCAGTGCTCTTGGGATATAAATTATGCCAACAAGGCAGGTTACCATGGCAATAAGCTCCTAAATGCTATGTTATATTTTAATGTTCTAACGTGGTATTTGATAGAGAATTCAAAATTTTACTCTTCTCACATTGAGGAAACCTGTAAGTGTTGGGTTGTTAAGGAACTTGGATTGATTTAGGAAGAAGAATTTGGAGTTGGAGAGACTTATTCTGAGCATGAAATCCAGCACTCTCAGACACAATTGAAAATGATGGAGAATGAATTGGCTCGGAAACAACAAGAGATTGAAGAGCTTAACAGAGAACTAGAAGAAATGAGGGCAGCATATGGTACAGAAGGATTGCAACAGGTATAATTACCTTATGTTGCTTTCTGTTTGCTACTTGGTTACACACAAAAATGCTATCACCTGGAAGTGTTTATGGTTAAAGAGAGCCAGTCAGAATGTGTAATACAGAATTTTGTTTAGTTCCAAAGAGAATTCATCAGCATGTATAATCTTTAATTATAGAATATCAGGGTTGGAAGGGACCTCAGGAGGTCATCTATTCCAACCCCCTGCTCAAAGCAGGACCAATCCACAACTAAATCATCCCAGCCAGGGCTTTGTCAAACCTGACTTTAAAAACTTCTAAGGAAGAAGATTCCATCATCTCCATAGATAACCCATTCCAGTGCTTCAGTTTCAATGTGTTTCACCTTTCCAGAAGTTCCAGAGTGTTTCACCTTTCTTTTTATTCTCTGGACAATATTTTCACTCTGTGCTTAGCTGTTGCAGTGCTTGTCTTCTGGTTGGAAAAGTGGATACATGGGCTTCCTCAAAACAAGCTCTAATTCTTCCTCATTAATTGTCCAGTCGTAGTACACAGTTTTATTCCCCCTTGCTCCTCAGAGACCAAGCAGAGTGTCAAGTTCCACCTACCAAAGAAATGAGATTCCAGAGGTAGCTAGTGAACTAGGCGGTCATTTGTCTGTCAGAGTTTACAGACGGGCATGCAAGCCAATTGGATGAACATATTCTAAGAAACATTTATCAAGTTGAGGTTAAAGGAAATGTTTCTTACATTAAATCCTAAGCATCTGTGTTAATGATCCCTGTAATAATGGAAACATTAAATCAAATTCTGCCCTGATGTAAGCAGGTGGTACTCCTATTAAAGTTGTTTGGTTTTTGTTAGTGTACATCATACTGAATTTGGACCATTGTTGAAATTTCATTTCATGGTCTGTATTTCATTTCATGTTTGTCTCTCTTTTCCTTGACCTTTTGTTGATTTGGATACTGCACGTGTGCTCATATGTTTTGCTTTGTTTTATAAGTTTCTACTGTAGATAGAATTTTGTTGTTTGGATCATGATTTACAAAACGTGTTTTAAACTAAATAGGCTTAATTGTATTCATCCCTGTGGGCTTTTTTGTTTATTTTTGAAATATTTCCTTTTATTTTAGCAAATCTGTGAAAAGAGATATGTAATTTTCTGGTGAAATGTAGATAGCCTTCTAAGTAGCATTCCCTATAAGTAAAAAAAGGGGTAAGTTATCAC
The DNA here is from genome assembly GCA_007922305.1 of Dermatemys mawii. Lineage (NCBI taxonomy): Eukaryota > Metazoa > Chordata > Testudines > Dermatemydidae > Dermatemys > Dermatemys mawii. The sequence goes on from ML677349.1 coordinate 30,014,970, forward strand.
TGTTTTGTCTTTCAGTGCATATGAATGATTTGAAAGACCACTTATCTCCCATGGTACTGATAAATTTTAATTCATGCTGAGTTGCTATTTTCTGTATCTTGTACCATTTGTGCTTGATGGATTTTATAGGAGTTTTAATTTCTTCTGTTTAGTTGCTGCCAACACTCTGTACCTTTCAGTGAAGGAAAAGATGATGAACATATATAATTTTAAGTTTATAAAACAGGCGTTATTCTGGTTTGTTTGTTTTTTAAGATGTCCTTTTTATATGTTTGTAGCACAATAATGCTTATGAACGTTTTTCAGTCACACTAAATTATATTTACTGTAGCTTTATAGTATGTATTATATCTTAATTGAAATATAGTTTCAACAGATACTTTCCTTAATTCCCATAAGAGCCTTTTATTTTTCTAACCTTCTAAAAAATCAGTTTGAATGTATCTGTGTCTGTTTTATTTTCAACTGTCAGTCATGGTGTTGTTTTTTTTTACTATTCAAGAAAAAACAAATTGAATATACAAACAAAAACAAATTTAAAAACAGATTGATAATAGTACAACTGTTCTCAAGAATACATTTTGTTCACTTAATTTTTCTGAACATACTTTCTGGGTATATGTATGTATAGGGCCCTACCAAATTTACAGTCCATTTGGTCAATTTCATGGTCATAGAATTTTAAAAATTGTACATTTCGTATTTTCAGCTATTTAAATCTGAAATTTCACAGTGTTGTAATTGTTAGGATCCCAGAAAGAAGTTGTGGAGGGGTTGCAAAGTTATTATGTGGGGGAGAGGGTTGCAAATATTTTTTCAAAACAATCAAGGATGATATGAACAAAATTCAGTTCTCTCAAACAGCTCATAGAGAGTAGGTCTGTGTGTATAAAAAAATCTACTAGCTTTCCTACCAGTACTGAATTATATCCCTTTTAACTTTGAATTAAACCTCACTAAAAACATTTGAGAACAATACAAAAGCATCATGTGATAGTATTAAAACTTTCCTTCAGTGCATGTCTACTATTATAAGAAAAGTGCTCCATGTAGACACTTCCATTGACTTTCTAATGTTAGTTTTCTAAGTTTAATGAAAAGCCAGAAACTAACACTGAATTCTGATTTTCTTTGTAAAAAAATAATTTTAAAATTCAGTCAACCTGGGGAACAAAATGGTTGCTACTGGTGTTCTGGTTTTCGTACAGCTGGTAGGTGCTGGTCCCACTTTACTATTGACGTAAGTGGCTGCAAAGCTATCGAAGTCAGTAGAGTGAACATCTCCCTCTATGAACCTTAGGTGCTTTTTATTCTTTAGAAGAGCATAGAAAGTTAAATTTACAATATAATATATGAGCAGATTAATGATTTAAGAATATGTGTATATGGACTGACAGATTATGTACATTTTAACACTTCTGCTGGCTGTAGAGAGAAGAGTTTAAATAAATGAAGTAATTTACAATAAACCACAAAAAATATTTTTTTAAAGAAAATTACTGTCCGTTAATAATAATGTACAGTTCATGGCTTATAGAATTTAGTAAAATATATGCTGCTGAAAGGTACTTATAACACATCTGAAAGAATTTATTTCCATCAACAGCACTTTAGTTCTTTTTCCTTTCTTTACTACAAGTGTCCATCTAAGCTTGTCTCGGCTATATACAGTGTATCAGTCTTGAACATTTAATCTGATTTCCCCATTATCTCGTGAAGTCCTAATTTATTGCATGTTCCATACTGATGTCAAAGAATGTTTTAGAGAACTTCTGATTTAACTTAGTTTCAGATTCTAACTCTGAATTTGATCAAGATGCATTACCTTGTCAATATAAAGTTCAAATTACATTCTTCAGTTAGGTTTCTTATGTGGGGGGGGGGGTTCAGGAAATTGTGTCAAAATTACTTAATGAAGAAAGCAATATCCTGTGTCTGAACAGTTTAAAATACTTACGGTATAAAAGTTATTGCTAAAATATAAATGCTACCGTATGTGTTTGTAAGCACTTTTGAGTAGAGATGTCATACATAAAATACATTTTACTTTTTTTACTCCTGTTTTATGAGAATAATTTAGTATGTTTTTTTTAGATATTTTGACTTGCACTAATTGTTTAAACTTTAACCTTCCATAGCTTCAAGAATTTGAGGCTGCTATCAAACAAAGAGATGATATTATCACACAGCTTACTACTAATCTACAGCAAGCACGGAAAGAAAAGGATGAAACACTGCGGGAATTTTTGGAGCTTACTGAACAAAGCCAGAAACTGCAAATTCAGTTTCAGCATGTAAGTTTTATTGCTAACAATATTTCATCAGGTTTGATGAAAGAGGGTCAATTTGGATAACACAATCCATGAAGTATTACTTCCTTTAGAAACAAAATCAGTGTTCTTTCATGTAAACTTTTGAAGATTTGGACCCAAGAGTAGGGATCTACAATGATTTAGAGTCAGTATTTGCCAACAGTTACCACATTGTAAAATCTGGAGTATTGCACTCATTTCCTATAATATAACAGGAAATAATCTGGTTTCACTTCTATTGCATGATAGTAACAGTTAGCAAATACTGGCTTTCTAATGGCAACCTCAGTAGAAAGGAAAACCTACTTGTAATAATTGTTCTCAAAAGATTAGGGGTCAAATCCTTAAATCTTTGAAATCAATGGCAAAACTCCCATTGACTTCATCAGTTTCAGGATTTCACTCTACAATCTTATTAGAAGCTTAGTCACACCCCTACTTTCTTTGCTAGGATTAAAGATTATTCCATTGTTCCTTTTTGTTACATATTTTTATATTAATTTGTTCAAAAAGAAACTGGTGATTGAGTATAATGGTAGCCACAGGTGCTTCATCGTTATTCATATGTGCTGAATGTATTTTTTACATGTTTTAGTATTTTTAGCTGGTAAACACTCAAAGGTAACTTTCACAAGCTTTGAGCATGGCGTTGTGAATCTATAGTCTTTCATATACTGATTTCTGAGAATTAAAAATTGCAGGTGCAAGGCATATTATCACTTCAAAGTGACTTCCTAATATACTGCTGCCCTGTATTAGTTGGCCATAAAACATATTTTGTGATATACCCTCAAATGAATCATAGAATCATAGAATATCAGGGTTGGAAGGGACCTCAGGAGGTCATCTAGTCCAACCCCCTGCTCAAAGCAGGACCAATCCCCAATTAAATCATCCCAGCCAGGGCTTTGTCAAGCCTGACCTTAAAAACCTCTAAGGAAGGAGATTCTACTACCTCCCTAGGTAACCCATTCCAATGCTTCACCACCCTCCTAGTGAAAATGTTTTTCCTAATATCCAGCCTAAACCTTCCCCACTCCAACTTGAGACCATTACTCCTTTTTCTGTCATCTGGTACCACCGAGAACAGTCGAGATCCATCCTCTTTAGAACCCCCTTTCAGGTAGTTGAAAGCAGCGATCAAATCTCCCCTCAGTCTTCTCTTCTGTAGACTAAACAATCCCAGTTCTCCCAGCCCCTCCTCATAAGTCATATGCTCCAGGCCCCTAATCATTTTTGTTGCCCTTCTCTGGACTCTTTCCAATTTTTCCAGATCCTTCTTGTAGTGTGGGCTCCAAAACTGGACATAGTACTCCAGATGAGGCCTCACCAATGTTGAATAGAGTGGAACAATCACGTCCCTCCATCTGCTGGCAGTGTCCCTACTTATACAGCCCAAAATGCTGTTAGCCTTCTTGGCAACAAGGGCACACTGTTGACTCATATCCAGCTTCTTATCCACTGTAACCCCTAGGTCCTTTTCTGCAGAACTGCTGCCTAGCCATTCGGTTCCTAGTCTGTAGCAGTGCATGGGATTCTTCCTGCCTAGCTGCAGGACTCTGCACTTGTCCTTGTTGAACCACATCAAATTTCTTTTGGCCCAATCCTCTAATTTGTCTAGGTCCCTCTGTATCCTGTCCCTACCCTCCAGCGTATCTACCACTCCTCCCAGTTTAGTGTCATCTGCAGACTTGCTGAGGGTGCAGTCCACGCCATCCTCCAGATCATTGATAAAGATATTGAGTAAAACCGGCCCCAGGACCTACCCTTGGGGCACTCCGCTTGATACCAGCTGCCAACTAGACATGGAGCCATTGATCACAACCCATTGAGCCCAACGATCCAGCCAGCTTTCTGTCCATCTTATGGTCCATTCATCCAGCCCGTACTTCTTTAACTTGCTGGCAAGAATACTGTGGGAACAACAGATATATAGGATGGATTTAAGCAGCAGGCCTCAATGGTATTAATTTTACACAGTGAAGAGGCACTTTATGCCTACTTGCCACTCTCACATACCAGATATTTAATTGGTTGCAATACAGAGTTACAAATTCCCACCATATAACCAGTAGTGCAGGCCTATTCTTAGGACTCAGTTTGCTTTTAAATCTTCTCTGCATTCCCCTGAGTGAAGGGGCAGAGATTACTAAGAGGGAACCTCAATCTGAAAATCTTTCAGGTCTCCTCTTCTCCTATAGGTCCAAGGTGTACCAGCGAAATCCTGTATCTCATTTACCAGTGGGAGCTAGCCCTTTTAACTTTTATTTTCACTGACCACATGTTGTGACAAGCTAAATAGTTATTCCTTTCCCAATATTAAACTTTAAAGTCTATTGCATATAACCCAACTATGCCTCCATGATGCTGTCAGGAAAGTGAAAAAAACCCACTAGGCATAGGCTAATTTGATCCAATGGAAAAAATTCCTTTATGATCTCAAAACAGGTGATCAGTGACACCTGCAACATCCTAAAAAACACAGCTCCTACACTACTACTAAGAGGAAGCAGGAGAGGGCAGGGCAGTCAACAGGAACAAGAGGCTGTTGAAAAACCCAGGAGAGTATAAATATGGGTGGGCGGGCACACAAGAGCCAATCAGCTAGCCAGATCACTCATCCCTAGCCAGTGGGAAGGCAGCCAACTTGAAATGGAGGTGCAGCCACCCCTCTTACCACACAAGTAAACTGGCATCACCCATCCCTTCTGGGCCTAGTGTTGCATCTCCAGCAGTCGTTCAAGATCTCTCCCCTGATGACTGGGGGAGGGGAAAGGGGCTGGGGAAAGAAGTAGCAGCGGCCATTCCAACACGATGACCACCATTCCATTGTTACTAAAAAAGAAGATAATGTGACAAACAAATTTCAAACAGTTTTTCCCTTCTTCTAGATAAACTAAAGCAAATGGGAGGATTGCTGGTTTAGAAAACTATGACCTGCATATGTTTTTTTCTATATGTAAGTTACAGGCAAGTGAAGCTTTAAGGAATACCAGCCATAGTAGTACAGCTGCAGATTTGTTGCAAGCCAAACAACAGATCCTTACACATCAGCAACAGCTAGAAGAACAAGACTATCTACTGAAGAATTACCAAAAAAAGAATAAAGAATTTGAAGTACAAATTACACTTCTGCAAGACAGAATCACAGCCTATGAAATGGTAGGTTTCTTACTAGACTGATACCTTTTACTATTGACTTGATATTGTTTACCTAATTATAGTTCCTTTGAAGTTAATTATAAATATAACACCGAATAAGTGTGTGCAACTCCTTATTAGAGGCAGCGAAAATATTGGCTTCCTATACTCATTTTATAAAGAGAACTTGTTGTCTCTTTAAGACAAAGACTGTTATGTTTATTGTATTAAATGTATATTATATGCATAGTTTAGAAGTAAGTACTAGCTGAATTGCCTGGTTCTTAATTTTAGACTCTAGAAAAAATGTCCAAATAAACATAATTATAGCAGAAATACTTATAACAAGGGAATGAGACAGGTAGAACTGGAATTAGAATGCTTATGTTAAATGTCAGTAACTGTGAAAGAAAATATAAAAACAGTTGTTTGAACAGCTCTCGTGTCTTAAACAAGAAGTACTTTTATGCTTTATGGTATATCTTTTGTGTTTATTTAGTGTCCTTCATGGGAAGGATCTCAAATCATTCCACAAAATTGAATGCCCTTTAAAGAAGCACCAACCAAAACTTCTGACTGTTCTACAGACATTTGAAGTACATCCACTAAAAGAGTGCATATTTTGGGCCTATTGATATATCTATTTGACATTTTCAAATGGCATAGTGTTTACACTATGAAAATTAATGGACCCTTGGTGCATACTGATACAATGCCCACTAAAATCAATGAAAAAACCTACCTTTGACTTCAGTTGGTGGTGAATCAGCCCCTAATAGTGGTGCTCAAAGAGTTAAATATACCTGTCAGACCTTCCCCCATATTTTAAATGTTATTCTTGTGTATATTTCCCTTTATAACTTCTAATCTCTGAAGAAAAGTAGTTTGTATAGGAAACTAATTCTATAAGAATTGCTTTCAACTAAGTGAAACATTTTCAAAATGCAAGTGCAGCACTGAAAAAAAAACACCATAATTTATTCCCAACGTAGAGAAAATTATTGAAATTGAATAGCAAATGGTTTAGAACAGCAGTGTCCAATAGAAATTTGATGCTAGCCACACTTGTAGTTTTGATTTTTTCTTATTAGCCACATTATAAAAAAGCCACATGCATTAGCCACAATTCAATAGCCTATTATCCGCATGTGGCTAGTGGCGAATGTGTTGGACACTGCTGATTTAGATCTAATTTTAGAAATGGTTATAGTGTAACATGATGTTTTTAAGAAGAAATGTTAAGTATAATATTCAAAGTTTAAAAACATTCAAATATTGAGATGTCAAAAATTAAAATATGGCATGTTTTTGCTTTTTAAAGGTGAAACACAAAAATGAAAGAGAAGATTCTAATAAAAACCTACAAGAAAAAGAAGCACTAATCAGAGAGCTGAAAGCAAAAATAATAGAAGAGGAAAAAAATGCATTTCAGGTGCAGGAAAAATTATCAGATGCCAATAAATCAATTGAGGAATTAAAAGAACAGATTGTACAAAAGAATGAAGAGGCAGATAATGTGAGACTACAACTGGCTAACTGCAAACAGAAAGAAAGACAATGTTCTGATGAAATAAAACAGTTAATGGGCACTGTGGAAGAATTACAGAAGCGATGCCATAAAGACAGCCAATTTGAAACTGACATTGTACAAAGAATGGAATTAGAAACACAAAGGAGACTGGCACAGCTTCAGGCAGAATTAGATGAGATGTATGGGCAGCAGATTGTACAAATGAAGCAAGAGTTAATTAAGCAACATGCATTAGAAATTGAAGAACTTCTTGCCCAACAAAAAATAGAGCTGGAGAAAACTTTAAATCCATGTTCAAGTGATAATATTAATGAAGACCAAGTTAATTTAATGAATATTGCAATTAATGAATTGAATATGAAATTGCAAGATGCTAATTATCAGAAGGAAAAAATAAAGCAAGATTTGTCAAAACAACTGGAAGAAATTTCAGCAGAAAAGTCTCTTCAACAAACACAAATTGAAGATCTTTTTGAAGAACTGACCTTTGCAAAAGAGCAGATTCAGAGAGTCAAGCAGACCATTATGGACAAAGAGTGCAGATTAAATGAAGCAGATAAATACCAGGTTATGATTGAAGATCTGAAAGCTCAGCTTGCTTCTGCATCTGAGGTCAGGAAAGAGTTAGAATTAAAACACGAGGCAGAAGTCACAAATTATAAAATAAAACTTGAAATGCTAGAAAGAGAAAAGGATGAAGTTTTGGACAGAATGGCTGAATCTCAAGAAGCTGAATTAGAGAGACTGAGGACACAGCTTCTGTTTAGTCATGAAGAAGAACTGTCCAAACTTAGAGAAGACCTACAACAAGAGCACAGAATGAACATTGAAATTCTTAAAGATAACTTGGCCACACAGTATAAACAGCAATTAGAAGGAGTACAAAATGATATGAGTCAAAAGATAGAAGCCATGCATTTTGAAAAGGACAACTTAATAACAAAACAAAGTCAGCTGTTATTGGAGATTTCAAAGCTGAAAGATTTGCAGCAGTCTGTTGTAAATTCTAAATCAGAAGAAATGACACTTCAAATACAGGAACTCCAAAAGGAGATTGATGTTCTTAGGCAAGAAGAAAAAGAAAAGGGTACACTTGAACAAGAAGTTCAAGGATTGCAACTTAAAACTGAATTGTTGGAGAAACAAATGAAAGAGAAAGAAGTTAGCCTTCAAGAAAAATGTGCAGAGCTTGAGACACAAAATAACCTTCTTAAAGATGAAAATAGATCTTTAGAGGAGAAATTAAAACACATCTTGGTAAATCCAGAAGAAAATTTTATTTTCACAGATACTGTTAATTCTAAGTCAGAAGATCTTGACTTGCAAAAAAGAATAGAAAAGCTCATGGCTGAAAATGAGCAGCTTACAAAACAAGATATTGAACTCAAAGCAGAAATTGAGAGGCAAAAGAATAGTTTTTCATTTGCTGAGAAAAATTTTGAAGCTAGTTATCAAGAGCTGCAGGAAGAATATGCTTGTCTTCTAAAGATAAAAACTGATTTAGAAGAGAGCAAAAACAAAGAGGAAGTTGAATATAAAACCAAGCTTAAGACTCTGACCGAAGAGCTTGAGCATTTACAAAGCAATGAACTGGTTGTATTGAAAACTAAAAGTTCAGTCTTTAAAGGCTTTAAAGAAGACAAAATATGCAAAACAGAAACTTTTGAAGTTGGAGAAGTTGTCGAGAAAGATACTACAGAACTTATGGAAAAGCTTGTGGTAGCCCAACGTGAGAAAGTGGAACTGTCCTTGAGACTTTCAGATCTTTCTGAACAATTAAAATTAAAACATAGTGAAATTTGTCAGTTAAGTGAAGAAGTTCAATCTTTAAAACAAGAGAAAGAACAAGTTTTAGCAAGATGTAAAGAACTAGAAGTCATAATTAGCCACAATCAGACAGAAAATGTTAACATTTTTGAACAGAAGAGAAAATACTCTGAAGAAAAAGCTCAAGCAGGTGCTATCCCAGTGTCTGAAACTAGAAATCTAATATTTGATCCCTGCAATGAACTTGGTGAGGAAATAAAAGTAAGAGAAGATAATCTGAGTTTGTGTAAAGATTCAGATCATCATGTAACAGAGAAGGAAATTCAGCAAATGTTGAATCCAGGGCAGCAGTCACTGTTGGATCATCTGCACCAGATGACTGACAAACTAGCAGGAGAAACATCACTAGTGGCCATTACACAGCATGAAAATGATCAGCTTCAGCAGCAGCTGGATATATTAAAATCTGAACAGGTATGTTTATACAAAGCTGTATAGTCAGGAAAGTTACCAGGAGTACATCTGTGCAAAATAATGATAGTTAATGTTTATCTTAAATACGCCTTTTGCTTCTGGGCTTTTGTTTGTTGTGTATATGTTGATTAGTGGTCAAAGTGGGGGGTGTTACGGGAGTGATCTGTTTCATAGCTGTATGTTTAAGAATTCTCAAGGGGTTCCTTTTTAATGGATGTATGAATGTCTCAAAAGAAATAAAATATTAAATTAAGTGAAAGCAGCAAAAAATATTAAATTAAAATTAAACTTTAAGTTTTGGTAAATTCTTTGCCATCAGTTAAAATATTATGAAGCAAAACCTAATTACTGCATTTTGTCTTCAATACAATTGTAACAACCTATCTTACTCAAAGAAAGTAAAAGTTGTAATGACTATAGATTTTTGTTGGAGAGTTCAGGAAAGAGTTGATTATTTTTTCCACGACACTTCTACCTTGTTTATGATTAGTTCTCCAGCTCTCCAGTATAATCACTCAAACAAAAATAGGAAGGAGTGCAGTCAATTCACTACACTTTCTCACTAATTATGTTTGATTAAACTTGCTAAACAAAATGTAGAACCTTTAACAATCCACTGCCACTACATTAATGTTCTCTCAATTTAATTTTTCTGGATGAGAAGTGGAGAAATGGGATGTGAATAAACTGTCAGAAGATATTAAAAGCCAGTTGGGCCTCCACCTAACCTATATTTTTGGAGGTGAAATTATGCCTCAATTTTTGTATCCATGCTGAATTGCAGGTACAAAACCAAAAAGTATAATCTCTACTTGCTTGTCGATGCAAACAGGTAGTTAGATATTTTACTAATATTTAAACAGGCACCAAAAATCTGGCCTTAAACCTACATGAATGATTCAAAAAATATTGTAGCAAAAGTTAGGTTTTTCATAGGCACCAACACCTGAGACTTTGTCCTCTACCAGATTTTTTTAGGTTATCATATGTATTTCTTGACAGTTTTAAAACAGTCTACTGTTAAGAGCCTAGATGACATTTATTACCAAAGTGGATATCAGGCTAACTTTTCACTTGCCCTTCCTCAGTTGTGATGTATGCTCCTTAGCGTTAGCCAAAGACCTGGGCCATAGAATCCAAAGCTAATTTCAGTGCACTGTTTGCGAATATAGAAAAATAGAGAAGAAAAATAAAACTGGGCTTGAAATAACAAGAGAAATTACCAAAGTATCAAAATTTACAAAATATAATTTTATATAAAATGATAAACAGGTCCCTGACTATCTCACTGGCTTGAGAATCGAGGCTATTTCTGGCCTTTCCAGTCAAGCACACAGCATGATCTGGTATTCTCTTCCTTTGAAGGGACAGCTATGCTTTTAAACTAAGAATTTAGTCCTTTAATCTACTCACTGAATAAATTTGGGACTGTGCTTCTACTTCAAGTCAAACTTCTCTCCAGACTACCTTAACCGATTTGTCATTCCCTTGAAAATTTTCTTGAAAACTGTCATGCAGCCATCGTGGTCTCTGGCACATGCCCACTGAACTTCATATCAGTTCACTAAGTAATCATTTACTTTCAGAGGAAAACATGGTTTGTAAGTATGTTTTATGTTACTGAATCACTAGAGCAAGAGTGTGCAGATATATTTTTAACTTATAAAATATCTTAAGTGTTGTACAGATTTTGTTTATGACTGCAAATAAAAACTAGATAATAGTTAACAAATGTTTAAATGTTAATATTATGTTTAGGTGTCAGGTGGACATGTTTAAAATTATTATTGTCTAAAATTAGCAGCTGTAGTGAAATACAGAAAATTTGGACTTTCTTGCTTCCTTATTTTCAACACTTAGTAATATGTGTATTTCTATTCAAAGACTGATTTACGGCTACAGATGGAGGCCCAGCGCATTTGTCTCTCTCTGGTTTATTCAGCTCATGTGGACCAGGTCCGTGAGTATATGAAAGCTGAAAAAGAGAATGCACTCTGCAGCCTTAAAGAGGAGCTCATCTGCAGTCATACACAAGAGATGAATGAGCTTAGGAAAATGCATGAAGTGGAGCTCCAGACCTTGAAAGGTCAACAAGCAGGTACATTGTTGAAAATGATGGAGAGAAGTTCTCCATGTAAAAATATTTATTTAAAAGAGAGCATGTGACCAGAAAAGTTGGAGAAATTGTTTTCTTCAGTTGTCTAACAAAATAGTCTCTTCTATCCAGTATTTCCTTTTTTATATTTAAATGTTTTAACTCAAATTATTGTAAAGTTACAAGAAGCACATTATGTAGTACACACTGTGTATTATTCAACATAATTTTGAACAATCTTATGTAAGCTATCACTTTTATTCTGATTATATTTATTAATAGATCATTGTATTCAAATTTATTTTTTGCTGTTTGTCTTAGGGCGATCATTTTAGAGGGTTACATTAAAAATATGTTTAGGTTTGTATTCCGTACTGAAATCATCTAGTTAAATGTAGTAACACAATATCTTCTTTGTCCATTATCTTGATTATGTCATTCTTCTACTTGAATCCCTCCACTGGCTCCTTATCCACTATTCAAGCTTGCTTATCACCACCTTCAAAGCTCTGCAGAACTCTTCACTCCCTTCTTATCTCAGTGTGTCTCACTTCATGTTGCTGTCTCCCCCCCGTCCCTCGTCCTGGCTCCTCCATTGACTGCTCATTTGTCAATCATTTCTGTGCCTTCTGACATGCTGCCCCCTATATGGTACGAACTTTCTGAACTTACTGATATACCACACCATATTTACGTCCCTGTTAAGGACCCACTTCTGTCATGCTGACTAAATCTAGTTGAAATCTAGTCATCAATCTATGGATGATCCTCTTCAGGTTAGCATGTGCCCAGTGCACCTTTGAAGACTTTTGATAGCAGTGCCTGTTTGGTCCACACATGCACACTTGCCCAGTTCCAAGGATATATAGGGTATTGTTGATGATGTCAGTTCCTTTTCAGCCATGTTGGCTTGAGATGTCTAGTGAAGCTGTTTATATCTAACTTACCCTTTGGAATAGTTTAGTTTACTTTTAACATAGTATTTAGTTTTACTAGTTTAGTTCAGTGTTTTATTTTTGGGACCTTTCTCTTACCCATCCTCAAGGGTTTCTCTCCTCAGAGGTTCTCCTTTCTTGATGGAATCTTAAATCCTCAGGCTATCCTGCTTCCCGTGGATTAAACATTGTGTCACTTGTTGGGACCCTTCCCAGTTAGTGATAGTCACCCTTGCTCTAGCCACTGCATAAGGAACATTCACATTCCTTCTAAATATGAGATTTACTCAGGGTTCAAAAGTAAGTATAGAGAGAACAGAGAAATAAAACTGAGGGTCCTCATGATGCTCAGCACTTTCTCTGACCTGCATCAGACCCAGAGCTGGACACCACCTGCCCTTCACCCCCTGTTACAGCAGTCTCCAGTGACCATAGTTGACTTCTGCAGCTTGATGACCCATAAGACCTTCACAGGAGAGACTGGTGGGAGAAAGCACCAAGTCATCTAGCAAGAGGAGCTCCAAATCTCAAAAATAAGTTGGTGCTAAGAGCTCTGTCATGTCGGAGACCTTGTGTCCCAAGCAAGGGTACTGCCAAGGCTCTAAGCATTCTAAAGGTCCCTCCATGCCAAAGGCTTTGGGTATTTATAAGCACCACAGTATCCACCAATCGCTGGTAAAGCCTGCCCCGGTACCATCCAAGCACAGTAAAGATGCTAGGAACTCTAAAGAGTCTACAGCTAGGAAGACAGTAATGTCTACGGCCTCCACTTCTTCCTCACTGTGTACTGTACCCAAACTGACAGTACAATCTGGTTGACGGTTATCCTTGCACCCTTCATCATCCTCAGTACCGCTATATTCTGCTACCAAGCCCTGCTAGTTTCCTACACAGATTCACCCAGTACTGCAGGAATATAGCTTTTTTAGGGACCTGTTTGTATCCAATCAACCTGAATCCATCTTGCTTACAAACCCGAGAAGACTCTGGATACCACAGTCTCACCTACCATCAGTATTTCACTCTTCTCCAGTACTGACTGGTCCCCTGGTACGCACTGGAATGGATGGACAACCTGCAGTTGCACTATGGTCTGTATTCCCCATTCATTATGAGAATGAAAGCAGCTTTGACTCTCATCTCTCTGTCCAAGGCTTATTTGACTACCAACATAAACCATCCTCACCTGAAGTTTATTTGGAGGAGACCCAAGACACAAACAGGCTCAAGTATCTCAGATATTTCTTGGTTTGACCTATCTCTGGTATCTGTTGCATTTCCTTCTTGCCTCCCTCAGTGACCATATGGAATCCATGGGCTGCTTTTCAACAGCAGTTTTCCAGAGCATTCAGCTACCCCCATGCTGAACATCAAAAGTAACCATTTCCTGTTCCTCCCATTCCTTTACCTCATTCTCTTCTGCAGGAGGAATCCTTTGAGGAGCATGAGAAAATTGCTAGTGGTCAAATAAATATCTCTTCCTCCTCTCCTGATGAGGCAGTCATGTCCCCCTGCGTCAGATCACATGTGAATGACTTTAATCAGTTTCAAGATCTTATGCTGACACTCTTTAAATCCCCTCAGAAGGGATACAGGAGATCCAGCATAGACTCTTGGACATCCTACACACTGCTTCTTCCGTCCAGGTAGCTGTGCCCATAAATAAGACTTTACTTCAACTGGCCAAGATGATTTGGCAAAGCCTGGGCATAATACCTCCAACTTGTAAGAGGGCAGATAAAAATAATTATGTCCCTACTAGAGGCTCAGAATTTCTGTTCACACATGTGGAATCCACCTCCTTTGTGGTAGATGCAGTGAATGAGCATAATAGACCACACCATGGCATAACCATCCCAGATGACAAGGAATAAAATCTGTTGGACCTCTTGGGTCGTAAAAGTTACTCATCTACACCCCCAGCAATTCAGGATTGCCAGCTACCAGTTGCTTGTTGCAAAACACAACTATATAAATTATTCAAAGTTTGGTTACTATATTGAATATTTGCCTAAGGAACACTAAGAGCAATTCAGGCCACCATTGCTGAAGGTCAGCTGCTGGCGAGAACTTCTTTTCAGGCTTCTCATGATGTGACTGATAACAGCAGCCCATTCCATCTCTACAAAAGTTGTCATGTGACATGCATCCTGGCTATAATCATCAGGAACCTCTAGGCTCTCCAGTGAATCCATGAAGGAGTCCCTGCATTCCCTAAAGGATTTAAGAGCTACTTTCTACACATTAAGGATTTATATACTTGCAAATAAAAGGAGATTCAGCAGATCCCAGACAGATCAAAGATCTCACTTTGCAGCTTACCATAGACTTTCAGAACCTTCCAGGAAAAACTTAGGTTCCAAAAGGGGAAAAGAATCAGTCATCATGACTGTCGCAGTACAGTCATCTTCATCAACCAAGGATTCATTCTGATACCGTACCTTCACCAAGGGCCATGAACAATCCCATTATCTGGATTTACAGTTGGATCATCCTGCTTCTTCTCTCTCTCTCTCTCCCGCCCCCCTTTTGGAGAAGATCTCTCCTATTTTTGTACCTCATGGGAGTAGATTACTTGTAACAGATGGTTTTGGTGGTAATAACATTGAGCCCATGTCAATGCATCTGCACCTTCCCTGTCCTTTTTCAGAGACATCTCACGAACACCTTCAGGGGCAAGAAGTCCTGTCCCTCTTTCTTCACAAGCCCTAGCCACCTGGAGCTGACAGCCAGAACTCTTGAAAAAAAAAATACACAGCTCTCACCTCACTCAACGGAGGCACACCCCATAGTTTAAAAACCACTACTTTAGAGTCTCCCCAAGACTGTTTGTCTCTTATGTGGATAGAATTGAAGGGGCTTCTGTTTCAACCCAGAAACTATTCAAGTGGGTTTCCAGCTGGACACTTGCCTGTTAAGGGGCTGCTAAAGTTCAGCTCCCTCCTATGTCCATTCCACTAAACTGCAATCTACTTCCATTCCTTGATCCTAACTCCACGCATTGCAGAAATCTGCAAAGCTGCCAAGTGGTCTTTGGCTCTCACTTTCTCTAAACTATGACATAATACATGTCTCTAGGGCAGACATTGTCTTTGGTACTGCAGTTCTACAAAAGTCTCAGGCTGGATTCCTCAATACCCTTCTCCTTTAAGGAATGTAGCTCCGGAGTCACTTGAAGTGGCGCACTCATAGGGACATTACTCAAAGAAGGAGAGGATACTTGTACAATAATTAGAGTCCTTTGAGATTTTTGTCCTGTGGGTGCTACGCTACCTGTTCCCTTTCCATTCTTTTTCGGAGTCTTGTTTCCATTACGCTTTGTAATACAGAAGGAACTGAGGGTAGTTCATATGACACTGCCCTTAGTAAGGGGCACGAGAGTAACTAGGGTGCATGTGTGACCAAACAAGAACTGCTACCAAAAGTCTTCCATTATGGGCTCATGCAGCACATGCCCACCTGAAGTGGACCACCTAGGGTCAAATATCTAGAAGAACTGGAGTTATTCTACAAGGTAAGCAACCTCTCCTTTCCCATTCCCTCCATTTCTGTTTGTCTCTGTCTGTCCACATTGTGAATTCGTTAGGGCTGTGCCTTCTTGTCTGTTTAAAAGTGTGTGACATCTAGTGCATGCTACAATAAATAAGTTAATAATATTAATAATCTGTATTAATAGATGATGAAGGCAAATCTACAGTGATGCTTATAGAAAAGCTAAGCAAGGCAGTGTCTGAGGAGTGCTTTAGGCTCACACAGGTAAGACTTTGCCAAAGAAACACTTCTTTACATAGGAATTTTGAAAATTAAGAACTTTTATATATTGATAGAATTATTTCTTCTTAGTTCTTCTCACCACCCCTAACAAACTTTCAGCAGGGTTTTTTCCACTCCCAGTAATCCTTCAGTTTGAGACTGAGAAACCAGAACATTTTTCCTTCTTTCATGTATTTTTCCCCACAATGTTCTGTATATAGTGCTTCTGAAATCTTGCCACCTTTCTGTAAACCTCGGTAAATGGCAAAAACCATACATTCATAGATCTTAATGCCAGAAGGAACCATTGTGATTAATTAGTCTGACTTCCTGCAAAACACAGGCCAAAGTACTTTACGCAGTAATTTTTGCATCAAGAGCATAATTTCTGTTTGAGTTATAGCATATCTTTTAGTCTTGATTTGAAGACTTCAAGTGATGGAGCATCCACTTTTTCCCTTGATAAATTGTTCCAATGGTTTTGCCTTTTTCTGCTAGATTAAAGTCTTCTATTATCAGAAATATCTTCCCTATAAAGGTGCTAAGTCACCTGTTAACATTCTTTTATGTAACCTAATACATAGAGATTCTTTAGTCTTTCACTATAAGGCATGTTTTCCATAATTCTGGTCATTCTTGTAGCTCTTTTCTGAAATCTTTCCAATTTTTCAACATTCTTTTTGGAGCATGGACACTAGAACTAGACACAGTATTCCAATAATGGTCTTACTAATGCTATATGTGGAGATAATACCACCTTTCTTCTCTTTCTTGATAGTCCACTGCTTATACATCCAAAAACTGTAGGCCAAGTAGCTAGGACAATGGGGAGTCCCTGTTCAAAGGATTATCAACCATGACTCCCATCTCCTTTACAGAGTTACCGTTTTCCAGAATATAGTCCCGCATCTTATAAATATGACTTACACTTTTTGTTCCTAAATGTATGACCTTGCATTTGGTAATGTTAAAGCACGCAAATGAGCCCACCTGACCAAGAAATGTAGGCCAACCTCTGTGACTGACCTATTCTCAGCATTATTTACCATTTCACCAATTTTTATGTCATCTGCAAATTTTAGCAGGAATTATGTGTATTTCCTTTCAAATCATATCTAAAGATGTTGAATAGCATTGGGCTGAGAACAGATTTCTGCAAGACACCACTGTAGACATACCCAAGATCACGATTTCCCCATTTACAGTTACTTTTCTATTATTTGTCAGTTAAATGGTTTTTAATCTAGTAATATAAGATGCATTGATATTTGTCAGTGCTAATTTTTTTTATCAGAATGTCACACAGACTAAGAAATGCCTTTCAGAAGTCTGTTATGTCAACATAGTTACCTTTATCACCAAACTTGTAATATTAAAAAAAATTCAAAGATATATGTATTCAAATGTATTGAAAGATACATTATCTTTTGCCATCCAAAACTGACCAATTTACATGAAACTGGCCAAGCTAGATACTTACTTTGAATATAAGAAAAAAACCCAAAGCCCTGCCTTCTTTACTTTGAGTCCATATGCTAGCTCTAGCAGAGTAATCACATAATTGTATAGATATTACCCTTGTATTCTCCCTCTCCTTACTCCTGCCTTCTGTCCTGTGACCCCCCTCTTTACATAATGTCTAATCTAGTTTATCTCCTCTGAACTGAGATCATGTTTTCTTTCTCTTTTGGGAGTACCTATTCAAATCGTGGGCACTGTTATCCATTTTAAATGATTATGTACAAGACATTCAAGTGATTTATGGTCAAAATAAGAGATAATGACACTTCTTAGTACAAAAGACTCCTCCCCGTATGAAGTTAGTAAAAGTTACTTCCCTGTCAAAAACAAGTTTTTATTGAATTGTATTCATGCTACACTAGTACTAGAGAGCAAACATAGAGATTGAACTGGATTTCATTAGGACTTACACACACCATCAAGGGAACTGTTAACTAAATTCCAACTACAGATGCTTTAGTATTAGTGGTGTTAAAGCCAAAAAGAACACAACTTCCAATTAAGTTTCCTGATTGAATTTGTACGGCTGAACCCTGCACTGGTATTTCTGTAGTCTTTTTTTTCCAGAGTTATAGCCATTCTTTCAGATGCTATATGAATGAATCTTTTTTTTTTCCTTCAGCCATCTCATTGTTAAAATGCCATACATCCTGGACAAGCTAGCTCCAATAAACTTGAAGCATTCTTTTCATTTGTGTTTTTATGCATTTCACATCATCCCCTTTTTTTGTGCCCATCTGATGTATTCTTGAAACTAGATTGGATAATAACTTCTTCAGAAAATCTTAGAAATGCTTTTATAGGATTCTTGTAGATTGTACAGGATACTTCTCACCACCAAAGGAGCAGGAAGTCAAAGTGAATGTATGGTGCAATATGCATAGACCCGTGAGCCACTACAGGGTAAAGCTAATTTTACGAGACCTAAAAGACTTGACAGTGTCAGTTTCAATGCTAAGGCAATTTTTTTTTCTGAACAACCCACTTCTAACTTTTTTTTTTTAATGCAAAATATTAAATGTTTATTATCTGAAAACTTTGCAAACAGATATATACAACTATTTCCACAGAAGTTACTACCCCAAAGATACTGCTTTATGGATATTATTTTTCTATTTTGTTTCCTCTGCCTGTTGTCTTTAATATAGTCATAAATAGTCTGCTGTAGCCTGAACTATCTTTATTTCTTTTTGATATTTTTGTTTGTTTGTCATATAGCTTGTCTGCAGTGTTCAGAGTGAACAACACTCAACTCCTATCAAAGTTAGTCCTGGAGAACAAGACATTTTTCACATTCCTAATGTTGAGAAAAAGGAATCTGACATAAAATTACCAACACACAGAATTCAAGCTCAAGGTAACACATACAGTAATTTTTAGATATTGCTGACAACACTATATTAATATACTGGTATTTATAAATAATAATCTAAGGCAGTGGTGCCCAAACTTTTCCTCTTGCACCACCCCTCTTGCCGGTAATAGAATATGTCAATGCCCCTCTGGGCTGGAAGTAGAGTTGCAGCTGGGCTGGTGGCTCAGGGCAGAGCTGTAGCTGAGAGCAGGAGGCAGAGGTCAGGGGCTGAGCCAGAAGCAAGTGTAGCCAGGAATGAGGCCAGAGAGGAGCAAGGTGGCGCTTCCTCCCTGCCCTGCTATAGGGGTTGGCCCAGGCCCTCAGATGTTCCTCCATGCCCCCCTGGGGGGCATCCTCTACAGTTTGGAGCGCACAGATCTGAAGTCAGTATTAATATATGAGCTCGACAATTTTTATATACTCCTTTTATTTCTGCATATGATTCAGTTGCCTATTTACATCACCAATGAATCAGCATTCAAGATGCCTCAATATTCTGAATCACTCTTATTTTGTGAGTGCCATCCCTGCAATGCTTATTGTATGGAAGTTTCAGATAGATAATGTGAGGAAATTGATTTTTCTGCTCATACAACAGGAGAAGCTAAGCAGTTCTACCATAAATTATAAACAAACACACACATGCATACTAATGCACAAAAATTTTTACAGCCCCTCTACCACTTACAATAATGGAGTAGTGTAATGGTAATAATCTTCGTCAGTTAAGAATTTGTGAGCAAGTTGATGAATTAAAAATACAATGTGTAATGATAAAAATACAATGTGTAACTGTGAATTTGATGTAAATGTCACAAGCTCTCTTTGTAATTTAGCCTTGCAAGAAAGTATGCAGATTCTTCTGAGCAAGATAATGGAAGACTACAACAGGCTGATGGCACTACATACACAGTTTATGAGGGACTGTAAAAAGGTAGATTACTTACAATTCCATATGATTATAAAGTGGGTATGTGAACCAGATGCTGGTTGTAGATTCTATCCCTAGTTTATTAAGTCTCAATCCTGCAAACACGCCCATATTTAAATTTGTGCATGTAAACTTCTCTTGTACATGTGCAAGTTTTTGCAGAATTGAGACCTTATATAAAGACCGTTTAATGACTGTGTAATGTACCTGGGCCTAAGAAGGGGAAATGAACTTTTCAAAATTAATTGGAAAACCCTCTTAAATGTGATGTTTTATGTCATATAAAACTCAGTTGGTATTCTTGGTGAAAAAAGTTACACTAACATTCTTATAACATTTCAAAATGATTTTACAAGATATTTTTATCATCATCTTGGCATATCCCAATGGGAAGTGGCCTCCTTGCAGATCAGGTGCCACCTGAATTATTCTCTGGCTTGGTCCTTATGGTGGCCTGGTTGAATGTTCAATTTATGTCCATCACTAGCAATTTTAATCTCACCATCAAAGCTTTTGCTGCCCCCGTGATCATCAGCCATGTAGTGCCATTTCTTGATAAACTTGCTTCAGAATTTATTGTTCTTCCATTCTAATATGTCCATATCAAGAAAGCCACCAAAACCAAAGTAGTGGTGATGGAGGTGGATGTTAGGTTCGGCTTCAAATATGCCCATTTCCAGTCTTGTCCTACTGCTTAATATGGAGCCACACAATGACAGGTTTTGTGCTATTTTTTATATTTTCTTGGAAATTATGTACTACCTGTCCATCCTGAAGAAAGTAGTTTTTTAAAAATTTGTAATTAATTTGTAATTAATGTGTTACTGTTTAATTAATGTCATACAATACATATAGTTCCTAAAACAAGTACTTAGCCAAGTCTGGTCCTAAGAAATTTGAGGAAAATAAATATAGTTTAGTCATGATTTATAGCTCAGCTATTTTTAGTATGTACAATAGATCCTGCTTACTAACAGCCCCTCAGCAAATGGCCAAAACTGGCCATTAACCTGCAGTTTCTAATAAGAGAGAGGCAGTTTTGCAAGGCTGCAGCCAGAGAAGGAAGCTCACAGGCTCAAGGTACCTCTCCTTGCGCTTTCCAGGCTGCATCCTCCCCTGGCATCAGGGTTCCATGCGCAACACATCCCACTGCTACTTTCACAGGCTACAGCTCTGTGAACCTGCCCCTGACCGTGAGACAGGGTCTCTGGAATGTGTTGAACTCAGACCTCCAGGGCAGGACACAACCTGGAGAGCACAGAGGAGCACAGATACAGTCTTCATGCCACCAGAAACCCCACTCCCTGCTATTGCCCTGCCTGCAGCCTATCCTGGGGCCTGGCTTCTGCATGTCCCATTGCTTCTGCCCCTCTCTGCAGCCCCATAAACCTGCCTGGGGCCAAGGCTTTGCACAAAAAAATTTAAGATTGGCAGCTGTGTTAGTCTGTATCTGTACACAAGATGAGGAAGACTTTGTAGCACCTTAGAGACTAACCAGTTTATTTCAGCATAAGCTTTCGTGGACTATAGCCCACTTCATTGGATGCATAGAATGGAACAGAAGTAAGATGCATTTATACACACAGAAAACAAAAAAAAAAAAGATTGTATATTAGCATACCAATTCTAAGAGGCTGTTTAATTTGGATGGGCCATTATCAGCAGGAGAAAAAAGTACCTTTTGAAATGGATATCTGTGTCTGACAGGAGAGAGAACAACTATTGAAGGTAAATTAACTAGAGAAATGCAATCAGTTAGTGTAATGAGTGAACCATTCGCAAGTTCTATTCAGTCCTTGGTTTATTGTGTCCAATTTGAAAATTAATTCCAGTTCCTCAGGTTCTTGTTGGAGTCTGTTTTGGAAGTTTTTCTGTTTCAGAACTGACACCATCAAGTCTTTAATAGAATGGCCAGGAAGATTGAAGTGTTCTCCTATAGGTTTTTGAATATTATGATTCCTGATGTCAGATTTGTGTCCATTTATTCTTTTGCGTAGAGACTGGCCGGTTTGGCCAATGTACATAGCAGAGGGGCATTGCTGGCCCATGATGGCACATGTTGTTCATGCCTCTGAACAACATACTAACCCACAGCAACCTTCCTACCAGCACTACAAAAAGACTGATTCTGCATGGACTCCATCTGAAGGTCGAAACAGCAGACTGGACTTCTACATAGATTGCTTCCGCCACCATGCACGAGCAGAAATTGTTCAAAAGCAGCATCACTTGCCCCATAACCTCAGCCGTACCGAACACACTGCCATCCACAGCCTTAGGAACAACTCTGACATCATAATCAAAAAGGCTGACAAAGGAGGTGCTGTTGTCATCATGAATAAGTTGGAATACAAACAAGAGGCTGCTAGACAGCTCTCTAACTCCACATTCTACAGGTCATTATCCTCTGAGAATTACCACTGAGAATTATCCCACTGAGAATTACCAAAAGAAACTGCACCATCTGCTCAAGAAACTCCCTGAAAAAGCACAGGAACAGATCTATACAGACACATGCCTAGAACCCCGACCAGGGACATTCTGTTTACCACCCAAGATCCACAAACCTGGAAATCCTGGACCCCCCATCGTCTCATGCATCGGCACCCTAACAGCAGGATTATCTGGCTATGTGGACTCTCTCCTCAGGCCCTACGCTACCAGCACTCCCAGCTATATTCGAGACACCACTGATTTCCTGAGGAAACTACAATCCATCGGTGATCTTCCAGAAAACACCATCCTGGCCACTATGGATGTAGAAGCCCTCTACACCAACATTCCACACAAAGATGGACTACAAGCTATCAAGAACAGTATCCCCGACACTGTCACAGCAAACCTGCTGGTTGAACTTTGTGACTTTGTCCTCACCCACAACTATTTCACATTTGAAGACAATATATACCTTCAAGTCAGCGGAACTGCTATGGGTACCTGCATGGCCCCACAATATGCTAACATTTTTATGGCAGACTTAGAACAACGCTTCCTTAACTCTCATCACCTAGTGCCGCTACTCTACTTGCGGTATATTGATGACATCTTCATCATCTGGACCCATGGAAAAGAAGCCCTTGAGGAATTCCACCATGAATTCAACAATTTCCATCCCACCATCACCCTCAGCATGGACCAGTCTACACAAGCGGCCCATTTCCCAGACACAACTGTGCTAATAAATGATGGGCGCATACACACCACCCTATACCGGAAACCTACTGACCGCTACACTTACCTACATGCCTCCAGCTTCCATCCAGGACACACCACTCGATCCATTGTCTACAGCCAAGCTCTAAGACACAACTGCATTTGCTCCAATCCCTCAGACAGAGACAAACACCTACAAGATCTCTACCAAGCATTCTTAAAACTACAATACCCACCTGGGGAAGTGGAAAAAAAAGATTGACAGGGCCAGAAGAGTACCCAGAAGCCACTTACTACAGGACAGGCCCAACAAAGACAAAAACAGAACACCATTAGCCGCACCTTCAGCCCCCAACTTAAGCCTCTCCAACGCATCATCAAAGACCTACAACCTATCCTGAAAGATGATCCCTCACTCTCACAGATCTTGGGAGACAGACCAGTCCTCACTTACACACAGCCCCCCAACCTGAAACAAATAGTCACCAGCAACCGCACACCACACAACAAACACACCTAACCCAGGTACCTGTCCTTGTAACAAAGCCCGATGCCAACTCTGTCCTCATATCCATTCAACTGACACCATCATAAGACCTAATCACATCCGCCACACCATCAGAGGCTCATTCACCTGCACATCGACCGATGTGATATATGCCATCATGTGCCAGCAATGCCCCTCTGCTATGTACATTGGCCAAACCGGCCAGTCTCTACGCAAAAGAATAAATGGACACAAATCTGACATCAGGAATCATAACATTCAAAAACCAGTAGGAGAACACTTCAATCTTCCTGGCCATTCTATTAAATTTGATGGTATCAGTTCTGAAACAGAAAAACTTCCAAAACAGACTCCAACGAGAAACTAAGGAACTGGAATTAATTTTCAAATTGGACACAATAAACCAAGGACTGAATAGAACTTGCGAATGGTTCGCTCATTACACTAATTGATTGCATTTCTCTAGTTAATTTACCTTCAATAGTTGTTCTCTCTCCTGTCAGATACAGATATCCATTTCAAAAGGTACTTTTTTCTCCTGCTGATAATGGCCCATCCAAATTAAACAGCCTCTTAGAATTGGTATGCTAATGTACAATGTTTTGTTTTGTTTTGTTTGGGTTTTTTTTGTTTTCTGTGTGTGTATAAATGCATCTTACTTCTGTAACATTCTGTCCATCCGATGAAGTGGGCTGTAGCCCACGAAAGCTTATGCTGAAATAAACTGGTTAGTCTCTAAGGTGCTACACAAAAAAATTGTCACTAGCTGGCATGCCTGTTGCCAGTGTCCAGGCCAATTAACATTATAGTCATTGCATTGGTTCCATGTTTCCATGAACAGAAAGTTTTTATTAATAAGGTTGCTATTAAGCAGAATCTACTATATTTTGAAGGTTGTCACTTTTTATGAGTGTTGCTATTTGCTTTTTACAATTTTGATCATAGGCACAGTTAGATGTATAAAACTGAGCAATTACATAATGTAAAATTACACGGATAATCTTATTTAAAGAATTGACCCATCAAATATCCTGTTTTTTCTTTCTTATTTGTAGAACTTTGACTCCCTATTCAGTGGAAAATATGCATATTCATATAAAACAGGGAAGCATCTAAAGAATGCATACAGCGTGTTGGCTGTGCATTGGCCTGATCTGTTTAGAACACAGGTTGGAAAATGTATTATGAAATAAGATTAACTGGCTAAATCTAAAAAAAATTTAAATGTTTTGAAAATAAGTTTCCCACACTGTTGCCTATAAACATATTCAGTAGCCTTAAATAAAAATTTCAAATTCTAAGAGAGAAAAATTTCAAATTCTAAGAGAGAAAAACTTCAAATAATCTCAAAGAGAGAGGTCCTGTATTTTTAAAAATAAGTGTAAAAAGAATAGTCTTGGGTAATCTGATCAGTAATAAAATATTTCTTCTTCCTTAAGATAACTTGAATTCCTGTTATCTGCACCTTATATATGCTAATATTTTATAGGTAAACAGAGCATGAGCTTTCAATATAAAGTAAAAATTCTCATTCTGAGCTCATTTGAACCTTTTTTTGCAGGAATGACTTAGCTTTTATTAAAAAGCAGGAGGGAGAGACATGCAGCATTTATAAAAGTCACTATGAATTCCACTTGGTGGATCTGTTAACAAGATGATTTGAATAGATGTGTAACCAGCAATGCTCCATCTATTACCATAAGACCAAATGGCTCATCTTTGCAGTGTACCTGCTCTCCATATCTTGATATAATGGATACTGTAGATTTTAAGACAGTGTTTGGGGAAATAGCACAGTATTTCATACAAATATAAGATGATTTTGATGAAATGGTCATTTTTCTTACTGATGTCCCATCAGTAGAAAATTTGATAATAGTACAAACTGTGTATCCTGCATTGCTACATATTAAAAGGTTAAATGTGATATATTCAGTGATTACATTTAGAAAAAGGTTGTAAAATATGCATATGTGGGTATGTGTATATATTTTGTACACAGGCATGTTGCGTCTTAGTCGGGGGTTCCGTTCTGCGGTTACCCGTGTAAAGCGGAAACCGCGTATAGCCAAAACCCATTGAGTTTAATGGTGGGCGAAATCACCCGCCGTATAGGTAGTTTTTAAATTTTTATTTTTCCCTTTTTTTGCTGACTGCGTAAAGCGGAAATCGCTCATGTTAAATGCGCCTAAGATGCGACATGCCTGTAAATGGTAGATTGGGTGCAAGTAAAGTATTAGCACTTGTGTTATGCTTTCAGGACAGTTACAGTTTCTATTCTTGATTTAAATATTATTTAAATTATTGTCATTTCTTTTTACTGTACTTTTCCTAGGTTGAAGAGCAACAGACATCGTATGTTGAACTGGAGCATAGAAAAGAAGAGGAAAGCAATTGTCTGGAAATGAAAATAGAAGACTTTCAGACCCCTTCACAGGACCTTATTGGTAAAGAGATACATATGCAATTATTTGTAATGTCTATAGCCATAAAGATGAACAAACTGCTTTAAATCTAAATTTGTTTCTAGTGGATAAGAGAAGGTTAAACACCATAAGTACTGAGGATTCTGTCATCTGATTTATGTGCTTTTTGTTCTTATAAATCTCTGGAATGTTGTTTAGAAATTCAGCTGATTTGCTCTAGAACTGTGCACAATAATACTTTTTGGTTTTCAGCAATTAAAAGGATTATTAATATTACCTCTAATAATAGAGAGAGTTCTTGTGTTGTTTTGCATGATCGTTGTTATTTGTAGAAAATAGGAAGGATTGCTCTGCTATCACAATAAATATAATTACCTTCATTAACATTTTATGAGATTTTTGATGTTATTGCTAGTCACTGTTTTACTATTTGAAATACACTTTTTATGTGTATTAACATAATTGTTAACTGATTTTCTCTCTTCAAATTACCCATTTATAGATCTTATGGTCAGAGCACCTTGTTGGGAGGAGATGGAGAACCTTAAAACACAACTTGAAGGACAACATGCTCAAGAAATTAAGCATCTCCGATCCTATTTCCAGCAGCAGTTGAAAGAAACTGAAGAGAGATACACTACAGAGATCGTTCATTTACAGAATAGACTTCAGGATATCAGGGAGTCCCCTGAAGATTTCAGGTATCCCATGGTCTTTATCCTCCTTTTGTATATTGTTTACCATTTTGTACTGAACACCATATGGAAACATTAGTGTTTTCAGAAAGCTAATGCATGCAAAGCTTTATATTTTATTAGCAACATCAGAATGTGAAAAATTCGTCAACTTATATGAATGGTTTTTATTAATCACTTTTTTAAAAAATCAAGTATTGTACAAAGAAATGGTATAACCAATATGAACTAAGTGAGGGAGCGGTATATGGCAACTCAGAAATTATTGGATACTGAATTCACTATGTTACAAGTATTTCTCTAATATATCATTGCAAATTGTTGTATGTTATACAGTTGCAATAGATTTGATAGTTACCCTTGAACATTTGCAAATTTTACTCATTACTTCATGTTACTCAATATATAAATTATTTACTATTTGGTGTATTCAATACAGTACTTGTTATCAAGCACAATAGGAAAGGTGTGGCAAACCTCCAGGGTAGCTGTGGGAAGTGAAAAGGCACAGCCACTCCCTTTCCCCACTGCCTTCAGAGCAAAACCACTCCCCATCTCAGTTGGGGGCCATTCAAGATAGGCATGTCTGCTTTGGCAAAGTGGAGAAAGCATTTTTTTTCTTTGTTACACTTCATAGAATATTAGGGTTGGAAGGGACCTCAGGAGATCATCTAGTCCAACCCCCTGCTCAAAGCAGGACTAGTCCCCAATTTAACTATCCAACAGATTTTTGCTCTATATACCTAAATGATCCCCTCAAGTATTGAACTCACAAGCCTGGGTTGAACAGGCCAATGCTGAAACCACTGAGCTATCCCTTTCACTCTATGTAAAAATGGTATCTGTTTACCCAGCTGTTCTGCTCCTTCTGTGTACTCAGTGATATATGCTTATTTTATTGGAAACACTAGGCCCTGAACATACCTTGATTTACACACAGCCTTAATGTTTTCAAGATCAGTACCTTAGTTTTTACAGATCCCTTGCTACTGAGAGCAAACTCAATGCCCTCTGAATGCTCATACAGGTAGGCATGATCTCCCAATGAGCATTTGAGATTGCTTAAGGCCTGCTAGCCTGGTCAATTTTCAGCACTGTAAAAATGGTACATTTGAAGTATTTTCAATGTGGATTTGATTAAAATCTATAGATTGGAATATCTGTACTGGTCTGGACAAGTTACCAGCCTTTATTATTAATTTCCTGATGCTTTTTACTTTGTGACACCACTTGATCCTTTTTTAGACTTCTTTTTGTATATGTGTTAATCTGCTGGTTTCATTCAAGTTCACTCTTTGTGCAGTGAAAATATTTAGCAATAAGTAAACACTCATAAGCATGCATTCTTTTTAGAATAAACAGTTTAGATGATGAACTATCCTGTTCATTCACCCCTATATTCTTAAGCCTTATGCAAGTTAGAAGGAAACCAAAGGTTTTCACATAAACCTAGAATTTAAGGGGAAAAATACTCTTGCTTGGGTATAACTTAGTCTTCTGGGAACCAAATGTGAAGATCCACTTCTTTATAGGTCTCACCTCTGATTACCAGATAGCTGCTTTTATTGAGTTTTCTAGGTGGGGTCTTCAGACCCCGTTATTACTTTGTTACTCCACTTGTAATCTGTGTAAAAGCTAAGCAGAGAATTAATTCCTTGCTGGGAGTCAGGTAGGATCTTTTCACTAGGTTGGATATTCTGTCACATCTTGGTACATAATTAATGGAACAAGCTGTGTAATGCTATTTAAAAATTAAAGTAATTTCTTTAATATTTATTTATTGCTAAATGCAGTGAATCCTAAGATTGAGGATTGCCATACATTATAGTATAGGACTTGTTCATTACACAACTTCTTTAAAAAGAAAGCAGAATAAAATTTTGAGTAAGAATCCTAGAAATAGTAACTTTTTGTAGCTAAAATAATGAATTGTTGCTACTTTGAGAATGTTATCAGGTATTTTGGATTCCTTGCTGTTTCAAAGTTATCTTACTGAAGACGTGGTTTTACATAAAACATGCTGGTGAGGAAAAGTAAGCTTGAAAATTTGTATATATTTTAAATGTGACAAACATCTTATTTCATTCACCCTACACTTATGTCTTCTTTAGCAATGCACTTATTTGACTCATGATAGCAGAAAGGGAATATTAAAGGACGGATTTGTGAAAGCCACAAGTCTTAATATTTTTTGTAGCCTGGTTTTAACTTTGGCCTTTTGTAACATCTCTCCTAAGAAGAGTACAACCAGAGCTTTGAGGTTCCCCATATCAACTTGCCAACAGTGGGAGATTTCATGTAACCCGGTTAGAGTATATAGAGCTCTCTAAGGTGCCTAAGTTGTGGTATTTAAGTGTAGAAAGAAACAAAAGACTTCTTACCTGCCTTATTCATTCAAATGCTTCATTCAGACTTGTCTGTTAACAAGGCACCCATATAATACAAGCAGGACATACATCTGACTACAGCAGGGGTGGGCAAACTTTTTGGCCTGAGGGCCACATCGGAGTTGCAAAACTATATGGAGGGTGGGTAGGGAAGGCTGTGCCTCCCCAAACAGCCTGGCTCCAGTCCCCTTTCTGCCCTCTTCCACTTCCCGCCCCCTGACTGCCCATCTCAGAACCCCTGACCCATCAAACCCCACCCCACCCCTTGTCCCATGGCCACCCCCTCCTGGAGCCCCTGCCCCTAACCCCCCCCGGATCCCACCCCCTATTCAACCTCCCTGTCCCCTGAGTGCCCCGATCCCTATTCACACCCTAGCCCCCTAACAGCCCTCCCCCTCCCCAGATTCCTGTGCCCAATCCAACCTCCCCCTACTCCCCGTTATCTGTCCCCTTACCATGCTGCTCAGAGCTGCAGAAGCTCGTTGCCCGGCAGGAGCAGCGGGCCAGAGTGCTGGTGGTGTGGCGTGCTGTGCTGCAGGGGAGAGAAGACAGGGAGGGAGGGGCCAGGGGTAGCCTCCCCGGCCAGGAGCTCAGGGACCAGACAGGACGGTCCCCCGAGTCATAGTTTGTCCACTTCTGGACTAGAGTGTAATAAGTAAAAGGGCAATCTTCTAGCTGATGTCTGGACCCACCTGGTTTCTCCAGAATCTCAGCACCTCCTCTTCTTTAGCCTGTACTCTACTAGTCAAACTTTGACCATTGGCTTCCCCTTAATTGTATGTCGGTGGTGAGTAAACAATAGCAGCTACTGGAGCTTGGCAGAGGTTGCTAGTCTCAGTGAGGCTTTAAAAGGCAAACTGCCTGTAAGGAGAGGAGTCTGTATAACTGAAGATAGGAAGTATAGATCAGTGGTCTTCAAAGTGGGGTGCATGCCCCGGGACGCTGCCGAAACGGAAGGATTCTATTTGTGTCCTGCCGAAATGCTGCCAAAAGCAGAAGCTTTCTATTTGGCGACATTTTGGCGGACACACCCCTGGGCCACGAGAGGACTCGGGAACACGGAAGGGGGCCGCGGATGGAAATGTTTGAGAGACGTTGGTATAAATGTTGAGTAAAAGGACATGTGGCTGGGAAATGGAAGAGTATTCTGTGAAGGGAGGATTGTAAAGTGAGTGGAAGTGGGTAGTGAACGATATGGGGTAGGATGATGTACAGTGAATGAGGCAGGGGACTGGACACTGAACAAGGTGAATAACAAATAAATAGCTCCCTCATTCACTATGCTCTGTCCATCTTTCTCCCTAAATTACTAAGAAGTCCCATGGAAAATATTGTACATCACTGGTTCCATTTCACTGTGACCCGCTTCTGACAACAAAAATTACTACAGGATCCCTGGAGGGCAGACAGAAACCTTGGGTGGGGAACGCCAAAGTGGAAGCCTGAAGGCTACAGCCCCAAGCAAGGGGCCTGTAACTCGAACCCCTCCGCCCAGGGCTGAAGCCGAATTCTGAGCCTTGCTGGCCAGGGTTTTGTCTTTAACCCTGGGCTCCAGCAACTCTAATGCTAGCCCGGCTGACCCCATTAAAATGGGGTCAGGGCCCACTTTGAGATCCTGACCCACAGCTTGAGAACTGCTGTTGTATATGATCATGTAATTAAAGACTGTCATAATCCACATACCCGGGGGTCAGACTTTTCATACTTAACATTTTCTTAATATTGGATGGAATATTTCATTCTTTTGAATATATACACAGTAGTCACACTTTAAAAAATATCTTCTGTTTTGAAAGATTCTATCAGTTTGTGAAAGCGTCCTTATACTTGCAATGGTGAATACTGGTAGAACTGATATCACTCAAATTTGTAGAAATTTTTGAAGTGTGATTACTGTATTAAGAAAATTTTGTGACTTGTTTCCCTGGCTGCTAAGTTGGATGGATAGAAAATGTAGAATGGAGGTGGGCATGACATATTTAGGTTTGCCTAGAGTAGCAAAATGTTTGGAGATGTGTCTGGTCCTATTTCTCCAAACTTTGTTATTGATTTTGAGTGGAATTATAAAAAGTGCCTACTTGACTTATAGGACCCACTGAGATCAAGAGGACTTGTGTTCCTAAGTCGCTTAGGCTCTTTCAAAAATCCCAAGTTTTATGTTTAAGCTTAAATTGTCAAATTGTGTAGTAGCTAACATGCATAACTAAAAGTTTTTATTTTCATTACCTTTATCCTCCATTTCCGCTTTGCTCTTCTTTTTTTGACACATTCACTTATTTATTGTTTCAAATTAGACTTTTAAGTATTTGGGCAGATGCTCTGTTTAGCTTTGTGTTTACACAGCATTTTTCTCAGTGGGGCTGATACTGACTGGGGCATTTGGGCATTACTGCAATACAAATAATAAACTGTAATCATCATCATTTTGCATTCTATTATTAAAAGAGTACCACAGAATTTGTGTCATGTAAAATATGTGTCTTCGGTCACCAGTTTAATTTTTTCTTATGTAATCAGTTTAGAGGTATTGCGAAACTGAAATGAATATCTTGTAATATTAATCTTTTTTCTATCTTTCTTTTACATTTTAGTGTATCTACAAAGTCACAGGGAAACTCTAAAGATGTCATTCAGAAAATGACTCAAACTGAAAGTGTTTATCAACAAAGTACAGATATGGCAGTAGAGGTACTGTATAATTCAGGTTGCCTATCAGTAATATGTGTTTTCAGCATAATTTAGGTACCTTGGGATATAAATATTTACATTCAACAAGACATCATTGAAATTTGAGAATAATGTTTTGGAGTAATAAACAAATGATGATGATGATATTGTCAATACTTATATGTTTGGAAGTGAAACATGAACATGAGTTCAGCCCATGCTCAAGAAACAAATGAAAATCTGATTTAAGTTTTTACAAAACATAGAAAAGAAAATGTGTGTATCATGCAAATTATGATGAGCAATAATCTTAGCTTTTGTTTAAAAAAAAAGTTTCTAGCCCTAGTTGCCAAAGAAAGTTTGAAAATGTAATTCTTAAGGACCAGGTGGCAAATAAAAAAATCTAACACTTCTAAGACACCCTTAATATTTGTTGAGACCAGACTTATGATTTTTGAACTTTGGGGATTGGCAGTACTGTATTTCAGATTTGTTTGTAATGCTCTGTGACCTAGTCATGTCCCTTCTGCCTTTACCCGACTTCTGTGCTTCTGAGGGTGCAAATAGTGCTGGAGAACTGAACCACTACTTCATCTATTGCAATTTTAACTTTTGTATCTGATTTTGGAGCCCCAGTGAGGAAAATTCCCTTTCCCAACTCTTTTTCTTCGCAGACTAAGATTACTTAACTTAATTTACAAGAAACCTTTTAAAAAAAAAAGTTTAGAAAATTCCATATCCTAGCTGAAACTTGTAGAATTGAAAAAGTAAAAGCAAGAAACCATGAATTAATATTTCACATTTTTTCTTATAGTTTCCTAGTGAAATGGAATCAAAAGGTGATATGGATATTATTCAGTCACTGGAAAAACAGTACCAAGAAAGATTAGAAGAAGAAATAGCTAAGGTATAACTTTATAATAACAACTTTTTAAATAAATATAGTGTGGTTTTATTTGCTGTTTGCTACTGTTCAGAAAATTACAGAACAAATATATTGTTATATTTATATTTATGGGAAACTATCTTATTCTAATTCTGAACAAGGAAGAATCTTTCAAAACCTGTAGGGAACCTGGTGGTTTTGACACAAGCTTAACGTGATAAGTAGGCCCATAGTAATCCGCTTTCTTTTTCTTTTCTCACTCATTCCTTTAGCATACACTAGTTAATCCTTTTACTTTCTTAACCAATATCCATCTTCCAGGGGGTTCTGCCCCTAAAATCCTCTGTATAACCCTCTCAAAATCTTCTCTGTAAAGGAAAAGAGCAACTTAATCAGTCTAATCCATTTCTTTTCTAATCAAAGAGTTGATTACAGTTGACTGGAAACTTAACTAAATTTAGAATATGTGGGCTGCTTACCTGGTTTGTTTCATTTTTATTAATTTTTATTTTTATAAATTTTTATATTTATAAAAGGAGAAGAGAACTGATTTACTTTTCTGTATATATGTACAATGTGAATGCATTTTTCTCCTCCTGGACCAATTGACTGTATTTTCATTAGAGAGACAATGTGAATGAGGTAATATCTTTTATTGGACCAACTTCTGTTGGTAGAATACAGACAAGCTTTTAAGACGCACAGAGCTCTTCTTTAGCCTCTGGGAGAGATACTCCAAGCATCACGGTTAAATGCAAGGTGGAGCAGTCTGTTTAGCATAAGTTCAGCCCTGCAAATCCACTGTTATCCACTTATATCCATGGATATCTGCATCCCTGGGTACAGATGTGATTGTACTGTGAATCAGATGCAGATCCAAATTTTTGTATCTGCACAGGCAGTGCCTAATTTGTGCTGGGGCTTGCCAGGGCTGGGCCCGGGCACCTCTTGGCAAGCAGGTCATAGCCCCGGCAACAGCTTACTCCTTTGAGTCTGTCAGTTCCCGCATGCAGGAGGGCTGTAGCTCCAGCTGTTATTTCCTGGTATGGGGAGGCTGCGGCTCCAGCTGCAGTGTTTAATTTGTGCTGGAGCTTGCCAAGGCTGAGCCTCAGCACCTCTTTCATTACAAATTAAGCACTGCGGGCAGGGCTCTAGCAGTGAGATAGTGTGCGGGTGCTGGTGTGGATATAAATATTTATAAAAGATGGAGTGCAGATTGCAGGTCACATACAAGTTAATTATCAAGGAAGCACATCAGATGCGCTTCTAAGTATAAGTAGTTAGCACATATTCTAAGGGACCATTCAAGGTACAGTGGCCTGTTAATACCTCTCCAGTCTAAGGACAAAAAGAGATTGTTCTAATAAGCCATCAATCCAGTGTCTATATTCAGACCATGAGTTATGAATGTAAGCTCCCAGGCTTGTCTTTTGAAAATGTTGTGCAGGTTTCCTTTGTGAGGATAAGGACTCCAGTGGAGATTGTATAAAGAACTTAAATAGCGGCTGCCACACAGGGAGCTTAGGGGAAGAGGGAGCTAATGTGGGGGTTGCCAGCCCACCGTGGTTCTAACCACCCACCAGCTAGCTGCAGCAGGCTGCTCTTCCTGCAAGCAGTGGACAAAGCAGGCGGCTTCCGAACGACGTTATAAGGGGGCATTCCACAACTTTAAACGAGCATGTTCCCTAATTGATCAGCAGCAAAACAATGTTAACCGGGATGACTTTAAGTGAGGAGTCAGTGTATAACAAAAGATTTTGAAGAAAGTAGCAAGACAAATAGTATGTCTGATCTATCAATCCTCATATCCTTGAAGTGTCTGGATCTTCATTCAGCCAAACTGTCTTATCCTCACCATTAGAAATCATTTATGAAAATCAGGAAGGGTGAGGGATTGAATGTCTTGCTACTTTCTTCAAAACCTGTTGTTATAGTTGCAGATATTTTCTTAGACAACAACTAAGTAAAGTCGCTTTCTTTAAAATGTCCCATTTAAGTAGGGTGGCCAGACAGCAATTGTGAAAAATCAGGACCGGGGGTGGTGGGGAGGGGAGAATAGGAGCCTATATAAGAAAAAGACCCAAAAATCGGGACTGTCCCTATAAAATCGGGACATCTGGTCACCCTACGTTTAAGTTCTTTATACAATCTCTACTATGTCAGCTTTGACATACTTCTAATGAAAAGACCTTCGCTATAACCCATGTCACTATAGTGCGGATTCTCGCATAGCGCGGTCGGGGCCATGGATACCAAATTTAATTACCATAATTGGTATCCATGGTAACGTGGTCCTCATGTTTATGCAGTACCACGCATGGATCCTGAACCCTACGTTCTAGTGAGGGTCCGGTGTATCTGCCATCATTGCAGAATTTGTTTTCTGTTCTTGTACTCTCCATAAGAACATGAAGGTTATAGTGAAAAAATGATCCATCTCCTTTCATTATGAGACAGATGAGACAGCATAAATAGAAAAAAAAATGGGGGAATCACTCAGTGAGATTAATAGGAGATAAATGTAGAACTAATAAAGTAATAATTTCTCATATGATTAGTAGTCATCCTGTGGAATTCAGGAAATGGGAGGTTATAGAGTCAAATACTATAGATTGATTTTAAAAGAAAGTACTAGGAAGCTGTATTCCCAATAATATATCTCACTTTTATTTGCTGTGTTGCTTTTTTACCTTTTAAATATATTTATTTCCATGTAAAACTGATTTATTCATTTATTCATATTATTGATAGGTAGAAACTAGTTTTCTTCTGCAGTGGTAGACGCTGCTGTGTCTGAACTTCTAAAGACTGTTTTTATTTTTTCAGGTTATTGTGTCAATGAGTATAGCATTTGCCCAACAGACTGAACTGGCAAGAATGGCTATGCAAGAGGAAGAATCACAGCTATTGGTAGCACAAACACAATTTGTTCGTAAAAAGGAAAAATGTTTTGAAAGTAGGAGGAAGTGCACTGAAGATGAGTTAGACAATCATCTTATTAAGGAGAAGAAAGCAGACATTAAACATGCAGAAGAATTTAAACCACTTAGCAAGGAGCTGAATGAAGAGTCCAGTGAGATTTCTTCTCTTGAAGAACAACTTGAATCAACTGTTAAGCCTGGTTACATACTAGAACTGAGCAAGAATGAAATGAGGTTACCAGTGAAACCTTTATCCCATGATAAAGAGCTTACAGTGAAAGAAATAACAGTAAGTATATAAACGTCCACCTGAGAAAATCTTTTCCTTTTACCTCCCATTCTACTAGGTAATTTAGGCCTACACTGATGGGGTTTTAAAAAACTGTAAATGGAAAAGAGTTAATTTTAACTGAAATGTTATGATTTATTTTAATTCTATGAAAATTCATATTTATTTAGCAACTTGTGTGCTGTGTTTTAACCCAAATATTGTAGCATTAAACTAATGCATCAGAACTGGAACATAAAACTGAATATACTGAAAATGACTAATGCATTTTCATGATCAAAGCTTGTGAAATGCAAAAAAGAAAGAATGGCATAAGCAGTGAAAAATAAGCTTGATTTTTAAAAATTATTTTAAAATGAATACATCTTACTAATGATACATGAAATCTATATAAAGGGGATAAAATTGTGTAAATGTATTATTTAAAAAAGAAACCCCATGTGCCTCTTGATATTTAGGGAACATCATCTGAAAAGATAAAAGCGATAGCTAAAATATATTATTTTTAATAATCTTTTGAGGAGGAGAGGCCACCATTCAATCCTAATAGCGAGGCATTTGGCAATTTACAAAGTGAGATGGGGAAAGTTTTACCCTGTTGTGTCTTCAGGGTTACTGCAGCTCAATGACAAAGATAGGTCACTCAGCTCATACCATTAAGATCCACAAAGCTGAGGGTCCTCTGGCCCATGTTTTGCTCACTCATTGAGTGCTGTCACATATGGATCATCTGCAGAGTGGAGCTACACACAGTGTAGGAGGGCACATATCTTTTACAGCCCCCTCAGACTGTGTCCCTTCACCAGCTTTAACAGCTAGATTCCCAGGGTTTTTACTGCCTACTTGGCTAGTGCATCAGAATTGAAAGTATTGTGCAGAACGGTCACAGTGGAGCATTCTGGGATAGTTCCCGGAGGCCAATAACATCGAATTGCGTCCACAGTACTTCTTGTTGCAATGGGCCCATTTCAGATGTAAACAGAAACTGTAACTAGAGTACCTCATGTGAGTTATAAGCCATATGGATATTTTTGAATGTTGAATATGAGGAGGCTTTTGAAAATATGAATTGGAATCTAGCCCAGGTATGGAAAAGTATGTAAGAGAGCATTCTGTCAGAAGTGAATCATACACATAAAGAGAACAGCTAGGAGCAATGCTTTTGGAGAACAAAAGAAGCAGTAGCGGTTATGAGAGAAGAGGAGAGATATGGGTAGGAGCAGAGTTGTGAAGTGCTTTGAAACTGAAGAAGAGAAACATTAATTCAGAAGAAAAAAGGAAGAGAAGAGTAGCGGGAAATAGAGAAGAGTACATGAGATGTGATCTAAGGAAAGTCATTCAGTGGTAGTATTTTTCATAGATTTGAGAAGAGGAAGATAAAAGTGCAAAGCCAGAGTTCATGAGGTTGCAATGAGGAAGGTTGGAGATAAGGACATGGATAGTAATATTACTTGGATAGAACTTCATATATGAAGTCCCTGTACTCTCTCACCAACTCCAAAATATTAAACAAAGCTTAATATTTTTCTTAGTTTTGGAACATTACATCTTTTCGTATGTTTACTATTTCTTAGTTGGGAGTATGTGATTCTTTAACATTTGGCCTTCCAAGAAGCAGGCAACAAGTTGATTTCTTGGAGGATAGATATTTTGATTTGTGTAAATCTTTCTGAAAAATTGTTTAACCATTTCATACATGTACCTGCATATAAAATGCTAATAACAATTCAAATATTACAGCCCTATCATGAGATTGCAACATCCAGTACAGAAACCTCAGATCAGCTGTTGCTATACGAAGAGCGTTTGGAAGACATGCGACAGGAACTTGTACGACAATATCAGGAACATCAGCAGGCAACAGAACTATTGAGACAGGGGCATATGCAGCAAATGGAACGGCAAAAAGAAAATCAAGAACAACTCCTAGCAGAGCTTGATAGACTTAAAGTTCAATTAGCCGAGGTAATGTAGAGTCTGGGGCAATGGCAAGGGCAGAAGAGTGGATTGACAACTGATCTTGGCTTTTTTCAAAAGAGTTCTCATCATGGTCAGCCCTAAACTGTCACGGACTAGTCTTGGTTGGAGCCTCCAGCAGTTCAAACACGTTATTGTTGCTGGGAAGACATTTAGCAGCCTGATCTCCTGCCACTGTCTGTACAGTGAATCCTACAAAGTCAAGGGCACGAGAGTTCTGGGGCCATTAACCAATTTCCCTAAGAGTAACTGTGGTCCCAGAGTGTTACCCTTAATTGACCCACCCACTGATTGTTATCAATGGAGTAGTGATCCATTGATTCTTTTATTGCCCTGTCCTCACTGCTATAATTGGTGAAATATTCCCAGGAATGACTGTTCGCAGTCAAAACTTGGATCATATGTGAAGTGGGGCATTCCAGGAGTGGCCTGCACTGATCTAACTCCCAGTTATTGTCTCTAATGCCATATTTCTTCCCTCATGCTCCCTTTTATCTCAAGTCAGATGCCCCGTCCTGTGGTGTAGAAAGGTAGTCCACACTGCTCTTCCACTGCATAATATGCTGCTTCCTCCTGGGTCTCGGGTAAAAGGAGAAGAGTACCAATTACAGAAGACCTGTGGTCTGCCTGATTGGATCTGATGGTGTGGAAGCTACAAGGAGCTTCCATGCACTGGTGGGGAGAAGGGTTAATATTCCCTAGGGAAGAAAGAAACCATTATGAGCAATAGTTAACTGCCTCTGTTCTGCTTCCCAGCAGCCAAAAGATGTCCTCCTTGATTCCAATGGACTGTAAGGAGTTTGGCTTTGTAAAGTACAAATTAGTTTAGTGGGAGAGGCAAGGATGTATGTTTACTATATTTTTTGCATTTCTAAAGTATAGCCAGTCTAGAACAAAGTGTCCCAAACCCATGCAGTCTCCATAAAAAGGTATGTTAAAGGAACTCCTCTTAATTATTGGGGCCTCAGAAATAAGATTTTATTTCTTACCAGACTAAGAGGACAAAACTCAGAAGAATCCATCCAACCGTACATTTACGGACTCACATATTACATTGACAGTGCATCCATATGTATTTGAAGTATCATCTGAACAATGCAACATTACGAAAATATATGAGAAATTAGTGATAGGAGAATCCTGAAGTTCTTCAGCTCTGCTGCACTACACTTACAAGTTTCCACCTGACACCTTATGCTCCCCCCCATATTAGGCTTTTCTCTGTCTACCTTCTGTCTGCTTTGTGAGGAGGAAAGTGTAATAGTGACCTGCTGTTCCCAATCATTATGATTGTAGGTAGCTTGTAAGACTGCTTCTCCTTTCTGCAGCTTCAGGGCCTGCTTATCCTTTAGCCTATATCTGGACCTCTTTCTACCCATTGTCCTGGAAATGTTTCTCTGGAGTACCTATATCTTTCCCTCCTCTGCACTGCCTCTTCTGCCTCCTTACACTCACATCTATACATTACAGGAGCTGAAACTTCTAACACTATGGGGAGAGAGTACTCGTGTGATTTAGATCCTTAACTCCTCTGTTTTAAAGTAAAGGATGTTTTTGCCATGAGATCTATGTTAGAATTAATATATAATTATTAAATCAGGAATACCTCTAGCGCCTCTAAATTTGGACCATTGCACTGGAAGGGACCTCCCTGGTCATAAAGTCCAGTCTCCAGAAGGCAACCCAGTCACTTACTCCAGTTCATAAACTTATCAAGCTCCCTAAAACTAATTAGGTCAGCAATTCTCAAACTAGCAACTCAAGGGCCCCCATTTGGATTTAAAAAATTTTTATGGATCCCCAAGCCCCCCATTCAGCCCCAAGCCCCCCCCCCCCTCCATCCCTTCCCCCCAGGCCCCACCCCTTCTACATCCCTGCCCCTCCTCTTCCCTGCCTATTTCCACCCCCTCCCCTAAGTGCGACCCAGCTCCGCTCCTCCCCCTCTGTCCCAGCATCTCCTGCATGCTGCTGAACAGCTGTTCCCCAGTGTGCAGGAGGCGCTGGGATGGAGGGGGAGGAATTGAGGGAGGGAGAGAGAGGAGTTGATCAACGGGGCCTGCAGACCCCCTGGAGTACCCTTGTAGACCCCTAGGGGTCCATGGATCCCAGTTTGAGAAACGCTGAGTTAGGTTGTTTGCCCCCCTACTCCTGTTGGCAGGCTGCTCCAGAGTCTTGCTCCCCTGATTATGAGAAATCACCTTCCCTGTTTTTACTCCCAGCAGTAATTAGTTTGTTATACTATATTCTTTCACTTTTATGAAGATCTTTTATAAAAAGGACATATTATATGGGTAGTCTATCTGCCATCCTAAATATTATACCACAGTATATATGTAATGAAGTTAAGCTTGTACTTTCCAGTGTAAGTATATTGCTTTAAAAGAAGTACTTACAGATTTTTATGAAAATCCTAGGTATACTTAAGTTACCAAAACCACTGATCAGCTCTCAGTTTCAGAAAGTTTAAATTTGCTTTTAACCACTTAACAAAAGGAGCTGCATTTTCCTGGTGCAAAATATGTTGAGTATTGGAAGTGCCAGGAGTCACTAATACCAGAAATTAAAAACCTGCCTAATGTTAATGCTGTCCTTCTACCGTTCATAGTATGCTCTTATGAAATTTCATTTAGAGTGCCTCAGTGGAGAATGACAACTTGGTTACAGAGAGAGAGAGAATGCTTTTAGAGGAACGAGAATTTTTAAAGCAGCATTCTGTACTCGGAAGAGAGAAGCTGCATTGTGAGCTATGCAACAACAGCACGCAAACACAGGTAAATATGGACTTTGGCTACCTTAGGAGCCATGGTATGTAAATGCAGTAGGATTTCTTTTGTCTACTGCCTTATGGGTTGGTTAAATAACGAGAAGGTGGAGTTTAGTTGCCTATCTTTTTACTTTAGGTAAACTCAAATTTTAATGTTGCTATAGCAACATCCAACAGAGAACCCAGAAACTGTTTGTTTAGCATAACAAACTTCATTTTAACAGGCTCTGGCTTCGATCTCTCATGTTTTTTCCATCTACATTTTAATGTGTTTTGTGCTTATTATCTTTCCTGGATACTAGCAATTTCATGGAAAGGGATAGTTGTTTTATTTCAAACAATATGTAATTTTTACATAAAAGTTTTAACTTCATAATGTAACCATGTATCAGAATACAATGTTGATTCCAACATGACAGGATTTTTGTCTTTTTTGTCCTCTCTGCCTTTACAAATACTTAATCAGAATGAAAATGAAAGCCAAACTGAATCAAAAGAGTGCACCTTTGAGGATGAAGATGGAGGAGGAAAGCCTGAAGAAATATCTTCAGATATTCTTTCAAAAGAAAGGTATTCAGAGCTTGTTAAATCCAGACTTTCTTTAATTCAAAGTCTGTATTTATACTATAATTGCAATCAAGAAATTATGTTTAGCTTTTGTGAATGATATAATTATCTGATATATCAGTCATAGGCAATAAAAATTTATAACAAGTCAATACAGAAATCCAAACCTGGATGCTCTTTGAGTGAAGCTAAATAATTTGTCACTTTTTTATTGTTTTATTTGGATGGCTATATTATAAAAGTGGATTTTTTAAAAATGGTCTTGAAAATAATGTTCTGAGGCTATTTACTCCAAGTAGTTGAATCAAGCATTTAAAGTCATATTCCAATCATTGAAATTTATAAGGCTATTTCTTGGCTTATGCCACACATTCCTTACATGCTGCTTGGGCTGTGTATTCCACCTGAAACTCAGCCTTTTCTGTGTAGCTATGTAATGGCAAATAAGGATGTTTTTGATTGCACATTTTCCTATCAATTCCATACATATATAGGGCAATATATGTATTTTACATTGTTTTTTGTCAAAGTATCCCAGTGTACCTTTGAATATTCCTTATCTTGAACTTTTTATGTAAACTTTTACAATAGATAAATACAAAGATGCTCACCAGAAACACAATAGCATAGTTT
The DNA here is from genome assembly GCA_007922305.1 of Dermatemys mawii. NCBI lineage: Eukaryota > Metazoa > Chordata > Testudines > Dermatemydidae > Dermatemys > Dermatemys mawii. Next base: position 30,056,657 of record ML677349.1, read on the forward strand.
TCAATGTCGTTATGTAATTTTAAATATTATACTACATGGCATAATTTAGGCATTTTTAAAAAATATTACCTGCATAGTTTAACTATTTTTGTGCACAAATTTTGCTGTTCTTTTTATATAAACCTACCAATATAATATTCTTACAAAACCTCCAAAAATTACATTTATTAACTTTATGTCAAAGACTTGTTTTAAACATAAATTCATCTTGAGTTATGTCATTTTCCCCATCTCTAATTTCTGACTTCCAACCCCATCACATTTTCCCAATCTTCTTCCTCGGCCTGCATGTGGAATCTTGGCCACTAAGGTGTTGGCTCCCAATCATTATGAAGCACAGTAATTCTTTGAAATAATTAAGTGTATGAAACGTTAGCATATTGTACTGATAATTATAAAATAAACATTATTATTATGTACCATCATACATAAATGAACAGATTGATGTGGTCTAGATTTAAAAAGTACATATTTCCAATGCAAAATGAAATAATCAGTAATCGTGCTGCTTTATTTTCATTATATATTATCATAGCTGGACAATAATATTTATTTTCATGTTGTCCAAGTTGTGCAACTAGCAGTTTTCTTTTTCCTCATATGAAGAACCTCTAAGACAGTGGCTTTCAATCTCAGACCCTGGGGGCTCCACAAACTGTGTCTACAATTTCCAAAGAGGTCCATACCTCCATTCAAAATATTTTGCAGGTCCATGGATGAAAACAGTTTGAAAACCACTGCTCTGAGAGAGAGAAACTATAAGCATGACTTTTAATAACTTTTATAGTTCTGCTTTTTAAAGTGATTCTAAAAATACTTTACTTACTTTACTCTGGAAGTCTATTCCTGGGGTAAAATAGTGGCCCCAGTTAAGTCAATGGCAAAGCTCCCATTGACTTCAGTGAGGTTAGGATTTCATTCACTCCTTCCGTATATTCTGAGTCATAGTTGATTAATTTAATGACAAAAATAAATGTTGACTGTTTTTAACTCCTTATAGCTATGCTGAGCCAGCACAGACGTGGATGAGTACGAAGGGAAAGACCCAGCTTGACTGGTTTTTGAAGGGTTGGTTTTGAAGGGATGGTAGAAAAAAACGTATTTTTTACTTGTAAACTAAGAAATTTGTTAAGGAAACCTGTGGTTCTTGACACACGTGTTGTCTCAAAATGTCATTTTTAACCATCATTTTTCAGAGCAGGACTGTGCTTTAAAGACCTCCCCTTCTGGTTAACCTCATGGAACTGCACAGTGCTTAGAATGTTGCTGTTAGGTTCCATATTATTCATCCAAAAGGACTGTAACCTGCCTGTGTCAGCGTAGGTAGTGGATATGCAAAGTAGCTTCCATTAATCCTTACTTCATTGTTAACAAACCATTTGTGGCTGTGGAAAAACAGCCTTCTGGCATACAACTGCACATGTAATAGGATTTTTTTTATTGTTTGCATTTGGCCCATCAAGGCCTATTTCAATGGATGGGGAAGAAAGACAGTTGAGAAGAAGACAAAATTAACTTTTATTAAATTATAAGAAACATTTTTTTGTGAAGAGACTGCAGTTTTGTGATTTTTACAGAACTCATGTGAGGTTACATTTTACTCTGTCTTTTGGACATAGTCAATAATTTTGCACAGAACTAATGCAAATTCTATTTTAATATTACTTTGCTTTGCAAAGAAAAAAAGTTATGATTTATCTTTTTTTTATTATTAGCCAAAAGTACTTTGTCTGAAGTCCAAATCTCACGTCATTATTGAGCCAATATGACATGTGTAGGCTAGTAAGAAGCAGTAGTTTCAGACACTAGAAGCATCCTAAAGGGTCCAAGTACCTAGACACAAATATTAAAGTTGGAGAATTCTGCATTGTTTTCACTAAGCACACTATCCATGTAATCTTTTCTTGTGTCTAGGGAGCAATAGTGCATCACTGGCCAATACATATAAAACCTCATAAGGAGGAAGGGCTAATAATGAAAATGCTGACAAACATGGCATTATTCACTGTATTTTAAAAAAATTACTAGGATTTTTTTCCTCAAAATTGAAGCTTTTTGCAATTATTTAATATAACAATATGTAATATGTATTTTTAAGTGATTGAATATGGATTAGTATAGATGTGCTAATGTAGCATTTATGTGACTTATGCACTTTGCTATCTTAAAGCCAAATCCTAATACCACTGAATCAATAGAAAACTTTCATAGTCTTCAGATTTGGAACCTGGATTTGGCCCCACAAAGTAGAATGTGAGGGGAAAAAATGTTTTGATTAGTTTCTGTTTCATCTGTATGTACAGGCATACTCTACAGAAGGCTAATAACAGACTCCTGAAGATTCTTTTAGAGGTTGTGAAGACAACCGTAGCTATAGAAGAAACAATTGGTCTTCATGTCCTTGGATTACTAGAGAGACCTGGAAAAGACCCTCCTTCAAAAACTGTTCTATGGGAGGCGGAGGCAGAGCAGTCAGTAAAGTCCTGTGTCCATGTGGGATTTGAAAAAGGTATTGGTTGCATGTTTACTTCTAATTTCATATTATCTAGAAGCCAGGAAATGTGCAAGGACTTTTTATTTGAAAAGTAAGATTTTTTAACTCATTTAATTTAATTTAAAGGGCAGGTATATTTAAAAAAAAAAGAAAAGAAAAAAGCGTGTGTATATAGATGGCGTCTCCATTTGATATCCATCATTAACAACCAGCACCTGATTAACTATTGAACATTCCTAAGCACCTGCTGAGGGGTAAATTGTACATTTGCTGCAAGCTTTGTGTATGTGGCATCGTATAGCTTCCCTGCTCCAGGATATATCTTGTGCTAGCCCTATTCCTGGTGCTGTGAACATCTGCTGGCACATTGGCAAGGTTCGGAGTGTGCTCTGGGTTTAGTCACAGCCTGCTTCCCACATACCTGTAGAAAAGGGAGAGTAATGGCTCTGCAGAGGCTTCTTTCCCTAAGCTGCTACCCCTGGTGCAGGTAGCCAATGCAAAAGGGAAAAGGAGCACCCTGGATGGGCACAAAGGATAGGAGACAATCTAGCCAGAAAATAACATTTTATTATATATGCCTACATTTTCTTCAGTGGATGTCACTGGAAAAAAATAGTAAATATTAAAAATTACTAAATTTCCATTTTAGGAAAATGTATAAAGTACTGTAGTACAGGGGTCTCAAACACGAGGGCCGCATGCGGCCCGTGGAGTTATTTCCTGCGGCCACCAAGCTCCCCCTGCACCCTCAGGTATTTGAGGCGTCCGCCAAACTCCCCTCCCCCACAGTGCACCGTGTCCCTGCTCCTCTGCCTACCTCCAGGCGCTTCCTACCGTCAAACAGCTGTTTGGTGGCACTTAGCACTTTACAGGAGGGAGGGGAGGAGTGGGGAGCCATGCGCTCAGGGGAGGGGAAGAGGCAGGGCAGGGGCGGGGCCTCAAGGAAGGGGTAGTGTGGGGGCAGGGCCAGAGACGGGGGTGGGAGTGTCAGTGATGTGGCCTTCGGGCCAATGCATTAATCCTCATGTGTCCCTCTTGGTCATTTGAGTTTCAGATCCCTGCTATAGAGTGGTTACTCAAATGATAAATAAAGATGTATAGTATTTACTGTTTCTATTCACTGTTTATTCTTTTTAATAGTTTCTGTTCTCTGCACCTTCCCTTCCCCCCAGCCTTAAATCTGTGTCAAGTTACATCTTGGAACAATTTATAACAAGTTTATAAAGTCTGAGGTAATTTGAGACTTGCAACTTCTCACAATTGAAACACAATGAAATCTTTCTTAAGTGACCACTCAAAGTGCTGCTTCAGAGAAGTAGTCATCTAGTGCAAGTGAAGAACTGTACCGTACATAATGTCTTTGGGGATTCTTTGAGATGAATCCTTAAGAGTACATGAGCATAAACATTCCAACTTGTTACAAATAGTAGTTACTCCATCTCCCAGCCCCATCAATTTCTGAGCCTGCTCCCACCTACTGTCTGGGCCGTGTTAGGTGGCACAAGCACTATACCAGAGCCTAGGGCAGGGGTGGGCAAACTATGGCCCGCGGGCCACATGTGGCCCGCCGGCCATTTTCATCTAGCCCGTGAGCTTGGGCCGGGGGCCTGGCCGGCCTGCCACGGGTCCCCATGCTTGAAGTCGGGCCCACCCTGCGTTTCCGGGCTGGGAGCCGGGTCACGTGCCGGGAGCCGTGGGACCCCGCGCTCTCCACTGGGGGCCAGGTGGAGTGCGGGGAGCCTCTCGGCCCTGTGGTCCCTGGCCAGGGGCTGGCTGGAGCGCAGGAGCCACGGGGCACCGCGCTCCCGGGCTGGGCCTGCCCTGCGCGCTCTGGCCGGGAGCCGCATGGAGCGCCGGGAGCCACTGGGCCCCGCACTCCCCAGCCGGGGGCCGGGTCGAGTGCAGGGAGCCGCTCGGCCCTGCGGTCCCGGGCCAGGCCCACCCTGCGCTCTTTGGCAGGGGGCCAGGTGGAGCGCCGGGAGCCGCCAGGCCCTGCGCTCCCTGGCTGGGCCCAGGTAGAGGAGCACCCAGCTGATTAAGGTAATGGGCGGGGATTAGGCGTTGGGTTCCCAGGGGGGTGGTGGTTAGGATGGGGGGATATCGGGAGGGGGCAGACAGGGAACAAAGGAAGGGGGCTTAGATGGGGTTGGGTACCGGGGGTGGTGGTTAGGGTGGGGGGATCTCGGAAAGGGTAGTCAGGGAACAAAGTTGGGGGGTGATTAGAAGGGGGGCACGGGTCGGGGGGGTGGTTAGGGTTGGGGGATCTCGGGAGGGGGCAGTCAGGGAACAAAGAACAGGGGAACTTAGATAGGGGATGGGGTTCCAGGGCGGCAGTTAGAGTGGGGTGGTCTCTGGAGAAGGCGATCAGGGGACAAGGAGCGGGGGGTGGGATTAGATGGGTTGTGGGTTCTGAGGGGGGGCAGTCAGGGGGCGGGAAGTGGGTGGGGGTTGGAAAAGGGGCGGGGTCAGGCTTCCCTACCTGGCCCTCCGCACAATTTTTAACCCCAATGTGGCCCTCGGGCCAAAAAGTTTGCCCACCCCTGGCCTAGGGGATGGGTGGTTTGTACTGTCAGATGCAATGCCATCTGTTCTGGGAGCCTGTAGCATAAATTTCACAGTTAGAAACCCAATAGAGAATCAAAGCCTGGGCTCTAATCTGGCACAAAATATGTTCCAAATGAAGTAGGTTTGATGATCTTCATTTAGCTCTTAATATATGTCAATCCACATCTCAGAAACAAGGTGGTACTATGTGTGAAACCTCAGAGCACTGTGTGTATTTTTAAATAAACTCTTACTAGGCTATGACTTCCTACATCTTTATGGCATAGAGGCATAATAAAGTACATCCTGGCATAATAAAGTACATCCTTTGTCCAGAAAGAGTGGGGTTATATAAGTAGAAATAAAGCATTTTTATGTGTGTCAGTTCTATACTCCTGCTTACTTTACACCAGTGAAAAAACTAAATCTATTCTAAATGGAGAAGTTCTGCAGGTTTGATTTTAATATTTTGGTTCAGGTTTTACTTGAACAGGGGGGTAAGGATTAGACTGAGGGAAAGACAGAAATGGCAATTAGGAACTGAATCTCCACTGATGCTAACTGTCCTTTTCATCTTTGAAAATCACTTCCTAAAGTGATATTAAGAACATATGCAAATGGCCATACTGGATCCATTTAGTGCAGTATCCTGTCTTATGGCATTGGCTGTTGCCAGTTGCTTCAGTGAAAATGAACAGAACAGGGCAATTATCGATCTATCCCTTTTAATCCAGTCCTAGTTTCTGGTGGTTGGAGCTCTAGGGACACTTGGAGCATGTGGTGTCATCCCTAACCATCTTGGCGAATAATTGTTGATAGACCTATCCTCCATGAACTTATCTAGTTCTTCTTTGAATCCATTTATACTTTTGGCCTTCACAACATCACCTGTCAATAACATCCAAAGGTAGACTGTGTATTTTGTGAAGTACTTCCTTCTTCTTCAAGAGAGGGTCCCTCTGTGTATTCCACATGTGGGTGCAGATACTCACCATGCACTTGAGTCCAGAAGTGTTCCCAAGCAGTGTCCGTTGTCTCGCATGTGTGTAGTGCATTTTGTCATGCTCCTTGCCAAGTATATAAGGGACAGTGCAAGTCGACACCACTCCAGTTCCCTCTTACTACCACATGTGCTGAGTCAGAAACCCCTGTTCCTTTTTCGTTCTTAGCACAGAATTAATTCTATCTTTGTACATAGTTTGTAAATAGTTTTTCATAATTATAGAGTTAGTTAGATACGTTTGTATAGTATAGATAGTGTAGTAGTTAGTGTAGTAGACTGAACCCCTCACCACCCAGGGACTGTGCCCAGGATCCCGGGCTTCAAAAACTGTCTCCTGCCCTCGTTCCTTCTCTGTGAGCAACGAGCGCCAATGGTGCCTCTATTGCCTGGGCAAGACGCATATCTTGGCAAACTGCACTAACTGTAAGTCCTTTCCCCCCAGAATCAAAGAGGCCCGTTTGCTCTGCCTCCCCAAATACCTTATGGAGAAGGCAATGAGGCCCCAAGCACACTCAGATCCTGGGGTGAGAGCCCCCTGTACAGTGATCATTGCCAACCACAAGTGCCCCTCCGAGCACCGCTCATTGTGCAGAACTGCTGGCACCAAAGCCCAAAGACAAGCCACATCATGAAAGCAAGAAGTACAAGAGACACAAGAGTAGGGCCCCATAGCAGACTGCTCATAAATTCAGCATTCCCTCCCTGAGCCACACCTGGGCAGATCCCACGGGAGTGCAACCGAAGGCCCCCTTGGATGGAGGGTAAAGCCAAGCGAAAGCGGGGTCCATCATTACCAACGATAACCTTTATACCGAAGCATTCAGACTACCTGGCTGCTAGCATGACACCAACAGTTCCATCTTGCTTTCTGGATAGACCAACTCTGCCAACTTCACTGAGTCCCTCTGGAGTCTCAGTGGGTGCCCCACGGACCCCTGGCTTCACTGAGAGATTCCTCACAATGGAGGAGATGATTCTACCGTATCCACAGTCTCTGCTTCTCTCAGGCCCTGTTCTGATCTGGGACACTACCACACTCGAATATGAACCTTTGCTCCTTCTGCAAGAGAAGCCCATCTGTCATGTGCTGCACTGCAGCCCTCTGGCACCAATGGTGTGGCCACTGATGGAACCATCTTCTGACTCCAAGGAGTTCTGGGACATGACACTGCCACCATCTCCAATGCCACGCAAGAGCCCAGACATACCTCTCAGACCTCCTTATCCTCTTGCTTACAATCTACCCAGGGATGCCTGGTGCTGCTCCCAGGGGGCCCGCCCAGACCAGTGGACCCCTCATTCTGGCCCAGTTCAGGATCCTGGGACCCGTACAAAAGGCAGCCAGAGTCATCTCAAGGGTCCTGCCAGGCTTTTCCTGTACTGTGGGGGTACAAAAAAGGAGGACATCAAGTCGGTACTGCCGGTCCCAACCGGAGCTCCTTGTCACTGGAGGAGGTAATCATCCTTTCTTCCACTGATATGGCCCCTTCATATTCAGCTTCTCTCTTCTTCTCATTGCTGTTCTAAGTCTGTTTGGCTATGGAACTGGTGCATCAGCAGCCAGGTGATAATACATGCTATGTACTTGCTGTGCACCCAGCAAGACCGGCTCTATCTTCTTTGCCACCCCAAGAGGGAAGATTGTAGAGCTGCCGCAGGCGTGCTGTTGAAGAGGCAAGAGCGGCTTTCGGCGGTATGTGTGGGGCAGCTCCAACAAAGAGGGAACAAGTGTTGAGCTGCCACAGATGTGCCGCTGAAGAGAGAAGAGCGGCTGTCGGTGCAACACCTGCGGTTGCTCCACCAAAGATGGAAAATTGTTGAGCTGCCGCAGGCATGCCACCAAAACCTGCTCTTCCCCCTTCGGCAGCACGCTTATGGCATCTCAACACTCATTCCCTCTTTGGCGGAGCTGCCACAGGCATCCACTGAAAGCCACCTGAGTACTGGCCTGGCAGCGCCTGGAATGCTGTCCTCTGCTGTTTGCCGCCCCAGGCACCTGCTTGCTAGGCTGGTGCCTGGAGCCGGCCCTCGCACCCAAAATTCTCTAGCTAACAGTCAGCAGAACGCTACATCTAGACCACAAATGGCAACTGCACAATGCAGTCCTCAATGATCTCTTCACCCAGTGAGGAGCCCCTCATTGAGAACTCTTTGTCAAGTGAATCAAAAACTTCCCTGCTACTGCTCCAGGACAGCTCTAGAGAGGGGCTCTGGGTGGACGCTCTGCTCATCTCCTGGACGGGTAACCTCCGCTATGCCTTTCCCCGCATTTCTCTGCTGTCACAAGTTCTTCACAAGATTTGCTGGGACAGGCCACATCATCCTCATAGTGCCCTACTAGGCCTGGCAGGTCTGGTTCACTGACCTCCTGAAACTCTTTGCCTGACCAGGCAGACTCTAGCATCCCAGTCTGGACTCTTTACCCCCTGGTATGTGGAACGGGATTGAGTATAATCCATGAGTGCTCCGCCCCGGTTCAGCAAATCCTCATCCAGAGCAGGAAAAGGTCCACTAGAACTTGCTATCGCACAAAGTGGCAGCACTTCCTGGAGTGGGCCTGCTGCCATTACCTCTCTCTGGACACATTCCTTAGCCTGCTTCCCATGGCCCCCATTGGCCTGGAACAGTGAACTGCAGCCAGTGGGAGCTGTGATTGGCCGAACCTGTGGATGTTGCAGGTAAACAATGCGGCCCACCATGCCAGGAGGCCACGGGCCAAAGGTTGCCAATTCCTGATCTAGGTTGTTCTCAGTGGAAGTAGATGACAGAACAAGGAGTAATGGTCTCAAGTTGCAGTGGGGGATTTTTAAGTTGGATATTAGGAAAAACTTTTTCAGTAGGAGGATGGTGAAGCACTGGAATGGGTTACCTAGGAAGGTGGTGGAATCTCCTTCCTTAGAGGTTTTTAAGGTCAGGCTTGAGAAAGCCCTGAATAGGATGATTTAGTTGGGGATTGGTCCTGCTTTGAGCAGGGGATTGGACTATGATCTCCAGAGGTCTCTTCCAACCCTGATATTCTATGATTCTATGATTCTTGATATTATCAGAACCCTTAAATGGAACAACTCAATATTGTAATTTACAGATACCTGTTATTTGTTTCATATGTAATTACTGAACAAGCGTAGATTGATTGATACCATTACTTGTCCCCCAAAAAAGTATTTTCCATCTCTCTCCAAAGTAGTTTAATGGGGAAATTATTTGACTTTCTGTAACTAAAAAGCGGGAATGATATTTGGTTTGTCATATATAGAATTACAAATTGCTAATGCCATGCGACATATTGAGTAATTACTGTTGACTATCAGTATTTTGTTCTCCCATTCATAATGAATGGGAGAACAAACCTATGAAAAATTAAATCTTGGATAAAAAGCATTTATCCATTTGAAAAAAAATTGCAGAAAGATATTTTAAATATTATATTATTTTGCTAAGACAAACTTTTCCATTTTAAGGAAACATTTTTGCCAATTCAAAATCTAATAAATCTAATAATCAGATAGTGCTTTTCATTTTCAAAGTTCTGTAGTAACATAATGAAATAATCTATTGCTAGGAGACATTAATGGATTGTTATTGCACTCACCCTACTGTTGTTGAAAATTTCACCTGTTGCCTTAAACGTTTGAAAACAGCCAATATGTGCACATTTGTCTCTTGCTCTACTGTATCTCTACATTCTAAATATTCAAAATCCAGTGCTTTCTGATTACTTGTATCAGGCTAAAAAAGATTTAGGCAAAACTGAGTCTGCTGCTGCTTTTCAGACGGAAAAGATATTGCATATGAAACTGAAATCAGACATCAAAAATATTAAGGACTAGAAAAAGGTCATATTGTCCATCAATTCAGACCCTACCCCAGTGCATCTGCAACGTTTGTCGTTGGTTTATATACCCCTTTAACCAATTTACAGTTCATTAATACTATTGCTAACTATCAATGTGTTCAGTATTCCAGTCATCTTCATTCCAAGAAATTTTGTCTGAATGATTTACATTACTGTGCTCAAATAATGTCTTTGTATTTTAATTAGTAATTTTCTTGAACAATTGGGCTAATTCACAATGCCACACTTAGCTACTGATGACAGAAAGATTATCTGTTTCTTAACGTGGTCCTCCATATTAAGGGCCAGTCCTACAAATCATTATTATGGTCTACTCACAGTAGTAAAAATTACCGTCAGTAATAAGGGTTTGAAAGATCAGGCTCTTAAACCCCAAAGCAATATTACCAGGCTGTTCAAAATATTATCCCCAGTTCATAACTCCTTCTCTCTCTCTCTCTCTCTCTCTCTCTGCTTGTTCTCTAATTTACTTGCACTGTACCTTGTTTGTGTATTTTTCAGTGTACATTTTCTCTGTGTGTCTTTGTGGTCTCCTGCTTTTAAGGTATACATATTTTATAATTAGCTTATGACCTATCTCAGTAATCATAATTCGTTTGTGTAATTTTTTCATTTTAAATGCCAAGTCCATATATAAAGATTGTTGTTGTTATTGCAGAAGAGCCCTCTTCCTTATATCACGGTACTGATTTGGGAGATGATGCTACTATCAAGTGGTCGGTAGTAACAGATGAAGGACTTCAGCTGACTCAGCATCTCACAGAGAGTGGCTTTCCTGGAGCAGAGATAGACTCTGACAATGAAGAATTAGTTCTAAATATTAGTTCTCGACTGCAGGCAGCTGTTGAAAAACTTCTGGAAGCCATCAATGAAACCAGCAATCAGGTAGGGTAACCTCACTATAATATGCTTTGTGTTCGCAGTGGTTGGCCTTTTTTTCTTTTGGTTTTCATTAATGTATTATTTGTCTTGATGCAGACTCTGTATCAGAGGTGGGCAAGCTATGGACCGCGGCCTGGCCTTGAGTTCCCAGCCGGGGAGGCAAGCCCATGGCCCCTCCTCTGCTGTTCCTCCTCCTCCTCCGCAGCCTTAGCTCACCGTGCTGCCAGCACTCTGGGCGGCAGGCCTGCGAGCGCCTGTCAGGCAGCACGGCGGCGTGACTAGCTCTGGGTGGGCATGGTAATGGGGTGGTGGGGGGAAGGGTTGGTTAAGGGGGAGTGGGTCCTGGGGAGCAGTCAGGGGACAGAGGCGGTTGGATGGTGTGGAGATTCTGGGGCAGGGCAGTCAGGGGACGAAGAACGGGGGAATTGGATGTGGGTGGGGTCTTGGGGGGGGGGGGTTGGGGCAGGGAGTCCCGGGAGGGGCTGGTCAGAGAACAAGGAGCAGGGGGTGTTGGATGGGAGTTCTGAGGGGGAGCAGTCAGGAGGAGGGAAGTGGGAGAGCGTGAATAGGGAGCAGGGGCCTGTCTGTTTACAGAGGCACAGCCTTCCCTATCCAGTCCTCCATACAGTTTTGGAACCCTGATATGGTCCTCAGGCCAGAAAGTTTTGCCCATCCCTGTTCTATATTTATAAGGAAAGGAGAATATTTCTGTATTTTTCTTAGCGCTCTGATCCCGCAAGCAGTTGTGCTTGGGATAACTTTACATGTGAGAATAGTCCCTTTGGGCTGAATAAGACTACTGACATGGGTAAAGTTGCTCACGTGTATACATGTTTACAACATTAGGGCCTTGGTTTTCATTATGTTTTTGTGGAAGGGCTCCAGGCGTCCAAAGCTTTCTTTTTGCATAGCTTTTAAGTTTACACTAGCTGAGGCTCTGGCCCAAAGTTTAACAGTGATGTGTTGCAGTAAGCTCCCAGCATAAGCAGAGATTTACAGTACTCAGTCATTGGAAGTGGAGTCTTTTTTGCTCTGTATGTTATCTTTGTGTATGCACTTTTGGAATCCAATAGAAAAACAAGGTAAATGGGATTTTTAAAATATGCTCTGTTGTGTTAAATATCTAATTTAGCCTACCTGCATTAGTAGGCATGGAGAGGAGGAGGTGGGGGGGGGAGGTGTAAATGTTTTTCTTTATTTTCCACAGGGATAGGCTACAAGAAATCATATCTGACATATAGCTGGGTCTGACATGAAAAATGCTATTGTCCATCATACTTTTTTCAGCAGTCATTTTAGTTATAAATTGGGCTTGGTATGCACATAGGACAGTTGCTTTGATGCAGTGGACCATGATGGGTGTGAAATAGCTGGGTACATGCAGTCTGTATGGTAAATGATCCACAGAGAAGGAAGAATTTGAGTGATAGGTTAATGACTTCGTGAAAAAAATTGTTAATGTTTTGGGCTAAAAATTCATCTTTTAAAAGATGTTGAATATTGATTGACACAGTAGAACTTGAGAGCCATTATAATTTAACAAGTTAATGGTATTTTTCCTATATTAATATACATATCTGAATACATAAATGTATACTTATCTTAGAGACTAGAGCAATTCTTATTTCTTATAGGTAAATATACATTCATAATCTTTTAAAGACTTTTCTTTCTTAAAAAGATATAAAAATAATACATTTACATTTTGTTAAAGAAGCAAACAGGATACAGTAGAACCTCAGAGTTACGGACACTTTGGGAATGGAAGTTGTCCGTAATTCTGAAATGGTCTGTAACGCTGAACAAGAGGTTATGGACTTCAGCCGTGGTGGTAGTGGTGGGTATTTGAGGTTGCAGCCAAAAGGATGAGGGTCCAGGGGCGAGTGGGGAGTCAGGGCTTTTGACATTTAGAGCATTAGGGCTCTGGACGAGGAACTCAGGACTTCTATCCCATGGGAGCACTGGGACTCAGGGCTTTAGACCAGGGGGAGTGTTGAACTTGGGGCTTCATCTCCGCAGGAGGTGCTGGGGCTCCTCACATCTCCATTCCTGAGATGTGATTTCGGGGCGGGGCTAAGGGCTTTAGCTATGGGGGGAGTTCTGGTGCTGAAAACAGCGCTCCCATCGTGACTGAAGCCAACAATGGAGCTGCAGGGCTGAAGTGCTGAGCTCCGGTATCCCCAGCAGGGTTGAAGCTGGAAGCAGAGTCGTGGGGCTGAAGGTCCAAGTCCCAGCACTACCCCTAGTTTAAAACCCTGAGCCCCAGTGCTCCCGAGGATAAAAAGTCTAGAGGCCCCTCCCCTGTCCGGAGCTTTGACCCCCTCCCACTCTGCAACTGAAGCCCCAAATCCTGTGGCCAAAGTGCTGAGTACTCCATAACTCTGGTATATCTTTGAGGTTCTACTGTAAGGACAAAAGAAATTCTAATAGGCAAAAGCTGAATTTAGGGTGGTTGATCTAGTTTATCTCATCATGTTGTGCCTTTTGTCCTTCACTGAGGCATTCAGCCGGAACCTTGAATTTTCTAGTTGTGCTATTTTTTTCTAAATTTTTTGTCTGAATTTAGTTATTTGAACTTTGTTACTTTATAGTAGATACAATTCTGGACACATTACACTGCAGAATGGTTTTGTGAATGTGATGTTCCACATGCATGAGGAATAAGTGATTTCTCCATCTGGAGGGTGAAGCAGGAAAAAAAACAAATATTGAGTTGTTACATGCTGTGAACTTTGCCACAGAGAGGTTTTCAGTAGCACTGCAGTTTACAGTAGATCCTGTCAATTCATTTTACAGCATAAAGAAAACAAAAAAGGGTACAGTGTGGATATTTGTACTTTGTAGTCATTTCATAAAACCAGTCAGAAGGTACATTTTTTCCATGCTTCTGTTTATGGTAATCTAAAGTTTGTATGTTCTGACATATTATACACATGCCCAACAGCCTTGGCAGACCTGATAATTTGTTATTCTACTTATAAATACACTTCTTGTGTGGTTATTGCACATTTGCTATAACTAATTTATATAACTTTATTTCTATGTTCTTCAGCGCTGTGATGCATATTATTCTCACACAAAATATGAGATGTGGGTAAAACTAAAATGTAAAAATTTCTCTTACAGCATTAAATTATTATTATTGTTAATTCTTTTATTAGGGACCTTTGGAATAAGCACTATACAAACAAAACAAAAACATCTCACCATAATTTATCATTTAGAATAGGAAAATATTTCATCTTTTTAGCATCCTGTCAATACTTTGACATTTACAAATGTTTATTTTGTAGTGTCAGAAAAGATACATCATTCTGGTTCAGTTCCTGGCCTCTATTCAGCTCTCTTATACCACTGCTGCAGGACAAAGATCTGGAATACTGGCTTAAGCAGAATCCATGACTGGGACAGGTGCCTCTGTACCATTCTCTTTCAATCCTCCACCCTGGAATAAGGATGTGTTAATACTGTGTCGGAGGAAGGGTTGTTGATTGAGTATCTGCTTTATCTTGTGCTCCAGTAATCCTCAGCTGTATAATGGTACCTAGGAGACTAATACCAACTATTCTAAATTAGCGCAATTTTGATGTTGCTCCAGATTCCACAGCAGATTTAGTCAATTGCCAGAAACCCCTCACACGGGGGGAAGCATAAGAAGGCATAATGCCACCTTTGTTCCCTCTGTGCCCCTCGCTCCCTCAGCTCCTCAGATAGGGCTAGTGGGCAGGTCTACACTTAAAATGCTGCAGCGGCACAGCTACACCAGTGTAGCACTTCAGCGAAGATGCTATGACGTCAACAGGAGAGCTTTTCCCGTTGGCATAGTTAATCCACCTCCCTGAGAGGTGGTAGCTTTGTTGAGGGGAGAAGCCCTTCCATTGACATAGTGCTGTCTATACCAGGGGTTAGGTCATTATAACTGCATCACTCAGAGGTGTGGATTTTTCACACTCCTGGGTGACTTAGTTTACCAATATAAGTTTATAGTGTAGACCTGGCCAAAGTATATCCTGTCAGTACTTAGTAGTCTTATACTGGAATGTGATCCATTCCGTATGCTAGAGGTTGCATCTTAAACCTTAATATGGTATATTTCACAATCCAAACAAAACAGTCGACCCCTGTCTAACAATGACATTAGACTCTAAAACTGTCTGCCTTTCTAATCTCTGAGTAAAATGCAGAGATCAGTGCTGATAGAAATGGAAAAAGTTGGGAGGGCAGTTTACAAAGAATAGCAGCAAATCTAAATTGACGAAATGAAACGAAAATTCAACTACCTTGCACTTCCTGATATCATAAGGGAAACCATTTGTGTTTTAATTCATATCCGAAGCATCATATGTCCAACAAAATGACTATTATGGTACAGCGTATTACAAAATGTATAGCTCTTGTAGCAACTTTTATCAGAGAAAATTAGAGACAAAAACACATAGTTGTAGCTGTCTAATTACTCATAATCCTTTAAATATAAGTAGAATTGATCATACTATATTTTCTTTCATAAGCATTTAAAGAGTAGGTGATTGATAGATGTACAAAGTAAAGGGACAGAGCAGTCAAATGTTACAGTAATAATTACTGGAATACATACCACTATTATAAAAGTGATGTAATTTATTTTTATCCAGTTTATGCTATTTGGAGCATCTTTCCTCCAAATATTTCAGATGATAATTTTATATCATTAGTGATGCGTGTACTAATCTTAATTCTTTTAGTTTTGTCAAACATGTTTCTATTTTTGTTACCATAGTGATGAAATAGTATCTAATGCAAGTAGGCATGAGTAGTCTAAAACAGGTGTGTATTTTCAGATAGGATCAGTAAATTAGTACAGTTTCACTAACACCTTCATAATAGTAATGTAGGAATTATATTTTGAAATAACTTTTGCAACAGTATTCTAAAATAATACTGTTAAGAGTTCTAGGCATTATATTGTTCCATTCCTATGAAAAAAATTGAAAAATTCCACAAGCTATACTCGTGTTGTCTATATTGGCAAGTTCTGTGCCACAAAAAGGATTAATATATAGAAAATAATGTATTTGATTAAATGAAACTAAAATTTCACATAATTTCAAGAAAAATATAAATTGAGAAAACAGGATTAATATATATATTTACAGTTAACATATTAACTCCAAAATCATAAGAATTTGAAATAATATAAAAATAGGTTTAGCCCTGTTAAGGAGATTTCTGATAAAAAATAAATGAATATACGCATTGTTACATATTTTTCTGTAGGGTCTCATATAAATTGTGGCCCCATTTCCAAACCACTCACTAGATAATGTTTCTCTACTTAGGAATAACAAGTATATCGGGTGAGGTGGCCCCTGATGTCTGCTTCCAGTTTAGTTACATGTAATTGGTAACAGAAACAGAGAAGTTGTAGGGAGTTTCTTAATGCTGCAAGAAGTTTCTTAATGTATAAAATATTCTGTGTATGAACATTACAGAAGTAAACTCAGCTGTTTTACCTTTCATGGCAGCCCAAAAGAAAAGAGTTTGAAAAGATGAATAATAGAAATGACATGTTGAACATAATCAATCTGAGAAATAACATCTAAATAAAATAATTACAAGCAAAGCAGATACTTAAGTAGTTTTCCTCAACTAATTGTTCTATACATACAAATTGGCATACTTTTTAAAAGGAGTGTTAGAAACCCAACATAATCTTTAAAGAGCTATTTTAAACCTGTTTGAACACACTCTTCTAGAGCTCTGATGTGGAATTTGAATCCTGTTGGGCAAGCTTCAGAAGTGGGCGTTTTAATTCAAATTGCACCTGCCAGCATACCTAATTTAGCCACTCCCTCTGTCCTGAACTGTTTATCAGGGAAGATATTGACAGGAAACTTTTACACAGTGAGACGGGGCGTTATTTGCTTAACTGAGTTCAAAACAGCTCTTCCTGTTGAATTAACTCAAGGAACAAGAATAAAGGCAAATATCTTCATATGTACATTTCTTGTTGATGTTCCAGTGGAGATGAAAAGTGTGGACAGTTGCTGCCAGGTTTCTGCTGATTGCTTGCTTGCTGCAGCGTACCTGCTTTGATACCGAAAGTATGCTTTCTTGCTTTGGTAATTACCTCCCTCCTGTTACCATTTTTCTGTTTTTGAAGGATTCAGATTGCACTTTAATGTGAAATATGTTATAGAGAAGGATTTTTTTTTAATGGTATTGGAAAAATGGCAAAGCTCAGTTATCCAGCTGGCTTCTGAAAATGTTGATTCCTTTTATTGCTTGATGTTTACCTGGGATGTTCCTGCACTTTTTCATTACTCATGTGAATGTGAAATGATTGTTCCCCCACTGTCGTTAACACTACTGTGCCATTTCCTCAACGTGTCAAAAACGTAAGATGTTTTATTTCAAATTTCTACAACTAAAATAGCCAGTGCAAAATAGCTACGTGACAGAGGAGAAGAAAGCAACAACAGTATCTTTTGGAATGGATTCTTACCGCACATACTGGGCATGTAACTTGTTTAATGGCTTGTGGTCAGAAGGCCAAGAAGAAGATATCTATGAGGTTGAATCTCGTGTGCCTTTACCAAATCCTTTTCCTTTCACTGAACACTTGGATGAAAATAACTCTGTAGTTGTAAATACTTCAATTTTTTGCTACAGGCACAAAAAAAATGGGCGTATATTAAAAGTTGTGTCTAAAATCTCCTTGCCTACACCTCCATATTCAGTAAGTATGATATTATTTAAGGAAGTTCAACTTTTTAAACTTTACAACTAAAAGAAAGTGTGTTTGAAAATAAATTAAACATATATCTCTTGAACATAGAACCCATTGTTTTTAACTATGTATGAGTATCCATTTTTTAATTTAATGATTTAACAGGCAGTGATAAGTCTTAATTATAAAATTATTAGGGCTAGAAACTGTAACTGTATTGGGTGTTAAGTTTTTTTTATGAAAAGATACCAGGATCGAGTATTTCATTTGTTCTTATGCATGTATTTTAGTGCTTATTACTTAGACCAGTAGCAAAGAGATTTATTATGAGTTTTGGTTCTTTTATCTGTGTGAAGTGGAAATGCAGTCTAATGTAATAAAACCACACCTGTAGATTTCATTTTCTAGGCTGTAATATAAATATCTTAAATTTAATAGCAATAATAAATTTTAAATGGCATAATTCTAGTGGTTTTATGAAAAGGATATTGTCAATTTAAAAAACACGTTTCTATCTGGTTTTTTTTCCTATCCTTATTACTAGTAACACCTAACTTCTTTACAATTTAAAGGGATTAGAGAGAAAAAATCATTTATTTTTCAGCTTTAATGTGTGCATTTGATAGCACTTTGTTTAAGGGCTCGTCTAAACTTGGAAAGTTAATCCAAATTAACTATAGGTGTGAATTAAAAACTGTTTGGTTAAACTGCATTAAATCCCTGTTTAGACACTCTCATTCAAAATTAAACTGGCTTTATTTCAGTTTAATTTAATTCAGTTTGGAACTTAGTTAATTTGGATTTCCTGAATATCTCCTTGTAGACAAGCCCTAAGTCAATTTCACTGTTTACTCTGTATAGCAAGGTTTAAGATTAGCAGCCGTGTTAGTCTGTATCCATAAAGAAAACGAGGAATACTTGTGGCACCTTAGAAACTAACCCGTTTATTTCAGGATAAGCTTTTGTGGGCTATAGCCCACTTCATCTGATGCATAGAATGGAACACACAGAAGTAAGATGCGTTTATATACACAGAAAGCATAAAAAGTTGGAAATTACCATACCAGTTCTAAGAGAGTGTTTAATTTGGATGAGCTGTTATCAGCAGGAGAAAAAAACCTTTTGTAATGATAATCAAATAGATCTGTGTCTGACACTTAACAAGAAGGTGTGAAGGAAACTTAACTTAGGGAAATAGATTCAGTTAGTGTAGTGACTAAGCCATTCACAGTCCTTGTTTAATCCTTGGTTGATAGTGTCCAATTTGTAAATTAATTCCAGTTCGTCAGCTTCTCGTTGGAGTCTGTTTTGGAAGTTTTTCTGTTTTAAAATTGACACCTTCAAGTCTGTAATAGAATGGCCAAGGAGACGGAAGTGTTCTCCTACTGGTTTTTGAAAGTTATGATTCCTGATGTCAGATTTGTGTCCATTTATTCTTTTGTTTTTCTGTATAGCAAGTTTGTTATTTAGTTTCCCCTTTTGTTTGCCAGGGTCTTTCATACAGCAACCTAGGATATAAAAACTTAAAATAGTATAAGGGTGCTTGTAAAACCACAACAAATTACAGAGTGATTCCTGGGCACCTCTAGTACCTGTCCCTTCTTTTAAATTTATTTTTGAATAGATTTTGTTTCAAATGTTGTTGATGTCCCTTTAAAAGTCAGTACAAGCTATAGAAGCCATTCACCCTTTTAAAGCCTTCATTAATGTTAAAAGAGGAAATATTAGTGATTAGATGTTTTCTAGTTAGAATTTTAATTCTGAACAGCCATTTTTATTGATAAGTAGACAAACTGATGTGAAATTGTTATAAAATTTTCCCAACTCATTTTCCAAAAGTAGTAAAGTCTTCAGTTTGAGTTTTAGTAAGACAGTTTAGTTCAGTGCTTCAATATCCTAAATTTTAGTAATTAATCTAACTGGAGTTAGTGAAAAATGAACAGCTCTTATTTTTGAAGAATTTGGTGAAGTAGCCTCCATTTCACAGAACAGACTTGCAAAACACAGAAGCGACCATACTTCTAGAAATCTGCCAAGACTTGCCATATAAAAGCAAGGGTGTGAGTTCTTTACTTTTCTAAAATTAAACAAACATTTGTTGTGTCATTCTGTAACTTGAGGACCCATGAAAAGACATAAATTAAAAAGCCATGACAATGTTAGTAAGGAACTGTTGAAACAAACATTGTTTTACTGCCTCATTAACTGAAAAAAATTATATTTTCAAAGTTCACATTTTCCTAGTGTGTCTACTTATATATATGTATGGAAGAAAAAGGAATGCTCCTCACCTAAAAATTTGTTCAGAAATGTCATAGATTTTATATGGTGCTTCTTAAGCATACTAAGGATGTGTGTGGTTAGTGACAGTATACTCCTACACATATTACATGCAAAACCCATTCTGTTTAAATAAAGGTGAGTCTGGTATAAACTGACATAAACCAGGAAGTTTCAAGTTTTGGCACATAGATATAGATTCAGTCATGTGACTTATACTATACACTGTACTGAACATTTGTCTGTATTTGCTTAGATCTTCTTTTGGTGTGGGACATCATATTGTAGTATGTCAGTGCATATGCATTCAACATCTGATCCAATATTCATTGAAGTTAATGTGTGTCCTTTTATCAGGCTAATAATCAACCAAAACAGCTAATGATTTTACATGAAAGACAGAGGATATGTCTACACTGCCAAGAAAAATCTGCAGCTGGCCCATGCCAGCCGGCTCGGGCTCACAGGGCTTGAGCTATGGGGTGTTTCATTGCTATGTAACCCAGCGGTCGTTAAAGTGGGGTGCGCGAGATCCCGGTGCCACCACCAGTCCCGCTCAGGAGACCGCCGAATAGACCAGCAGTTTATTTTTGTCCCGCTGAAATGCCGCCACAGAAAGCGAAAGCCATGTGTGGACGCTGGACCGCAGAAGGGGGCCACGGCCAGAAATCTTTGAAGAACGCTGATGTAACCTCCTGTCTTGGGCTGGAGCCCAAGCCCTGGGACCCTCCAACCTTGCAGGGTCATAGAGCCTGGGCTCCCGTCCAAGCCAGAAGTCTGCACAGCAATGAAACATCCTCAGAACCCAAGCCCGAATCGATGGGCATGGGCCAGCCACAGGTTTTTCTTTGCTATGCAGACATACCCTTACAGTAGGTGTTTTTATTTAAAATTCTCATGAATGTCTAATATTTGTAACTTTCTCCTGCTGTAGCTGGAACATGCTAAAGTTTCACAGACAGAACTTCTGCGAGAATCCTTCAAAAAGCAGCAGGAGGCCACTGAATTTTTCAAATTCCAGGAAGAATTGCAAGAGCGACTCAATGAAGAAGTCAAAACCAGAGAGCAGCTGGCATTGGAGCTCAGCAAAGCAGAGGGTGAGCATTTCCCATTGGTTTGTTGCTGAATTTGAAAACATAGACATATTCATTCACTTTTTATAGTACATGGCCAAATTTTATAGCTACAATAATTTTGTTTTCTATTTAGAAATCTATTTTTATAAAATAGCTAACCACATTACAAATTTAGATCAGTTTATTTGGCATTGAACATTTTAGATCACTATCAAATTTTGGATAGTTTTGGCTAAATTATCCTTTTTTCCCGACAGTAGAAGTCAGAAGTACAATTAGAAAGAAAAAGAAAATAATTGAAAGTAAGAAGACTGGAAATAAAATGAAACAAAAACACAGCCATAGTGTGATATATAAGGAGAGACTGAGAAAGAAGGGAAGAAAAGGCATATAAACAAACTTCATTCATTGTCAGAAACATTAGGGAGACAATACTAATTTTTTAATTTGGAGGGATCCTCATAGTTCACCCCTTCCCCAATTTCTCTTCTATCCCTTCCCCAACCCATGTTTTTTCCGTGCCAAGGATAAATACTCTGTTTCCTCAGTGCTGAGTAGTGACCTGAGAAACCAAGAGACTGAGTATTAGAACTCTGATTCCAGCATGTGGTTGTGCAATTAGTTCCCCAGGATAGCCCAGTTTTTTAATTTTAGATTAACGTAACCTAAACTAGCTGATCATGATCGTCCCTTCTCATCTTAAAGTCTTGTAATCAAAAATCTATTAATCTAGAAGGGAAACTTGAAAATTGAGCCACATACGGAAATATATAGTGGATGCCTTTCACTAGATTATGGGTGCTAAAAAATTCTTTGTAGTACACGTGACGTTTGGTGACTTGTTTTAGGTATCCTACAGGTATTGTTCTCTACAAAGGAAACAGAGAAAAATGCAGTGCCTGGGTTGTTGGGGAAACAACTTACCTGATATACTATAAACCAGTTTCATGCAACTGCAAAGGTTTGCATTGTCTGTGATGTCCTGGAGTCATGCATTTTGGGACATTGACAGTGAACTCAGAACTGATTAGCAGATTTCACAGGTCCTGTAAAGGTTCTTTTATCTAAATTAGCTTTAATATATTGTATGTTTTCCAATTTTTGTATAATTGTTGGAATAATTATCATTAAACTACATCAAATTATCAGCTCGTGATCTTGCAAGGTTGGAGTTGGTGTCTAACACTAAGGAGGGTGTGTCTAACACTGCAGTTGGGCACACGCTGCACAATGTGGGTAGACACCGGGTATTACATAACTCTCATTAATTAATCAAACCTCTTTAAATTTTTTATCGTTTGATATGAAACTGTAGAATTTGCAAATTTCCAAATTATATACTCTTTTTTGCTGTATTTTCTTTAAATAAAACAATACACAAAAGTGCAGCAAGAATTTGTTGTAAAATCTACCTTTCTGCTCATTGGAGTGAGTGGTGTAATGCTCCATGATAAGGTAAAGTATATTACGGAATCTGACTAGGATTTCTTGGGTAGGTTCCAGGCAAGGCCAGTGCAACCCATTAGGCGAACTAGGTGGTCGCCTAGGGTGCCAAGATTTGGGGGCGTCAAAAAGCGGTGCCCCCCAATTTTTTTTTAAAGTGTTCCTGGGCTAGGCTGGGCTGCCCTCAGCGCACTGACACCTGCGGCTCTCAGACTCCCTCTCCCAGTGCAGGCAAAGCCGCTCTAGGCTGAAACTGACATTGCCGGCGGGTGGGGAGGAAGGGCGGGGAGCTGCAGCCCAGAGGGCTCCCCGGGCCAGGGTGGGAGGGCGTGGATCTGCCGCCCGCAGGGCTTCCTGGGCGAAGGGAGGGGGAGGGGGAGGGCGGGGAGCTGCCGCAGGGCTTGTGGGGGTGGGGTGAAAGGTGGAGGTTTCACCTAGAGCACGAAATATCCTTGCACCGCCCTGGTCCCTGGAGAATGTAATCTACACTCATTACAGAAATGATAGGTATTCAGTCATTTCTGAGATGAAAGATGTTTATCAATCCACTGAGTTTTGCCAATGCTGGTTTTAGAGACTGTATTTTATTTTAGACTGAATCCAGTTCTGCAGCAGAAGAGAATTTGAAGGTAGAAAAGAAATGCTAGATTTCAAAACTAAAATAATAAAGTAAAATAAATAATAAATAATAACTAAAACACATGCAAAAAAAATTAAAAGAACAAATCTGTTCTTCTCAGCTCTATATATTTTGCCCAGATCCAACAATGATTGCTTGCTTAATGGCTTTGCTAAATTGGTATCTGACTTATTAGTATTATAGGGAAAAGGTAAGTGAGGTAATACCTTTTATTGGACCAACTTCTACTGGTAAGGGAGACAAGCTTTTGAGCTTACACAGAGGTCTTTACTAGTATTATTGTAGTTTGTATCATAAATCTTTATACAAGGTCCCTAGCTTTAACTAAGAGATAGTAACTTGTACATATGCATCCTGGTCTAATTTTGTGTCTCCTATATCAATTCACAGATTAAGAATTAATTTAAAAAATATTAGTGGAATATTCTGGTTTAAAAACTGGCAGTTACAGGCCAGTAAGCCTAATTTCAGTGCCAGTCAAATCAGTGGAACGAAAGTAAAGAACAGAATTATCAGATACTGATGTACACAATATGTTGGGGAAGAGTCAACATATCTTTTGTAACAGGAAATCATGCCTCCCCAATTTACTAAAATTCTTTGAGGGCAGCAACAAGCATGTGGACAAGGGTGAGGGATGTAGTATATTGGATTTACAGAAAGCCTTTGATGAGGTCCCTCACCAAAGACTCTTAAAGCAAAGTAAGTAGTCATGGGATAAGAGGGAAAGTCTTCTCATGGATCAGTAACTGGTTGAAAGATAAGAAACAAACAGTAGGAATAAATGGTCATTTTTCATAGTGAAAAAGGTAAATAACAGGTTCTCCCAAGGATCTGTACTGGGAACAATGCTGCTCCATATATTCATAAATAATCTGGAAAAGGTGATAAACAATTAGGTTGCAACATTTGCAGATGATACAAAATTAGTCAAGATAGTTAAGTTAGTATGCCTGATGCTTTACAGACAAATAAAATGACAAGGTAACTGCCTTAGATATTTATATCTTAATCATACTAAGATAATGAAAATGACACTAGGGCAGTGATAAGAAGTAGAAAGCAAGGAAGACAATAATAAACAATGGAAAGGTAATATTTCTGTTGGGATATTGTTTTTTTTTTCTTCTGCAGAAACAGATTCTATTATTATTTATTATTCTTTTTATTAATGTAGCACCTAGGAGACCTACTCACAGGGAATGCAGGGCAGGCCTGGCCAGGCACCCGCGGCACACCTGCCAGGCCCTTGGGCCGGGAGTGCGGGGCCCCGCGGCTCCCCGCACTCCACCCGGCCCTCGGCCAGGGAGCGCGGGGTCCAGCAGCTTCCTGTGCTCAGCCGGGCCTGCAGCTCCCTGCGCTCGACCTGGCCCCCGGCCAGGGGGCGCAGGGCGGGCCCAGCCAGGGCTCCGCGGCACGCCGGCCTGGCCCTTGGGCTGGGAGGGCGGGGCCTCTGGCTCGCGGGCCAGATGAGAACGGCCAGTGGGCCACATGTGGCTCGTGGGCTGTAGTTTGGCCACCCCTGCTATATGCCCTTAGATGCCTAATTTGTCAAGTATTCTTATTCAGAACACTCTAAAGGAGTTGGTTATGATTAAATTTATGACTTGCAATTATGGTACAGTACATAAATGTCTATATGTAAAGTGAACTTACTGCAGCTTATATAGTAATTTGTTGCATAGGTGCATCATGTGCTAATGTTGGAATTCCTAGATCAACAATTTGTACATTTGGAACAATTTTCAGTTATACAGATCTAAACCAGTGTGATTTGTGGGAGCTATTCTTTAAACTGGGAATTAATCTTGATAAAATGAACAATCCTTTGGCAATCTAATCAATTATTAGTAAACCATGCATCTAAACGCAATGAAAAAGTTGTGTAAAAGCATCTCTTGACAGAATGAGAACATTATTTTTATAATACCTACTTTTAAAAGGTAACTGTAAGAACTCTGCTTAATGCACATTAAAAATAAAACTCTTGTGCACAAAGATTGTGTGAATGTATGCGCTTGATACAGCACTCTAGTACTGTAGGGCCTGGATCTTGATTGGGAGTTAGTCCTATAAATATCTAATAATAATTATATACAGAGGGATAATGTCATCCCTGACTAAAAGGCAGCCATGTCAAGGCTTAAATACTGCAATTCTGTTGGTACACATTGTATCATTACACATCAGTTTAGCACAAGAAGTGAAGCTGTAGAGGAAATACAGCAATATTAGAATGGAATTACTGAAGTTGGAATTTAGGTAGAAGACTTGTCTTGTGAAAAGTGCCAGGTGCCAATCTTGCTACTGAAGGGCCTGATCCTGTTATCATTTAAGGATAGCATGGATGGGACCTCAATTTTAAATGCCTTCTGAAAATGGCATCTCTGGTAGCACACCACACCCAAATACCGTGTTATGGCAGTGGTGTTATATCGGTTCAGAGTGCAGCAGTGCTCAGTTCTCTTCCAAGCCCTTTCCAGCAGTGTGTAGAATGAAAATATTAGCCATCTAGGCATTTTAGATGCCACATGGAAAGCGAGGGATTGTGAATTTAGGAGGGGAAGTGATTCATCCAGGTTATCTCGTTAGCAAAGAGAGTGAAGGAACCAGTATGAGAGGCTGAAGATGTAGACATTTAAAATAAAGGCATACATGAGTTTTTCAGAAACTTCAAGATTAATTTCCTTTGAACTCTGAGCCCAGAGCTGGCTACCGTAAATAAGCAAGAAATGATTAATCTCAACATCTTATTCTATGATGAGACATATACAAACAGTGTTTTAGAGTCCTCTGGTTTATGCCTTATAAAAGGGTGCTGATAGAAGAATTAATAAAGAATTGTTCATTGAACTCTCTCTGTTCTCCTTAAATCACAACAAGGGGCAGGGACTCTTCTCATAAGAATACAGAAAACCTTGATACTTCCTTCTCCATGCTTCATAGCTTTCTATTCCACATACCCTTGTCTTTTTCCTCTCTCATCCTTATATTTTCTATCCTGTTCCCATTCCCGGGGAGTGCCCTACCAACCACTTGTGTGACAGGCATCCACCCTCTCTTATTCCAAATCCCTCCTCAATATGAATTTCTTAGATTACTCATATGAATAAGATTTTGAAAGGTCAATTCTAAAGAAGGAAAATTATAGATAACAAATCAGACACATCGTGTATTTATCTAGTGGTATTCTACCTAGCAGTAAGATTCCTCACTGAGCGGTGCCCACACATACAATTATATAAGAACATAACAGAGTTTAAAAAAAAAACAAAACTAGATAGATTCATGGCAGATAGGCCCATCAATGGCTGATAGCCAGGATGAGCAGGAATGGTGTCCCTAGCCTCTGTTTGCCGGAAGCTGGGAATGAGTGACAAGGGATGGATTGCTTGATGATTATCTGTTCTGTTCATTCCCTCTGGGATACTTGGCACTGGCCACTGTCAGAAGACAGGATACTGGGCTAGAGGGACCTTTGGTCTGATCCAGTAGGCCCATTCTTATGTTCTTATGAATGTTGCCTCAAAATATGGTTTAGGACTGATAGGACAAAAGTTGTGTTTTGATGAAGAATTTGAAATAGGAGCAGATGAATGTGTTCTATACCAAGAAAAATGTGCTCCTGTCTCACTCACTTCATTGGAAATCTCTCATGAGTATGAATTTACTCACATGAACAAGGCTTTTCAGGACTAGATTTTAGGATTGTAAACCTAGTTGGGGGAACTTGTCTGCACAGTGTTCCTTAGAGCACGGAACATGTCAGCACCCAACAATTGTCACGGTAACATTGTGGTAATACTAATCTGATCCTTCAGGTTTCTAACAGTTTTATGTTGCCTCAAATTTTGGAAATTCTGCCATAGCACTGAAATTGCAGTTCGAAAGTTGCCATATTAAATTAACCTAATATTTCTGCTCAACAGGCCTCATTGATGGTTATGCAGATGAAAGAGCATTTCTGGACAAACAAATCCATGAAAAAACAGAAATAATAGACCATCTTGAGCAAGAGCTACTATGTACAGGTAACAAATTGCAGGAACTAGAGGCTGAACGACAGCAGATCCAGGAAGAAAGGGAGCTACTCTCCAGACAGAAGGATGCCATGAAAGCAGATGCAGGACCAGTAGAGCAGCGTATGTATTCTACACAATCTTTCTATGAGGTGTTCTCATATTTTCCTACTTCATCTTTAGTAAATTTTCATATGTCTTG
The DNA here is from genome assembly GCA_007922305.1 of Dermatemys mawii. Classification (NCBI taxonomy): domain Eukaryota; kingdom Metazoa; phylum Chordata; order Testudines; family Dermatemydidae; genus Dermatemys; species Dermatemys mawii. Next base: position 30,083,805 of record ML677349.1, read on the forward strand.
ACTAACTTTTTTTCTTATTTAATATCATTCATAGAACAATGTAATAAGGCCAACAGTTTCATACATGGGTGTCTAATTTGATCACAAAAATTAATATTTAGGCAACTAAACAAAAAGTAGCCTGATTTTCAGAAGTGTGAGCAACCATAGCTGCCAATAAAATAAGTGAGAAATGTCATTGCTCAGCATCTCTAAAAATTAGGCCACTTTTAGGTGACAATATTTGGCCTTAGCTGCTGACTTTAGACACCCAACTTTAAAAATGTTAGCCTAACTCTGTTCCTTCCTTGTACAGTTAGATCTGTTACCACTGTTTGCATAAGAAACTCTACTTAAGTACACATAATTGAAGTAGTCACACAAGTTCACACATGATTAGACACTGAGAAAGGTGTGTCCTTCCCTCACCAAACTCCTCTTTCAGGGACTCATAATTAGGAAAGAATGTAACAAAGATGATGTCACAGATCCCGTTGAGTTTCCTCTGCAGGGTAGCATAGCAGACTCTATTAAGGGTAAATCCAGCACCTAAATCCCCAGTTATTTTACACCTCCAGAGTCTAAACGGAGGCCAGACACTGTCTCAATCTTGGGGTCCCTAGGTACACTCTTGGAATGCAGACCCTCACCTAACACTTCCTTCAGAGAGCTGTGACCCCATGGCCCAGCTGCCTAGCACCTGGAACCAGTGCTGACTCCTCAGATTCCCCCGTGTTGCTTAAGCACATCCTCGCCAAAATTCTCTCAAAAGTGTGAGCCTTCGGGGTTGCAGTTTGACTTTCTCAGGGGAAATGAGTTTGTTTTAGCGTACAACACATGCACATACTTTGCACAGATTTTAACATATTATTTTTCTGAACTTACTCACACAAGAAACATACAGATCCATACAAAGTAAGTAACCCTACACAGTAGAACCTCAGAGTTACAAACACCTCGGGAATGGAGGTTGTTCATAACTCTGAAATGTTTGTAACTGAACAACATGTTATGGTTGTTCTTTCAAAAGTTTACAACTGAATGTTTACTTCATTCAGCTTAGAAACTTTATGATGTAGAAGAAAAATGCTGCTTTTAGCCATCTTAATTTAAAGAAACAAGCACAGAAGCAGTTTCCTTACCTTATCAAAAACATTTTAAAACTTTCCCTTTATTTTTGTAGTTTACATTTAACACAGAACTGTACTGTATTTTCCTTTTTGTGTGTGCGTGTGTGTGTCTCTGCTGCTGCCTGGTTGCCTACTTCCAGTTCCATATGAGGTATATGGTTGACTGGTCATCTCGTAACTCGGTGTTCGTAACTCTGAGGTTTTACTGTATGTGTTTTCCCTCACTTTTGCTCACCCTTCCTTTGGGGAAGCCCTCTGAGCTGAGATACACAGGGTCCTCTTCCCCCTGCTGCCTCATCTCTCTCTCTCTCTCAGCTCCCCTCATCTTAAGCTGGTAAAAATGGCTAAAGAGAGAGCACATAGAACAGCTCCTGGTCTTTATAACCTTCCAGTCCTCTGTCAAGTGACTCCCTAGTTAACCTCAAGAGGTGATCACAGAGTCCTATCAGGTGATTTAATTGCCAAGAAGTCTCTGCCCCGTTAAGCAGTTCTTTTAGATAGGAGCTATCTTATTGTCTAGGTAGGATGTTTGCATTTGAATAGAGGACCATACCTATTTAACAGGTCTCTATTGTCAGCCTATATCACTACACCTTAGAATTTTAGTCCAAAATATGGAGGTAACAAGGCAACAGAGAAATTAAAGAAGTCCATATCTAAAATGGGAATCTGTAGTCTGACACAAATACATATAAAGGGCCCCTACTATTAAGTACAATTCACAAACTGCACAAACACATTCTCAAATTGTCATGTATGGCAGGACAAGAAAAAGCCACTATCTGCATGTAACCAGCATCACCCCCTGAGTTGTCCAAAAGGAAGAGAAGTACTCTGGAAAAAAATATTTTATGGATTTTGACAGTAAAGGGACTCATCTGTTAAATAGAACACAGAAAGAAACCTCCCAGTTGGTTTTACCTAGTTAACTGTTTACTCAACAAATGTTTAACTTCATAAAGTAAATGAATTTTTTTAATCCTTCCTTCAATAAGGAACTAAATGTCTGTGAATAAATATTTGTTGAAGAGAAAAAGTTAGGACAATGGTATTTAAACAGTGCTATCTTTATCATTCCTATTCTATAAATGGCATGTGAAATGTTAGCATTTTATATAATTTCTGGGAGGTTTGATAATTGAAATAGTAAATTATCAAGATTTTTTTGTACATTTTACAAAACATTGTTAAAGTTTTATTGTTAAATTATAGTTTATAATCCCGTTGTATATTTGCAATCTGAAGTATCCACATTTATGTATCAGAGGGGTAGCCGTGTTAGTCTGGAATTGCAGAAGTGACAAAGAGTCCTGTGGCACCTTAAAGACTAACTGAAATTTTTTCAGAGCATGAGCTTTCGTGGGCTAATACCCACTTCGTTGGATGCATCCGACGAAGTGGGTAT
>ML677349.1:30086718-30277260 GCA_007922305.1 Dermatemys mawii
ATACCCACTTCGTCGGATGCATCCAACGAAGTGGGTATTAGCCCACGAAAGCTCATGCTCTGAAAAAATTTCAGTTAGTCTTTAAGGTGCCACAGGACTCTTTGTCACTTCCACATTTATGTAATGAACAATTTTTTAATAGTAGTCTATTCATTCTTTGCTACAGTAGAGGAATCCTCATGTGCAATTTTGGTTGTTTCATGCACATTACAAAATCACTTGAAAATACAAGTTTTTTTTCATGTGCACTTTAAACTTTTGGACAAAAAATACACATCTGTGTCATACTTCCCAGAATAACCAAGCACATTCCTTAAGTTATCACAATAACTATGTCTTTAAACACAGCATTCTGTCTTCAGCTTCATTTTCTCTTACATAATTGAATGATGAGAAAACTGTAGCTGGCATGTGAATTACTTTGCTTCTTGTTTTTTGTTGTTTTTTTTTCTATTCTCCCAGGCATTGTAGATGCTGCAGTCGATGCAGCTTCCCAAGCAGGTGTGTTTGTATATTGCATGGCTGATCTTTAACTGGTGGCAGACTTACACCTACTGACATTTATTAATCAAGAACTTTTGAGCTGTCAGCTTACTGACATTACTGTAACTCTTACTGGCCTTCAGCTTTGATGTTATATTTCACACTCACTGTTTTTCTTTTTAATAACAAAATTTCTTATAATTTCTAAGCCCAATGTATTAACAGATTTAATAAGCAGATTCATTAATAACCATCATCTTATTCACATATGAATTTTAAGATTTTGTACTTATTGGAAGGGGTTTTAATAGCCTTTTGGTTACTGTTAACTTGTAAATATAATTAAAATAATGATTTTGCCAGATATTGTTTTATATTGACGTAATGTTTACCTAACAAAACAAGAATTGGTTAAAAGTTATGTAAGATGATGGTATCCAAAGGATCTCTATTGTGTAGCAAAAAAAATTGTATATATCTGGTGGTTTTCTTTTCATATACCTAAGTATAAATCATGTTTGTGAAGATTCTCTAAAAATAATTGCACTTTATAGATCCCTAGTCTTCAGTTTTACCTCAAGGGATGGATGAGGCTAGGTGATATGACTCTTTGAAGTACATGCCTTTAATTTCTTATCAGAGTGGTCCTAAGCTTTGTTATAATGCTTCACAGTCCTCTCCTGAGGACACAAAACCAAAAACTGGGGATCTATACAGGCATTCTGAAAACTCCAATTACAAGTAAGTAATTTCCCCTCTATCTCATCTCACCAAGTCAAGTTCTGCAGTATTTCCCTTCTCATGTTGTATATGCATCATGTGAAAAAAAATAAATTTGGAATGGATTAAATTGCTACAGGATGAGAAAATGGTTGGGTTTTCCTTGCCTTGTTATAAAGCTGTGCACCTTCCTCGGTTGTAAACAGAACTGATGCATTTCCTATATTGTACCATTTGTACAAACACCTTTAGCTTCATATGGACAATAATGTGCGATGATAAAGCTGTGCTATTAATAATCTTGTAAAGAAGATGATAGCATTTTACCCATTTCTTCTGGGATTTGTATGGGTTTTGTGGTATCGTGGTGATTTTTTGATAGAAAATACCACATTTTTAAAAAATTAAATAAAACCCAAACCTGTTCACATCCTTTATTTGGGGATAGCATGGATATGCAGTCTTGGGGAGTGGTTTTGCAGTGATAATATAATTAACTATGCATATCTAAAAGCAATATGGTTCCTGTATTTAAAAACAGAATTGCTGGAGGAGACAGAAAAGCTAATGAAGGAAAAAATAGAAGTACAGCGTCAAGCTGAAAAAGAGTATGATGACCTCCAAAGACAAGTGAAGGCCCTGGAAACAGATGTGGAGGAGCAGGTCAACCGGTTTATAGAGCTAGAGCAAGAAAAAAATGCAGAACTAACAGATCTAAGACAGCAAAACCAGGCTTTGGAGAAGCAGCTTGAGAAAACAAGAAAATTTCTAGATGTAAGTACTGAGAAAGCAAAAGACAGAAAATGTTTGTTGTGCTGTCAGGTGGGCTATACGGGGGCAGAGACTTCTCTCAATTGCAAGAATGCTATTTCTTTAAGACTTTAAACTGAAACAAAAAAAAAAGATATGACGGACTTGCAGTGGTGCTGAGTCTAGAGATGCCATTAACACTGTGCTTTAAAAGTAGAGCGTCAAGTTGAGATCTCTACATTTAGAATATTCCCAATGTTATTTTGAAGTATAATTTGGTTGCAAAGTTTAATTTTTTAATTTTTGTTTTATTTCCAAACTTACAAATCTAAAAATCTCTAAAATGAATAACAAAAAATAAATGTTTAGAATTAGCTTTGTGTATGGCAAAGTATACTGTGTTTTCCAGTTTCTAAAAGTTCAGGACAGGATTTTCAAAGGAGCCTAAGGGAGTTAAATATCACTCCCATTGAACTTCAGAGGAGTGGGTAATACGCCCTCTTATGCTCCTTTGAAAATTCCATCCTTTTGATGGTTTGGACTACATGTAAGTTTCCCTGACAGCCTCTCCAGTCAGACTCTACTGGATTCCCATTCCATCTGTCTCATCCCCCTACAGCAGTTGCAGGTGAACCCTTCCTTTCTTCCAGGTTGCACGTTCTACCTGACCACTCAGTATGCACACTATCTGATCTTTCCCTGTTTGCAGCTTCAGCTACCCTTCCTTCCACTCACCATGCCTGACCTTCCCCTGCAGTGTCCCTCGGCAAGCCTCTGTTCAAACTCCACCCAGCTTGTATTACATCTGCTCCATCTACTAGCTCTTTCTGCAATCAGTCGTGTAGTTTTTGCACTAGCAGAGAAGGTGTGGTAGCAATCTGCATATTCTGACTTGACAGGAAGTCTGCAGAGGATCATGCACCAAAAACTACTTTAAAAGATTAGACCACTGATAATTATGTTTATTCATACTGGGTGAAATTCACTGAGATGCAGTAGATCAACACAGTGCCCTCCAGATACTTCAATTCTGTGGTAAAGCTGTGCCAGGAAGTCTACATACCACTGGATCTGCAACAGTATGGATCCAGTGTCAAAATCAGTGCAAAAGGGACACAGAGTAGCAATGGCTGCCATTGTAGCCCATGGCTGGAAAAGCAGCCTGGAGAAGCTGCACTGAAGTTCTACCTCTTCCTTGTGGGTTGGAGGTGATGAATTCCACCCTGCTGCAATTAATTCTCTGCTCAAGCCCAGTTATTCTAGTTATGTATAGGGAGGGATGAATTTCATATATAACTAATATAACAGCTAGAATATTTTGTGATGCCACCTGTGTATTATTTACTACAAAGCAGTATGAACTAGAAGACCTGTCCAGAAATATTTTATCACTTAGATGAATTTGCATTATTTCATTCTGTGCTGTTCTGATGTTGTTGTTACAATTAAAATTAGTGTTTTTTTCTATAGCTAGGTTCAAAATTAACATGTGACAGATCTATCACTATAAATTTAACACAACCTTTTGTTAATCAACAGCGTGAATTTAAAAGCGACAGGGCACTCTGCTAGAATGCAAATAAACTCTTTATAAATGCATTAGAATTCTGGTCTTTCTCCTGCAATAGAATATACCTGGGTTCATTAAATCAGCAATTCATGGAGGATAATGTTTTGTCTCACTATATTTACTTTTGTGAAAATTAAAGACACACAATATTGTGCTAATGTGGCATTAAAAGAGAGAATAAATGTTCTTTGCTGCCATGTCTTAGACATTTGATTGTTTGTTTTCATTTAGCAGACAAACTTAATCTTAGTTTTACAAACTGACAGTTGGGGAGGTGCTACAGCCCCTGTTGTTACAAATGTTGCAACATTTTATATATGAATATTTATCTTTTGTGACATTTGTGAAATAATTTCTATCTCAAACAATTTGATTTTATCGAGACAAAATTCAGATAATTTATTAATTCTTTGAATCTGTTTTTTTTAGTTGGTGCCAAACTAATATTAGTATGAGTAATTAGACTTTAACACTTGAATTTACATTTGTACTAAATATGTTAAAGAAAAAGGAAAGTTAAAAACATCGAAATAATAGGCTTCTGAGTGGCTGTTGCAGAAGAAAAATACTCTCTGATGCAGAATCACAAAGTAGTATTGGGTCCAGAGGGAAATACAATATCTTTTTGTTTTTTGACTGAAATACAATGGCCATCCAATAAGTAGAAGGACTTAATAAAATAAAAAGGGCTCTTGCTACCTAACAAAAACTAGTATATTTGGAACAAACAGTTTGCAGAAATGAGATATATGCATAATTTGAATGTGTGTCTTTCTAATAATGTTTATCCTAATAACATTGTCATAATTAAATTTCAGGAGCAGGCAATTGATAGAGAACATGAAAGAGATGTGTTCCAACAAGAGATACAGAAACTGGAGCAACAACTTAAGACTCCACAAAGGTTTCAACCTATCAGTGAACACCAAACCAGAGAGGTATCATTTTGAAGTATTATCAGCTGTGCTTAATGAATGTACATGATAAAAGCAGATGATGGACACACTATAAAAATATTTTTATAACATTATTTTATAATGTACATAATCTGCATCTTTTGCAAAGCAAGAAAATAAATCAATATGGATGAAGAGTGAAAATTTTATTTGAAACAGTAAAATAATGCAGAGTTTAGTTGTCTCAATAACAGACACTTTTGGAACAACCAATGAAGATAGATAAAACTTCTTAAGAATGTATGGAAATGTTCCATCTATTTGCCAATTTATCCTGGTTCCTATATTGGAACATGTCCCAAGTGTTGAAACTATTGACTGTGAAGAAACCACTGTAAGTGCACATGCATTCATACAGGAGACAGTCACCAGTAGCTGTCAATTAATTAGTATCCCACACAGAGAGAGATTAATAGAGAAGTTGTCATTTTTAAGTTAGATACACACAGAAGAGAAAATAGCCTGCTATTGTATTGTCCAAAAATGTCATGATTTATGAGGTCCTGGCTATAGGCGAAAAATCCTATTACTGAATGTAAAAAACGAAGAGATAAACAACTGAGGGTATTACTACATAACATAATGTAAATGAATTATTAAACTTGCTTTTTTTAGTTTCATGGAGGGATATGTAATAATGTTATGTGAGCTTTCAGGTACACTGCATATAGACAATGAGGAGAAGTGTCTCTGTTTCATGATTTTCCTATTCATTAAAGGTTAAATAGAGTCTTCTGTCTCTTGCTGTAGCTGACATGTCTGTATTCTTTACACTAGCACAGTTATGAAATATTATTCTATTCTATATAAATGCATTGAGCAAGAAGCAGTATTGTATTCTCTTTGCTTATATTTTGTATTACTAATACTCTGTTTTTACTTTCTGCAGTTTAATGTCAGTTCTTCCACAGTGGACTCTGTTTAGACTTGGTCTCAGACCCTCTTTTCTTTTCAATTTATTTTTTCCCCCTGGGATGACTATCTAACTGATTGCTTCAAACTTAGATAACACTTTTAGATGGATGTCATCGTTCCATCTGATCTTTTTATCTTCCATCTGTCAAATTGCATTGACTCCATTAGCTCCAGGCTAAATCATAACTTCTTAATACTTCAGATACTGAAATCCACTTCTTGAATGAAAAGTTGTGTTTGTCCCACCTCTCCCTATCACTCAGTTTATCTCAGACCTTATCTTTGTACCTCAGGCCAGATGTTTTGAACTTGTTACTCACACAGTTTCCTTATCTGTGATTCTGTTCATGTCACATCTAGAACAGTGCCACAATTGTGTTTACCTTAGCCGTACCTCTGCTGAAATCTTGGCTTGTGGCTTAATTACTTCCCATCTTGACTACTTTCATTAATCCTTTAATATGGTGCTCCTAAGCCTCAAATGTTTCAACTTCAGGAGATTCAGAATGCTTTATCTAGATGATGATTTCTACTGCAGAAAGTGGGACCATACAATCTATATCCTCTGTTACTTTTGCTGACTACGTAACCATCTCCAAATCCTATTTAAAAACTTAGGCAGAAAACAAAGTTTCTTTTAATCTAGAGTTAAGGTAGAACTATATTAACTGACTTGAATGTTAAAGATCTAGATGAAGTTAGAGTAGTTATAAAAAAATCACTCAAAAGCTAAAATGTTTTGCATTATGAAAATGCATAATTAAGGTTACCCAGACAACTTTAACTCTGCCCCCATAGTAACATGAACATTTTATTATTCCTTCTTTCACAAATTATTTTTGGTTCAAGGACTTTTGGCACAAATATTTTTATAGGACTTGAAGAATAGCAGAACTGCCAGAATTGAATTTGTTCTCCAGAGTCAAGACACTTCTTCTTTAGATGTTTCAGGGATCCCACTGATGGGCTGCACAGGGATACCATGGTATATGTCTTAGCCCAACAGGGAGTCTGAGGACCTTCAGAAGGACAAAATAAGTTGTAGGAAGTAGCAAATGCCATCACACACAACATAAAACTCATCAGAGGCATAATTTGTATTTATTGGATTTGGAGTTACAAGATTCTAATTTTGCACTGTTTTCTGCCAGGGAGGTTGGAGATTAATTAACAGAGGATTTTTTTCCCTCAAAAATCAGTGTTATACTAATGCTAGAAACACATTCCAAGTTGCTACAGAGAATTCACCATGCTTACCATGTTGTCCACCAGGTTGAACAGTTAACAAACCATCTACAAGAAAAAACAGACAAATGCAGTGAGCTTTTGCTCTGTAAAGAGCAGCTTCAGAGAGATATACAAGAACGGAATGAAGAAATTGAGAAACTAGAGTGCAGAATAAGAGAACTGGAACAAGCCTTAATTATCAGTGCAGACAATTTGCAAAAGGTATGTTGTGTATAAAGTTCCATGTATTTCCTATTATTCTTCATTTACCTAAGAATAAGGCAATGTTTACTCAATAATAAATAAATGAAAGCTAAAGTAGCTAATATTATAATACTTGTTTAAAGGTGGAGGAAAGAAAGCAGTGTGAAGCTGCCACTGTGAAGGGAGAATTGCCCCTTGAAGTACAACTGCAGGCTGAACAAGAAGCTGTAGACAGAAAGGAAAAAGAGGTAGAGTATCTTTAAATGTTCAAATTTGCTTTTAATGTTAATTGGTGATTTTTAATGTTTTTAATGTTTAATGTTAATTGGTGATTTTTAATGTTAATTGGTGATTTTTGCTTTGCACCTGACTCAATGCAGCAATCTGTAGTTCACTGTTTATACACTGCAGCAGGCCATATTAAACAGTGATCTCAACAACTCTCACAAGCTGAGCAGGCTTATGCCTGGTAATTATTGAAATAGGTTCTCCCAAGGGACTCCTAAAGTGCTGTAGGCAGTGGTGGTGTTTATTCAGTGGGTGGCACTTTTTAGTTGAATTGTTTTTCCATCTAAGTTCTAGTGAAGCTGTTGTGTACACTTGTGGAGAAAATCTTCTTAGAACTATATATTTGGTTAACATAGTGGCAGTGTTGCAAAACACCAGAGTTTTATGAGGGAAGAGCAGATATGCACTTGATTTTTGGATTCTCATTGCTTTTTCCTTGCAATGGGGAAAAATGTGTGATGCTTAACGGTTACAAGGGTGTTAGAGATAGTAAGGCACCCTACCACCAGCACTAGCCTGCACACATTAAGGGTGTTTCTGGAAAAGACCTACCTTATACCTTCCCAGCCAAAAAGTATCGTGATGGTAAACAGGATGGAGTTCAGGAAACCTTAAAATGAAGGAGTGAACATCATCCACAGTCTGATGCCTGAAATTCTCTTTTATAAAAATGAGAATCAACACAAATGTAATTCAGATGTGGTTACAGAGCTATTTATCCTGAGACAAAGGGTAAAGGGCTGGATTCTGATATCATTGACACTGAGTCAGTGAAGTTACTCTAAATTCATATAGTGTGAATGAGATCCAGATATGACCCATTTTGTCTAAATTAAGAAATAAAAAGGACCTCGTCACATAAGCTAAGTGTAAGAATAATGGGTGAAAACTTCAAAGGAACCTAAGATCACATTGGAATTTGGGCATCTAACTCTATTAAGCTCCTTTTAAAAGCCCAGTTAATATCTTAAAATGATTTTAAACATAATGGACCAAGCTCTTCTTTCAGTTACACCCCTGAAAATCTGGACTCTTGATTTCACTGGAATTATTCCAGATTTACACCAGTGTAACTGAAAGTGGAATTCAGCTCACTTTCAAAACAATTAAAAATATGTGTGAAGGCTGTTGAAGGCAGCAATACGAGAAGCTCCTGTAAACAGTTTTTAAAATGTCAGTTAAGTATTTTGAGAATCTAAAGCCATTGTGAGGTAGAACTGGTACATTTAAATCAGCCCAGTCCTGCAAGCTCTCCCTCACTGGAACAGTCATATTGATTTCAGCTGCATCAGTGGGAGTTTTGCATACAAATAGCTTGCAGGCCTTCAGAGGAAGGATGAGCGACTTAGTCTACTTCCAGATCACTATTTCCAAATCCATTCAGTCTTAAGAATCAAATGTATCTTTACAATCAACATGGCCAGTGTATTGGTGAACACAAGTCTCATTTGAGTAAAATTCTGTTATTTGCAGAAACAAAACTGATCCCCGATATATGTTGTTGTTTTTTAAATGTGACTCTGCTGTGTCTATTAACCCCTTCTATTCACATTTTGGATGTGCAGATCACAAACCTTGAAGAACAACTGGAGCAGTTTCGAGAGGAGCTAGAAAACAAAAATGAAGAAGTTCAACAATTGCATATGCAATTAGAAATCCAGAGAAAGGAATCCACTACACGATTTCAAGAACTTGAACAAGAGAATAAATTATTTAAGGTAATTATCCCGTGACAAGATTATAGTTTCATTTCTGTTTACCCTAAGTAAATTTATTCTGGGGTAAAACCAAGATCCTTAACTCTCTTTTATGTCTCAAGTGTTGTACTGGTCAACATGCAAAATATTAAAAATTTCATATAACCATTCTTTGTGTCATGTGATCCTCTATCATTTAAATAATCTATTAACTGAAGAATATTCAGAAAAGGACACATTTAATTACAAAATATTATGGATTTTTTTCGGTAGGATGAAATGGAAAGATTGGGACTAGTGATCCAGAAATCTGAAGATGCATCCATAAAGGATCGTTGTCTAGTACCTGGGAAACTTGCTCAGATCATACAGGAAAAGGAGCAGGAAATAGATCATCTTAATGAACAAATAACAACACTGCAACAGCAACTTGAAATCACAACAGATAACAAAGTATATTCTTTTGAAATCTTTTGTTTATATTTAAAGAACACATTTACTTAGTCATTAACAGAATACAGTGCTCTAACCTTCAAAACTAATTACTAATTTCTCAGTTCTTTTATGGATCTGACATTCTATTAAGAAAATACATTAGAATTACGTTTGCCTGTATTTGCTTATATAATCATGTATACTTTGCTGTCTTTAAGTACTCCTGATCCTCTTGCAGCTTATCAGGATGCAGACTTCTGAGTTGCATCTCAGCATACTTACTGAATTTATTCTACTGTCTTGTATGTATGGGATATATTTAGTAGGTTGCATTTTGGTGCCACCTGCTGCATAATGCTTCATTTCTAAAATTTATTCTTTTCAAACTAATGAAGCTATGAGTTCACTGAATATGTGTAAATGCAGCCTTTCTGATCATACCATGAGCCATAACCCTTTTCTAATACAATATAACGCTTGCCGGATCTGCAAGGATTTCAGGCAAGGGATTTGCTGCACTATATTGATAAGACAAAGTGGAATAGGAACCATTTCCAATATTTTCCATACTTTAACAGTTCTAGCTTTTTGCTGCTTTCTAAACTCCTATTGACCCATTACTTTTTCTCCTGTAATATACAATGGACATGATTCTCCACTGGCTTGCATCCATTTTACATTAGTCTTATTCAGGGCTTGTCTGCTGTATGTATTAACAGTCTGATTTAGTCTTCTTTGTTAATGTGTGTCACAGAGTGCAAAGACACAGAGCACAGCAGGCTAGTGCAGGATAAAGTCACCATCCCAGCAGAGGTACTTCTGATTTAAACTAGAATAAGCATGAGGAGAAATTGGCCCGATGTCTCATATCTCATGTAGAAAGGAAATTGGGTGATTTATTGTGGTGGGATTTTATCTTCTGTTCAAATAGTTGTACACATGACTCTGTATAAATTTTAATCATAAACATTGTCTCTAAAAGCAAATATCCTTCATTCCATATAGCCCTCTGGTAAGTCATAAAGAACAGCTGTGTGTACACTTGGGAGTTGGCTAATCATTTTGGATTTCATCCCACAAGGTGATAGTGGAATCTGCTTACACTGAACTCCAGTGAATTGGACAGTTATAATACATTTCAGTGTGCTAATTCTATTCATAGTGAACCTGAACTTATAATGAAAGAATCACAGAAATTAGCGGTAGAGAAGAACATCTCCTAACAGTGCAGGAATGTTCCCATACTCTGTCCAGCATAGTTTTAAATGTCCCCAGTATAGTTTTAAATGGAACCTAACCCAGAATCTAATATAACTTACTGTCAAGAAGTTTTCTGTATGTTTAGAGCTTCTGATTTTTTTTATTTTAACCAATACTGATAAAACATCCCTGACTGGGGGAAAAAATGAAATTACTGTTTCTTCTTCAAGTTGTTGTCCCTCATGGTGCTCCACTTCAAGTGTGTGCGCATCCATGTGCTTTTCATGAGAAATTTTTGTCAGCACTGTCCAAGGGTTTGCTCCTGCACCTTAGACATCCGCGTGCTCTGGTTCAAAGGCAAATAGGAAGGGGGTGGACCTGCCACTGCTCCAGTTCCTTCTCCATTCTGTGAAGATGGAAACAAAGTGTTGTGGTGGTCTGGTAGTTTAGCTTGCATTGCTTGCTTGGTTTTTTTTTTTTCTTGTTTTCTTGATATTATTCCTTTATTTTAGTTTGTCATTTTTATATTTCCCTGTGCACAGGCTTTCAGGACCCCTCCTTTGTTTCACAGTCAGGGTTTCTGCTGCCCTCGACCCCAGTTTATCTGCAGTCTCCTCTCCTTGGTTTATGTCCCAAAGCCTAGTCTTCAAACCCTGCCAGACTTGCCACAGGTCCTTTCCCCTCATTGATGGGTATTCCAGCTGCCTTAGAAAGTCTCACATTCCATCAAAATGCAGTCTGTTGCATTTTCAAGATAAGATCTATGAAACTGAGGGAGGACACACTGAAGTTGCTCCTTATGGTGTATTCTTTGAGACCCATCTCCTCTTTAGGGTGTGAATCCCCCCACTTCTCGTACATTAACCTCAGCCTCTTAATGGTTCAGTGACTTCTCTAGATCCAGTAAGCAGAGACCATAGGGCACATTCAGAGACTTCAAAGCCTTTCAAGAAGTAAAGACACTGATCCTGTGATAGGGAGCCTTAAAAAAAAAAAAAGGAGTAGCCCCAAAGGCCGGGGAGTAAGGAGACCTCAGATCCCAGTACAAGTACTACTGAGGCTGCTGTCTCCTTGGGCAGCAAGACAGCAGTACCACCAAAAAGGACTTCCAACATGCTGCCTACTGGAAAATTTTTCAGCAAATAAGCCCATGTGGAACCATTGTATCAGAACCCTCCAAGCACAGGGACTCCTCAAAGAAACTGTCCGCAATCCCCAACAACCTTCTTCCTTGGACCACATAAATAAAGAGCATACAGACCATCCACTTGTACTGTCACCACTGCTCAGTACATTTCATTCTGAGGAACAGTAGCCAGAATTACCATTACCAAGCAGATTCTACTCTCAGAACCTTTGAATGTCATAAGAGCCCGAATTCCATCTGCTGAGAGGTACCAAGAGAAATTTCCTGCCAGTAGCAACATACCTTCTGGTGCTACCACACCCTGACAGAAGAACTTGGCCACCAGTTCCAGCGCAGCTACTGGTACCAGTTTGACCATCAGTACTGACACGATCCCCAGTACCAGCGCCTCTGGCTCCTCTGCTGGATGCGGACTCAGACATTTCTATCCAGGATACCATTACTTTTCCATTCCAGTCTCCCTCTCCTGCAGTATATCCAGAGGATGAGACTCCAGGGACCAGTCAATGATTGTTCTGTTGGCCTTTTTAAGAACAACCATGGAGTCCCTCTTCTTTAACTTATTCCCTGCCACACTGGGCTTTCTGGAACCTTCGGGCCCCTTACCAGGATCAGCTCTATAGAATGGCTTCACACAAGAGGACCTGCCAAGAGCAGCCACCATCAGTACCCTGGGACTCTCTTCCTCAGAAAGACCCTCCAGAAGAACAAGAGATGAGGACAGAGGAGAAGGTGTTGCCATCTAATAAATCCTCTTCCTCACCATCCTATGTGGATGACTGCAATATCTTCCAAGAGCTCATGAAGAGAATAGCTAAGACTTAACAGATCCCTTTGGAGAAAATAGAAGAACCACAACACTCACTGGTAGAAATTTTATATACCTCCCCTCAAGGCAAGGTAGCCTTATCTATTAATGATGTCATGCTGTCATCAGCTTGTACAATATGGCAAACACCTTCTACCATTCTACCATTCATACCACCTTCTACAGGCAAGGGGACTGATATAAGTATGGTGTATCAGCCAAAGTTTGATTTTCACCCATTCTGGACCAAAATTTCTGATAGATCAACCCCTCACAACAAAGAATTTAAACAGTTGGATCTTCCTGGACACAAAAGCTATTATTTGGCCACACTACAATTCAGGGTTGTCAACTATCATGCCTTGATAGCAAAGTATGACTATGAATTATAGCAAATCTCTCACTGTATTGATTATTTGCCTCAAGACCAGATGGACCTGTTTCAAGCCCTCATCGCTGAAGGCGAGATTATCGCCAGAATTCCTCTGTAAGCTTCCCATAGTGCAGCTGACATAGCATCTCTTTCTTTGACTGCCACCATATTCCTTCATTGAGCTTCATGGCTACAATTCCCAGGCTTTCCAGGGAGGTACAAAATACAGTGGAGGATTTTCCTTTAGGGCTTATCTACACAGAGCAGGAATGCAGACTTACGGGACTGTGATTTATAATGTGTGTTGCTCGTTAACTGGTCCATATAGAACCTATGAGGTTCCCTACTTTACCTAGTGCTGTTAGAAAGAGTACTCTGTTAAAGCACTCTAGGAAACATTACCAAGAGATTAGTCATCATAGTATAAGGAGTAATAAGTATACTATTCTTTGCAGTATTTATAAAGAAACCCCCCCTCAAAAAAACCCCGATTCTTTTGACCTATGTAAAACTAAAAAATTGCTAAAAATAATCCCCAAAATGAAGTTGTTAAATCTTGAAAAACAGAAGCCATGCTCAGATTCAACCTATATTATCCCTTTCTTAATTTCATCCCATCACTCTTAGTTATATTCTCTAGCATGTTAAAGAATTCTTTTCTCTCTTCAGTGTAAATATGTAGATATAAAATGAGACTAGACCTTAGAGCAGTATTTCCCAAACAATGTGTCGTGACCTGCCAGTGGGGCACAAAAATGGGACATACTAGATAGAAATTGCCAGGATCACTCGTCTTTCATTTTTTTTAAATCAATGCCTCATTTGCTTTTCTTTAGTCTTCTAGGATTTCTGCAGTTCTCTGTGACTTTCCAAAAATATGTATATTGAAAAACGTATTTAGCATATTAGTTAGGATGCAAAATTGGCCCTACTGATTTATATATGTTCACATTTTCCAAGTAATTTTACTTTTTGCCATTTTTATAAGATTATTATACAACTTTACAATTTTTCTAATTGACTAAATTTATTGAAGAGTAGAGAGCCAAGGGAAATTCAACAGTTTAATCATTTTGTGGTCATTAATTTTATCCCCAACTTTCTTTATTAGCTGACCTATTTTTTCTTTATAGGGCTTTTCCCACCTGATAGTCTTCTGAAAGCCCTTTTTACTCTGTTCTGTACTTTGGCTGTCATTACTCATTGTTTGCTCTCCTTATCTTTTCTATACAAGTATTGACTGACTGAATATTCTTGTTTGATTGCCTGCTAATTTTCCATTTCCAGTATAGACTTTTTTTAATCTAACACATTTAAGCAATTTCTTATGAAGCCATATGGACCACTTCTTGCTTCTCTCATCCTTATTCCTCTGACTCTGGTGCACCTGTAGTATGGTTTGTTTAAAGATCCTCCAGTATTCTTCTACACTTGTGGAATGAGAAGTTTCTCCCACTGTACATTGCATATTATATTCTTAATTATCCAAAATTTATTCCCTTGAAATCTTATACTCTTTTACTACTGCTGCTGTCAGTGAACTCTTTCTTTATTCTGGTAAATGTTTATGTTCACTGACCCCAAATTTCCCTTTTCTTCTCTTATTCAGGCTCAGAAAGAAGTCAGTCTCTCTTTTGGTGATATTCACTATTATCTGCATCATACAGTCATTCTCTTCATAATTTAGGTACCTCATGGAGGACATATATTGAGCTGTTTCTGTTACTCAACCAATTTCTGTGTAGTTAAGAATATGAATCTGGTAACTTCAAATATCATGAGTTAGTCCAGAAATACTTGTATCATCACAAACTTCTTTATTGCTGAGTCGTTTTGACAGCATTATAGAGTCTTTTGACAAATAGTGCCACATCTCCTTCTCTCTCTTTTTTCAATTAAATTGTTGTACAAAATAAATTACTTCATTACAGGTGGCTTGCATGGAATATATATACATATATAAAGAAAAGAAACATCGTATTCTATTTGTGCTTAATAATATTGGTATAGTTAAGGGCCTGTTTATATTTCCATTATAAATCTATTACATTTCACATTCCATATAAAAATTCAATTTATATTTTAAGTGGTAGAGCCAATATAGCTTTATTTGAATATCACTAGATGAATGTATATTTGGAAAGGGGAGCCGCTGCTTTTTAATGATGAAGAAATACAGTATCCGACTAATCTAGTTGAATATAGTATCTAACTTGTGTATGCTAGAACCCTCAGTCTTGAAGCTGTTATTTTCAAGACTGAGGATCCATTGCTCTTTTAGAGAGAGGGAGATTATTTGTGTGATATACTGAAAGATGATTTCTCTGGAGGTAATATGATTCAAAGAACTTTAGTTTCTTGGGTGCTGGAAGTCAAACTATGTCTCTTTGCATAATCAGGGCCTTAGATTTATCTGCACAGATCTTACTTACCACAGCTGGTGGTCCCTTTAACCTCAGTGATCATTTGCACAGGGATGGATGTTGTCAGAGCTTTAGACAAGAAAGCTGGAAAATATTATGAAAGCTTCAGCTTTCACATGTAGCTTTGTAGAAAGTAGATATTTCAATAAGCTCACACCTCTTTTCCAAGTCCTACATGCATGTACTTTGATTCATGTAAAGATCTGTGAGCGATAAATCATCAAGGCAATTTCATTTATTGCGACTATTCTTCTTTTACAAGATATCAGGATGAATGATTAAACAAATTGCTGCCAGCAAATCCAGGAGAAAGCATAATCTGGTTGTTATATAGTATTAACTATTATAGTAGCTATTAATTTTTTTCATTGATTTTGTAGGTTCTTGAAGAAAAAAATGAGCATATAAGAGAACTTGAAACCCAAATAGAGTGCCTAAAAAGTGATCAAGAGCGTGTGAAGAAAAACAGTGAAGAGGAAATAGAACAGCTGAATGAAGTGATTGAAAAACTTCAGCAGGAGTTGGCAAATATTGAACAAACAGTACCTGTAGATGTTGCTTCCATTCAGGAGAATGCTGATAGTCTGAAACATGAACTTGATACGGTATTGGCAGAAAAAGAAGCTTTGAAGAAGCAAGTGGAAGATAATAATGTAGAGTCATCCCTGACAAAGAATGAGCTTGAAGAAACTAAATTAAAAATGAACCTTTTAAAGAAAGAACTAGATATCTTAAAGAGGGAACATGAGAGAGTAACAGAGAAATATAATCATTTACTGATGAAAAGTGACAAGGCAGAAGTAGGGGACAGGAGCAAGGACAAAAATGGAAAACTGGAAGAAGCCCTGAATGAGAACTCACCAGAGCTGCTAGAAAATAAAGTCCATCTTAAGTCTGTGGAAGAAAATACAAAGATCACCATCAGCAACATGGAGATAAAGCTGCAGCAACTTCAGGCAGCTATTAAGGAGAGGGAATCAGAGTTGTGCCAGTGTTACAACCAAATAAAGGACTTGAAAGAGCAATCCAAGGTTGAAACAGAAATACTTAAAAAGAAAATATTGGAACTTGAAGAAATACTTCAGGAAAAAGTTGCTGCTGCTCTTGTGAGCCAAATTCAATTGAATGCAATTCAGGAGCAAAATAAATTGAGCCAGAGAATGCAGGCATTTTCAAATGGCGCTGAAAAAGTAAACAAAAATACACAAACAGAGAATGTAAGTCACACAGCTAAAAAAGACACTGAATCAAAATTATCAGTGTTAACAGAGAAAGTTTCAGAGATGGAGAACCAGCTGGCAAAGATGTACAGTAACCTGGAGCTAGAAAAAGAAAATGCAGAAATTGCACAGAAGGAGGTTATTAAAAAAGAAAACAGATTATCAGAACTTCAGCAGTTACTAGAAGACATTCAGGAAAAACACAAAGAGGAGATTAAAAAGATCCCTAAACAGAGAGAGATGCAAACATCTGAGGTAAAAAACATTGTATGCTTTGTGATCTTTTGCTCACTTTGCCTAAGAATCAGTTATTTTTATGGAAACTGGTGGGTGCACGCATTTTTTAATAAGACTAAAGACATCAATATTCTGTTACTGTACGAACAGATTCAGTCAGAGTTGTGTTAGATATACATATTCCTCTGAGCTACATCTAGAACAAAAATTATACTTTTGGTAAATTCCACTGTTGATTTCCCATAGATATTTGAATAAAACATATCCAGCCTTTTCATGGGCATCAGAGACAGCAGCAGCAGCCCGGGGCTCTAGTGGTGCTTTAAAGGGCCAGAGGCTACCCAAGCCCCACTGCCAGAGCTCTGGGGTAGCGGCAGCGGCCCAGGGCTCTGGCGGTGATTTAGAGGGTCCTGAGCTCTGCTGCGATAGGGGTGGCTGGAGTCCCAGGCCCTTTAAATCGCCCTGAAACCCGGAGCTCCCAGCCACCTCTGCAGCTGGTAGCTCCAGCGCTGATTTAAAGGGCCATGGGCTTCCAGCTGCTCCTACCGCAGCTAGAGCCCCTGGCCCTATAAATTGAGCCTGGGCCCTTTAAATCTTGATTTAAAGGCCCACGTCTTCTGATTGAGGCCACGCCCCTTCCAGTTGAGGCTCTGCCCCCCTCCTCAGGACTCCGGGGTACTGGTAAGTCTTGTAAGTTGCTTTCACTGCTGGGTGTATGCCTAACTCTATCAGAAATGGCTGAAGGTAGGGCCTCCCTTATACCTTTTAGCCCAGTGTTAAGAGTACTCACCCAGGATGTGGGGGGAGGGATAGTTCAGTGGTTTGAGCATTGGCCTGCTAAATCCAGAGTTGTGAGTTCAATCCTTGTGGGGGGCCATTTAGGGATCTGGGGCAAAAAATCTGTCAGGGAACAGTAGTTGGTCCTGCTACTGTAGGCAGGGGACTGGACTTGATGATCTTTCAAGGTCTTTCCAGGTCTATGAGATAGATAGGTAAAACCCAGGTTCAATTTCCTGTGCTGCCTGATGGGGAGAAATGACTTAACTAGAAGTCTTCTTCCTCTCAGGAGAATGTGTTCACCACCACTGTATTCGGCCTGCCAAGCTATATGTTCCCTTGCCTATCTTTACCTGTTTGAGGTAGCAGTGCGCATGCCTAGAGGCAGAAATGTGGGTGCCTAGAGGACCTTTACAGTGAAAATTTAGGCACCAAGTGGTTTAGGTGCCTGCAGGGTTAGGCAGCAGCTGAGAGGCTTTTGTGGATAACAGTAGGATCTAAATCTGGTGACTTAGGCAAGAAAGTCTCTTTGTGGTTCCGGGACCTAATTATTTGTGTATATTGCAGTGAAAATTTACAAGCAGATATAATCCACTCACGGAGATTCTTCTAACAGAGTCCTCGGTCCATATATAACCAATACCACAGCACTCTCTAATCTATCCATTCATGCAATCCCCATTATCATAGTATCAGAGCAACTCACAATCCTTAATGTGTTTGTCCTCAGAGCACCCCTCTGAGGGCAGGCGGTACTATTATCCCATTGTAGGGATGGGGCAAAAACGCTAAGTTTCTGTGTGATCTTGAGTAAATCAGTCTGTGACAGAAACAGAGAACTGAACCTGGATCTCCCCAGGTTCCAGAATATCACCTAACCACAATACAAACCATCTCTTATTTCTTCAAGAGGAGTCTTTCCCTCTACTTCCTCTTCAGGCAGTCTTTCTACCCACATCCCATTCCAATTCTGTCTAAAATAGTTACTGCTTACAACTATTAAAACAGTATGAATTCAACAATTACACATATTTAACATTGCAACAACAGTTTAATGCTATTCACTTTTAGGAAACAATGTTTTATTTGAATATTAAATTAGCAATGTTACTCCATCTGTATTTGGAATGAGCAGGCATGAAAACAGATGTGGCTGAAGTAAGCTGATCTCACAAAAGTATAATGCAAATTCCAATTTAGGATGCTCTTATAACGTAAATAACAAAGACACTAGAGCTTGGTCCTGCCTTGGATGATTTAGTTGCTTTTATCTAATGCCAGGAAAGCGCCTTCATTGCACAGATACCTGCTTTCCAGTTTTGACTTGTTAACAATTTTAACTTCATTGTTACTGCCATTTATTAAAATTACGGAAGCCAAAGTTCGAAGAAGCTTAGTGTTTTATCCTTATCTCCTCATCTAATAATAGTGAGGTTGTGACAGATCCTATGGCTTGCCACATTCTAGGCCCACTGCCTGATGTCTGAAATTTCCCACTCCATGGATCAGATTTAGAGGTGAAATGTATGGGAGTTGAATTACACATTATGTAATTTATATGCCTAGGAGGCAAAACACTAGTCATAGTAACAAACACAGCCAACAAGATGATTAAGGATTAAGCCTCAGTCTTTAATTAGGCTAATGAGGAACTTAGGGATAATGGCAGGATGATAAATGGGAATGAGGATATGGAGGTAGATAGTACCACATCCGACGTAAAGCCATACTCAAACAGCCCAGATAATCTTCATCCAAGAATATTAAAGGAACTGGCACGTGAAATTGCAAGCCCATTAGCAAGAATTTTTAATGAATCTGGAAACTTACGGGTTGTACCATATGACTGGAGAATTGCTAACATAGTTCCTATTTTTAAGAAAGAAATAAAGGTCATCCAGGTAACTACAGGCCTGTTATTTTGATAGCTGTAGTATGCAAGGTCTTGGGAAAAAAATTGAAGGAGAAAGTAATTAAGGACATTGAGGTCAATGTTAATTGGAACAAAATACAACATGGTTTTATAAAAGGTAGATCATGCCAAACCAACCTGATCTCCTTTGAGAAGGTAACAGATTTTTTAGACAGAGGAAATGCAGTGGATCTAATTTATCTCGATTTCAGTAAGGCATTTGATACGATGCCACATGGGAAATTATTAGTTAAATTGGAAAAGATGGGGATCAGTATGAAAATTGAAAGGTAGATAAGGAACTGATTAAAGAGGAGACTACAGTGGGTTATATTGGAAGATGAACTGTCAGACTGGAGGGAGGTTACTGGTGGAGTTCCTCAGGGATCGGTATGGGGACCAATCTTATTTAATCTTTTTATTACTGACCTAGGCACAAAAAGTGGGAGTGTGCTAATAAAGTTTGCAGATGACACAAAGCTGAGAGGTATTGCCAATTCAGAGAAGGACTGGGATATCATACAGGAAGATCTGGATGAGCTTGTAAACTGGAGTAATAGTAATAGGATGAAATTTAATAGTGAAAAGTGCAAGATCATGCATTTAGGGATTAATAACAAGAATTTTTTATATAAACTGGGGACCCATCAGTTGGAAGTAACAGTGGAGGGAGAAGGACCTCAGAATATTGGCTGATCACAGGATGACTATGAGCCGCCAACGTGATATGGCCATGAAAAAAAGCTAATGCGGGCTTGGGATGTATCAGATGAGGTATTTTCAGTAGAGATAAGGAGGTGTTAGTACCTTTATACAAGACACTGGTGAGACCTCATCTGGAATACTGTGTGCAGTTCTGGTATCCCATGTTTAAGAAGGATGAATTCAAACTGGATCAGGTACAGAGGTATATAGTGAGGTATATAGAAGGGAGCATAAATACTGCCAAATTAAGTGTAAAAATATAATAAGAAAAGCCAAAGAGGAGTTTGAAGAACAGCTAGCCAAAAACTCAAAAGGTAATAACAAAATGTTTTTTAAATACATCAGAAGCAGGAAACCTGCTAAATAACTAGTGGGGCCCCTAAACAATCAAGATACAAAAGGAACACTTAAAGACGATAAAGTCATTGGGGAGAAACTAAATGAATTATTTGCTTCAGTCTTCATGGCTGAAGATGTTAGGGAGATTCCCAAATCTGAGCCACCTTTTGTAGGTGACAAATGTGAGGAATTGTCACAGATTGAAGTGTTAGTAGAGGAGGTTTTGGAACTAATTGATAAATTTAACTGTAACAAGTCACCAGGACCAGATGGCATTCACCCAAGAGTTCTGAAGAGATTCAAATGTGAAATTGGGGATCTATTAACTATGGGTTGTAACTTGTCCTTTAAATCAGCTTCTCCACCCAATGACTGGAGGATAGCTAATGTAATGCCAATATTTTAAAAGGGCTCTAGCAATCCTGGCAATTATAAACTGGTAAGTCTAAAGTCTGTACCAGGCAAATTAGTTGAAACAATAGAAGAGAATAAAATCATCAGACACGTAGAAGAACATAAATTGTTGGACAAAAGTCAACATGGTTCTGTAAAGGGAAATTGTGTCTTACTAATCTATTAGAGTTCTCTGAAGGGGTCAACAAACATGTGGACAAGGGGGATCCAGTGGACATAGTGTACTTAGGTTTTCAAAAGCCTTTGACAAGGTCCCTCACCAAAGGCTCCACGAAAATTAAGTTGTCATGGGATAAGAGGGAAGATCCTTTCATGGACTGAGAACTGGTTAAAAGACAGGGAACAAAGGTAATGGTAAACAAATGGTAAATTTTCAGAATGGAGAGGGGTAACTAGTGATGTTCCCAAGGATCAGTCCTAGGACCAATCCTATTCAATTTATTCATAAATGATCTGGAGAAGGGGGTAAACAGTGAGGTGGCAAAGTTTTCAGATGATACTAAACTGCTCAAGATAGTTAAGACCAAAGCAGACTCTGAAGAACTTCAGAAAGATCTCATAAAACTTAAGTGACTGGGCAACAAAATGGCAAATGAAATTTAATGTGGATAAATATAAAGTAATGCACATGGAAAAAAATAACCCCGACTATACATACAGTATGATGGGGGCTAATTTAGCTACAACTATTCAGGAAACAAGATCTTGCAGTCATCATGGATAGTTCTCTGAAGACATCCACGCAGTATGCAGAGGCAGTCAAAAAGCAAACAGGATGTTAGGAATAATTTAAAAAGGGATAGAGAATAAGAGAATACCTTATTGCCCTTATATAAATCCATGGTGCACCCTCATCTGGAATCCTGTGTACAGATTTGGTCTCCTCATCTCAAAAAGGATATATTGGCATTAGGAAAGGTTCAGAGAAGGGCAACTAAAATGATTAGGGGTTTGGAACAGGTTCCATATAAGGAGAGATTAAAGTGGCCTGGACTTTTCAGCTTGGAAAAGAGGAGACTAAAGGGAGATATGATAGAGGTATATAAAGTAATGAGTGGTGTGGAGAAAACAAATAAGGAAAAGTTATTTACTTGTTCCCATAATATAAGAGCTAGAGGCCACCAAATGAAATTAATGACACCAGTTTTAAAACAAACAAAAGGAAGTTCTTCCCACAGTGCACAGTCAACCTGTGGAACTCCTTGCCTGAGGAGGTTGTGAAGTCTAGCACTATAACAGGGTTTAAAAGAGAACAGGATAAATTCATGAAGGTTAAATCCATTAATGGCTGTTAGCCAGGCTGGGTAAGGAATGGTGTCCCTAGCCTCCGTTTGTCAGAGCGGGGTGACAGATGGCAGGAGGGAGATCAGTTGATCATTACCTGTTAGGTTCACTCCCGCTGGAGCACCTGGCATTGGCCACTGTTGGTAGACAGGATACTGGGCTAGATGGACCTTTGGTCTCTCTCTTGTGCCTTGTCTCTCTCTTGTGCTTTGTCTCTCTTTTGTGCCTCTCTAATGTTTAACTTATGCCAATTTATGTTCACACTGCCTTCCATTCATCACCAGTTATTCATCTGTTATTTTAACCCTCCGAGTCAAAGATGAGTTGAGTGTTGTCTTCATTTTCCAAGGCAGAGATTCTATGTTCTGTAGCAAGTAATCTAATGAAAACCTCATCTTTGCTGCTGATAGTTCACAGATATGGAATACAAGGCCTGGACCACAGGTGCTATAACGTTTTGTACAAATGTTATTGAATTAAGGTCAGAAACTTCGCTTTAAAACTTTATGGTGACTAGCAGACTTCATTTTCCAGAGGCTTACTGTTCTTTCACATGCCTGTTGCTGCCTTTTAGTATATTAGTGTTTTTTCCATCCTTGGCCAGAGAGCTTCCCAGAAGATTATCCTTTTCACAGCACTTCCACACAGTCTTTTTTTTTTTTTTTCCCCCTCCAGTTTGGGGATCACAGTTAATCTAGAAAAGTGGCCTTTTGAAACGTAAGTCTGGGAGGTTAGGTTGGTCAGAACACCACCTATTCAAGGCACTTGAAGTTTCTTCACATAGCTTCACTCATCTCTAGCTTTTGTGGAGTGACATGCAGGGGTCAGCATCATTAGTATTTTGATGCCAGTGTAATAGATGTTTTATCTACCACTTTTAATATTTTGTACTGACATGTAGGTAGTCACAGAACTAACTCCAAGTCAAGAAGGAGGTGTACTCATTGCTGAAAGTGAACTAGAGAAAATCAAAGCTGAATCAGCTGCTGTCAAGGAAGAACTGAGTAGTTACAGAGAAAAGTCAGAAAAACTTCAAGAGGAAGTAATGGTAAGAGCTGGATCATTTCATAATTGTTTTACCTCTTCCACTAAAACAAATATTTCATAAAAATGACTTTGCAGTATGCACTGTTCATACATTTATGAAAACTACATGATGATGTGGACCAGACCTTTAGTTGCTGCAAATAAGTGTAATTCCAGTGACTTCAACAGGGTTATACTAATTTACAGGATCTAGTCTTTTTCTTGAGATAGTAACTTTGTGTTATCATCTAACAGACATAATCCACCTAAACAAGATTAATCTAAAAAGAATAACTGTCACTCCTCATTGTATAGAGCATTTAAAAATACTAAACTTGGTTATTTAAAGGTATTTGGATATCTGCAATTCAAATTTATTATATCTCTAGGTGAGAGAAACAAGTATGATACATCTTCAAGAAGAGCTACACCGAGTCAAGAACAACTTAGTTGAAGCAGAAAAGAAGCTTGCAGATTACATGAGAAATGAAGAAGAAATAGCCAAGCTTGAAAGCAGAAAGGATGTTGACAACCCAGATAATGTTTCTACCAAAGAAGACCCAACTTTTACCAGAAAATCTTCATCATCTCAGACCGACAAGACTATGCAAATCAGTAGCTCTAACCAAACTGTACAGGTCCTTGTTAAAAATGCAGAAATCCAAAATGATTTACAAAATGAATATTTATCAGAGGAGGTTGCAGAGGTCATAAGAGAGTTTACTGAGAAAATTGACCAAATGCAAGAACTCCACGCTGCTGAAATCATGGACATGGAAACCAGGCATATTTCTGAATCTGAAGCATTGAAGAGAGAGCAGTTTGTTGCAGTCCAGGTATTATCGGAAGAATGTAATGCTTTGAAGGAAGTCATAGAAACTTTGAGAGCTAAAGAGGTATATATTGTAAATTTTTTTTATTCTGTCAGTCAGTATTTTATAAATAAGTTTTTAGTTCATGCTACTAAGCAGGGTTCCTATTTTGAGTTCTCTTAATCACGGAAGACTGTTCTGTGAGGGCACTATACTGTGTTTGGAATTATGTAGAGTTGCTCCACCCAAGGGAGAGTTCCTAAATCCCTCCCCAGCTTTACCATCCCATAGGCTGGAGTAGCCTGCTGCCTTCTTGTGCCCAGCCTGCTCAATAGACTTGTGAAGCAGAAGTGTTGGCCCATGAACCCTCTCATTTCTGCCCCCTTTGGAGAGGATCTATACTGCCAGGTCACTACAAGGGAGTAGCCCATCTGATCCTCTGTTCATCTGCTCTCTTCTGATTAATCTGGACCCTTATGTGTCAGGTTGTATTTTTTGTAAAGTTTTACCTGTTTTCTTTTCCAAATATAGGCAGTCCCAATTTCTGGGTTACCGCACACTGCATCTTATCAGGCCAGAGATGGATGTTCTAGTGGTGAGAGACAATTGTTTTATAGCCTTCATATTTCCCATAATAGTATTATGAATTAAATTATGTTTGTATGATAGAAAACAAAAGTAGTTGTGCATTACTTTAATGCTAGCAGAATGGAAACTGAAGTCACCTGACAAGATAAAATATCAATCTTGCAGGCATTCCTTCTTATTAATTATAACTTTCCTGCAGTGACCTTGCACCAAAGTGAGGATTTTATTAAAGACACAACAGATACTTACTTGATGCTTTTCTTCTCTACTTCCAGCATGCAGCAGCAGCATAGAAACAAATTTAAAGTTCAGAAAAAACACAGCATAAGCAACACATAATACCATCAGCAAGTGTCCCTTCCCAAAATGTCTTAGTTTTTGCCTCTTATAAAGGCAGGATCTTCCCCTCTTCTTTACTCATGATCTTCCCATAGGAACATCAAGTGTCAGTAATGAAAACTTGATCCAATTCAAACTCAACTTGTAAGCAGGACCTTGGTCTTCATCCACTGTTTGCCTAATAGGCTTTTGAGTTAAAGGAACTCCTCACATCTGTAGCCCAAGAAGCAAATCAAAAAGCAACCTGCAATAATAAAAGGAATTACAACAGGAGCAGCAGTGAAAATCAAAACAAAATCCCATTGTAATCAAATGCTGGCATATGTGGGAAATGCAAAGAGCATGATATCTCCATGTGAATCTTAATTACTCTAGGACAGAAATGTGTGTGTGACAGAGGGTATATGGAGCTGCCTTGAGGAAAGATATTGGATGCTGGTCCCTCCTTTCTGGGCAAGGTCCCTCCATCCTTTCTGCATACTGATTTCAGCATCTCTCCAGGGTAGTCTCTTCAGTCCTGAATGCAGGGCTTGCTCCAAGCACCAGCCCACCAAGCACGTGCTTAGGGTGGCGCCTTCTAAGGGACGGCAATCTCGGGGTGGCACTCGGGGTTGGGGTTTTGTTTTTGTTTTTTTTGTTCTGGAGGGGCAGTGCTTGGGGGTGGTGTTTTGTTTTGTTTTGTTTTTGCTTGGGATTCCAAAAAGTTAGAGCTGGCCCTGCCTGAATGGAATTTAAAGCTGTAGTCCCCTGGCAAAATCTCTTAGGGTGGATTAGTGGCAGTATTACTGTTTCCTTCCCCTGGGGAATAATTCCTCACATGCCCCTCTTTCCATGGCTTCAAACTGGTGTGATCTGAATGTGTGCACCAACAGGAGTGAGTCAGACCCATCAAATTTTTACCATAAAAATTAAAACACTCTGTCCTACAGTAGCAAATAGGAAGTAGATTCAGTTGGATGCAGAAACTACAGACACTGAGAAGGGTCAGCTGGCAAAAGGTTTATGTAGTGTTCAGATAAATGTCTTGATTCTGTCTCCCAGAATTTTACATGATTTTCTTTGCTGCTGTGTTTTGAAAGCAAAGAAGGAAAGTGTAAGCCAGTCTTAGAAGACAAAACAAAACATAGATGTTATGCAACCACTTGTCCTAACAACCAAGAAACAGAAGTCCTTTTTTTTTATCATCTGTTTTTTAAAGGTTTCCCAGCAATTCAACTTTGTTGTTTTTTCCTTTTTATTTTAGATTCTAGTTCGGACTGGAGTCAAGGAATTTATCTCACCCAGAGCCAGGGATCTGACATAGTGTCAGAAGGAATAGGAGATGATGATGAAACATCAACAGATCTGCTTCCAAAGAAAATAAAGGTAAATCAGAGCTAATGTAAATCTTCTCTTTTTGGGAAGAAGAGCCCTGTATATAGTAGATATCTTAAAAATTATTTAATTGCATTTTTGAAATATCACCACTATATAATTAATACATTGACTGCCAGCAAAGGCCAGAACTATATAAATAATTTTAACAAATAAGAAAATGTTATTTTCATTTCTAATAATTATAAAAAAGAGTGCATCTCCTGCCACCAATCTCATGTGCTAACCCTACCCCATATGTGAGTTTCAAAAGCATAATTAAAAATTTAAATGCATTCTTCCAGGACTTAACGTTTAAAATATGTTTCTATAGAGAACTCCATTTAAATTTATAGTACTGATGTAACAGATTTTTGTAATAAGCTTCAGGTGCTACAGCAATATTTGTTTCAGGGGGCAGTATATATATTTCTAAAAACCTGTTAAATAATCAGGAGCTTCCTGTATTTCTAGTCTCAACATTAATCATATTCACCAAGCTACTTATAAATAGATAGTGGTTTCCCTTGCATAACCAGCCTCCTTTTTCTGATTCATTCTGATGCCGAATTCTAGTGCGCATGAGCCAAGATCACTATTATGAATGTCAGCATTATGATTTTTTTCTCTTATTGTTATAGGGTTTGCTAAGAGCAGTGCATCATGAAGGCGTACAGGTGCTGTCTCTCACTGAATTTTCTGACAGTGAAAGGGATATACTGTCTCTTGAACAAGGGCCAGAATCTTGGCTTGGGGAAAGGAAAACTTTTCTGAGCACTGTTTCATCTTTGAAGGATTTAATTACACAAATGCAACTGCATAGGGAAACTGAGGTACAAACAATATTATAAAACTCTACTTAGATAAAAATAATTTATACAGCAGCATTTGAAACTAGACGAGTGTAAATAACTGATTTTTTGGTTCACTGGCAGTCCCAAAAAATGGGGAGGGGGCAGGGTTTGGGTGAAACCAAAACTGTGAATTTTTCAGAATTTTCAGCAAATTTTCAGAAATTTATACTTTTAGACAGTGGTCTCTACCTTCCAGACTACTGTACCCCTTTCTGGAGTCTGATTTTTTTGCATACCCCCAAGTTTCACCTCACTTAAAAACTACTTGTTTACAAAATCAGACATAAAAATGCAAATTTGTCACAGCAAACTATTACTAAAAATTGCTTACTTTCTCGTTTTTGCCATAACATAAAATAAATTGATTGGAATATAAATATTGTACTTACATTTCAGTGTATAGTATATAGAGCAATATAAAATTTCATGAAGTCAGTGTCCATATGAAATTTTAGTTTATACTGACTTTGCTAGTGCTTTTTATGTAGCCTGTTGTAAAACTAGGCACATATGTAGCTCAGAGGTGGGGAAACTGTGGCCCACGGGACCGTCCTGCCCAGTCTGTCTGAGCTCCCAGCTGGTTAGGGGAGAAGGAGCAGGGAGCTTAGATAGCGGGTGGGATCCCCAGAGGTGGTTAGGGGTCTCTGGAGGGGGCAATCAGGGAACAAGGAGCAGGGGGTTTGGATGGGGTGAGGGTTCTGAGGGGGGCAGTTGGGACAGGAAGTGGGAGGCGGTGGATAAGGGGGCGGGGCAGGGCTGTTCGGGGAGGCACAGCATTCCCTACCCAGCCCTTAATACAATTTTGGAACCATGATGTGGCCTTTGGGCCAAAAAGTTTGCCCACACCTGATCTAGCTGAATTGATGTATCCCTGGAAGACCTCTGCATAACCCCAGAGAACCACTTCATTAGCATGTGCTAAACTGATTGAGTGAAAGCCTC
This sequence comes from Dermatemys mawii, assembly GCA_007922305.1. Taxonomy (NCBI): domain Eukaryota; kingdom Metazoa; phylum Chordata; order Testudines; family Dermatemydidae; genus Dermatemys; species Dermatemys mawii. Next base: position 30,114,717 of record ML677349.1, read on the forward strand.
AAGAGGAGCATCGGTTTTAACTCAGCCAGTTCAGGATAAGCTGCAGTACAATTTACTTTATTTTGACAAGAGTTTTAGAGGGTCTTATTTGGATAGATCTAATAACACAGTCAAACACACTTTTAAATCCAATTCTAGATAACGCCATTTAGATCAATGGGAGGTGAGGGTACTCGCCACCTAACAGAATTGGGTCAGATATAATCAATAGTTTCTTTCTACTATGAGAACTTGGTAATTTGGTCATTTTTAATATAATGCACTTGAACCTTACAGGTGTTCTTCCAGTCTGATGTTCATATTGCCTCTGCATTACAATTTTGCCCAATGTTTTCTCTCGTTGTGCTGGCTATAGAGATGTTTGTTTTAAATGTTGGAATGTTCCAATATTTAGTTACACTGACAGGAAAAAATATGTATCTTTATAAGATAGACTTTATTTTGTTGTTTCATTCATTTTATTTCATGTTATAGTGATTTATAATGCTTGTTTGTGCCACAATCTAGATGCATGTATTTAGAAAATTGGCTTTAAGAAGAAGGGTATAAACCTTTTACAAATATTTCCAAGTACCCTTCTCCATCTGTGCCTGACTTATATTTTGTAACAAAGATATTGTGTTGTTTATCAGAGTCTAAATATACATCATACTATATACAACAAAATTTTAAAAATACAATCCTGTGAGGTTTTTTTTAAAAAGAACCAAAAAAAGTCATTAATGAAATTCATCTTTTAACAATACAATATCCCTGGGAACTCAGATACAGAATAGTAAGCCAGCCTTTACGAACATTTCTAGAAGTAAGACTGCTATGGAAGATATTATGTGAGACAGATCATTGAGTCCTGTTTGTACATGCTCTCAGATCAATAGATGAATGCATTTTTATAAACTGAAATCAAATGAAAAAACAATGCATGAATTCTGCCACCCTTACTTACCATGAATAGTGCCTTCCTCAGTAATTTCAATGGGCCTAGACATGGTGTGAGATACTACCAATGTGATTACGGGTGGCAGAATCAGGTAAGTAACCTGAACCATAGTAAGTAACAGAGTAGTCTGTCTGTTGCCCCTGTGAAAAATGCAAATGTCAGTTTGCATACAGTAAGTAGTATTTATGCATAGAGAGAATAATTGCATGTTTACTTTAAGTATATATGTACACACACAAATCTGTATGTGCCCACACACAAATTGTATCTGTATATCTGTTCAATGAAAGAAGTTTAGTGTTCCACTGACTCTGCACACACAAAATTATAATTTAATATACTCCATATACTTGCAATTCTGTCACTTTTATCCCACTGTAGATTTATGCGAACTGTGAATCTCCTGAAAGTGTTCCAGATTGGCGAGGTGAACTTCTGCATGCCGTTCAGCAAGTCTTTCTGAGAGAACAGGATGTTCTTATAGCAGCATTTCAAACGGAACTTGCAGAACTGGGTACCAAGGATGCAATTGTATTGATGAATCAGTTAGAGCACAGACTTCAAGAACAGGTGATGCAAAACACTACTTCTGTTCAAAGCATGTTAAATTTTAATCTCTGGTGTATAAATGCCATGGAAAAGCATTACAAAGCAACTGTTTCCTTTACTGAGTGTTGCATTAATTACTTTATGGAGTTTTACTTTTAAATTTGTAACACTAACAGGTTATTAGACAGAGAACGGCTATGGACTTCATTCAGAATGCGGATAGAAGAAGTTTGCTAATGGAAATTCAAGTATTGCGTGCTCAGATGAACAACGGAAAAATTAATTCAAAGAGAGAACAAGAGATTGATCCAAAAAGTCAAGGTGCTTTAGGTGATAATACTATATGTGTATACCTGTGCATGTGTGTTCATACACACTTTTAAAAATATGCTTACAGATAGAGTATAGGTATATTTCCTTAGAGTGTGCCTTTCATTCTGTGTCTGTCATTTCAAGGATTCAAAACTTTCAGTCTTATCTGATCAATCTACTTTTTGAAAATTAAAATAATCTCTCTGCTTACAAACTCTTACCACTGTTGCCTAATTTAAAGAGATGCTGAGTGATTTTGAAAGTGAATCCATATTGAAGTTTGCACCTTCAGGATTTTTTTCTGAGCCTGTACTTCAATTTTTAGGTCTAATAGATTTGAGAGTATCTCTTTAAAATGGGTAGTCATCGATAATGATTAAGTCATGTATAGACTTGACAGAGAAAAATGTTCAAAGACTGATGTGTACTTTCTGTGCTTAGTGACAAATATGTTTTCTATTTTTTATATGTTTTGCAATATCAGAATGTATGAGTCTTTTTATATATTTCCATATAACCTATAGAATGTATATTTTTCATAGCATCTCAGAATTGAAAGGGACCTCAGGAGATCATCTAGTCCAACCCCCTGCTCAAACCAGGACCAATCCTATTTTTGCCCCATATCCCTAAATGGCCCCCTCAAGGATTTAACTCACAACCCTGGGTTTAGCAGGCTAATGCTCAGATCAGTGAGCTACCCCTCCCCTATCTAACTATATCCCTATTATCTGACTATAATTCTTAAAATGTTAATGGGCTACAATCATTTTAGCATGCCCCTTTTCAAAGACAGTATCTGGATCCTGCAAGTTTAAAGGCATGTGAGAGCCAAAGGTTGGGTACAAGAAATTGAAATAATTGTGCATTTAAGTCTTTCTAAACAAATATTTATGTTTTAACTGATCCTCAAAAAGGGTAAAATTCACCCCTGTACACAGGTCTGGCCCAGGGCCTACACATCATTTTGAAAGCTTATGTGGAGCAAGAGTAATTGTGATGGCCCTATCCACAGGGGCAATTTCATCTCAAATGAGTAACATGGTTTGTAGAATGACACCTAGATAAGTTCCATATTAATTATTTATCTCTAGAAATGCTGGAGTACAACATGCAGCAGAAGCAGTCTCAAATACTGGAGATGCAAGTGGAGCTCCATAGCGTGAAAGACAGAGCGGCTGAACTTCAAGAACAGCTGAATTCTGAGAGAATGATGGTTTCAGAACTGAAGAATGAACTTGCCCAAGCTAAACTAGAACTTGAAACAACCCTTAAGGCCCAGCACAAGCACTTCAAAGACTTGGAAACCATCAGGTGTGGCTTTCAGTGGCTAATCTTTTCTCCATTGGCATTTTAGATGTTCATTCTTGTATTATGTTTTTTTACCATATTAATTTTATTAAGAAAATTGTTACCATCTGAGTTTAAGATTTCTATAAAACATCACTGAGGAAAAGTAGCTCATTATCCCAAATGAAATGTAATCCTGTGGTGTCACAGAGTCCCCGGGGCGATGCTCTGGAACTGCTCCCTACAAAGCCAGTCAAGACTTCGTGGGGAAGCTTCCTCTCTGTGAACAGCCTGTCTCCAGGGCAAGGAGCTTCACAGCTTCCAGCTTCCACCTTCCTGGGGCTGACCTCAGAGCATTCGGCACCTTCTGCCCCTCCGTGCGCTTCCCACAGTGAGCCCGCCCAGGCAGGGTCCTGGGGAAGCCAGTGGGTCCTGCACCCCAACTCCGCCGTCAGATGTGACTCTCAGCCAGACAGTAAAACAGAGGTTTATTAGACAACAGGAACATGATCTAAAACAGAGCTTCTGGGTACCGCAAATGCGACCCCTCCACTGGGTCCATTTTCTGGGGCAGAGAGCCAGACAGCCCGTCTGTAGCTCACTGCATGTCCCCAACCAGCCATAGACTAATTCACTCTCCAGCCTTTCCTCCTTTGTGTCTCTTCCTGGGCAAGGAGGTCACCTGACCTCTTTGTTCTCCAACACTTTTAGCTAACATGGTGGTTCTCAAACTTTGTTGAACCGTGAGCCTTTTTTCTTTTCCTCCCTGGCTGCACGACCCTTGTATGTCCACCGAAATGCCGCCAAATTGATTGCTTCCACATACGGCAGCTTTTCGGCAGACATGCGCGCACTTCAAAGTGTCTGCTGAAACCAGAAACAACCACTTCGGCAGCTTTTCGGCAGACACTTTGAAGCGCACACAGCATGTCCGCCGAAAAGCTGCCAAATGCGGAAGCAATCAATTCGGCAGCATGTCTGTGGCAATGGGAGCTTGCGACCCCCCGGGAAGCGGCCAGCGACCCCTGGGAGTCACGATCCCCAGTTTGAGTACCGCTGAGTTAACACCTTGCAGAGCAGGGGAAAGGACCAGGCCATCGTTTGCCCAGGGACGGGGCATTGGCCACTTACTTACACTGGCCCTCTGCTCAGCACCAATTACACATCCTTATCCCTCCACATAGACACACAAGAAATGCACAGGGGAAACTGAGGCACCCACACAGTATCCAAAGGAAACATTAAGAACATTCCCACTTCGTCACATATGGAAACAAGGAAAGCTTTGTTTTTCTTAGTTTTACTTATCGCTTACTTCTGCGACCCACGGATAGATATTTTGAGATTTCTGTACTTACTTTAGACTATTATTTATAAAATTGTAAACATTTTAACAACACAGTAGCAAGAAAAAGCTGTTTATGCTAAGACTGTCATTGTGTGAGAAAGTTACAGGTAGTTTGTGATAAGTTTTATGTGCAGTTCCATGTAGCTTACATGAATTCATTACTCTTGCTTTGGGGTCAACAGCAGAGGTGACTGGGATAGGAAAATCATGCTAAGGAAATAATTTTCTCGATTCTCTTTACTGACTTTGCAAATATACCTCCTACACACTGATTTAAAAAGGAGTTCTGTATGTGTGTTAATGTTACATGCTTTTTTCTCCCTGTGTAGTTTGTGTTTTTTTGCCAAAAACAATAATCCTAAAGATAGCCTGTGTATCTTTGTTAGGACTGAGGTTGAAGAAAAAGCAGCTGAGCTAGATATGTTAAAGGATACAATGGCAAATGAACAGAAAAAATCAAGAGAGCTTCAATGGGCTTTGGAAAAGGAAAAAGCTAAAATGGAACGCAATGAAGAAAGAGGAAGAGAAGAGTTTGAGGTACCCTATCTTTGCTCTCAAATTATCCTCAGCATTAAAAAATATACAAATACTTTCAGATTTTCTCTAACATTTCATCCCAGCTTACCTTTTGTTTAATGTACTGTGCAATCTGTGGGCTAGATTTTCCCCTCAGCTGCTGCAGTATATTCACTATAGTTGGAAGAGGGGTACAGAATCACTCCCATACAAGCAGCAGGGCAGAAAGAGCCTGATCCAAAGCCCATTGAAATCAATGGGAGTCTTCATATGAATTTCAGCTGGCTTTGTATCACACCAATGGTGTTTCAGATATGAGCAGGAAAGGAGTCAGCCCTCATATACCACATCTTCAGAGAGATGTATTGGCTGACAAGGAGCAGACACAGCCCCACATCTGGCTAGAATGTACACAGCACTATAGAGAGGTGCACTTTGCTGGTCCTGTTTTAAGCATCGTGTACCAGGGCCCACTTTATGGAATCCTATTCTTGGCTGGCAGGACTCCTATGGCAGAGGATGCATTTCCCAGCATCCATGCTACCTCTCAAGGATCACTTTCTTAATGTTTATAAAGCCAGTAGAAAAGTCTGAGATGTGACATTAAAATACTATAAATCCTAAAGAAATGTGGTTAAATAAAATATGTTAATTATCCCTATGGCCCTCACCCTGCTGGGAAAAATAGACAGTTGTGCACACCTGACTTTGAAAATCTGCCTTTACTGTTTAGGAAGTAAAAACAATTAGCTATAAATAGCCCTGGCCTTCACATTAAAGGTTAGGGCAGGGGTCTCAAACTCAAATGACCACGTGGGCCACATGAGAACTAGTACATTGGCCTGAGGGCCACATCACTGACACACACCCTGCTGGCCCTGCCCCCACTCCACCGCTGCCATGAGGCCTTGCCCCTGCCCCACCTCTTCCCACCCCTTCCCTGCCCCCATTCCAATCCCTTCCCCAAAATCTCCACCCAACTCTGCCCCCTCCCTGCCCCCAGGGTGGGCAGGAGGGGTGCAAGGTGTGGCAGGAGCTCAGGGGAGGGGTATGGGGTGTGGCAGGGGGCTTAGGGCAGGGAGTCGGGGTGCAGGGTGCGGCAGGGGGCTCAGAGAAGGGAGTTGGGGTGGGGCAGGGGGTTGGGGTGTAGGAGGGGTTCAGGGAGCAGCAGGGGGCTCAAGGTATGGGGTTCGGAGGGCGGGCTCTGGCCCGGTGCGCACCGGGGGCAGGGCAGGCTCCAGCCCTGCCCACCCCCCTGCCCTGCCCCTCTGCCCTGCCCTGCCCTCATGCTGCTCTGGGAAACAGCCAGAACCTGGCGGGTGTAGGGCACAGGGGTCTGTATGTTGCCCTGGCCACTACTCCAGATACCTCCCCCAAAGCTCCCACTGGCTGTGGTTCCCCTTTCCCGGCCAATAGGAGCTGCAGGGGGCGGTGCCTGGAGGAGCAACCAGGGCAACACCCAGACCCCTGTGTGCCCTCTCCCCCAGGTTCCAGCCACTTCCCGGAGCGGCGCAGGGTCAGGGCAGGCAGGCAAGGAGCCTGCCCTGCCCCTGGTGCGTGCTGGGCTGGAGCTCCTCTAGGTAAACACTGTGGGGGGCACATGGGGAGCTAGCGGGCCGCAGAAAATAACCTCACGGGCCTCCTGTTTGAGACCGCTGGGTTAGGATAATGTTACAAAAGCTCTAGTGTATATAGTAAGTACACCGGACCCTCGCCATAGCCCCGGTTTGGGATCCATATGTGGGGATGCGTTGCCATGGATCCCAATTTAAATTTGGGATCCATGGCTATGACCGTGCTGTACGTGAACCCGCACTATAGCAACGCAGGCTATAGCGAGGGTCCAGTGTATTCTTATTCTTAAATTGGTTACAAAGATATAATTCATTATAGTGTGTCACACTTTTAAAAACAATCAGATTCATGGCATTAAAGCAAATTGTCTAGATTTAAAAACTTTACATTTTCAGCAAAAGGGCATATTTTTAATTAATATAACTGCTCCCTTTCTTTTATTTTCTTATTGAAGGATTTGAAAATTTCTCTTGAGGATCAAAAACAAAAGAATTTGCAATTAAATAAACTTTTGGAACAAGAGAAACAGCTGTCTGGTGATCTGCAACAGAAAATTGAATCCCAGGAAGTTCTGAATGCAGCCCAGCTGTCACATGAACGAGGCCGTAACTCTGAGCTTCAGGTGCTCCTTGAATCAGAGAAAGTCCGAGCTCTCGAAATGAGTAGTGCTCTAGAAAGGGAGAAAGAATTGTGTGCTCAACTTCAGAGTGTTGAAGATAAGGGGCAGGATGGAACATCCAAACCAACCGAAGAGTTACTTAAAGATTTACAAAAACAAATGGATGAAAAACATGATCGTATAGTGGAGTTGGTCAGTGAGATGGAGAGGTATAAACTTGATTCTGTGCAAATGAGGCAACAGATGGAAAAGGAGAGGCAGATTCAGAGGAAGACGCTGCAATCCAAACAGGATGCTAACATATTAGCACAGAAGAAAGTACATGAACTGGAGTCCAAAATAGAAGATCTTCACTGGCAGCTTGGAGAGAAGAGACAACAGGTTCATAAACTAGAGCATGAGGCAAAGAAGTTGCAGGAAATAATACAGGAGTTACAGAAAAAAGAACAGGAGAGGGAGTTAAAAAGGGAATCTGAAAGAGCAATGTGCCAGGATCTCAATGAGGTACAGTAGAGCTTAGAGAAATATGTAACACTGAGCTGAATTCTAAAGCTGTCATTGTGCTCTTATATCTCTAGTTTGGTTAGATGGGAAGTAAAGTTGAGGAGCAATTTTCAATTTCATTTGCTACTCTTTTAATTCAGTCTTCTGGAGATTCTCCTTGCTTTGCGCTAAATCCTGGCTGGTGATGCACAGCATGGCTGCCAAAATCATGGGCAGGAGCATTAGGCCACTGCAATTCTGCCTACTCCAGAAAGATCTAGTGACACCACTACACTTGTCCTGTGCAAATGAAATCACAGGGAGGGGGTAACTGAGAGTGGCAACCAGAGAAGTAAGCAAAGCCTGACTTCCTGTATGTCCACAGACATATATCCATTGCCAAGCAGACCAAGCTGTAGTCCCAGCACCCAGCCCATTGAACAAATTATTCCTACGCAGGAATGCTCCAGGACAAGTGATTGTGCATAGGATTGGCCTCAGGCACAATACAGTACCTGGTAACACCATTTTTTCAGGGTATATCTGGGCCCATTTGGAAGGGGTGTATAACCCCACATAAAATAAAATGTGGGCCTCTGTTTACGAGAGTGGGTTGGAAATATCCACATTTGCTAAAGGTGAGGAATAATGGACAAAACTCTGCGCTGACTCAGACCACATACAACCTCATTCCAGTAAATAAGATTACACGGGGCATAATTTATTGTAGAATTTGACTCAACATGCACTTAGTTGTCTGTAATTTGACCTAGAACTGGTTACATTTTAAGTATTTTTCAATTGAAATACATGTACCATTTGCATTTTTATACGTACATATGCAGACTACTTGGGATACATCCAATGAGAGAACAAGAAATTGGGTTCTACAGCAGAAAATGGAAGGAGCTGAAATGAATGACTCTCCCTACCCTGCACTGACTGAAATGAAAGGAGAAGGTGATTTAAGCGAAGGAAGTAAAGTTCTGGAGAACATCAGACAAAAGCTACAAAATGTATCTTCAAAGCTGAAACAATTGGCGCACAAAGCCTCCAGCAGGTTAGATGCATCTTCAGCTACATGTTTTTGTTAGTAGCAGCAAACAAACTGTAGCATCTTGGCACATGAATCAGAATTTCCATTCCTATGTTACTCTGGTTCAGTGATCATCAGCTGGTCGATTGCAATCGACTGGACGATCCTAGAGGATTTCCCAGTCGATCACGATCAAATGCTGCCGAGTGGGAGCCACTGAAAGTAAATGTTGCCTGGCAGGAGGCCGCACCCCAACCCCCGGCCCTGAGCCCCCTTCCAGAGCCAGCACGCCATAGTCCCTCCTGCAGCCCGAGCCCCCTCCGTCACCCCCAGCCCTGAGCCTCTCCTGAATCCAGCACCCATATCCCCTCCTGCACCCCAAGCCCCAGTCCTGATCCCCCCTCCGAACCAGCACTCCCACCCTCTCCTGCACCTATACCCTAGCCATGACCCCCCTACCAGAGCCAGCACCCCATACCCCCTCCTGCACCCCAGCACTCTGCTCCAGTCTGGAGCCTCCTCCTGCACCCAAACTCCCTCCCAGAGCTTGCACCCCTCAACCCTTCTGCACCCCAACCTCCTCCTAGGCTCATCCCAGAGCCCCCTCCCATACCACAAACCCCTCGGCCCCAGCCCAGAGCTCACACATCCTCCCATACCCCAACACCCTACCCCAGCCCAGAGAAAGTGATTGAGAGTCGGGGACAGCGAGTGAGAGAGAGAGGGAGGGATGGAGTGAGCAGGGTGGAGCTTTGGGAAAGGAGCAGGGTGGATCCTGGGTTGCCCTTCAATTCAAGACGTGTAAAGGGATTAAAAAAGCTTGGAGACCACTGCTCTGATTTTATGTGGTGTAACTTACACCAGCATAAAACTGGAGCACAAAGTAGTGAATCCAGTTCTAAATATTAACACTTAGTGTAATCCTTCATCAGTTCAGACCAAAAGAGGAGGCCTCTTATGCAAGGTGGGAGGCCTTGAGTTTGATGTAGATGGAAAACTCCTAAAAAGAATTGAATTGTTATTGTATTCAGTATCAGGGGGGTAGCCGTGTTAGTCTGGGTCTGTAAAAGCAACAAAGAGTCTTGTAGAACCTTATAGACTAACAGATGTTTAGAAGCATAAGCTTTCGTGGGCAAAGACCCACTTCGTCAGATGAATGTCTTTGCCCATAAAAGCTTATGCTCCTAAACATCTGTTAGTCTATAAGGTGCTACAAGACTCTTTATTGTATTTAGGAATGCTTTGAATGCTTTGAACATTCACATAGTGAAACAAAAAAGATTACCTGGGACTCTGTAAATTGTGAATTTTATTTGCAAAATACTCCTTCAGACTGACATTCCTGAACCTTCTTTTACTGGCTACCACCTTGCTAAGAGGAGACTTTATTTGTGACACAAGCAGCATTAAAGCCCAGTGTGAATTAATTTTTGATTCTGCTATTACAGTGAATTAATATTAGAAAAACTTAGTGTGAAGTGAAACACTTTGAACATATTCTGCAGTTCTGAAAATGTCTCAAATACATTTGGTCACAGAGGTTTAAGAATTTTGGGGAGACTTGGGGTCCAAAAGTCCAAAGGTTCTCAGCACTGTGAAGCTCCCTTTCCAAACAGCAGTAGCTGCTTAGTGCCAAGTGCTGTTTAAACTCTGGCCAGCTTAAGTTAGGTGCTTAAATGGGAAACTGAACATGTTGGAATGTTGGTGTGAGTGTCTTTTGGACTGTGAGTGTCTTTACCTGAGAAATGGCCAGATCAAAGGGTAGGTCTACACTACCTGCCGGATTGGCAGGTAGTGATAGATCTGTCGGGGGTCGATTTATTGTGTCTAGTCTAGATGCGATAAACTGATCCCTGAGCACTCTCCCGTCGCCTCTGATACTCCACTGCCATGAGAGGCGCAAGCAGAGACAACGGGGGAGTGGCAGCAGTCAACTCACCGCTATGAAGATGCTGCGATAAGTCGATCTAAGTACACCAACTTCAGCCACACTATTCTCGTAGTTGAAGATGCGTATCTTAGACACACACACACACACACACACACAAATTTCAATAATCAGAAAAATACAGTTCTACTTTGTGAAAATTGGGTTCATCATTGATTGAATTTTCAAAAGGAGACAATGCTCTTTCCCTGTTCCTTCCTTCAGAAATGCAGAAGTCTAGTACTTTATAGCAGTGGTCTTCAAACTGGGGTGCACGCACCCCCAGGGGTGCACGAGCTCCCCCCGGGGGTGCGTGAGCCCCTGACACCACCGCCGAGACCGCCCGGGAGACCGCCAAACTCCCGGGCGGGCTATTTTGGTCCCACCAAAATGCCGCTGCAGAAAGCAGAAGCTTCCATTTTCTGCAGCGGCATTTCAGCGGACATACCTTCCAGGGGCCACCAGACTTTTCTCTCCGTGGAAAGGGGCCACAGGGGAAAAAGTTTGGAGACCCCTGCTTTATAGAGCTGTGTACTTCACTGCAGTCACATTGTATTACACTGCATACACTATAAATTTGCTATTTTCATTCCAGGTTACAGTTTGAAACAGCAGATGATGACAACTTTATTGGGGTACAAAGTAATATTGAAGATGTTCTTTTACTGTTGGGAACATTACCTGGGTTGTCCCAACTAGAAGAGGTGAGACCATAATCACTTTTGGTAAACTTATACAGTGGAAAGTCAACTATAGCCTGTGCTTATTTAACATTTGCAAAAAGTGCTGTAAATCCTTTACTTTTCACCTGTCAACTTTGAGAAGGAATCACAAATTGCAGTATATTTCACATTTCCTAGCATTTTCTTTAGGAAAAGTACTTAAAAATAACTCAGAGAGAGCTGCAACCTACTATGGGAAAAACTTTACTCAGTATTTCTTGGATGTGAAAAATCAGTGTTTAATATTTACTATATCAGGTTCTTACAGGACATTTATTTAAACTGTATTGTCTTTACTAAGAGAAATGCAACAGGAAAATCTGCATGCAATTATAAATGTTCAGAACATGCAATGAGGCAGTCTGACACAAAGAATAACACAGGCAATGTTTGGTTCTTGACTGAGTTCAACCTTAAAGCCAACATCAGTGTGAAACATCTGTTTTAAAAGTAGCTCAGAATTAGCTTTCCTTGTTTTGTTCTAAGATAGCACTAACCTGAAAACTGCTATTTCAGTTTTTAAAACAAATATGAAAATGTAATAAAAATAAATATTGCACATTATTATAATAGATTAGTTTGTCTTGAAATGTTCTGCTATAACATACCATAAAAAGTCACTGTACCTGCATAAAAATGATAAGGAGTCCAGTGGCACCTTAAAGGCTGACAGATTTATTTGGGCATAAGCTTTCGTGGGTAAAAAAAACCCACTTCAGATGCATGGAGTGAAAATTACAGATACAGTTATAAATATATATTGGCACATGAAGAGAAGGGAGTTACCGTGAAAGCTTATGCCCAAATAAATCTGTTAGTCTTTAAGGTGCTACTGGACTCCTCGTTGTTTTTATGGATACAAACTGACACGGCCTCCCCCTGATACTTTGTACCTGTGTAGTAACTCACCTGTTGTTTAGATTAACATTACACATTTCAGATTTCTCAGATTAAGTAACAAAGCACTGTTATCACCCACAAAACTTGTCATCTAGGATAGGAATCGTATCAATCTGATCTCATGCAAGATTTTTCCTTTCTAGCTGAAATTAGTGTTGCCCCCTGGGACTGCTGCAAGTTCACTAACTGAAAAACTGCTGAGACAAAATGCAGAGCTGACAGGACTTGTCAGCAAACTGAGTGAGGAAAAGAACAATTTGAGGAACGCTGCCATGAAACTGGAGGAGGAACTCAGACGATACCGACCTTATGGAGGCTATGTATGTATCTTCTCTATGCATTATCATAAACAAATGTGTATAGACTAAAAAGCATCACTCTGTTTTCACATGAAATATAGCTACACAAGTTCTGTTCAGTTCTCAGTGGGCTAGAGAGGAGGGATAGAAGAACGATTAACTTTTCTACCTTTCTTTCCCTCCTTCCCTACTCCCTTCCCCCTCCCCAGAAAGCAGATGTCAGTTGTTCCTTGTCCAGCCCTCTAACAGACTGTAATCAAGGTGCCTTGGCAAGCTCTCTTTTTCCCAGACAGGCACTTTGTGTTTTCTTCCCTCTTTGCATAGTTGGCTGCCATTTTTCCTGTAAGTCCCTTGTGCCTCCTCACAATGAGCTAACAGACTCAAGGTGTTTTTAAGACTATAAAGCTACTATTAGCCAGCTGTTAGTTTGGGTTCTTGGGACAGATGCAATGAGTATACTTTTCCTTGGCAGTTAGTAGATCATCTCACACTGCTCCCAACCCCTGTTATCCTGAAGTGTGAGGGCCCAAGATTCACCTCACACCTGGGTTTCTCACTCAGTTATGTGATGAGAACACTACTGAATCAATGAATAAATGACAAGATGTGTTGTTAAAAATAGGGTTTGGTCCTTCTGCAGTCTTCTAGACTCTCACTGGACAATGGAGCAAATATCGATACACTCATTGCCTCTGAGAGAGAGATTTGGAACAGAGAAAAGCTGTCACTACAGAAATCTTTGAAACAAGCTGATGCAGAGCTGTCCAAACTGAGAGCAGAACTAAGGAGTGAAGCTTTTCTGAGAGACTTGGGATCGAATTCTGAAAACGCTGTTTTAAAGGTAGGAAGTTTGTCATGGACTGCACACTCTCAGTGCGGTGGGCTGTCTTGTTTAGAACTGAGCCTCTTTTCCATTGCATTCACCATCATTCTCACTTAGACTACCTGGGGATAGCTGTATGATTCAGTGTTGGGAGGCTTGGTCTTAGAGACATGGAACTCCATTATAACTTTCCCTGGAGTAAGACACAAAAACATTCATGCCCCTCTTCTGTAAGTGGGTTTGGGGTATTTGTTTTTTCAGCTCAAAACATCCCTATGTTACGGAACTGGTATTCAAAGAATGTTAGCAATAGTGCAGGCAGGAAGTGAATAGTCACTGATGGACTTCAACAATAATGATGTCAAAAAATCTTGGAATTGTAACATTCATCTGAATGCTTTACTTACTGTGCTTTCTTTGTTTCTTGTCATCTAGATAATTTATGGAAAATACCTGAGAGCAGAGAGCTTTCGAAAAGCTCTCATCTATCAGAAAAAATACTTGCTGCTCTTAGTAGGTGGATTCCAAGAGTGTGAAGAAGCCACCCTGGCCCTCATTGCAAGAATGGGTGGGCAGCCTTCATACACTGACCTAGAAATTATTACACATCGTTCAAAGGGTTTTACCAGATTTCGCTCTGTGGTCAGAGTGTCCATTGCAATTTCAAGGTAAATTACAGGAAGTTGCAGGTTAACCAAATGTGAACATGTAATTTAACATATATTTTATTAAGGCCTTACTTAATTTGTGATATTGCAAAACTGCAGATCCCACAATATTAGGCTTCCACAGCAATTTTGATACTAAATTTCGGTTTTTATGTATTGCATTTTAACAGTCGGGCCCACTGTCAGTCCTGGGCAGCCAGGGCTCCCGCTGTCAGTCATGGGCAGCCAGGGCTCCCACTGTCAGTCCTGGGCAGCCAGGGCTCCCGCTGTCAGTCATGGGCGGCCAGCTTTTCTAAATTACAGCAATTAATACAGGTCCATTATTACTTTTCCACGATTTTGCATGTCTTGTCCACAACTCAGCCACAATTATTTGACAATCATCCCACAATTCACGTTGGGCCTTATATTTTATCAAATTAAGTATCTTGTGTAATTCAGCATTTTTTGTGATACTCTCTAAATTGTAAGTCTTGATAACCATGAAAATAGTGCATCTTAAACAGAATGCACAGTTACACCAACCACTGCTAATTTAGAAGCCTGGAGCAAGTTGTTTCAGACATTGTACAGCACAAGTGTAAATCAGAGCAGCCTGGCTCTGTGCTGTAATCCACTGATGTCAGAATTTATGGGCTGCGATAATAAGCTTTAAAAATTACCAATGAATTACTGGTGACGTCTCCAGAGTGCCTGTGTATTTTGGAATGTATCATTGGTTCTTTCCTTTAACCTACTTTTTCTTTAAAAGTAAAAGCAATCGCTTAAAACACTATTAAGTGTTTATTAAGTATGGATTTTATAATCCATAAAATAGCTGTTAGAGGGCTTATTCCTTCACCCACTCAATTCCCTGGTCCTTCTCACATGAACAGAGAGCAACAATATCCGAAGTCCGAAGGTGCAAACAATTCAATATTTGTTGGGGTGAACTTCCAGCAAGCAATGATTCCAGTTTCCTTCCTTAGTGTCCCCCTTCCCTGCTCTGACACCACAGAGCCTTGGCTGTGCCCCTGTGGTATTCTGGGTTATTCTTCCGCGGGTTCCAGCTTACTTGTGGTGGGTATGAAAAACAGAAGAAACAATTTCCACCCCCCTGGTGGGGACAGATTATTGCTTAATAATAATACCACTTCCTTTTACAAATGTCTCTGCTAATTGCAGGGAAAACAGAAGAATTACCTCCAGGCTGTCCTTATTTTGTTTTATAGTCAGGCTAGTGAATTACCCCCTTACTCGTCATTTATGAAATTCATGAGGTGGTGTACCTCAGTTTCCCCTCATGTACAGCAGACCAAGTTTGCAATAGTCTCTCTCCTGTACCAAGCGCTCCCTCACTCACTCTGTCTCTCTCTCTCAACCTGTCCCCCTTATTTTCAGGCTTGACTTGTCTTATCACCTCCCTTTCCTGGACGGCCATAATCTGAGTCGTCTTCTACCTTGTTTGCTAACCAGATGTATTCACTATTTGCAGCTCCTTTGTGCCCATCACCTAGGTAATTTGCATCCACACAGAGACTTTCTGGCATGTTTTTGGATCCAAAGCTATTAGCAGCTCAGAGACTGTCTTAAAAGGGACCATTTCACTTCCACTGGAGTTCTGATTACTTTCCACTTTCATCTCCTGCTCCAAAACACACACACATCTGAAAAAGAAAGCACAACCTATTAGGGCTCCTTTTGGAGCCCTAATAAGATTTTAATTAAGTACCATGTTTTCTTCGTTTTGGAGGTTTTTTTACCCCTTCTCCAATATTCACTGCACAGGTCCTGGGAAAATGCACATCCCTTAAAGAGTTTAACCTCCATAACATTATATTAGCTGTATTAATTTTACACAAGGTGTAGCTGCCTCCCCTGTGCCCACAGAGTTTTCATTCGCCTCCACCAAAGTGACAGTCGGATCCCCCAGAGCCACCCCAAGGCTCAGTTTTCCCATCATTGCTCCCCTTTTCTTTTTCTGTGCACGCACACAAAATTCTCTTTTGCCTAACATCCCTTGTACTGCAATTACTCTTTTTTACACAACTGCACCCCGATTACACTCCCATTTTGTACAACCAGACAGCCAGGGGCAGCCAAGTTAAGTTCCAATAGAAACCCCTTGCATTCCTTTAGTGATTTTGATTACATTCCACAATAGTCAGCTAATTTTGATCAGATTCTCCGTCTGCTGCCTGCAGCAGTCCCTTATAGACCATTTCTGTGGGAAAAGGGCCCATTTTCCCTCAGAATAGCTGTAAAGTCTTCTGGGAACAGAAGCATAGTGGTGATAGTAGCCACCCTACCTGACCCCATTGTATAATTTAATTACCAAGCTTCCGTCCAATGTGACTGCACAGAGTTGCACACAGTTACATTTATATAACTGGGCTTTATCATCAAACCAAAAACTTCCTTCTTGTAACACCGCAACTGTTACCTTTTACCATTTTCACAACTGTTCAAAAGGGCAGTAAAACATTTGTCTCTATGGTTACCCATGGATCTGAGATGGAATTGTATCCAAGAAATCAAAGTGTTATAATTACGCTTTTTGGAGATGATGGAGAGAGGATATTGTGTATAAGCAGTAAATACTGTGGCTTCATCTGGTTTTTAAATTCCTTTGTTAGGCCTCAATCCTGACAATACATACATGCTTATCTTTAGGCACATGAACAGTCTCCTGAACTCAGATTACTCACATGCCTCAAGTTAAGTATGAGTGAAAGTGTTTGCAAGATGGGAGACCTAGTGACTGCGGGTTTTACTTTAGAATATACCACTGCTATCATGGACCTTTTTTCTGCATTGGGGCTGAAATTTTTTGCAGTTATTTGTTGTGACTTATATTTTAAGATATTAATGCTAAGTAATGTAGACATGTCAGACAAATGCCGCCCTTAGTCAGACCAGTTCAACACACAGACATCACTAAAATTGTATAGCTGTAACTGAAGGTAGAATGTGGCCCATATCTTTTTTTTTTAGGTAAGTTTGCTGCTGCGTGGATTATTATACCCCCTGAACATTATAAGCTTGTTATTTAAATAAAGAAATACTTGGCTTACTCTAAAGTATCTTTTTATTTTAAATGCAGAATGAAGTTCCTGGTTCGTCGGTGGCACCGTGTTACAGGTTCTAATTTAATAAGCATCAACAGGGATGGCTTTAGCCAGAACACAGGTAAATCATTGACTGAAGAAGCATCATCCATGAATTATATAGTGCTGAGTGAACATTTTAGGTCGACCTTCCATGGTCTGGAACCAATGGGTTGCTCCTTTCCTTTCATTTCAGTTGTTAGGCTGATCTGTTTCTCAGGTTTCTGGCGACCGATTCAGCAGTTCACTTCACTCCACTGAGCACAGGCACTAGTCTGAACTCTCTTGTACGTTGCTCCTTATCAGATGCAAATCTGTGTGCAGGAGGTTTTTTTTAAAACATAGCAGCTTCCTCTTAGGCAAAGGGCAGCATGTGAACTCTAAGATTTTTTTATGTCTGCTGAAGTGTTCTCCGGTATCAGAGACCCCCAGCTCTAAGATGCGTGGTTCACTGAGGAAATCCTTCTCGGGGCATGTACAGGCAGGAACCTTGACTGTCGCAGGGCCCATCATACAGCCTGGGGAAGGGCAGACAAGGCAACACTGCCTCCCTTTTTGTCTTAATTCCAACCCAGACAAAAAAGTGCTGATGTCCCCTGGATTAGAGGCAGGGCAAGCCCATTGGGAGCCCTAGCAGGAAATCTCCCCCCGTCCCCCAACACATAGTGAATAGGGTCCCCCCCTTGAGCTGATCAGGGCCATAAGCAATTCTTAGTCTGCTTATGCCTAGTGCCAGCTCTACCCTGGAGGTACCTAAAATCCAGGAAATCTGATTCCGTTTGCCTGTGGGGGAGGGAGGTGTCAAAAAGGCTTTTACTCTTTCCTGGCTATGTAAACATGGGGTGAAATCCTGAATCAGTCAAAGTCAATGGGAGTTTTGCCGTTACCTGTAGTGAGCCGGGATGTTACCCGTAGTCTCCTATCAAGAAATCTTAAAAGAAAGAGGTTGTCTCTATTTCTTGAGGTTCAAGAAAGCCTCCTGGGCTGAATGCAAGTCTTCTTTAGCAGTGGAAGTCTGCTGGGAAATGACTGGGAGCACAGACCATACGTGCACTAAGTATTATGGTATTAATATAGTGCTACATCAGAATTCCAGTTCTCAGTTAACCAGTGCAACACCGTGCAATGCCAGCCTTATGCGAATTAGGGCACTGCTAGGCAGAATCCCGTAGCTCCAGCCTTTGGAGTAGAAAAGTTTTCTATCTGAAAACTGTTTTATGCAGAGCTCCCAGTCCTCGTTGTGAAGTTCCACCCAATATTCATAGTTACTTTGTATAGTTGAAATAGCTCTTTTTGCGAGTTCCTCAAGGAAGTTTTGACTGGATCTTGGTAGCAGAAAGCACCAAGATCCTGAGAAGTGAAAAGTTGTAACTACTGTACCTGAATTACTGAATGAGAGGAGGGGGAGCTCCTGGTAGAACATCACATTTCCATTTTACAAAAATGACTCTTACTAAACAGAAGAGCTGTTACAGCTGTCGAGACTTCCTTCGTCTTAGAAGTTTAAGACATGCAGTTTGTGAGTATACGTGATTTTATTTCTTAACTATGCTATGGCCTTCCTAATGTCAGTTTAGGTGTTGAAACAGGTGATCAAACAGTGGCAATTGATTTTATTATCTGTTTTGCTGTAGTGGCTAAGATCCCCAGTCAGGGATGAAGCCCCCATTGTACCAGGTGATGTACAAACATAGAACTAAGACAGCCTCTGCCACAAAAGACCTTATAGTCTAAGTGTAACAGGAGATGGCTGTAGCCAGAGGAAGGAGTACAAGTAAACAGTATTGGTCAGCTTGGTAGGCAATAATAGCTGCACTTTCTTAACTAGCTGTAGTTTTTAACTCTCAGTTTACCACATGTAAAACAAAGAGTGCTCCTGGGATATCTGTCAATGTGCAAAGTGTCTGATTTTCACAAGTTGGTATCTTTGAAGACAATATTGTTTGTTGTTTTAGGTAGTGAGCTAAGGTCTGATTCATTAGCTGGTGGTCTGGAGCTCTATGGAGAACACAGACATTCTTCTGATAGATCTAGATCAGACCTAGAGTCTCTCAGATCTCCTATAAATTCTCAACAAAGGTAAGTTTCTTAAATTTTTCAAAGAATAATTATTTATTTCTACAGTTAATACTAATGCACTTTAAGAGTGTGGGAATTTCACATTTTGATATGTAATATACTATATATTTGCTGTTCAAGGCCTAACCTTGAGCTCGCCAGCCTTCTGATGAACATAATGTTCTTCAGAAACCATCAACAGTATTCATAAATCAGCAAAAGGGGTTGCTTCAAAATTATGTAAATGATTCTAGCTCCTCATGCCAAGCCCTCATCTGTGGACATTCAGAGCATCACGACTAGGACTCTGCAGTGAAATCCTAGCACTGTTGAAGTCATTAGAGCCAATGTTTCACCCCAGAAGCAAGATATTTCAGAGTACCTGCAGCCTCTCTCGACTTCAGATAAGAGTTATGGGTCCTCAGCACTTCTGAAAATCAGGCTCCAAAAGTCCTCAAGCTGTGGGATGTATTTTCACCTAGTGCCATGGACACTTCCTCTCCCACTACTGTACAGAGTCTCCCCTCTCATTTGCAATCTCATAACCTATGGCAACTACAGGAGTTGGTTACATGGAAAACTATTTAATCTTGTAGTTGTCTTTAATGTGATTTAGCAGCTGGAAACTATGGAGGAAAAATTAAACCATACAGAGCTACTTCAAACATCCTGCTTTTTCTTACAAGTTCTTGAAACTACTGCTACTTCTACATGTTTTATGCAGTCTTAACAGGATACTGACTTGGGACTTTTACCTCAAAGGAATGTAACAGAAATCTTGGGAATAGCAGGGAAGTTAGGCAACTGAAAGTACATCTACACTAAAGGGAAAAAACCACCACCCCACAGCTGCACATCTGAGCCACAGACTCCAGCTCACGGGACTTGCCCTATGGCATACAAATAGCAGCGTAGACATTCCCGCTTGGCCTCTGGACCCCCGCTTTGCCAGGTTTCAGAGCCCAACTAGGAACATTGACACCCAGATATGTTTAGCACCAGACCATAAGCCCCTAGACTCACTGTCATGGGTCTTTTTTGCAGTATAGATGTACCTTGGGGGGGCAGTGAAGTGGGGAGAATCTGAAGGACAGTGTGTCCAAGAAACTGGCGAGCCAGGATGGGGGTCAGAAGATCACTGTGATTTTCTAAAAGGCAGCGTATATGTATATTTAAGATTGCAGCTACATTCCCCTCTGGAAACAGGATTCCAGTACAGTAACTTCAGTTTTTGAAACCTACAGCTCATTGTTTTCCTTCTGCTAGGTACCAGGGCATCCATGTTGATTTAAGCCCAGCTTCCCTTGCATATTCTCAGCTGCAGAATTATGATCCTGACCGAGCTTTAACAGATTATATCAGTCGACTGGAGGCACTACAGAAGCGACTTGGAAGCGTACAGTCAGGTAAATACTCAAACTTTCCTTTCTGGTACAAAGACACAGCACACCTGTTCTGAGTTGGAAAGTATATGCTGGTTTCTTAGGTTCAGTCGTAAACAAAGGGGAAAATTCACAGCTGAACTCAAGGAGCAAAAAGCCCACTACACGAGAGAGTGGTCAGACCCTATATAGGGATCAGTTATGTGGTGTAGCTTTTGCTGGAGCTGTCAGCTAAGTTTGCAGCCAGGTTTTAATCAATCCCCTGTCTTTCTTAGATATTGGTTTTGTAAACTCTTCTGTATAATCAGCTTTTGTGCTGTTTGGTTCAGTTACCCAGTTCCCATTTTGACAAGTACTGGGTGACACATTGCAGTATTTTTATCACACTTTCTGAAAAGGCTCTTCCAGTAAAAAATACCTGAGTTATCTTATCGGCTAATAGGATTCAAAACTTCTGGTAGTAACTGTTCAAAGTGACCCAAATCTAATTTGATAAGGAGTCAAACCAATTTAAAAAAACAGAGCTTAAAAACAAGTAGTTTTGTTCTTTAAGTGTATCTTTTACTTTATAGTACAATCTGCACAGGTCATGTGACGAGTTGTGCAGAAATGTCAGATAACTAATGCTGGCTGTAAGTCATCCAATTTCTCCAAGCAGTTTAAGATTTTTTTTTTTAATCTTACAGGTTCTACTTCCTACGCTCATTTGCACTCTGGTGTTAGAAGATAATCTTTTCAACATCTCCATCACTGGTAATGATGATGAATGAACTGCCTTTTTGTAAATCTGTGCTCCTTCTGTGCTTTAGTATAATGTGTACATTGTGGGACCAACATGAACACAGCTGTACGATTACAGAGTTCCCTTGTGGCACATCTACGCAGACTGGAATTTATGTATATAGGCACTTTGTGTTCATTCAAAAAATCATTAAATGACATGTATATTTGTGGAATGCTAATTTAAATGATTAAGTTATAAAAAAGTGTGTATTTATCAAATAGGATGCCAGGAGATGAAGCTTGTGTAGTTGATTGCTGAATGTGTAGCACTGCCCTTTTTCTGATGAAGCTACTGAAGTTACACAACTCTGTCCTAATATATTTGCTATTGGCAGTGCAGACAGAATATATCACTTGTAGAGACCTATTTTTGTAAGGTAGAAGTTTTGAATTTTATGGGTATTTTGTCAAAGTACTGAAATAAAGATGACTTCATCCTTTTAACTGTTGTTTCAGGCTATTTTAAGTACAGGAGCATTTCTTGTGCACACTGTTAAAGGGTAACCAAACCCTGACTCTTGCCAAAAAAAAAAAAAAGTACTCTCACCACCTTTCTTGCTGGTTTCAGCTGCAAGGGTAGGCAAGAGGATTCAGGGTAAGCACCAGAGCTCTGCCAGCAGTTGCCTAGGGAAGAAGTCCAGACTTAGCATGGCATTCTACTACACTAAGTGATAATTAGGAATTATTTTTACTCAGCCTCTGTGCAACTGGAGTTTCTTCAGTCGACAGCTTGGCAGATCAGGGCTTTAACTATCATATCCCCATTTTTAAATAGTAATATAAAATAATGAGATTTTCACTTTGTTGTAGCCACAGAGTTTTATTACTAACTAGTGTTAGCATCAGGCTGGCTCGAGTGCACATTTATCCATTCCTTCATTAAAATTCAACAAAAAGGAAGTTTTCAAGCACTAAGTTAAGAGCCTATTTCCTATATTTTTCTGAAAGTGTGAAATAGTTTCCTGTGCACAGAACCCTATCCATAAAGAGTTTAATGAAAAATTTCTGCAAGTCACATCAGAGCTGTGTTCCACCATACAAGTAAAACATTTAACAGTCCTGAAAGAAAAGTTACCTGCTCCCACGTGAACAGAGCTTGGACAGACCCTATGGAATTATAGAAAAAGAACCTTATTAATTCACTGTGCATCTTTGTGGACAGCATCAGTCTTTGCCCATGGCGCCAAGATTTAATAGTAAAGTGTGGCAGAAGGTTTAATATTGATAAAACTTTTTTTTGTCCCCCAAACAGCAGGCACTTAACTTTTTTTTAGAAGTTAGTTATATATTACTGCTACACATTCACCCCCTTCATCGTTCTAAACACTGGAAATACTACTACAGTAGTGTACACTAGTTATTTCATTCACTTTCTTTAGTACACAATGAACACAGTTAAAGATACATTACACTTCTCAGATATACATGGGATACAAGTGCTTTGCTGTGCTTACTCTTAACTATTAATTCTGGATATGTGAGGTTCTACTGCTAATCTTTGCACTGAAAACAAGTCTTCCAAGTGTGAACGATTATTTTGGATGCCTTATTTTACATCATTTTAAGTGGAACTAATTTTCAGTGGATGGACAGCTCAGCACTTCCTGAAAATCTGAACCCTTCAAAAACCTTCTCAAGCTGAGCACTTAAATCACCCGTCACATTTGATAATACTGAAAATGTTAAGGTTTCTAAATTAAAACTCATGGCAATTTTAGCTCATTCATGAAAATGCTGAATAGTTCCTTATACAAAAGTGTTCACTTCTCCAAATATAGATCGAGCTACAAATTTGCAATGTGAGCATCTTCCAACTTGTTCACATTAAAATATGCACCAGTATCAGAGAACAGATTCTTATCCCACTGATGTCCACAAGAGCATAGTCTTGCTCTTTAAAGTCGTTGAATCAAGGAAAGTAGGTTTTTTAGAAGCACCAATTTAAAATTTAAGCTTGTAAAAAAAGTTTAGATGTTCAACTTTGTCCTAAGATTTAACTGAACAGTTGGATTCACCTATGTCAATATGCAACATCCACCTTAAAATTGTTACACAAGTAGAAAAGACAGTATTTTTATAATAAAATGTCTGGTTAATTTCAAATGTACAGTACTGTACAGTATACAATTTCACATTTTATGGTTTGATAAGTAGTGTTATGAAAGTGAGGTTAATCTAACAGACTGGCTTTTTAGTAACCATTTAATTGCATCATAACTTATTAAAAATCAGTAATTTTCACACTTTAAATACAGAAATAATTTTGGTCTCCAAAACTCAGTGTGATCGCTTCTTGTATCTGATAACTGGGTTATGAGGTGTGTGAATCATGGTTGTATAGTTTACAGTAGGAAAATATCCATCGATGAGATCAAATTCATATAAACGAAGCAGAGTAGACCAAATAGTCTTAATCTGAACATAAGCAAAGTTTTCTCCAATGCAACGATGACGACCTAGAGGAAAACCCACACAGGAGAACAGTTATTGCACTTCGTAATGCATCTTGAGCTAAAATAGGAGTTAAACAATTTGCTTTAAAAATATACATTACTCTTTCTTTCAATATGTTTAAACAATTGTTGTTATGGCACCACTTAAGCCTGATTGACATCAGTAGGACTTAAGCATGTATGTATTTTAACTGCCATAGCGCTGCTGGTTAATGTAATTAGTACATTGTTTTGATTTCAAATCCAACCCTACCTTTACAGCAGCAAATCTCTCATACTATCTACTGAACAGAATCTGCTCTATTTTCTTGGCAAAAATCTTCATTAATTCAGCATGAAGGGAGAAAACACGTTCAAAAGTTATTTCCAGATCAGCCATAAAACTTTCTTCTGTTGAATGGTACGTAGAATGATGCATGGTTATTGTTGCCATCAGAATTCAACTCTGCACTGAAAATTTTTCAGTGAACAATAGTGTAAGTCGTGCATGTCTAAAGATTCCTTGCTTACTATTCCAAGCAACAACTAGAATTGAAATAGAAGACTAATTTTACTTCATGCATTAAAGAGCACTTTTTAGTCAGTTTCACATTTTTTTCCTGTCTGATCAGTCTCCCATTTGAGAGAGTCTTTCACAAAGCAACAAGAGAGAAAAACTTTCAAAACTTTGCATAATGTGGGTATAAAACCACACAGTGACAAGGACACAAGTGTTGTACCAGAAAGTACTTCAAATGGACTAGATTTTAAATTGACTAAGTCTCTTTGGCTTAAAAGTGAAGGTGGCACTGGGTAACATGCTGGAATAACTAACATGCTGCTGTTTTATCAATGACCTAATGCAGCAGTTCTCAAACTCTGGATCACGACCCGATTTTAAATGGGGTTGCCAAGGCCAGGATTAGATTTGCTGAGACCCAGGGCTGAAGCCAAAGCCCTAGCTCCAGGCGCACCTGGAGAGGCAGGGCTCAGGCTGTGACTCCCTCTCCACCCTACCCAGAGTGATGGGGATTGGGCTCTTTCCCCCTCCCCCTCCCCCGGGTCATGTAGTAACAGTTGTCAGGGGGTCCTGGTGCAATGAAGTCTGAGAATCTTTGACTCCTAATGCAATTTCTTACTGTATCATTTGACTTACCAGCACCAAATGGCACATATGCAAACTTCTCTCCAGCTGCAGGGTTATCTTGGAGGTAACGATCAGGCTTGAATTCTAAACTTTCTATCCAAGAATCCTTAAGTCTGTGATTAACAGTGGGAGATACACAAACCTGATGGCCAGGAGGAACAGTATAGCCAGCAACAGTCTTCAAGGGGAAAAAAAAGTGCTGTTAAAAAAAGCAGTTCTCCCTTTTTCCTTCTACAAAAGTTCTCCAAAGTGTCATCCTCAACTTGGCTTATAAAGGGGTTTTTGTTTGTTTTTTTTAGCTGATTAAAGCAGTCTAGCTGGTCAGACCTCATCTGGAATACTATGAGTAAGTCTAGTCACACCAATGGTCAAGAAAAATGAATTCAGTCAAAACAGGTGCAGAGAAGAGCTATTAGGAGAATATGGGGAATATAAAACCTGTTATAAGAGACAGAGAGCTTGACTTGTTTACCCCGGCAAAATAAAGGCTGAGAGGAGACAACTTTAAATAGCTCTTCTGCCTCTGGTGTTTACCCATGGTGCATTTATAAAGGACAATGTTGGCATAGGAATAAATTGATATAAACTGGCATTGAATAAATTTCATCTGAAAATTACAAGAAGATTTCTAACCATCAGAGAAGGAGGTTCTGGAATAGCTTTCCAAGATGAGTAGTAGGAACAAACAACTAGTTTTAAGATGCAGCTTGATAAATCTATGAGCGGTAATATGCAGTGCGGTAGCAGGGGACTAGATCAAAAAGATCGTATGTTCCCAACTAGGTACTATAATCAGATGGACTGTATGCAAGGTACTGTATTCAGATAATTGTAATATGTAGCTTATGAATGCTGAGTGAGCTCATTTTCCCTGCATGACAAATTCTTCGTTTAAAAATAATTTTTGAAAAAATGGTGCAGGCTGCACAATGATGACTTTCCATTTTGGTGAAAATGCGTTTCATATTAATCACTATGCCATCGTGAATATACTTTCAAGAATACTTTGCTCCCAAACTAACATCTTATGCACAGCAAGTTTATTTAGGACATAGTACGTACGCAAAGATGTTATGTAAAGATCAAACAAGTACTGCCAGCAGAATGTAGTAAAACAGACTTTACAGCAAGACAATGAAGTTATGTGACTGCAGGCTAGGAAATAGGGCCAACTCTGCTTGGGGAGACTGATCAAGACTGACAGAAATAAGAAAAGATTAAAAAGAAACAAGTAAAATGGGAAAGGAAAGGAAATTAGCACTGCCATCCTTTTCCTCTTAAGTATTGCATACCATTTTGCAAATCTTCAGAGCCCTTTTGGTAATCATGCCCCAGGCTATTTTTATTATTACTCCAGTTTACTCACTAATCTTTAGATTCTGTTTCATGCAGCCCTCACTAACTGAAGACAGAATCTGGAAAGATGCAAGTTAGGGTAAAAGATGCTGACATTACTAGTGTGCTGGTTCTCTTCCAGAGATGAGACCATGTCCCTGTGACCCTAGCCATGACCATGCATGTCATACGAGCAAATGTTGAACTTATTTTCACACACAAAAAAGTTAGCAGAAAAAGCGTCCTATTCTCTCACTACAGAAGATTTGTGGGTATCTTTGTATGATTTTTTTTGTTCATTTAAAAAAAAACTAAATAAGGAAAGACAAGATTAAGAAAAATGTGTCAGTTGTATTACAAGCAATATTGGTCACCCAATCAAGGACAGTAGCCTGAACCTTGAGAAATATCTGTAAAGGGCCATCAAGAGAAAACTTTAAAGACAAAGGGGGCGTTTGAAGAGACAAATTGTTGTTTGTGCTCAAGGGGGACAGAGGTAATCAGACTGCTTAATATCAGACACATATAGGGCCTCATTTTCAGACAGGCTGAGCACTGACTTCAGCTGATGTGCAGAAGCATATGTGAGGTATATCAGGTAAGGACAAGGTACTAGCAGGTTAGAAAAACTGCAAATCAAACTAAGACCAAGAGGTGAGAGATGAAAAGTTCACACTAGATAGCAATGTGTGTTTTCCAGAGTACAAAGGAACAAGTGTCAATGTAGGAGACAGAAGACCCTTCAGGAGGAAGCAAGATTACTTTACCAACAGAAATACCATAGTACAATAAATAAAGTTAAATATACTAATTTCACATTCACAAGTGCCGAAAATAGACAAGTTCCAAGGCAGGGGAAATCCTGATCTTTACATCCTTAGAAGAAAAGTGTATAAAAGCCCCACAGCACCAGTGATTTAGCGAGGCACAAAATGCCACAAGAAGTTCTCTGATAAACAGATGATCACCGCTGGCTCTCAAACGCTTCTTCATTTTCCCTGGTATGACAGGAATAAGCTGAAACGATCACATTCCAGTCCTCCTATGCCCCCATGCTAATTAGTGTTCTGCACACTGTGTAACTCACTGCACAACTTGCTAATCTCATTGTTGGTGACATATTTGCTAAGTTAAAAACTTAGTTTGGACTTGCATCCTTTCTATGTCATTCCCTATCTACTACAGATTTACAATTAATTTACAATGTCCAAATCCGTGGTGTGACTGTAGAGTCAACAAAATATGCTCACCTGGGGAGTTCTGGCCATTCTCATCATGGTCATTATAGGAGGTCTAAGCCTTAAAGTTTCTTTTAGACAGCGGTCCAGCATGTTCAGCTCCTTCAGCTGCAAATACAGTAAACTTTATCAGTTGCTGTATGATTTAGAAATATTTAACATTCATAAAGCAGTATCTGTCCATCTGAAAAATCCATGTGATAAGCTGCTCATATTTTAAATACGTAATTCCAAATATATAGTTCACTAGCTACCCTGTTTGTTTCTGCTTCTTCATTTGATTAAATTAAAAAGGATTCCACTATCTACGATGTAATATTTAAAATACAAGTTACCACCAAAATCTGTTTTCATTCCCCAAGTTCAAGGATATGAGTATCTAGCATACATGTGACATAGATGCTGTAAGTGTAAGACATCTGATTAAGAGTTTAAACACTTTTATAAATTCCATTTTCAAAAATTTAAAGATAGCCTGAAAGTTACATAACAAACAAACCTGATCATAATTTAAGGGCCTCAAATCTTCTCCACAAACTGCTTTCTGTTCTGCATAGCATTGTTCCTGTATTGATTTGTCTCTAGCTAAAAAGAAGCCAAGCCAAGCACTGGTAGTAGAAGATGTATGCTGGCCTGCTAACAACAACCCAATAAGCATTCCAGCAATTTCATCGTCTGTCAGCGGACGGCCATCCCTAGATTAAAGGAATAAATAGATTGTAGCTTTACTTGATTAGGTATCCAGATATAGTGCCATACATCATGTTACGTGTTTGATTGTAGTTCCTTTTAGCTTCAGTTTTTTCATTCCTCCAGTTGGGGAACTGCAGATGCATAGGAAAGAAGAGAGATTGCAAGGGCAGGAGCTAGAGAGAAAGTCATCACATGGCTGCCATAAGGGAGAAAAGCAACAGCTATCTGACAGCTGCCGCCAAGATTTGGCTAACTATCTACAACAAATGACCTCCTAACCATTTGATCTATATTTAAACACAGCCAGTAATGAACCTGGCAAGACCACACTTGAAGTCTGCCATTTGTGCATGGAATTCTGCTGCACAGACAATTCTTTTTCTTTCTGTAGAGAACAGAGGTGTGAGAGAGGGTCAATATATATTTCATAGTAAGAGAAACTGTGAAAGATTTCAAAAGAGGCTTGAGGGCAACAGAGAAACCGGAAGAATCCAGCAGGGGAATAGCTGAGAAACGAGGCATGCAACAGGAGTACAGTCTAACTCCTGCAGTACATAATGGAAATTAAAAAAATAACCACCTTGATTAGTCTACAGGAATTGAGCTCAAGAGGGCTTTTGAAATCTGGGACTTGAAGATAAGAAGGCTGGGAAGCTTTCCAGAGATGATTAGAAGACAATTTTGCTGGTCTTGGGTGGCGGGGGGGAGGGAGAGACACCAACTGTGGCATATCCTCTCTAGAAGAGACTCCTAAAATCTGCATTATGGAAACATTGAGGTGACTTCATCTAGTGGGGGTAGAGTTCCTTACCCTTAGGATCGATAAGTAGATTGGGTAAGTGAGATGTAAATTGAGGCTGTTAGACTAAGGAGGGGAGGGAAGGGTTTTGCTTTCTACCCATGTAACATCTTCTCTATAATTAAGATAAGGAAGCCTAGCTCCCTGGGCTTTGCACAGTATTCAGGTGGGGTATGTTATGCAAACCATTCATTTTATTTTAGTCCGATTTTTCTTTCCATTTTTAAATCAATCTTGTTTTTAAGAAATATGCTGTTTGGGTGCTTCACAGTCTGCATCTAAACAAAGTGGAATCCTTCAGCCTCTACAGGAAGTTGGCAAAAAGGCCTAAATTCCATCCACTATCCTCATCAAAATGGCATGGAAAGAGGTGTTCTCTCTGAAAGCTGCATACGAAGGGCGAAAGCCAAATAACTCAAGGAAGAGATGTGGGGAGGGGGTTGGGTGTGACGAGTCACGCGGCAATGATTTGGAAAATGTTGGTAAATGAAGCATACCCTGTTAAAATACCAAGCACTTCTCCCTTATGCTACTAAATGGCAAATCTTCCAAACTTTCACTTACTTATAGGTAACATCCAGCAATGTCTGGAGCATGTCATCCTCTCTTTCCCCAGATTGCCGGCGTTTCTGGATTACTTTATAGAAAATGTTCTTTATTTCTCTGTGTGCTCTGTCTCTACGTCTGTAATTCAAAGCATTTTTATTAGAGTCTGTGTATAAAATACACACAAAATACCATAAATACTTATCAAATGTGCAGAATTTTTCTTTGCAAATAGTGAAAATGCAAAAGATTGTTTAGATAAAATGCCTAAAATACTTATTCACAAAATTTTCACTAGTCTTTAAAACGAATATTTCAGTAACATGTCAGTCATTTACTACCCAATATTATTAACTGGGTCATAGTAATTTCAGCTACCATTTTGAGGAGCAGAACAGATTAGGTATGTGATCTGGTAGGTGTAACTGCATCAAGGATTTTGGGGATGTGGCGTAGATAATGTGCATCACAATACAAGGCAGTCACCAGAAACACAAAAGAACCTAAGACTGGGAAAACTGGTTTGAGCTCCATTGACCTGATGAGATGAATCAGAAAGAAAGCTGCTTTGTGTCACAACATGCCCCACCATACCTGCAATTCAGCACAAATATCATAACAGAGTTGTTGCCTAAACTGGCCTATACCATAACCCTGTTCATTTATACTAAGTATCCTGTAAAACCTTGCATTTGCTGAAGCAAGCATTTGGCATAAGCAGATAGGAAATGTGTCAAAATCGAGATATTCAATCAATCAGTCGAGGCTTAGTGCAAGCTAGGGAAGTATCTTCATGGACCAGTACTTGGAATACTAGTATCCAAAACAACCATATGGAACAGAACAAGAGGTTTGGGAACTGGGACAACTAATGGGTTGAATTTTAGTGACATGTAAAGAAATATATAACTTGTAAAATCATATAAATACTCCCCAGCTGAAATGTGCAACTCTGTGAGCACGTCTTCTGCATAAGGTGAATGTAACATCACTGCACGAGACGGCTTTCCAGAGACTGGTATCATGGAGAACCTTTTCCCTGTATGACATTATTATTGGCTTAGAGCAATAAACCTGACTGACATTAGTTATTTCGTCTCTTGAACATATGTCATAACTAACCAAAGCGTGGTCAAGGAGCTGACTATACAATTTCAACAAAAGCATGCACTGAGGTCCAGGCTGCTGCCTTCCAAATGTCCCGAATGGAGAGGTTTGCCAGCAAGGCCACAGAGATAGCACATTCCACCAGGGTACAGCCTTTCACATTGTTGTGGCTACAGATCAGCTACTGATAACATGTCTAGATACACCAGGCAATCCAGTTTGATATTCTCTGTGAAGATATGGCCTGCCCTTTAAGACCTTCTGCACAGGTCCGGAGCAGTCTGGACAATTTTTGGAAAGATTTAGTGCTGTCCAGGTAGGACAAAATGGCTCAGCACACAGCAAAGGGGATGTAGTTCCTGTTCTATCTGCTGGCATGAAATTTGAGAAAAGAATACAGGTAGGTGGATAGTTTACTTAGCATTTAATTCAATCACCACCTTGGGCAGGAATCTAGGATGCAGATTCATGGATATTTTGTCTAACTGAATAATGTATAAGGTAGTCCTGCCATCAGGGGCTGGAGCTCTGATTCTGCTGGCAGAGATAATAGCCAAGAGGAAGGTCAACCTCACTGACAAATAAGATAAGAAGCATGTGGCCAGAAGCTCAAGGGGGTAGGGGGGAGATCCATGAATTATGTGAAGTTCAGGTTGAATGCATGCTTACAGTGGAGCCAGATCCCTAACCAGTGTAAAAACTGCTTCACCATAGAGCGAGATATTGACCAATTTTTGGTTTTGAGCAGGTGGACCATGGCGATGACCAGAAAGTGCAGCCATATCAAGTTTAGCTTGACTGGAATGCTTGAGATGCAGCAGGTAATCTAGAATATACTGGATGCTAGAAAGGACATGGGACATCTGCTGTTCATCACCCAATGTGAGAATCTCATCCACTTGGAGATAAGTGGACATAGTGGAGGTCTTTTTGCTATTAATATGAATACCCTGAACATCCTGAGAGCTGGCTATCTCTACTGATGCCAACCAGCAAGCATCCACACTGTCAGGTGAAGGGATGCTCATGTCTTGGTGCAAGGTTGAGTCACTATTATGGGCAAGGTTGGGGATCACGGGCTGAGAGATACAGGGCACTATGAAGAGGTTGTAAAGCTCCCTGACCCACATCTGCCTTAGCCAATATAATCCTCATACCCCACTGTATGGTGTTCTCCCACTTGATCTTCTGCAGAGCTGTGGGTAGCAGAGGGATGGTGGAGGGGGTGCACAGAAGAGACCCTCTGTCCAAGGAAAGAGAACCATATCTGAGAGACAGACAGACAGGACTACATCCTTCCCAAGAGCAAAATGTCATTGTTCTGTCCTCTTGCACAAAAAAAGAAAGGAAAAGAAAAAGAAAAGAAAAAGGTCTATATGGGGGACCCCAGAGCCAAAATCGGTCCCAAATGACTCCTGGTAGAGATCCTTTGTGGCTGTCATAGAACCCTTCTCAGATGTCTGCCTTCACATTGTCTAATCTGGGGAGATGGTCTGCCATACACCATGGTATTGCTTTATCAGCAAAGTCCCAAAAGATGAATGGCTTCCTGGCATAGAGCAAAGGACCTGCCGTTGGCACTTACCTCCACCACATAGTTAAGTAGAACACAGCTGCCATATTATCTCTCATTACCAGGACTAATTGACCAGGGATCACAGGAAGGAAGGCAGGGCAGGCATTGTACATGGTCCTGAGCTCTAGGCCATTGATATGTGAGGCCCTACATAATCAGATTGTCCATAGGGGTTCCCCATCCAGATGTGAAGGCATCACTGACCATAGTTCTCAAGGATGAACAGGGAGTTCATAGGACTCCCCTGAGCATGTTGCAAGGGCCCATCCACCAATCCAGAGACTGAAGAACTGACAGGAAAAGATGCACCACCTTGTCTAGACAGTGACATCTTGGGCTTTAGGCTGAGGAGAGCCAGGCCCAAAGAGCCCTTATTTGCATAAGATGGAGTTTTGCAAATAAGATTACAAAAAATACACACTGCCATGACCTTGGCGCAGGAAGCAAGACTTCACCCACTCTAAATGCTGGGACTGTAGGTGGAAGCAAAAAGTACATATGGCATGAAATCTGTTGAGTGGTAGGGTGGCTGTTGCTGTGAATGCATCAGGAATGGCCGCAATGAACTCTAGCTGTGTTAACATGGACTCTCTCATTCACCAGCAGGCCCAAACATTGGAGCATCTGCAGGATGCACAAGACATGGGTCTAGACTTCTGACAGTGAGTGTCCCCTCACCAGCTAGTTATCCAAGTACGAGAACATCTGAATGCCAGATCTTCTCAGGTGAGCTGTTACCACTGTAATGCACCTGGTAAATACACTGAGTGCTGCAAACAGCCAACAAGTAAGAACCAGTATTGGCAGTATTTCCTGTTGAACATAAACCTTAGGAAATGCCTATGTGCCAGCTGTATCACAATACGGAAACAGACATCTTTGGAATTGACAGTAGCAAACCAGTCCTTCTGCTCCAGCATGGGAATGATGGAGAGGAAAACCATCTTGAATCTGAGCTTCTTTATATAGGTACTGAGAGCCCTGAGGTCTAGTATCAGGCAAAGCCCCTCAGTCTCCCTGGAGATGAGGAAATACCTTGAATAGTATCTCCTTGCTTATGGTGAAGAGGAACTGCTTCTAAGCGCTCCAGGCAAGAAGGCATTATAAATCCTGGCGAAGCAAACTCTTGTTGGAGGGGTCCCTGAAGAGGGACAGGAAAGTCAGAGAAATAGAATGATTTAGCCTGCCCAGACTACCTCCAGAACTCAGTCTGACATGATGTTGGATCACGTGTGCTGGAAATGGGCCAAATGGTCACCAAAAAGGTGGGAAGGCAAAGACCACAAGAAGAATGGTATGCTGTTCTCAGGCACCAAATCAAATGTACTGTCTGCCTGGTGTCAATATAAGGGGAGTGACTGGGAAGAAAATCCCCCAGCAAGTTTTCATCTCAAGGACCTCTGCCTGTGGGCTGGAGGCTCAAGTGGTCTGTATTAAACGAATGGCTCGTGTTGGAAAGCTTGAGGCTTAAAATGCCTACTCTTGCAGGCCCAGTATATGTACCGAGAGAACTAAAGGTTGTTCTGCAATCTTTGATAGATCTCATTGCCTGATCAGTTCTCTCATGGAAGAGGAATTGGCCTTCAAAAAGCAAGTCCTAAATTGTTGTTTGCAATTGTCTAGATATGACCCCAAAAGTCAGCCATGAAGAGCTGCCATTGCCATTGCCATTGCCATTGTT
Source organism: Dermatemys mawii (assembly GCA_007922305.1). Lineage (NCBI taxonomy): Eukaryota > Metazoa > Chordata > Testudines > Dermatemydidae > Dermatemys > Dermatemys mawii. The sequence goes on from ML677349.1 coordinate 30,148,587, forward strand.
CTGGAGAAAGAATCAGCGTCATCCAGAACTGCTTGCAGTGCTGTTCCGCCCACTAAACAGTCCTCCACCAGGATAGTGCAAACGTTCTGCCTGTAATCTTGTGGAACCTTTACAATAAATGGTTGTAACACACACTAGCTACATGGTCATATTTCTCGAAGACTACAATCCACACCTGGAATCTTGATGAGAAGTGAACTTTATGACCCAAGCTCTCAATGGTTGTGATTATATGACATGACCAGGATCCTGGTACTGCGTGGGAGTAGAACAATTTGTGTATAGATGGTATCAAGTCCCAGCTACTATAAGCTCACTTGGATGTCAGTGCCAGCCACAGGTCTTTTGTGAGCTCCCAAAGGCCTCTGTTGATTGGGCTCACTATGCACCCTCCTGACAAGGAGTGATGGATGACTAGGACCTTGTTCAGCATTTCCTAAATCTCCTTGATGGTTATCTCCAGGGCGGCTGCTGTGCACCCGAAAAGGTCCTAGAACAGCTTGTAATCCACAGGACTAAAGGCTGACTGATCCTGTCTGGCAACAATGCTCTGGCCAGCATCACCCATTCCTCTCAGATGGCCTGCTGTACCAGGGAGGGAGGCTGAGACTGGTTGCACCAAGAAGGTCAGTCCCTAATAGTACTGAGGACCCAAAAGGGGACATGCCTCACATGCCATGCTCATACGGTACTGGAGCCCAAAGAGGTTGTTATCAAACATCTCAGTACTGGACTAGATCAGTGTTGTGCTCTGCCGTAGGCCACAAGTAAGTAGACCTGGATCCTCTAGACAAAGCTGATGCTGCCAAGCATTGAGACCTGGTCTGGCCTGCTAGCTGTCCTGCAAGTCGGAGGATAAGAATGAACAGCAGACATCTGGAAGAGGGTGCTCACCCCATACATGTAAGGGTGACATGACCCAAAGGATGAATCAAAGTTGCCAGGTCCAGAAACTTCACTAGTGTCACTAGTGAGTGCAACTGCAATAGCCAAAAAGGTGCCTGTCTGGACACAGTGGGCCAGGGCAGCATCGCTACGGTAGACCTGTGCAGGGCAAACTGAGCTGGAGATGGTGTGTAGGCAATAGGATAGCCAGTACCCAAGCGACTCTCCTAGCCGGTACCACAGTTGTATGAAAAAGGCTAATATAACTATGGAGACCCCTGTCTGGAGGTCTAATGACTCTGGTTTTGCATGGCTGGTACCAGCTCCAGTCCTCAGGACCTATCTGAATTTTGGGGCCGCTTAATGTCCAAACAGCCTAGTGGTCTTATGTGGCCTCAAGATTAGCAGAAAGGAATCTAAATCTTTTTTCTTCTGGTCAGAGGTCAACTTATCTCTGCGTTTCCCAGAGGACGAAGGCACTGATCTGACAGGCCCCTGAGCCAGTTTGGAAGCTGCTACCAGAGCAGATTTTGAAGGCCTCTGGTCATCTGAAGGACACTAAGAGCCTGAAGCCCAGGATTCGACATCAGACTCATGACTTGTTCTCTGAGGAATACCCTCAGACATGCCTCTCTCAAGTGCTGGGTCCATTTGGATAGGAACTTGCAAACATCATGTATATAATCCTCACCGAGGACATAATCCTCACCGAGGAAGAACCACCACCTTGGGGCACCATCATTAAGAGGGATGGCCGCCTCACACAATAAGCAGTTTTTAAAGCCAGGTGACTTGCTGTGGTTGGCCCATACTGCCCATATGTGGTAGCCCATACTGCCAGCGATCACTGAGGGAAAAGTGTCATTCTTTTCAGAGAGTGCCCTAAAGCCTGAGTAATTAAAACTACTGTCTAATAGGTGCAGGAGTAATAAAAAGACAGTAGCTCCAACACCTGGGTGTGGCAGGGCAGCGCCATCCTTTAGACCCTCACAAAATGCATGAGTGGGTACTGCTGTTGTAAAATTTTACAACACATGCATACTGGCCTATATTCACCTAAATATGGAATATGTATTGACACTATCACTTGAACTACTAATTTGCTTGAAGTTAACCATGCACTTAAGTGCTTTATTGAATAAGGGCCTATACAATTATACTATGCAAAAAAAATGTTAATTATTTGTGGCAGCCATTTTAATTCTAAAGTTTTAATACAACGAATTTAAGACAAGATGCAAACAAATCTATGTACTCATGCAGAACTTGAAGGATCAGACCCAATATAATAAATATCTTACATAAAAGTTATTTGCTCTATAGAAAATAAAGCTTCAAAAAGTGCTTTGAACTAGATCAGTATATATTTATTACACACACTAAATTAGGCAACTCAATTACACTGAATTAACATGTTTAGAAACTCCCAAACCCATATTCTTAATGCTTTGACTCAAATTTAGGTACTCAATAGTTGTAGGGATAACATTTAGTTATGCTGTAATTGTTATGCTTTTAGACACGTCTTATGCTTTTAAATGTCAGTTAAAAGCAACTGCCTTCCTAATTTATAGTTGAGATTATCAAAATACTGTGTTCATGGTGTAAACTCCCCTACAGGAAATATCCTTGCATTCCATTTTTATTTATAATTCATGTAGTAAGATGAGGCCCTGAGACATAAACGCTTGGTATCAGAGGCCCGGTACGAGACCTGAACTGAAGCAATGGTCAAGACGTTGCTAACATAAAGCAAAGCTGGGCTGTGAGCCAGAGGCAGGTCCCTGCTCACAGAAGTTGGAAAGAAGGAGGCTGCTAGAAGTACATATTAATCACTAACAACATATGCCAAGATGGCACCAGAACACCTGGGTATGAACGCATCCCACACAGAAAACAAAGAACAGGCACACCTAGCTTAAAGACAGTATAAAAGGATAATATGATGACTAGACAACGTGAAAGAACAATACGATGGATAGACAGTGTGATGGATGGATATGTTTGTTTGAACCAAACCTGTGAGAAAGCAACTAACCAACCAACCCATGAGAAAGGCAACCCCCTTATAGAGGGGCTGCACCTTGCTGAGTCAGGAGTGATGAGTAATCTGTTTGCAAAAGTGTATAAGAATACATCCCTGAGTGGTCGTCTTTGTCCAGCATAGGGGGCAGTGGAGCGTCACGCCACTGACTGAGCTGTGCCCATTGTCAGGGGGCACAAATTCATAGTATGTCCTGTAGAGTCTATAGGAAACTATCACTGTGCTTCATTTGACAATAAACCTGACCCGGGTTCCTTCGTATCTTACTAGAGTCTGTGGTCATTGGGGGTTCTCTTGGGGTTTGCTGTGTCAGCTATCTGCACAGAGCTGGGGCAGCACACAGAGGGAACACGCACGCAGCCGACTGATATCATCATTGATGAAGAGCAGAGCACCACACCACTAGCTACTGACAACAATTCATATTTAAAACATAATCTAAGAGCGAGCTGAAACAGGCACAGAAGTTTCTTAAGTACCTCCTGTTTTAACATGTTATTTTTGTTACCTGAAGCTGGGTAAAGGAAGCCAACCTGGCAGAAGCCAAGCTGCATGAGTAAATCCCCCATCCAGATCAGCATACAGTTGCGCCACTTTCTCGCTGAGTAGGCTTCTGATCTCCTTCCCATGTAAACAATGACTTGCTGTCAAAATAATGAGCTCTGAAAGAGCTTCAAACAAATCTGAATAAAGGGAGGAAAAGGAAAGTCAGTCAGCATGCATTCTGGGGAGATGGTGTCAAGATTTATAGGCCACCACCTTCACTTCTGCCAAAAAAAGGTATTAACTGAATACACACAGAGAATTTTAAATATTTTTTCTGTGTGTTTCTGAAAGTGTTTTTCCACAAATAGATCCTTTTTTTGGGACAGTGGGGAGGGGATATTTCCAGAAAGGATTACTGGAAAGGCTGGATGGGAGAGAAGATAGAAAGCATAGTAGAGAACTAAAGGGGATTCACTAACTGAGGCAGCTGTAAGCCCCATTTGTGCAAGCAAGATGTGTCCAAACTGGCAGTTGATTGTTATTTACCCCTACCAAATCCACAAGTAATTGCCATGATGGTTGAACTCATACCCCAGCATCACATAGTTGATTGGAAGCACTTTTGTGTCAACCAATTGAAGGAAAATATTTTTAAGTATTTCCAAAATAATTTTTTCCAGTAGAGATGAGGGCTATGTTGTGCTAGGATCCCTGCTCACAGCTCTGAAAGAAGAGTACATCACTTGTAGAAGACTGAAGAGATCTGATTTCAGAGAGAAAACAATACTGAGGCTATAGCTATACCACCCGCCGGATTGACGGATATCGCTCGATGTATCGGATCGATTTATCGTGTGTAATCTAGATGCGATATATTGATCCCCAAATTGACGCCTGTACTTCACCTCGGCAGGAGGAGTAAGCGTAGTCGGTGGGGGAGCAGCCATAGTTGACCTGCTGCCGTGGAGATGGCCAGGTAAGTCAACCTATAGTACTTCGACTTCAGAGTTGCCTATCTTAGGTCAACCTCTCCCCCAATCCCCTCATAGTGTAGCCCAGCCCTAAGAAACTAGACCTGGAACAACAATCCTCAGAACTAAAGGGTCGACTCAAAGCCTATGCTGTACAGTGCCCTATCTACAGCAGACAGGAAGGAGTAAGCTATTTGAGGATGCCCGAGCCGCTCTATTACAATGGGAGAAAGAATTGTATGGCTGTCATGTTATGTGACAAAATATGTTGGGAAAAGAGGAAGGAGTCTGGGGCCTTTAAAATACAGACTCCTCGCTTACTAGTGAGCTGTAGGAAAGACAGCACTGAGGGAGTGGAACATTGAGGTTCACTGAGAATGACCTCAAGAGACTGAATTTATGGAGTTCAAGAGCTACAGAGGCGCCTTTATTACTACTTTGCATTTTGGGGGACTGGTCTGTATGTTAGTCATTGTCGTGTCTAGCTTGATTAAAAACTTTTTATCTGTTCTTTAATCCACCACTTTTGTGGTAGATTGGACCATACGGACAATCCATCATGGCCTGTAGCACAAAGGAAAAGAGACTTCCTGGGGTCTTACATGACAATAACAAATTCAATACAGGATGCAAAAGCAAGGCATTGTTAACTTCATGGATGATGTGAGTGTTTTTGCTGAGCTACTCCAATATACAAACAAGGAAAGGTGGAAAAATTTGGTTGTTTGATGAAAGCTGTTTTATTTGGAAAGGATCCAAAAAAAGTGTCAACAGTTATCAAGAAAATAAGTTGCTTGGGCCTATGCAAACAGATAGTCCTTGAAAAGAGTAACGTCACATTTAGGGGGGGTTGGACAAAGACTGCTCATCCTGTCAGAAAAGACGTGAGAGGCAATAAAAAAAAATTCTGCTGATAAATCTGACAGTTTTACAGACTGCTCTAGAAACACAAATAATTCACTCACAACCATCTTCTATTCTGTGGGCCCAACTGTGCAATTCTTACTCATGCACATGCTACTCCTGGTGGAATTCTGCAGCAAATTAAAAATTCTGCATATATTAGTTGTCAAAAGTACACAACATAATCATGCTAGTTGCAATTATTTTGGTAATTTATTTCAAAATGCCTATCAGCAAGTATGTCTGTAACAATACAGACAACAAAAGAGATTCCTCCAGGAGTGGAGAGTTAAAGAAACCCTTACAACAATCCAGTTCCTGTTTCTCTCTTATGCTTTTGTTGGGCGCCTCAGTCTGAGTGTGTCACATGTGCCGGCCAGGCAAATCTTGGGGAAAACTCTGCCTTTCTGGTCTTTTAGTAGATTCTTGCTTGTTCTCCCTGCCCCCACAGGGTTATCATATACAGTAACTCCTCACTTAATGTTGTAGTTATTTTCCTGAAAAATGCGACTTTAAGTGAAACGATGTTCAGCGAATCCAATTTCCCCATAAGACTTAATGTAAATGAGGAGGTTAGGCTCCAGGGAATTTTTTTCACCAGACAAAAGACTATATTTTAGTGTATATATATTTTACACACACACACTATAAGTTTAAAAAAACAATTTAATACTGGTACACAGAGATGATGATTGTGAAGCCTGGTTGCGGTGGAGAAGTCAGAGGGTGGGATATTTCCCAGGGAATGCCTTACTGCTAAATGAAGAACTAGCAATTGGCTGACCCTCAAGGGTTAACTCTCACACTCTACAAGGCAGCAGGAAAGGAGCGGGGGCAGAGAGAGACAGACACATACCATGTGTGTGTGGGGAGGTGGGCATTTCCCCTTTAAGTACACTGCCTTGTTAATTAGATCAGCAAGCTGACCTGCAGCTGTTGCCAGGGCAAGCTCCCTCCCTCCTGAGCCCTGTTGCATGTCTCTGCGTGTCTCTGCTCTATGGAAGATGGGGTAAGTGGGATGCAGGAGCAGGGGAGAGGGGGACACCCTGACATTAGCTCCCCTCTTCATCCCTTCCCCCGTACACCAAGCAGGAGTCTCAAGGAGCAGGTCCAAGGCAGAGGGCAGGAGCAACACATGGCAGTGGGGGGACAGACAGCTGAACTGTCAGCAATTGATAATCTGCTGGGCAGTTGCTGCACAGGCAACTTAGGGGAGTGGGGAGCTGACAGGGCAGAGGTGGGCAAACTACAGCCCGTGGGCCAGATCCAGCCCACAGGCCCGTCCCATTGGGCCCCCACCGCTCCCCCAGAGCCATGCAGCGCTGTGCGCTCCTTCCTTCCCCGGAGCGGCGCCGTGGGGGCAGCATTCCAGGGGCCGGGGCTGCAGCTGCGTGCTGCCCCCTCCCCCGGAGCTGCACGAGGAAGCACTCCGGGGGCCGGGGCTGCATGCTGCACCCTCTCCCAGAGCCGCATACTGTCCCCTCCCCCGGAGCCACGCCTCAGGGCAGCATTCCAGGGGGCCAAGGCTGCGTGCACCTCCCTCCCCCAGAGCCACGACGCGCAGGCAGCACTCCAGAGTGCCGGGGCTGCGTGCTGTCCCTTCCCCAGAGCCACGCCTCAGGGCAGCACTCCGGGGGGGCCGAGGATGCGTGCTTCCCCCCATTTCCCCGGAGCCACACCTAGCAACCATGGTAAGGGGGTGGAGGGGTTCTGGGGTGGTGGTTTGGGGGGGCTCTGGAGGGGGCAGTGAGGGAGCAGGATGGGTTGGATAGGGGGTGGGGCTCTGGGGTGGTGGTTAGGAGGTGGGAGGCTGGATAGGAGTCAGGGCAGCCAGGGGACAGGAAGCAGGGGAATTGGATGGGGGTAGGGTCCTGGAGGGTGGTTAGGGATGCGGGGTCTCTGGAAGGAGCAGTCAGGGCATAAGGTGGGGGGGCGTTGGATGGGTCGGGGATTCTGAGGGGGCAGTCAGGGGGTGGGAAGTGGGAGGGGGCCGGACTGGGGGCAGGGCCTTCCATACCCAGCCCACCATATAATTTCACATACCCAATGTGGCCCTCGGGCAAAAAAAGTTTGCCCACCCCTGTGATAGGGGAAGCTGAGAGGGGGGCTGCCAGTCCATCCTGGTTCCAACCACCCACCAGCTAGCTGCAATGGACTTCTCTTCCTGCAAGCAGTGGGCAAAGCAGGCAGCTGCCAAACAACGTTAGAAGGGAGCATTGCACAACTTTAAACGAGCATGTTCCCTAATTGATCAGCAATGAAACAACAAAACAACGTGAACCAGTATAACTTTAAGTGGTGAGTTACTGTAGAAGTTTCCAAACAGAGGACACTGCTGAGAGAAGGGAAGCTGGGGAAGGTATGGAGTTTCCTGAACACTACCTCCTTCCTTCATAGCGTGCTGGGAATTGTAGCTGCCAGGAAGCCTCCAGCTCCCAAGCCCCTGGCAGTGTCCTGTATTTGCCCTGCAAAACTATCCTAATGCAGCCTGAACAGTTAGGCAGAGATTACAAAGCCAAGAAGAAATTAGCTCTTTACACCTACTATAAAGTTTGTGAGTGGCTTCATCCTCCCTTGAGCTTTAAATAGGCAAAGAACATACTTTGTATCTGGTTCTTTTGAGCATGGAATGTCTGATACAGTTTGTCCTGTCTTTCCTTTCTATTCAAAATGTTCAACAGATCAAAATACTGTCATATGAAGTTAGTTTTTATCTACTTCTCATGCATGCCCTTCACTATAACTTTTCAAAACACAAAGCATCTGATCTTTCTTACTTCTTTCTCCACTGTCTCCCCAGGATCTGAAGTACTCCTTTGTTTCTTTTTCAATTACAGTTACATGTTGTTTAAACTGAGCTATATTCAGCCCAGTTTTTAGCATTTTCTTTTGTTCCAAGAACACCTGCAAGAGAAGATATTAGGAGGTATAGAACAGAAGGTACATCATTACAGTTATAGTCATTAAGAGCATATTGCAAACGGTACTAAAACAGAAAAAACAGAAATAGAAAAATAGAGAAGTCACCTTGGACAGGGAGAACCGTATAGAAACTAAAATAAAATGAAATCAAGAGCAGGACTCTAAAATCTACTATACACTCTTTAAAAAAGTCCAAAACAAATTTTTTTTAAAATCCCTAAGTTATAAACCTGAAATTCCATTTGAGTTTAGCAGCTTTGGTTTTCAAGCAAGAATGCTTGCTTAAGGACATCCAAACCGCAACAATATTGTGATGAAGTTGCAAGTCTCTTACAGTGTCAAAGCAGAATTCATTTACCATATTCAATATTAAATTTTGGCACTACATTTGGCTATCATTTTCAGACTTACATAGAGTTCCTAACTTCAGGTCACTCAAATAGCTAAGCAGCACCTGCAGATCCTATTGACTTCAGTGGGAGCTACAGATGCTTGGCACCTTTTGAAAATAAGACAACTTATTTAGTGCCTAACTTTAGGCACTCAAATCTGAAAATGTTAACTAAGTGTTGCAACACTGAGCCAGAAAGGGTTAAGCAATTAGCAGGCTAAATGACCTGAATTCAAACTTTAAAGACATAGGACAAGAGTATATAAATGGAATTAGGGCCATTCCTTATAATAAGCCCACATCTGATAGACTAGAGCTTTGAAATGAAACATGTACTGTTACAGAATTAGAGGTAAATACTAGTTATGTTTACTTATATCTTGTTAGATGTTAATCATGTAACCAGATGGTTCCTATCCATTACTATACTCTATTGATTCAGAGATCAAAAGGAAATATTAACATTTAGGTGTTAACACTTGGGTGTAATAATATCATTGTCTATATTGCTCTTTGAAGTTTGTAAAATACTATTTATGAACTGCTTAATGGATATTACCTTATGCTGATGAATGCAACTGGTTACCTGAGTATAAATAGGAAATTGAAGGTTTTATTTCAAAACCACTATTCTTCACCAACGGAATGAACACCTGCTATTACAAGGGCTATTGATAATCTGCAACCAATCTATAAATGATCTCAGATCTGCTTAAGCTTGGTTAGGGGGACCTTAAGTCACATGACTGAGGTCTCCAGCTCCAGTCTAGATTACCCCAATAATTCTCATGGAAGAATCTGAATGAAAAAAATCTATATATGGACTGCCTATTTGGACTCTAACCTAATGAACCAATCCTGGAAAGAACATTTTGCAATTCAGCAGCTCACCATCTCTACTGTGAAACTGATCTAAGAACTTGATTCATATCTGTATAATGATCTTTTAACAAATACACTCTTTCTTTTTTAATAAATCTTAGTTTAGTTAATAAGAATTGAGAAAGCATGTATTTGGGTAAGATCTGAAATATTCACTGACCTGGTAGGTAATGTGTCCTATCTTTTGGGATTGGTAAAACTTTATATGCAACGAACAAGATTTTTAGTAATCCTCATATCTGATTTGGCTGTCTGGGTGGGAGCCCAAGACTGGATTTCTTTAAGGGAACTGTGGTTTTGGCTTCTGGGCAACCAGTGAGGTATTGCAGAAATGTTTTGTTGCTGGCTTGGTGAATCTAAGTATTAGAATAACCACTACTTTTGAGGATTGTCTGTCCCATTCTTTGCAGTTTGCCCTGTCTGAGCAATCTCAGTGTGACACCCCCCGCTCCCCCCTCAAAAAAAAAGTCACTAATATACTCTTTATGTATTCATTTATAGTAAAATAACCATTTTTGTAGCATCATGTAAGATGCTACAAAAGGATCTAAAAAAGAGCTCTGTGTCATTTCGAAAGATTGACTCGTTCATCAACAGAGGTTAGTCCAATAAAATAATTTTAAATGACTGTCATATTATAAAGAACATGGTTAACAGACAAATACTGAACACATGTTGTTTGTCATAAAAACAAAGATACAAAAACAAGAACCCAGACACAGAAATCCAAGCATATTCACAAATTTCCACCATTAAGCCCCAGTTCTGTTCCAAGTGGCCTGCTATGGGTGAAAAAAATCAGGATTACAGAAAAAGAAACTATTTTTTCCTAAGAGTTATCTGCAACAACCTGGCCTCATCTCCTTCTCTGGATGGACACCAATCTGTTGTGACAAACTAACCACCGGATCCCTATATGCTTTTAAGCCCCCTGGTCCGGGCAGAGACTGGTCACTGTTCCTATGGTTAGTCTGTAATTCGCATTCACAGGTGCATATCTCATATCTGCACCCTTTCCTTAGGATGTGGGGCTCTGTAGCCCAGCCACCTTAAATCCCAGAAACAGTTCCTCACCCGTCGAGCTCTCCAATTTCTTAGACACATACTCTAAGGGTCCACTTAGAAGGGTGACTAGTAGTTTCTCTGTTAACCCTGTCAGCAGGAAAACAAGAAACAGGGGCTTACCAAACGAATTTCTTAGCCACACGTTACTTCATTCAACACACACTAGAGTTTCAGATCTTTAGAAAATAATGAACTCCCTTCCTCTCCGAAGTCTGACTTCATCCTTTCTGAAAGTCCTGGGATTGGTTTGTCCACATCCTCAGGCTAGGCAGCCCCTATTGTCTTCTCTTTTGGTATGTGACAGTGAACTGCCTGTTTAGAGGAGCATCCCTGGTTTAAAATAGTATGACCCCTTTCTCTGGCTGTCTCCCACCTGATCAAACTGCAGGTCTCCCAACCATACCTTCTGGGTGGGGGTGTTTCCAGATTCTCCTCCTTACCACATTCACCAACACATCTGTGCATGTAGACTAGAGTCATTCAAAGTCAGTGGCCCTAACAATACAAAACTCTTTGTTCCAGCATGGAATTCATTCAAGATTGATGGATCTATATTGCTTAGTGCCAGCTTCTCAGACAGTCATTCAACAAGGCGTCAAGCCTCCACTAAAGAAGAGATGCTGTAATCCACAAAAGAGGTTGCAATATATAATGAAGGTCCTCTAAAGTATAGCCCGAAAAGAAAAGAAGTTCACAAAACAAAATGGAAAACGAAAGCTCACAATATGACACAAAACATACCCTCAATTTGTCAGTGTGTCCACTAGTCTGGACACAACTCATGGATTAAATTCCTCATTCCATCAGAACGGAGACAACGTATGCCTTTGTCTCCCAAAGCTCCTCTTACCTCATTCTCTAAATAGAGAACTGAGGTAACCCAACAGACAGGAGGTTGCCCAACATGTTTTTAACATGAATTTAGGCTAAGATGTATGCATTAGGTGAGGTCCTGCTCAGATTGTGGAAGATGTTTATCTAGGTCAGTGGTGTCCAATCTGTGGTCATCAAGGACAGTTTAATTAAACTGGATGTGAATATGAAAGTGTTCCCTGAGCTGTACCCTGTGGTTTTATCTGAAGTGTTTGTATAATCCCTGCTGCTACTGGGAGAAGGTAGGGAGCACCGCCTTCCCATCTGCCTCAGAAAGTTCTCCTTGTAGCCCCATGAGCAGCTCTGTGACCCAGCAGTGCACCAGTTTCTATCCCTCCTGTGCTAGAACTATTCAGCAGCTCGCCCACTGCCTGGGAGCCTCTAGAGCAGGCCTGCACAACTCAGAAAGCGGTGAGGGCCATATTACTGAAAAAAACCCAGCTGCGGGCCAAAAAGCTCTGCCCTCACCCCGCCCCCATCTACTCCCTCCCCCTCCCTCCCAAAACCCCCAACCCTCCCCTGGCTCTTTATCCCCTGACTGCCCCCCAGGACCCCACCCCATATCTAAGCCTCCCTGCTCCTTGCCCCCTGACTGTCTCCTCCTGAGACCCCCCCACCCTAACTGCCCCCCAGGACCCTACCTGACCCCTGACCCTAATCCACACCCCCACCCCCAGGCAAACCCCTGGGACTCCCAGCCTCCCTCGCTCTCTGCTTGCCCTGACCCTTATCCACACCCCTGCACACAGACAGACCCCCAGGACTCCCACGCCCCATCCAACCCACAGTTGACACGCGGCGGCACTATTCCAGCACCCCACACAGAACCCCCCACTCACTAATACACACAGATTTCTCCTCTTTCCCATTGCCCTTCCCCACAGCGCCACTACCACAACTAAACAGTGCCCCACACAGGCCCCCACTGTGCAGTGCCCTGACACACGCAGATCTCCCCCACTGCCCAGCACCGCCTTGTGCCACAGCACAAGGTCTATGCCTGCCACAGAAACACCCTGGGGCCCTGCCTCTTTTGCAGCAGGCACACCAGATGTGGGCAGGGATGCTCAGCCTGGCAGCGGCATCCAAGTGCAGTGGGACTTAGTGTGGGGGGATCCAGATGGGGGTAAGAGGGTTCCATGGGAGGGTGGTAAGCGGGTTCTTTGTGGGGCAGGGACAATGGGAATCTGCAAGGGGGGACCTAGTGAAAGTGGTAGGAGGTTGGGGGGGGTTGGGTGCAGGGGAGGTGGGGTTCATTTGGGTGGGGTCCAGGTGCAAGTGGTTGAGGCTCAGTGGGGAGAGTGTCTGGGGGGGCTCATCAGGGTGGTACAAATGCAGGGGAGGTGGGGCTTGTCAGGGTGAGGGTATGATGGACCTCCTTAAGAGGGGAGCCCCAGCTGCTGCCAAGGGGATCCGCATGCTGGATCCCCACTTCCCCCGTCCCCTTCTCTTCCCAATGCCATGTCCCTTCCCCATGGCTCATCTCCTCCCCATCCCACCCCTTCCTTCCCCACTGCCTCTTTGCCCCTGCCCCCGCTTCCCCCATTCCTTTCTCTTCCCAATCCCATGCCCCTTCCCCACTGCCTCTTTCCCCCTGCCCTCAGCACACAGGAGGGAGCTCAACCAGCACTGGGACCCAGAAGGTGGTGTCCAGCTGCAACTTCCAGGGAGCTGAGTGACACTTTGTGTTTTCTGCCCGGCTGTGCAACTCAGCAGTCAGAGAAATGGTGGGGGCAGAGGGGGCTTTTGCCCACTTGGCTCCCCTTCCTACCATGCTGACTGCACCCCCACCACCACCACCCTCAGCACCTCAGGGACAGAACACCTCCCCCCGTGCTGGCTCGCAGCTTCTGAACATGCAATACCCCCACCCCCTCCCCTACTCCCACCCGCCTCAGCACCGCGGGACCAGCTCACCTTTCCCCCATGCTGGCTGGCAGTTTCTGAACACGCAGCACCCCCCTCTCCTCCCCTCCCCTCCTCTCCTAGCACCGAGGGACCAGCTCACCTTTCCCCCATGCTGGCTCACAGTTTCTGAACACGCAGCACCCCACCACCACCACCCCTCAGCACCGCGGACCAGCTCACCTTTCCCCCACGCTGGCTCGCAGTTTCTGAACAGGCTCACCTGCATATTCCCTTCCCCCTCCGGCTTCCCCGGGCTAATCTCCCCCTCCCTGCTCAGTCCTCAGCCCCAATCCCCAGCAGCTCATTCTTCCCCCCGCCCCAGCTGGCTTGCCAGCTCCCTGCTTCTGCCCAGCTCCTTTGGCTTGCCCCACCCCTTCTCCCTTCCCGCAGGCCAGCAGCCGGATGTGGTCCGCAGGCCCTATGTTGTGCAGGCCTGCTCTAGAGAAGCAGGAAGGGAGCTCAAATGGGTATGTGAGCCTAGCAGAGTGCCTAGCAAAGGATGGTCCCCACACAATCCCGGGTAGAGCAGAGGGGACTTCCCCAGTTCTCTGCACCAACCCAGGTTAGAGCAGTGTGGGCACAAGTTGCCTCAGGGCACGCCAATCTGATAGACGACCACAAGAGATTATATACCACCTGGGGATAGCTAGAACACAACACACTTCACTCATTCTCCCTCCTCCCCCTGGAGACATAGGAGCTGGTGGAACAGGGAAGATTTTCTGCCCCAAAATATTGAGCGCCTTGACCTTGTTCAGGGTGAAGAGGTTGGACACCACTGATCTAGATACTTCCATGGTTTTCAGTGTAGTACATGCACCTCACACACACAGAAATCTCCCTCCCTTCTTCGCTTGCAGTGGCATAAAAAGTAGCAAGCTCCTTCCTCTCCAAATTTGGAGCAACTCCTCAGCAAACCTCTTCAGGTCAACATTTGTTAGTCATTAAGTCAATATTCTGTCTATACTTCTCTCAGATTTTAACTAACTTCTATCTATCCATTCAACTCATTGCCTCTTCCTAGAGAGCCTCATAGGTTCCAAAAAACAAAGGAAAAAAAACCACACAAACACTTATTCTTCCCAGCCACCAAGACAATAGCTTATGGGTTTTTAAAAGTGCATCTTAGAATGGGGATAGTACTGAACAGCTTTGTTGAAGAAGGGAGTTTAGCATTTAGCTCTGAATGGTGAGATTAACGAACATTTATTTCTTCTGGCAGCAAGTTCCACATTCTTGATCCATTCTGAAATGAACTTGTGGGCAATCTACAGAAGTATTCTTCCTTGCTACTTTCAGTATGGCAAATATACAGCCACCTACTGGTTTGATTAAAATTATTAGTTTATCTGGCTCTTCAAGAATGAAAGGATTCTGAAGTCCTCATGGTTCTAACTTTCTCTTTTCCTCCATAGCAATTTATGTATGCCACCACTATCCCACTCTGTAGAATGGGAATATGCTTCTGAAGCATGCAGCCATCCCTAGCACATTAGATAACTATCATCCTCAAACTCTCAGCTTGCACCTTGTGCAGTCCTCTATCTTCCCACAGTCCGGAAAGCAGGCCTGCTGCCTTCCTCTCCAGTCTCAGCCGCTGCAAGAATACAAGGCAAAGAGAGTAGATGTGGAGTTATGCTGCTTGCTGTCTAATGCACTGAGGAGACTCAATAACATCTGCTAGTGAGGGCGGAGTGCAAGGCTTCTAAAGAAAACTCATTAAGCACTTAGATCTGGTACTAGAGAGAGGGACTATCAGAATAGTTTGGGGAGGTGGTACCCCCTCACATTTTATGTACAAACAGGCCTGGCAGAAAAAAATCTCACTGTGAAGCTCCCACGGAAAGGAGTGAGTCTAAAGGTGCTCTTAGGTTAAAAGTAAACTGTCAGTGAGGTGCTGTAGCACTCAGGAAGTATAAATTCAAATGAGGAAAGTAAACAGAGAAGACTAACATACTAGTTTTCAACTGTAGTGGAAGGAGAAAGTCTAATCCACTAATACTGTCCAAACCAGCAGATGGCCATATAAGAAACAACAGCAGAGCCAAATGTGTTCAGTCTTTGGTCACTCTATGCCTAACAATCAAAATTAGCAACCGTGTTGACAAACCATGCTACCAGAATTTCACTGATATAGTCAAACCGTATCATATAGGTCGCACTGCTCATGGCAACCTTACCAGGATTTGATCTGCATCTTAGA
The DNA here is from genome assembly GCA_007922305.1 of Dermatemys mawii. Classification (NCBI taxonomy): domain Eukaryota; kingdom Metazoa; phylum Chordata; order Testudines; family Dermatemydidae; genus Dermatemys; species Dermatemys mawii. Next base: position 30,164,120 of record ML677349.1, read on the forward strand.
TGTTCAACTGACTTTGTGCTCAAAATACATACCGGGTTTGGTACATCATAAGCAACTCCCTTGCCAAAGACTGGTGTGGTCAGTCGAGAGTATACATCCTCTGCATTCAGGTCTTCATTTTTACTGTTGAACATTAAAGCAGCAGCATCGCTACCCAGGAGGTAGGTAAATGTCTTGCCCACCATAGTGAAGCTAAACACAGGCCCATACTGAGGGAAAAAAGAGGAAAACAGGAAGAATAATTTTTTTTATAAACTTCCCAAATTCGCAGTAGGTAGAACCTTTCAGATTTTAATTGCTTCAAATCTATATGCTCACAATACTACTGAAGTGCAGCAACCTTGGGGGGGGGGGGGGCCCCCCAGAAGAGAACAGAAGCCAACTGGACAACTGATGCATAGCTTGCACTGTACATTGGGAAAGAAAGGGAGAAGTTTGACCAAAGGAAATTAGCACAAGCCCCTACTCTTAGAAGAAGTGACTAAAAATCACCAAATGGGACATCAACACCTTAAAAATCAAACAAATCTGATTTTCCCAAATATATTTATGAGGTAATATTCAAGATTATAAATAAAGGATTTGTGTTTTTCCTGTTTATGTGGTTGCATTTGTGTCTAATGAGTCAGTTTCCATTTTCATTTGTGCACCCCCACACAACATGGGAAAGACCTTCTTTAAAATAGGAATGTGTGAAACCACAGAAATAGTAAGGGAATCTGGATGTAGATAGGTAGAGACTTCCACAGCAGCGAGCCTGGAACCTTTGAGAACCCCTTGGATTCCCAGGCTCCTTGCTTCAGAAACCAGAAGCTAAGCCCCCACTAGAATCTGGGATTCCAAGTTCCCTGCCATGGAGACTAAGTCCTGAGAGCCAAAGTTCCAGCTGGATCTCTCAGGCTCCCAACCCCAGGACATATAGCCTGGAAATCATGGTATAGCAAGCTGGATTATTTGTTGAAATTTCACACCCAAATCACTTTAATGAGAATTTGAGTTTAACAAACCAATACTTTCCAATAAAACACAACCAACTCTACTTTTAAGGTTTTCTTTGACCAAATCCCCATGAAGTAAAGTGCATATTATTCAGTTTATCCATTTCACAAGCATGAAATCAGTAGTACCACAAGTCAAGCCTGTGGTTCCAGAAAGTCTAACCTTTAAGCCTTCTTCTGACATAATTCAGACACTACGAGTATAAGATCAGTATCATTTCATTTTTTCCCGAGCTAGTAAAAATCTTGGTGTTACTGAACACCCAATTATTTATAGTTTACAATTGACACTCAAACTCTTCAAGTAGTCAGGATAGTGGCCCGGTCATATGCTGACCTCTTAACAAGACCCAAGGTTATCAGCAAGGAAGAGAGTAAGAAAGAGAGCCTGAGTAGTAGCAACAAATGGTAAGGTAAGTAATTCAAATAGCTCATTGGATAAGTAGTGAATCAACTGGCAGGCTTCCCTCAACTATATGTACACTTCTTTGAAACCAGGTCATATCCACAACTGAAATCCAGGGATCTGACTCTGTTTCAGTCATAGCCTGCGAGCACGTGGAATTTCATTGGCAAGCTAATGACAGAAAGGTAAAAGGCCAGGTCATTAGATTTGTAAAAATCTCCAGAACCATAATTTCAACAATGTCATCCTCTGCAGCTTGGGAAGGAGAGGGTCCGGGGGTGGGGGGCTCACTGCCCCTTGCCTCTGCAGCTCCCAGTCCTCCAGTTGGTGGAAAAGTTGATAATACAGTGTCATTGGAAATGGGAGAAATGATACCCAGCTTAGCCCATGAACACAATGGTACCAAACATTACAAACTTGGAACAATTATGTAGATATACATTTAAAAATCAACATTACAACACTTGGCAGAGCTACACTGGTTTTCCAAAAATCAGATAAGTAAGAATTGCCAATGATAACGGGTACATTTATATCTGTGTGACAGAACATACTTCTGTCTCTCCTATTGTAGTAATCTTTGCACAAAGTATGTCTTGCGAGGTGTCATTTGAAAACTCATAATTTGCTGGTCATTATTATCCTGGTAAAATATGTATGTCAATATTGTATGTAAAGTTATAAGATTCTATTCTGTGGTATTATTAATGCATGATCCAAGTCGTGGGAGTTGCCAAAGCAGTTCCTTGCAGACAGATAGAAAGCTGATGCCTTAGCTAAGTGTAAAAAAGGCCACTGAGCCATTACCTGCTAAGCGGCTATTCTTTGGAAGGAAAGAGAGCATGGGCAAAAAAAATCTACATTTTAGCAAAGAAACAGCATAGAGTTCCCATCCACACAAAGAGCCTGTCACCATACTCCTAGTTGGAAATGCTTCTTAAAGCAGGGAGAGGACTATAAAAAGGAATGGGAGACACCCTCCCTCTCTCTGTCCATCATATTCACAGCATCTGAAGGACAAAGGAAACAGCATACACCTGGAGAAGGAGTTCTGACCTAAGAATTTGGTCGGCAATTTGCTGAAGAATGTAGTAAGAAAACTTGATTTGAATCTAATGTAGCTTGTTAAGTATTAAACATTTTTTCTTTATTTTTCTTGTAATCATTATGTCTCATTATTTGTACTCACTTAAAATCTCTCTCTTTGCAGTTAATAAACCTCTGCATATTTGTCAAAATAAAAATATAGCCATGCCAGTTTCAATTATTTTGGTAATTTATTTCAAAATGCCAGTCAGCAATTATGTCTGTAACAATACATTAACTCCTCACTTAAACTCATCCCAGTTAATGTTGTTTCATTGTTATGTTGCTGATCAATTAGGGAATATGTTCATTTAAAGTTACGCAATGCTCCCTTACAAGGTCATTTGGCAGCCGCCTGCTTTGTCCACTGCTTGCAGGAAGAACAGCCCGTTGCAGCTAACTGGAGGGGACCTCGACCAGGGTGGACCAGCAGCCCCCCTTTCAGCTCCCCGCAGTTCCCTGCGCAGCAACAGCCCAGCAGGCTCTCAGTTGCTAGCAGTTCGGCTGTCCCTCCCCCAGCTGCCATGTGCTGCTCCTGCTTGCTGTTCGGAGGGGATAGAAGGAAAGAGAGGGGCTAATGTCAGAGTGTCCCCTTTCCCCTGTTCCTCCACCGCGTTTACCCCATCTTCCATAGAGCAGGGGGACACACAACAGGACTCAGGACGGAGGGAGCCTCTTGGCAGGAGCTGCGGTCTCAGCTTGCTGATGTACTTAACAAGGCAGTGTACTTAAGAGTGGGGTCAGCGTACTTAAAGGGGCAATGCGCATCTCTCTCTCTCACACACACACACAGCGTACGTCTCTGTCTGCCATGCTGTCTCTCCTCTCTTCATTCGTGCTGCCTTATAGAGTGTGAGGCTACATTAACAACAAGTTAGCCTTTGAGGGCTCAGCCAATTGCTAATTCATCATTTAGCAGTGAGGCATTCCCTGGGAAATATCCCACCCTCTGACTTCACCACCTCAACCAAGCTTCAATCATCATCGCTATGTACCTGTATTAAAGTGTTTGTTTAAAACTTATAGTGTGTGTGTGTGTGCGTGTGTGTGTGTGTATTAGTCTTTTGTCTGGTGACAAAAATTTCCCTGGAACCTACCCTCACCACCATTTACATTCATTCTCATGGGGAAATTGGATTCCCCTAACATCGTTTTACTTGAAGTCGCATTTTTCAGGAACATAACTACAATGTTAAGTGGGGAGTTACTGTACAAACAAAAAATATTCTGCTAGGAGTAGAGAGTTAAAGAAACCCTTATGATAATCCAGTTCTTGTTTCTCTGTTATGTTTTTACTGAGCACCTCAGTCTGAGTGTGTCACACATGCCAGCTGGGCACATCTTGAGGGGAAACTCGTTTTTTGCCCTGCTCCCCTAAGACTACCATATAGAGCAGCGGTCCTCAAACCAGGGGTCATGACCCCTCGGGGGGTTGCTGGCTGTCTCCGGAGGGGTCACGAGCTCCTTGCGCCGCTGAAAAGCCGCCAAATGAATCACTTCCGCATTCGGCGGCTTTTCGGCGGACAGGCCGAGCTATTTCGGGAGCGCTCGGCACGTCTGCTGAAAATAGCTGCCGAATGCAGAAGTAATTCATTCAGCGGCTTTTCGGCAGACATACAAGGGTCCGCGGAGCCTTGAAGGAAGGTAAAAATGGGTTGCAGTGATAGGAAGTTTGAGAACCACCAACATAGAGGTTCCCAAATAGAGGACACTGCCAGGGCAAGTGGGAACTGGAGGGCGGTATACACTGTGGGGGAGGGGGGGGGCAGGGTGCTAGAGGAGTGAATGTCTGTCTCCTCTTAGGAGGCCAGCTGCAGGGTCAGACACCTGCACCCCTCTCCCACCCAGAGTCCAGCCTTGGGGCCACACGCACCCCCTTCCCAGAACCCAGCTGCAGGGTGCCCCCTAGCCCAGACACTCACGCACTCTATCCTCCAGAGCCCAGCCCAGACACATACACCCCCTCCACCTCCAGAGCCCAGCCACAGGGCCAGACACCTGCACTCCCTCCTCCGCCAGAGCCCAGGAATACAGAGGGATAAACAACCTGATGCTGGCTTTCAAGCTTATATGGAGTTTCCCACACGCCTCCAGGATATGCGGGAAACTGCAGCTCCCAGGAACTCTTCAACTCCCCTTCTCACTGGCAGTGTCCTCTATTTGCAAGCTGGGGAGCCAGGATCTCTGGGCTCCCTGGCTCCAGGGGTCCCAGATGCTCTGCAGTGCCAATTCTGCTGGAAAAAAAATGGAATTCTGCACAGAACATTAATTCTGCATTGCACTCTGATGCAGAATTCCCCCAGGAGTACTGTTTGTGAGCAACCCAGATAGGGAACCTAGAGCAGCAGAGCATTGTAAAGATCACCCCACGCTAGAGGGAAGGCGTGATGCAATTACCCATTAGTCTGGACTGTACCTTAGTATGTCAAAATCTGTTACTAAGAAAGCGAAGTATAAAATACTACAATGCGATGATCGAGCAAATCCAAAACTACACTTCCCTATCAGGCATCTATGATCTTGGAGGAGAAACTGATCATACCAGTTGTGTGCAATATACCATGCACTCCTGAATCCATCACTCATCTAATCAAATGTTCGTGTGAAAAGACCAGATGCCTACCACCTTGCAAATGTCTGACCATTAGCCTGTCTTGTACAAAGATGTGTGAGTATGGCATGCATAAGGATCAATGTGACAACATGTCTCGCAGTGATGCCTTTCCTGGTGACAACACTGATGATGACTTTGATGATCTGTAGAACTGAAAACATTTATTCAAGGTCAACTTACCTAGAATTACCAAAGATCAATGTCTTTTTTATGTAAGCAATGCAGCCCTATGTCAAAGTATAATTCAAAACATTAAATTTAAAATATTTATTCTCAACAACATAACTACATAATTGTTCTAGGTTTACTATGTTATGTATTGTGTTTGTGGAAGAAAAAGTGTTTGAATGATATCTAGCTTGACCCAGTTCCAAAGACACTGCATTAATAAACTTTCCACCAGAGGACCTGAAGCTGTGAGCCACGGGGACAGGAGGCACCAAGTCCTCCCTGCCACACCACAAAGGATGACACCATCGAAATTATGATTCTGTAGACTTTTATTAATCAGATTACATCTCCCTTACCTTTCTATCATTAACTTGCCCACAGAATGACTTATTACTACATTATGTGCTCATAATATCAAGGTTATATGGTATACTAAACTCTAGCAGGCAATGTGTAAACATTTCATTCCAAGGAGATTCACAATTATCCAAATTCTAAATAGGTTATGGGAATACAGAAGATAGCAGAACAAATAAAAATGTCCTAGGTACACTGAACCACTCATTAGGCAAGACTCACCTTTTCATAGGCATTTTCTAAAAATTCAATAGGACTTTTTCCAAATGCTACTGCATGTCCAAGAAAAGGGATATTAGATGAAATATAAGGTGGGTATTTCTGCAAGAGAACAACATTTAGATTGTTTCAGAAAAGAATTAAATACTGCATTAGGACTGCTGACTTATTTCATGGTTCATTATGTGAATAATAGGATTAAACAACTCCTACTGACCAGGAACATATATGAATAAATAGGCATTCATGTTATGGCACCTACAATTTTGGATAAGAGATTGTTATCAACCAAAGATCTAAAGATAGGAAAGATTCAAATAAATCCGTCTGGAGACTGGTTAATGAGACTAGAATAGATAAGGTAAGTGGAAAGATCTGAAGCATGTTGGATAACAGATAAGGCAACAACGAAGGGTCACTCATTAAAACAAAACAGCTCTCAAATAAACTTCCAAACTAGCCTCAGTTTTATGCTCACAGACTTGCAGGGACATGTAAGCAGGGCCATCCTTAGGCATACTTAGCATACACAGCTGTGTTGGGCACCCAAAAATTTGGGTGCCACCCTCGCAGCACGGACTCCTCTCCCCCCACATTGAGCTGGCAGGCTTCTCCCTGACCCAACCCCCTGGCCTGTTCCCTCCGCCCACTCACTCCTCAGCCAGTCAGCTGAGGGCTCCCACCCAGGCTGGGCCTTATGGGGCCAGGAGCGAAAGTTTGTATGCGAGGAAGCAGAGGGAGCCAAGGCAGGCGGCAGCAGGGGGAAGGCAAGGCTGGGAAGAGACTGGGGGGGAGGAGGGGCAGAGGGAGAGACCCGGATATTGTGAAGGGGGTGGAGAGCCAAGCTCAGAGGGTAGACTCAGACACAGAATTCTGTGGAGCAGGGAAGTGCGCTGAGGAGGAACCAGGATGCGAACAGACTTTAAGATCAGAAGGGATCATTATGATTATCTAGTCTGACCTCCTGCACAATGCAGGCTACAATCTCATCTTTTCCTTTCCTCCCTTCTGCAGCAGGGATCAGCAGCGGACAAGGGCTGGGAGGAGAGAGAGGCATACACACAACCTGGCTAAGGAGGAGGGAAAGTTAAAGGAAAATAAAAGGTGGTGGTGTTCACTTTTCCTGCCCATTCACAATATTCCAATGTCCACAAGAGAAAACTAACTGTGACAGGGATGAACGGGCCCTGCACTGGTAACGCAGAAGTTAACCCTTCCTTCTTAACTGAGGAAGCCATGCCCCGGAAGCTCTACTGGGCATGCTCCAACTGGAGACTAGGTATAAAAGCCTGCAGAGCAGCCCAGTTGGGGCTAACTGCTGGAGGCACGCTGCTAGCTCCAGCTCCTGCAGAGGGATAGCCAGGACGCCAGGCTGCAGAGGCCAGCGAAGCCAGGATGCGACCTGAGCCCCTGCTCGAAGATGGCCCTGGTGGGGAATGGACCAGAGGACCCCTGGAAATGGAAGGCAAGGTAGTTTGGGTAGAAAGAGACCCAGGGGAGTTTTAAAGAAACAGTGTCGGAGCCACACAGATGCTTGGCTGTTGGCAGGGATCCACCTGAAAGCTACAGACAAGGGGAACCCTGCCATCAGGAGAACCCTGGGTCAGAAGCTGGTGGAGAGGGTGGGTGAAGGGCCAAAATCCATGTACTGTGGCATAACAATTTGGGTTTGTGTCAGCTTTCAGAGGCCCATAGTATAGAGTTTGGCCAAGAAGCCAGAGACCTAGCAAATTGGGATTAGCTAAGAGAACACAGAACAACAGAAAATAACCTTGCTTTGTTTGTTTAATCATAGTCAGCAAAATGGCAGCTGTTGGAGCGTAATTAAATCAGTGTATCTAAATTCAAGTTGCAAATGGAACAAAGATGTCCTGTTCCTGTTGCGTTAGTTCTCCTGTAAGAAGGAGTTCTTCCCATAGGACCAACCTTAAGTTTATTAAAGGTTGGCATGTCAATATAAGATATGGCTTCCTCCCAAATTCACTTTCCCAGGGACCACTGCCTGCCTTAAAACACAAAGGGGCAACTTGAAAGACAATTCTTATTACCGTATACTTTACACGGTTTCTTTGCTTGACACCTAGGAATGCACCTGCTAAATCAGGGGAGGGCAAACTTTTGGCCCAAAGGCCACAATGGGGTTCAAAACTGTATGGAGGGCTGGGTAGGGAAGGCTGTGCCTCCCCAAACAGCCTGGCCTTGCCCCCTATTCAACCCCCACTCACTTCCCACTCCCTGACTGCCCCCCCTCAGAACCTCCAACCTCCTCCCCACTTCTTGTCCTCTGATCACCTCCTCGGGAGACCCCCTAATCTAACTGTCCTCCAGAACCCCACCCCCTAAGTCCCCCTGCTCCCTGACTGCCTCCTCCCAAGACCCCTCACCACCACCCCAAGACGCACCACCTTAAGCCCCCCCCGCTCCTTGTCCCTTGACTACCCCCTCCAGAGATCCCCTTCCCCTAACCATGCCCCCAAGACCCCACCCCCATCTAAGCCCTACTGCTCCTTGGCTCCTGACAGCCCCTCCATAGATTCCCTCCCCCAATCACCCCCAGCACCCCACCCCCATCCAACCCCTGTGCTCCCTGTCCTGATCTCTATCCACACCCCCACACCTCTGACAGGCCCCCGGGGACTCCCACGCACCATCCAACCCTGCCCCCCATTCTCTGTCCCCTGAGACCCTCTCTCCCTTTAGCCAACCCCTGGCCCCAGCCTTCTTACCTCACCGCCACTCAGAGTAGCGTGTCTGGCGCGGAACCAGACACGCAGTGGTGCGGATCTCCCGGAGTGCGCAGCGTGTCAGGCCAGGAGCTAGACACACAGTCGCGCAGCTCCACACACACACACACACACACCCAGCACTGCTCACATGGTCTGCTGAGGCCGCATGGGAGGGAGGCCGCGCGGGAAGGGCCGGAGCAGCTTCCTGCCGAACAGCTTCCTCAGTGCGGCCCGCTGAGGCCGCATGGGAAGGGGTCAGTGGAGAAGAGGTCTCCCCAGCCGGCCCTCAGGGGCCGGTTGGGAGGAGCCCGCGGGCCAGATCTGGCCTGCGGGCTGTAGTTTGCCCACTCCTGTGCTAAATGGTCAGAGGAGCTACTTCATTCCTGTGGACCCCATCTCGAATTCAAACACATTATATACATATATTTATACTAATACAGTTAAAGTACTAATTACATGTTAATTTGTAAATCATGGGCGGAGACATTGTGTGACCTTTTAACTATTGGCTACTGTGCTATCTTGTCTTGCTCGGATAGGACTATCTGGGGGTCTGGAATTGCCTACCCTGTCACTTTTCCATGACCATGATAAATCTATACAATTCACTGCAATCAATTAATACGGTGTCTCTGAGCCTAATAAGCAAGGTGACACTCCATCAGCACTGTAAGTAATAAACTCCTATGCTTGACTCCTACACGGTGTGGATTTATGTCCTTCAGTGGGCCTGGGTTCCCCTACCACTTAAGCCACTAGGCTGCACTACCCTGCCTGCAAGGGGGACTGTATAGACTCTAGCTGTTGGGCCATGCTGCCCTGAGGTTTGGAGAAGATATATGGACTATGGCCATTGGGCCACGCTACTCTTAATCTTGGGGAGGCTATAGGGACCCCGGCCAGTAGGCCATGCTGCCCTTAGACTAAGGGGGGAAATTGTATGGACTCTAGCTGTAGGGCTGTGCTGCCCTGATACCAGGGTTGTGAGATAGCGACTCTGGCCATTGGGCCACACTGCCCATAGATTTGGGGAAGCCATAAGGACCCTGGCCATTGGACCATAATGCCCTGCGATTGGGGATGGTATATGGAGACAAGCCATTAGGCTGCCTCTAGATGCCCACAGGAAGACAGGTGTAGAGATTAGAGAGTGGCTAGGGTCCGACACCACACCCCACCCCTGCCATAAAGGGGCACTGCAGTGCCAGACCTGCCACACTGACAATAAAACAAAAGGGGGGGGAATATACCTGGAGCAGAAAAGCAGCAATCATGGCTGTGGATGCAAAGGAGGGAGCAACCTCTTAGCGGGGGAGGAAGATGGACTCTCACTTGACAAGTCTGGAGCAGCTGAAAACTTATGTTTCTTTTTCCCTAAATTTTTTTCTTGTGGATCCAAGTATCTCTAGGGCTGTGTCTCAAGCTGGTAGCATTTTGAAGAAGGGAGAGTTCTACACATTGCAGAGTTGAGTGGGATTTTAAAGATCCCTTCAAAAACATAACACCTTTTTCCTCACCTGTGGGAAAGACCTTTAAAAACTGCCTTAAATAATTCAAAAACAAGAGCCACTGTTCAAATGAGACTTGGATAGTTATGGCTCCAGCCCCCCTGTTGAAGCATGGCTGAAACTGCATGTTGAGTTATACCCCTTGTAATCCCACTGAGTCATGTATGGCAACCAGGTATGGAAATCAGGGCAGAAAAAAGACTGGTGCCTGAATACAATTCCTTTTCTTATTAAACTATGCATCCCAAGCACCTCTTTATTTTTCAGAATTAGAGGGAAATGCTCTCTTTTAAGAAGAATGAAAGGCCATTTGGGAGTTGATGAGCCAGAGAAGTGGCAGGCAAGGAGGGCCTGAATGAGGGCTGGACTCAACTAGTGGTAGCAGCTATTTCTTTTGTATCATTCAGATGGATTCTGGGTCATGGCTAACATCCCAACCATCATGTAAAACACTCCCCTGTGACCTTCTGACATGCACACAGTGGTATCTCACTGCCAAGTCTCTATCCTAGGAGGGGAGGGAAGGGGGAAGAGTGCAGGGTGACTTCCCTGCTCCACACAGCCAGTGGCCTATGCTTATCACTGCCATGCTGGAGTGTCCACATTTATTTATTGAGAAAATCTGCAGATTTTTGCAGAATTTTAAAACTGCACGCAGAATTTAATTTTTTGGTGCTTGGGAATATGATGTGCTGGGCAGTTGGAGGGAACTGTGAGAGGAGCACTGGGCAGGTCTGTATGCGGGAAATCACTGGGTATAGGAATCTGTGGTGGTGATCTCTGGGTGAGGGGACATTGGGCATGGGGGTGGTTGGGCATAAGCAGGTACTGGGCAGTGGAGCAGGGCACACTGGCAGGGCTGGGGGCTCAGGTGGGAGGGAAGTGCAGAGGTTAGGGGTAAAGGCAGATAAATTGCTTTTAATAAAGTGCATGTGGCAAGTTTTCTAATAGTGTAAGCTTATGTCTGTGTTGCTGAGAACAAGTCAGACATAAGGGCACTAGTTATTACTGCATAGGGGCCCATAAATCCTAAGGCCAGCCATACATGTAAGTGCACTTTAAAAAGCTTGTTCCAAAAAGTCAGTCCTACTCGGAGGCAAGGAAACTTTTCTTCTGCACAATAGGGAGGCAGGGCCCCATCCAGTGGAACCGCTCTGCAGGCTGTGCAGCTTGCCACTCTCCTTCACAACGCCTCACCCGTCCAGTCCGACTCCGCCGGCTCTTCCGTGGCTCTCCCCCCACAAGGGGCGCACACAGGTTTCTCCTGCCAGAAGGAGTCAAGTGCAGCCTTGCGACTCGGGCACCCCAGGTCTTGGTGAGGCGGAGGCCGGTGAGGGCAGCAGGCGCTTCTCAGCTCGCCCCTTAACGCTGCGGGTCTCGCTGAGCAGCCCCCTCCGAGCAACGCAACAGGGGCGTCCCCTGCCCCTCGGTGCCCAGCCTGCCGCTGGGTGCCCCCCGGCTCTGGGGCAGCGGCCCCTCCCACCGCCGAGGTCCCCACGAGCACACCTCCTCCCGGCCCCGCCATCTCAGCCCCCGCCCCACCGGCCCCTCTCCTCCGCCCCGGCACCTACCCCCTCGGTGGGCCGCGGCTGGCGCTGGAGCCGGGAACCCAGCTGCAGCAGGTAGCCCAGGCTCAGCACGAAGGCGGAGGCAACTAGCAGCACGGAGAGGGGGTTGCCCGCGGCCACCCGCTCCAGCACGAACTCGCCGACCTCCAGCAGACTCAGCATCTCGCCGCGGATGCCGGGTTAGCGGTTTCACCTAAGAGGAGCGTTAACGGCTCTACTGCGCCTCCGAGGACTCGCGTCGCCTCCCAACCCGAGGGCGCGGGAAGGAACTAGCCACGCCCCCACGCGCTGGCCTGATCTCTGCCTATATGACGACGACCCTGTTCGAACCAATCGGCGTCCGAGCGCCACAGGGCGACTGCGCGGGCGGGGCAGGGAAGCGCTCCTGACAGCGGCGCTGAGCGCGTGAGGCGGGTGGTGGGGACGGGGTTCGATAGGGCGCAGCAGCCAATCGGCAGCCGCTGGCTGCCTCACCAGGTAGTGCGGGGTGTGGAATCCCCAGCGTCCCTCTGAACGCTCCGGGCCAGCTCCGGCTCTGGTGTAAACGATGGCAATGGAGTTATACCAGATTACACCGTCTGACCCATAATCGCCATTGCCTGCTTACAGTACCTCTGCTGGGCACTGACCAGCCCCTGTGGCATGTTATCGTCCTGCTGGTCTCTGAGAAGAGACATCTCCTCCTGCGCTCACCCAATTCAGAGGGAGGGACAGCTGTCCCTAGCAAGCGTTGCATCCTGGTGGGATAAGGGTCACAGTGTCTGGGATGAGTGTCTGAGTGCTGTTGCTCTCTCACCAGGGCTGGATAAACGTGGACTTTAGGGGCCACAGCCAAGGGCCTCACACTAAGGGGGTCCTGCAAAAAAAATCCATAATTATATACAAGTCAGTGGTCACTAACCCCTCAGTCATGATCGACTGGTCAATCCTGGAGCCTCTGCCAGTCTATCGCGATCTCTGGACCACTAAAAGTCCAGCAGCGCAGCAGGGCTCAAGCAGGCTGCCTTCATACCGTAGCCTCACACAAGGCCACCTCTAGTTTTTTTGCTGCCCCTATGGCCCCTGGCAGTGAGGCGAGACAGCTCTGCACGCTGCCCCCTGCCCTCAGCACCTGTCCCTGCAGCTTCCATAGGCCAGAAACCAATGCAGCTATGGGGGTGGCACTTGTGGGCATGGGCACCCAGAGAAATGCTGTCCCCCTCCCTCCAGAGGCACAAGATGACCTGACAGGAGCCAGGAGTGATGTGGGGCCATGGCATTCAGACAGGCAGCCTGCCTGAGCTCTGCTTGCTGTTGGCCAGGAGCCACCTGTTGTAAGCACCTGCCAGCCAGAGCCTGTATCTCAAACCCCCTCCTGCAACCCAAACCACTGCCCCAGCCTGGAGCCCCTCCTGCACCCAAAGTCCCTCCCAGAAGGAAACTAATATAACAGCTGTTCTAAGGTAAGAAGTAGAGCTATTTTGAATTAACTATATTCTACATGTTTTAAGACTGAAATGTAACCACAAAACAGATTTGTCTTAATTAAAAGGCAAATTTAGTATAGTGTTAATAGCCTCAATGCAATAATTTGTGATTTTGTTTTAAATTAGGAAAAAGATTTGTATACAGGGGATCCACAAAATCTAATAACCTAAGGCTTTTTAATGCAACAGTCTACATCAGTGATTCTCAGACCTCAAATAAGGCGAGGAATACTTGTAGCACCTTAGAGACTAACCAGTTTATTTCAGCATAAAAGCTTTCACAATTATTTTAGCAAACTATCGTGAAAGCTTTTATGCTAAAATAAACTGGTTAGTTTCTAAGGTGCCACAAGTATTCCTCATCTTATTTACGGATACAGACTAATACGGCTGCTAATCTTAAACTCAGACCTCAGTTGTTCAGAAGCCAAATTAGCGATCAACATTACCCTAAAGAGCCACAGTATGAATTCATTGTTTCATTTACAATAGTACTAGAATATATTCTACAGCTCTTCACAAGCAAGGAAATGTTATAGTACAAACATCCTGATTAGTTAATAATTAAATCACACAGTGTTTTAAAATGTGCTGCAAAGAGCTGCAGGAGATAAATTAAAAAGCCACTTCCATCTCACAAGCCTCAGTGCAAGTATCACTGGTCTACATTCATCTGTCTTTCCTAAAGCTTATAAAGGCCTCGCTCCTCCCAAGCATCCCACTCTTTGGTTTAGGGGAAGAGTCTACCCCCCTTCAGCCTCTCTCTCTTTCTTGCATGTGCTTTTAGGGCCTGTCCATTTATTTGTCCCAAAGCTCTTGGTTTCAGTTTCCTGTCTGCATTTTCCCCTCCCCTGTACCAAGCCATGAGTGTTGAACTCAGCATGGTCAGGTAAATTTCAGAGGGATTGACACCTGCATTGTCCCATTAAGTATTAGTGATATCTGAAGATTATTGTTCTTCAAGTGCTGGTTCTTATATATACGCTCCATTGCTGGTACACTCAGGATAAATTCTTTTGGGCAGCAGTGTCTGTTGGGGCTGCACCTGAATATCCTCTTGCCTCCAACCAAGGATATAAAGGTCGGGGCTGTCCCAGCTGCCTTTCACTTACTTCCCATAGGTATGAGTCAGAACTTTTTTCCAAGCCTTTTCAAGCACTGTTCAGCCTTTCCTTTTCTGTGTAGATAGTTGTGAATACTCAGATACATAGTTGGCAGGTAGTCAGTCGTTAGGTTATTGTTAGCTTTTTGGTAGTATTTCCTTTCATGTATGTGATGTACTGTCAGTACTGGGTTGAGTCTGAACATCACCCTCAAGGCTTTAAAAATTGCCTTTTGTGTGAGGCTGCAATGCCTTTAAGTGATGGGCATAACAGATGATTATTCTTTCTGGGAGAGGGGCATGTTAGATGTGCTATCAGTAAATCATTTTCCAAGAGAGGCCAGAGAGCTAGGGAATCCCAATTGAAAAAAAGTTTGTTGGAGAGATCTGTATGAATCCCCTCTGAGACTGGGATGCCAAGGGCAGAAATCTCTGCGCAATCATAATCAAAAAGTGGTCCTGCTGCTGCTTCTATTCATATCACTAACATTCCTGTGGTGAAAAAATCCTCCTCCTCATCTAATAAACAAATGAGGAGGAGAAGAGAGTACTAAGTTCTCAAAGGGAGAAGACATAAAGGTGTCCCTTACCCGATCATAAATCCTCTCATATTTCAGAAGTTAAGGGTAGCTTGAAGCCTGAAAAGGGTTCCACCAACACCCATTTAGGCATAGGTCATCATGCCTCAGGATCCTTATCTCTGGTAAAGCAGAAGATTTTTGGTACTTACTCTTTAGTGCCCAGGCTCTCTTTACTGATATCCCCCGTACCGATAACACAATACCAACACAACAGCTCACTTACAATGTGTGCAGACAAGAATATCAATTTTTCCTGTCAGAAATAAAAATTAAGATAAGTTGTCTCTGAGACCCCATCCAAAACTTTTATCAAAAAGTCTGACTTTCATTTAAATCAAATTATCCACTTTTCTATATTTTTTCCAAAACCACATTCAAACAGAGAAGAGAAAGTACACATACTAGATGTTGTTAAGGCACACTTTCTATATAGCTAGAACTCATTCAGGGTATACTTCAGACCATTTATGACCTAAAGAAACAAGATTAAAGGACATGCTCTTTGAACAAACAGATTCTCAAAATGGATATCAACCTGGTCAAACATTGTCACGAATTGGCCCATATAACCCCACTATTATAGCTCACTCAACTAGATGCAACTTCTGTTGCTTCTTTTGAGAAACATTTCCGTCCTTAGACATTTTTAGGGCAGCTACAAATTCTTTTCCACATATATTTACCTAGCACTACTCTTTCCTAGAAGTCTCCAGATCAGACCCAAACTTGAGAAGAATTTTTCTATGGTATAATTTAGGTAGACTCCTAGCATTCAGCTCCTAGGAGTGAAATCCCTGCTTGTGAGTCACTTGTGGAATATATAAGTATGTACAAGCAGAAAAAAAATGGTTACTTGCCCTACTGTAACTGTGGTTCTTCCAGATGTATTATCCATATCTATATATCTATATCTATTTTCCTTGACCCACCACCTGCATCCCAGCTACTAAAGTCTCTGATGATGTCAGGGTTCCGTGTGGTGAAGAAACTGAAGGGAAGTTGGGTAGCTCCACTCTTTATGTCCTCTGTTGGAGGCATGAGGACACTAATTGTGCGTGCATGGGCCCAACAGAAACTGCTGACCAGAAAAATCTGTCCTGAGTGCACTGGCCATATGTGCACCAAAAGCTCAATATATATATATATATGGACAACAATCTCTAAAAACTACAGTCACTTTAGGGCACCATACAGTTTTTTTCCTTTCTGCTTATGTGTCAGCCTATTCCATGCCTGATTTAACCCTTAGAAAACATTTAGCAAACCACATAGTAACCAAAAAAACAGCTGAATATATCATATTCATAAAATATTACAGACATCTTCCACATCCTTCACCGGTATGCATAGACAAGAAGTCTGTAAATCTAGTCTTTCAGTTGTCTCCCCCAGGAATTAAGGTTATTTGTAACCAGAGTATGACTCTGCATACTCTTACTTATGGATATTGAGTCACCTTGAGGCATTTAACTGTAGAAACTTCTCCAAGCAGTTAGAGTGTTAGAGTGCACATGCACGCTCTCCTACCCATCCCCTCAGTGTTTCCCAGTTTTCCAAAGGTGAGACTACATAAGGAAGAGCTGCAACTCTTTACTGCCTCAGCTCCTTCTACTACTAACCCAGAGAGGCTATAATAGGACTCTGAGAAAGAGAGGAAAGTGGATGGGAATTGTGAATATTCAGAGTCATCTCAAAGAACTCCAATTATAGTTAAATGGCAAGTTAGCCACCAGCATGTGCAATTCACTCCAACTTCTGGCTGACATTATAGCAATAATGAAGACTGCTTTAATAAATAACCAAAATAAAGAACACCCTGCCAGGGGTTCCCAGGGTGACCTCATAAACACAGAGAAAACCAGATTAAGATCCCAAGATAGGAATTGTGTATCTTAAAGAAGGATACATGTTAGAGAACCACTTCATAAATCTTTTAACAGAATTATATACAAACAGTAGTCTACAATTGACCAAAACATGGAAATCTGAAATAGCTGCTAGGTGAACTTTTAATGAATTAAGACAACCCTTCAGATTTTAAATACATTAATTATTCCAAAATACAGAATATGGAAGCTGAAACTGGAGAATCAGATTTTTCATCACCAGCCAAGCAATAAATCTGGACCATTTTAAATGGTAACACTTTATAGTAGACCAGGCGTAGACAGCCTATGGCACGGGTGGCAAAGGTGGCACACAAGTTGATTTTCAGTGGCACTCACACTGCCCAGGTCCTGGTCGGTCTGGGGGGCTCTGCATTTTAATTTAATTTTAAATGAATCTTCTTAAACGTTTTAAAAACCTTATTTACTTAACATACAACCATAGTTTAGTTATATATTATAGACTTATAGAGACCTTCTAAAAACGTTAAAATTTACTAATGGCATCCAAAACCTTAAATTAGAGTGAATAAAGAAAGACTCGGCACACCACTTCTGAAAGGTTGCCGACCCCTGTAGTAGATAGTTGTGATATACTCATCAAGATTAGCCGGTAACTCTGTCACCCCTCCCTCTAAGCAGGGATGCCCTGGTTACACTGCATTGCTGTTGTTGCTTCCATTCAGGGGCTGTTCACAAACAGCCTCAAACATGCAAGTCATTCCCAGCTATGTCTGTTTGCACTTGCAACCAGCCAGTTACATGCAGGCTTTTACCAGCATGAAATATACTGCAGGGTGATACCAGCACACTCCCAGTCCTAGATTTTTCCCCAGAAATGGGTCTTGTGCTGCCCAGCTTTCACTTGGGCAATATAAAGTCTGTCATTTTATTAATAGAAATGTTATATGTTCTTCAGTAACAGGACCAGGTTCTTAGACTGGCAAACCAATATCTCTATCACCTGGGGAGTAAGTAACCAATAATCTTCCCACAGCCCGTCAGGTAAGTAACACAAGACAGAATGATATATTTCTGTCATGGTTCCAACTGATTTAGACAAAGATTCAGGATAAGGACCACTTGGAGTTCCTATTTCCTCCCAAAATATTCCCCCAAGCTCCTTCACCCCCTTTCCTGAGGAGGCTTGAGAATAATATGCTCACCAATTGGTACAGGTGAGCACAGACCAAACCCCTGGGGTTTTAGGGCACTGAAAATCAATCAGGTTCTTAAAAGAAGAATTGTACTTAAAAAAAAAGTAAAATAATCACCTCTGTAAAATCAGGATGGAAGGCAAATTTCTAGGGTAATCAAAAGATTTGAAACACAAAGGATTCACCTCTAGGCTTAACTTTCAAAGTACAAAAAACAGAAATAAACCTCCCTCTAGCATAGAGAAAATTCACAAGCTAAATCAAGCCTTTCCTTGCTTTACTTACAATTTTTGTAATCCTAGATGCTTATTTCAAGTAGGATTTTAGGAGATGATTTTTCCTCCCCTGGTCCCTCTCTGGCTCGGAGAGAACACAAACAAGAGCACAAACAAAGCTTCCCCTCCCCAGATTTGAAAGTATCTTCTTTCCCCATTGGTCTTTCTGGTCAAGTGCCAACTAGGTTATTTGAGCTTCTTAACCCCTTACATGTAAATGATTCTGTACCTTTGGCCAGGAGGAATTTTATATTATTGCATACATAAAGATTGTTGCCGTTCTCTTTATATTTATGACAACTTTGAAAACAAAACTGGGGTTTATTGGGGGAATGTTAACAATATAAGGGAGTGAGTGGAAAAGCAGATTGTGACAGGTACTAAGGAGAAAACTGCTTAACCACCCCTTGGTCACTCCAGCTCCAATTAAGGGAGGTGAATTGCAGCTTAGATCACCTGGCCCTGACTGGGGAAGCTGGAACAGCTGCTGTCTCTTCAGGCTGGGCCTGCATAAAAGCCCCAGGGGAAGAAAGCCAAGTGAGGAGCAGGAAAGAGGGAAGCTGTATTAGAGGAAAGGCAGTAAGGGAAGTGGAGAGAAATTGCTTATCCTCTTTGTTGCTGGTGGACTATAAGATGAGGACTATATAAGAAAAGTGGTGGGAACACAACCTGTAAATAAAAGCACGAAGTGAGCACTGTATAAAGCAGCGGTTCTCAAACTGGCAGTTGTGAGCCCCTGGGTGTTTGCTGTCTGCTTTCCATGGGGGTCACGAGCTCCTGGTGCTGCTGAAAAGCTGCCAAATGAATTACTTCTGCATTTGACAGCTTTTCAGGAGGCATACCGAGCACTCCCGAGTATGCACCGAAGTGGTTATTTTCCTGAGTCAGCAGACACTCAGGAGTGCTTGGTATGTCTGCCGAAAAGCTGCTGAATGTGGAAGTAATGTATTTGGCAGCTTTTTGGGGGACATACAAGGGTTGCTGTACAAAGGAAGTATCTAAAAAGGAGTTGCTGTTCAGCGAAGTTTGAGAACCACTGGCATAAAGGTCTCTGTGTGATCTTTCTCAGCACACTGCGGGGCAGGAGCCAGGAGGGCCCTGCAGAGACCCTGTTACATTTCGGGCCTTGTCTAGGATTTGTGTCACAGCAAGAGTTTGGCAGCGTGAGATGGAAGAGACTTTGCAGTGGCTGATCACGCAGCAGGAAGAGCTAAAGAAGGCAATATAGACCTTTCAGCAGTCCCAGCAACTAGAGAAGCAGGCCCTACTCAGCTGGCAAGCTGAGCAACAGAGGAGCCTGCAAGACTTTATTTGGGAGGAGGCCACGGTTCAACAACAGCTCTTCCAGAAAGATGGGGAAAAACTTTCTGGAGGAGTTTGCCCCATCTTTCGCTGGATGGGTGAAAGATGGGGCAAAAACTGTCTACCATTCCTGTTATGGTGGGGAGGAGACCCCAGCGGGGTCTGGTGGACTTGGCCTGCTCTCTAGTAATGAGGAGGCTGACGAAGCCATAGTGGATAATCCCTGGGGCCAAAATAAATTTGGGATGCATCCATAGGGATGAGAGGCAGAGCACAGTGGCTCAGGTACACCTTGAGGTTCTGGGCTAGTTCTGTTGGAAACAGGTTGGGGTGGTAGAGGGCCTGCCATACCCTGTGGTGGTGGGCACCGACTGGGACCCCTGGCCCAGAGGGAAAGGAGATCGGGTGAGGAGGCCCAAGGTGAAAGAAGGGGGAGACCGATTGATGAAACAGGAAAAGGTCTTGGAGATAGAAAACCCTAGACAATAGAGCCTGAGTGAGGAAGGATGGGAGAAGGAAAAGGAGAACGAAGATAGGGAGAGAGTATCCACCCCAGGGCTCTCAGCAGAGCCAGTGGACCCAACAGAACTCTCTCTAGGCAGACCTCTGAAAGATGAGGCCTGAATCCTGCTTGAAGGGTCTTGGGAATCAGAGGTCCTGAGTGCCCAGGAGGAAGCTGGGGCTGTTAGGTAAAAATTAGCTTGTCCTACTCACCGTTCCTACACCCGGGTAGTGCGGAGTTGGGCTATAGCTCGAAACTGTCAGAGTCCATGTAAAAAAACCACACTGAGGCCAAGCAACTTTGATCAAAGGGCACACACACCCCTCAGGCTAGTAGCTTCGGAGGTGTGTGGCAGCTTTATGAGACCAACACATCAGTATTTATAGGTTTAAGACAGACAGAGGAAAGATACTGGGTATGTCTCCTGTATCATCTCAGGCTGACCTTGCACAAACTGCTTACTCAATAAAACAGAGAAGAAATGGGGGCGAGGGGAACAAGGCAAAACATATTTAAACAAGATAAGGAAGTTTAGCAAGGCCAGGAGGAATGAGGAATTTATTGCAGGGGGCCCCTTTTGTCGAACAATTCCCCCCTCAGCAGCCTTGAGGCTTAATGAATCAAGAGCTGCTCCCAATAAGACCAATCAGTGAGGAGGTGACTCCTTCGCTACTTCCAAGCGAGCTAATTCAAAAAGGGCGGGGTCTTTGGTTTTTGGTGGTTTAAACACGGCTTTCAATACAAAGGGAAAGCATTGGCAAAAACAGACACCTAACTTGACAAGCGAATAGCAAATAATCACAAAAATTAAACCACACATAATATACCAGAGCAGGCCACGAATCCTTTTTTTTCCCAGGACCCTTGTCCAACATGAAACAACAAGCAAACAAAGAAGGTCACAATTGTGCAGGGCGTTTGCATTTTTGCCTAGTTAACGTAAGTTTGGTGGCAGATAAAGGTGAGCGTATCCACTGATCCGCTGTAGTGTCCCCAGGATTTGGAGAAGCTGGCAGTCCCGCACTATGATCCACTACCGCCGGCTAAACATGAGAATGGTGGATCCAAGATTTACATCCGTCCAAGAAAACCGCAGTCTGTGTTGTTAGGAGCACTTGATGGGGTCCGGTAAACTTCGGTTGGAGGGTATCACCTCGATTTGCCCAAACAAAATCTCCCAGTTGAAATGGATGAATCTGTTCTTCTAGCAGCACAGTCTGGGAAAGCTGTGAAGCCTTCTACAAGGTACAAAGCTGGGCCTGTAAGGAGAGAAACTGAGAAGCAGATAAGTGATCCCCCCCAATAGGGAAACATCAGCACGTAGGAATGTCCCACCATGAAAGGGAGGGCGCCCATAAAGGAGTTCAAAGGGAGACAACCCCAATACACGGGTTGGGCGAGTACGGAGATGAAACAGGATTAAGGGAAGTTCCTGAGGCCACCACAACCCCGTCTCCTGACAGTATTTCGCTAATGGAGACTTAAGCTCCCGATTCATATGTTCCACCTTGCCACTAGACTGTGGCCGGTAAGGGGAGTGGAAAGAGTGCAAAATACCCAGTCCCTGTCCCAAACAACCAAGGATATGTCCAGTAAAATGGGGTCCCCAATCAGAGTCAAGCACGAGAAGGATACCAAACCAGGGTACAATGTCTTTGAGGAGGAGTTCTGCAACCGTAGCAGTGGTACAATTTGCAGTAGGGAAAGCCTCGACCCAGGAAGTCAGAGGGCAGACTAAAACCAAGAGGTGCTTTGTTTTTTTTCAAAAGCCTTTGGCACATCCGCAAAGTCAATGTGGAGATGCTGGAAAGGGGCAGCAGATAGGGGTCTTCCACCCCTGGGGGTCTTCAGAGGCAATGCAGATCCATTACGCTGACACGTGCTGCATGCTTTCACTATTGATAAACAAAGAGTTTGAATGCCTGGGGCATACCAAAAGCGTGTGATAGTATCTACGAGGGGGAGCTGTTGAATAGGCTTACCAGCAGCGGTCTGAAAACCACGAAACTTCCAGAGATGGATATGACAATGTACGACTCCAAAGGCATACTTGCTATCGGTAAAGATGGTAACAGACTCACCAGCAGCCAACTGGCATGCTCGGGTCAGGACGTAGAGCTCAGCAGCTTGGGCCCCCCAAGTCCCTGGCAGAGAGGCGGCCTCGAGAATGTCCCACTTGTAGGTGATCGCAGAACCAGTAAAACGCTTACCATCGACATAAAAGGAACTTGTAAAAACTAAGGTAGGATCTTCCAAAAGTTCTGCCTTCAGCTGTTGTTGTCGGTGGGCTGAAAACACTTGAGTCGTGCCCCTACACAAAAGAGCCGACAGGGCGTGAGAAGTCCAAACTGTAGTAAAATGGCCCAGAGTAAGGCTCTTGGCTTTTGCCCCCAGCAGGGTAGTTGCCGCTAAAGTCCGAGTGCAGGATGGAGTCCCCTGGGCCACAGGAGCAATCTGTTGAGAATAAAAGGCAACTGGAAAGCGATGGGGCCCACTTAATTGAGTAAGAACTCCACTAGCAACTCCGCCCCGTTCACAGACAAAACGATGAAAAGGTTTGTCGTAGTTAGGGGCACGGAGAGACAGAGAAGAGGCAACACTATCCTGGAGTAACTGGAAGGCTTGAATCGTGTCTGGGGACCACTGCAAGGGGTCAGGAGCAGAGTTAGCAGTGAGACAATGAAGTGGCTTGCTCAATTCCCCACAGGAAGGCAACCAAGGGCGATAAAACCCAATCAGTCCCAGAAAACCCCGAAGCTGTTTCTTAGTGGTCGGCGGGGGGCACTGTTGAATAGTCTTTATACGGGCCGGATCCATCAGTTGACCCTCGGGGGTTAACAAAAACCCCAGGTAACGGACCTTCTGGGAGACCCACTGAATCTTGTTGGGGTCTACCTTGTGCCCTCTATTATACAGGTATAATAGAAGTGCCTTACCGTCAACTCGGAGAGCGGTTTCCTCTCGGTTACCTAGCAGAATGTCGTCCACGTATTAAACCAGTGTAGATCCCTGGGAGCAGGCAAAACTTTCCAGATCGTGACGAAGACATTGGCTAAAAATCGTGGGGCTGTCCCGAAGGCCCTGAGGAAGGCGCTGCCAGACATAACTGTGCCCCTCCCAGGTGAAACCAAAAAGATATTGAGAATCAGGGTGAACAGGGATGCTAAAAAAAGCTGATCTCAAATCAATAACAGTAAACCACTTAGCGTCCCAGGGAATCTGGCTAATGATGGTAGCAGGGTCAGGGACTACAGTATGAAGTGGAATCACATAGCGGTTAATAAGGCGCAAATCCTGTACAAAGCGCCAGCAGACAGGATTTCCATCCCTTTTAGGCGGTTTCTTAATGGGGAGGATAGAAGTGTTACGGGGGTGCGCTGAGGACGAACTAACACGTGTGCAATAAATCCCTCAATAATGGGGTGGATGCCCTCCCGGGTTTCTAGCGATAAAGGGTACTGAGGGACTGATGGAAGGGGTAAAGGGGGCTTAACTTAAATTTCGACTGGGTCTGCTGAAAGGAGAAGTCGGTGTCAGAGGTTCCCCAAAGGGACGAAGGCAAATCAGTGAGTTCCACGGGAAGGGAAGAAAAGGATTCCTGAATACCCAAAACTGCTGCCGAATCTCCTAGCATAATCATTAACAAGCCCACCCCCTCAGGAGTACAGGTTAAAGTGGCCTCAAGTTTACAAAGTAAATCTTCACCCATCAAAGGGATTGGACAGGCTGGGGAAAAAAGAAAATGGTGAGAAAAACATTTATTAGTAAAAACAACATTTAAAGGCAAAGTAAACCCAAGAGTTTGTGGATTTCCCTCCACCCCCGTAGCAGTCTTTACCTCAGGAGATAACCAAGAAGAGGGGGCATGGTTTAAAAGGGAAAAGGTAGCCCCTGTGTCCATAAGGAAAGATACAGAGAGATCTGGAATTGAAAGTGTTAAACGAGGCTCCTTGGTGGGAGAGGAAAAGGAGAGAAGGGAGCCTGCCAAAGACATTAAGGAGATAAGATCATCAGACTGTCCGCCTTTGTCCCCAGGGCACAGTCACTTAGGATGCTGCTGCTGTCTTCCATAGTTGACCCAGGCCTGGGGAACAGGTTGAGCAGGCCGCACGGAAGCGAACTCGTCTTCGGCATAATTGTTAGCGGCTACAGCCGGGCCACCTGAGCGTCCCCAGGGGCATTCACGTTTAAAAGGACCAGGTAGTCCATTACCCACAAAGGGGTAATCATGTACCTGAAGAGGCATCTGGAGGAGGGGTGCTTAAAAAGGAAGTTTCTTAGGGGTCAGCCCCAGACGAAATAATTCCCGTAACCCCTGTGTCATACTACGAGTGACTGCTTTTTCCGGAGAGGAGTCTCCCCCTTCTTCCCGTTCAGCCTTGGACTCCAGAGGGGAGACCAGTAAAATCGCTCCCGACCCCTGAGGAGCATCCCCGAGGGGAGGATATATCGGGGCGGGGCGGAAGGAACCAAATGGCGGCTTAAAACGCGCCGAGGTTTACATTCTTCATTGAAATAACTTGGGGGAGGGATATCCTCCTCGGAAAAAGGTTGGACTGCCATTATCTTTAAAGATTTCCACAGTCCATCTGCGCAGTCCCAACAATACCAATAATCTAACTGTTGCGGATGGTTGTCTTTGATTTGGCCCCTTACTCCTCTTAAGGCGGCCTGCTCGAAAGAACCATACATAGGCCACCGTTCCTCCGGATTGGCCAATACTGCAGTATACCCAGTCCAAGTTGCCACACAAAGAGTGTACAATTTCCTTTTAGTCATTCCCTTTTGGACTGGCAGTTTTCCTTCATCCCACAACTTGTTCATTATACCCAAAGGGCTCCCAACAGGGACACTAGTCTCTTGCCCCGTGGCGTCTAACAGGAGCTTTCCAACTGACGCTTACCCTACCACTCGGCACACGACTCCCCAATACCAAATTGGCTGGGAGAACTCTCCCGTGGCGCCGACCGATTCAGATAGGGGTAATCAAACTGCTGGGCGGCGGAGCCACACAGAGGAAATCCCAGACAAGCCCCCAATATTGTTAGGTAAAAATCAGCTTGTCCTACTCACCATTCCTACACCCGGGTAGTGCGGAGTTGGGCTATAGCTCGAAACTGTCAGAGTCCATGTAAAAAAACCACACTGAGGCCAAGCAACTTTGATCAAAGGGCACACACACCCCTCAGGCTAGTAGCTTTGGAGGTGTGTGGCAGCTTTATGAGACCAACACATCAGTATTTATAGGTTTAAGACAGACAGAGGAAAGATACTGGGTATGGCTCCTGTATCATCTCAGGCTGACCTTGCACAAACTATTTACTCAATAAAGCAGAAAAGAAACTGGGGGAGGGGAACAAGGCAAACATATTTAAACAAGAGAAGGAAGTTTAGCAAGGCCAGGAGAATTGAGGAATTTATTGCAGGGGGCCCCTTTTATCGAGCAGGGCCAATCTTGAATCCCTGACAGAGGTGAAGGAGGGAAAGAAAGGGGAACACACAGAAGAGTGTGGGGTGTGATGACCTCTGGGCAAAAGCAGCACTATGGGGTGCCCACCCCCACAAAATATATTTGCTGCAGATGCGGGAAGGCTGAACCCTGCAGAGAAGCCCCAGCAGGTCATCCAAAAGAGGAAGGACTCCCCAATAGGGGTCCACCAGTTAGAAGCGGGAAGAAGGGACTTGTATGGTCAAACTGGGTGGTTCGGAAAAGGGGGCAGGCTTGTGACAGGGTGCTAAGCAGAAAACTGCTCAACCAACCTCTGTCATTCCAGCTCTGATTAAGGGAGGTGAATTGCAGCTGAGTACATCACCTGGCTCTGACTGAGGAGGCTGGAACAGCTACTGCCTCTTCAGACTGGGGTAGGATAAAAAGCCCCAGGGGAAGGAAGCTAAGGGGAGGAGCTGGAAAGAGGAAAGACTGTAAAGGGAAGCAGAGAGAAATTGCTTACCCTCTTTCTTGCTGGTGGACTATAAGAATGGGACTATGTGTATAGTGGAAAGTGGTGGGAACACAACTTGTAAATAAAAGTACTAGATGAGCACTGCATCAAGGTCTCTGTGTGACTTTCTCAGCCCAGCGGGGACAGGAGACAGAAGGGCCCTGCAGAGATCCTGTTTCACAGATAAACAGCAAAACAACTTTATGGTTGCATGAGAATGGGCCTGAAGCCCATTCCCCAAATGACCCCTTACAAATACAAAGTAAAACCCTAAAACTATACTTGTAGGTCTCCACTGGACCCTTGCAAGATGAATTGATTAACTGGTTATGAACATAGCTGCTGATGGTAAGTAACTGCCTGTCCTTTTGCTGCTAGTGTGTGTTGGATCCTTGACCTGCAACTGCCTTTCATTGGCTGCTGGGGACAGGATGGACACAGGACCTTCACGGCTAGAACCAGGAACTGATACTATAGGCAAGTCACTGGAACCAGAAACCGCTAAGTAAACTCAGATGTCTCGATGGATGCTATGGGTCAGGAGGCCAGTGAAGGAATCCTGTGACACCCACACAAAGTGACAGTTCTTGACCGCCTGTGATGGACAGTCCAACTGAGAGGGTGCACAGTCCTTTTATAGCCTCTGTGGTGCAAAAGTTCCAATTCCAACTGGTTTGAGCCTGTCACCTCACAGGCAGTCTCTGCTTCCCGCCTGTAGTCCGTTAGGATCTGTGGGTGGCCAGTTTGCCTCTTTATGTCTCTGGGAGATGAACGGGTGTGGGGAATCAGTGGGGTGACAGGAGACATGAGCATGGGTCTGTGATCAGAGCTGAAGGACAAACACAGTTACAGATCCCAGCCCCTGGGCAGGGCAGCAAAGTCTCTGACTCAGGCCTGTACTCAGGCTGGGCAGTTAATTGTCAGTTAGCCCAGGCCCTTGCTCAGAACTGGGCAATAGAGTCTGAGAGCTCAGGCCTGCACTCAGGCTGAGCCACAAAACAGTCAGGCCTCCTAGCTCTAGCAGAGGGCCAACAAATGCAGTTTCTTGCTTAAGAGGCGGGAGAATGGGATGGCAGGCCCACCCACTCCACTGTTTCCCTAGCAGTGGCAAGCAGTCTGCCACTGGGTCAGGGGGAGCCTGACTGCAACACGCTGACTCACTTGCTTACCTCATGGCCACTTCCTGGGGCGTACCTGGCTCTGTAGAGGGTCATCAGGGAAGGAGGCCTCTGCCAGGGCTTGCAGCTCCTCTGTGTTCAGGTCTGTAAATGACCTCGGGGGTCCTGGCCAGTCCTCAGTTTCCTCAGGGTCTGTGGCAGCCTCCCAACTCGGGAGCTCGCAAGAGGAATCTGGCTCCTCTGGCGGCTGGGCCCAACTGAGTTCTCTGGCATGCCTTTTGTATTTCCTGTCCCACCCATGATGTCTGGCGGGAGGGTTAAGTGTGGTGGGGCTCCACCCATCAGGGTTCAGTTGGTGGGGCAGGGCGGGGGAGTCCTCCCTCTCTGGGTCTGTATGTGGCTTATTTGCCCCACCCCACACACAGACACCCTCAAGTCCAGCTCCGGGTCTTCGGGGCTGGCTCCTTGGTTCCCATGTAGGCAGGAGAAAGTCAGCATTGGCATTGGCCTTACCTGCCCAGTGCCTGATTGTAAAGGCATATTGCTGGAGGTTAAGGTATCAGTGAATCGGCTTGCCGCCGCTGTGCTCTGTCCCCGGCAGAGACAACTTCTCTCCCCTGCTGGGCAGTGCAGAGAGAAGCCATGGCCCACTCCTGCCAGGGACAGAGAACTCCGAGGCTGCAGACTGCGGGTACTGCTGTCCTCTGTCCCTGGCAGGTGTGGGGCTGCGGCTTCTCTCCACGCTGCCCAGCAGGGGAGAGAAACCCCTCTATAAGGCAACGCCACTTTTAACGCGATGGGATTTTTTTGGATCCCAACTGTTGTGTTATAGCGGGGCTCCACTGTATCACAATAATAAAGATGTCAGCTTGATTCATCAGTTTTAGGTAAAAAATCATTACTTTCTTGATTTCATATCTTATGTGCACTTAAAGCAGATAATGTATTTTTAACTTATTAAAAATGCTGCTTTCTCGCTCCAGAAATGAAGAAAAAAAGGCATTGAAGGCTTGAGTGTTTGTGGAAAGAGTTTTTGGACTCAAATTTTGAAAAGACATACAGAATTGCAAACCAACTTCTAATAAGAGACTAACTACTCAGTCTCTCAATTTATGGTACATTCAGAATATTTTCAGAAACAGATAATTTATATCACAAGCTTTCATCTTGTTCAAAAATAAAAATGATTTCTCATGCATCAACTACAGTGGATTCCAGTTAATTGGGACACATCGGGACTGGAACAATTTGGCCCAATTAAGTGGCTGTCCCAATTAACCGGTGGCCCGATTAACCGGAATCCACTGTATTTAGAATTTTAGTGACTGTGTATAGAGTTTTAAAATTTTCACTTTGTTTGTCAGGTAATGCATGCCACTCATTGTTAGTATTCTAATCAACTGATCTATCATTTCAGCAGGAGTTAGAGTTTGGTTTTCACTCTTCCAGCTCTCCAGTGCCTGGAGGATTTTCTCTGCCAATACAAGAGACCTAAACAGAAAAAATAAAAATGCTACTGAGATGTTTGAGAAAGTCAAGGGCTTAAATGGATGACTTTAAAAATGTACTATATTATACTGCATATGCTATATAAAATATTTTGATAGTATATGTATTTAACATTTATCATCACAATTGTTTTACATTACATTAATTTAGTTTATTACTGTTTTTAACTAAGATGACTATTTTTTATAAGTTTTTATTTCTAACTAACCTGTTGTTTTCAAGAGATTTAATTTCAGCATTATTAAGTTGCAGTTTCTGGCAGAAAAATTCAAAGTTTTCAAAGGAAACATTTCCAGAAATTATCTTTAATATCTTCTGCAAAATTTTCCCTGAATATAAACATATTACAAGTGTTATGGTCTATCAAATAGAACTGATAAAATTTATCAAACATTCACCATTTGTACAACTATTAATCTTTTTTCAGTTGTGGATGCTGCTTATCTGCTACAAGACTCTGGTTATTGCAAAGACAGGCAGCAGTGAGAGGGTGCAGGACTGAACACTGACAAGTGCTCGGTACAGCACAGACAGTATTGTGACTGGAGCAGGGGGTTGACAACTGGCATGGGGAGGAAAGGGAAAACAAAAACATACCACTCAGATCTGGGGGTGGCAGGAGCTGAGATGTGTCTGACATAGCGAACGATCAGAGATTCACAGCACTAGCACATGGAGTCAAGAATAGTTAGTCATGGTGCATTCCACAGGCACAGACATGCAGCACTGAAATGTGGGGAGTTGAGAATAACCAGGTGGGGTGCATATTACTGGTACGCTGTTGAAACTGTAGAACAAAACACCCATTCATCTCACTTGTGTAAGTTCATTCATCTCAATTGTTTCAGGCTGTATTTATGGCCATGAGGCATTCTCACTGAGTTGGGAAAGTCATGGGGATGAATGAAGCATTTCACATACCTACACACATCTTTTATGTACTAATTCAAAGTGCTCTGAAATCCATATGTATTGTCAGATTAGTTTGAAATTAGGTATACCACTTCAGGGTGCATTGTAATCTGAGCTGCAAATTTTGGCCATTTGGTTAAGGGATTCCCAAGATACAGCTTCAGCAAAATGACTGGTTTTAAAAATGATAGCTTAGTACATGTCAAAAATATACAGTACATGCACAGGGATGAGGAATGCAGAATAGGCTGATTTGGTACAGTAGAGACCAACAATTCTGAGACCAGGGTAAGTATCTTATCTTCACTGCAGGGAAATCTATGCTGCTGTAATTGATGCAGGAAGGATTGATTTAGCCAGTCTAGTGAAGACCCACTAAATCAGTAGCATAGTGCACTCTCGTCGACCCTGTTACTCCATCTCTCTGAAAAGAGTAAGGTAAGTTGACCGGAAGGCGTCTCCCATTGACACAGTGCAGTGAAGTCATAGGGGTAAGTTGACCTAAACTACATTGACTCCAGCTATACTATTCACATAGCTGGAGTGGTATAACTTAGGTTGATTTACCCCAGTAGTTAAGACCAGCCCAAGAATAGTCATGCTTTATGCATAGCACAGATATGCAGGATTGACACTAACGGGAAGGAGAAGACTCCATTGAGATGAACTGGGTAGATTGTTACTGTGATGTTTAGGGCCTGTTGCAGCATCTAAGTCCCTTTGGGGATCTGGGCCAAAGAGCCTGGAATGTGTGCTCCTAGGAACATGGGGGAGAGCTCATCAGAAAAGGTAGACTATACAGTGTGTTCCTAGAGAGAGGAGATTCCTCAGGAAAGAGCTAAAGTTAGAGGGCCTCCAGGAATGCCTGGTCTCAGTGAATGGGTTTCTCAAACAGTGGCAGGAAGCACATCCCATCAAGAATTACATGCTGCTATGGAGAATAGGTGCAGTTGACAGATTGCTGTGGACTCCTGCCTCCAGAGAAGGATTCTTCTGAGGTAGCAGTAAGAGGCTTGATTCCAGGGAAGATACTTGAGCCAAGAGAATGCCAATGATTAAGGGCTTCGATGAAGAAAAGAAGTGGATTCAGGTGGGAGCAGATAAACTAAGACTGACTCTCTCTCTCAACTCAGATGCTGGAATGAAGGGTTTGTATTCGTGTTGGAGCTTAGTTAATAAACTAGACTCCTCAGAAACCTCATTGAATATATTGAGCGTGAATTAGGGTAAACCAAGGCAGGGAATGCCTACAGTGATATGCTTGGCCAGAAGAGGGTGCAATCTAGCAGACATGCCCTCTGACATTAACATTATTTGATCCCTACAAAATTAGGTAGGCTGTAGATCAGGCATGGGCAAACACATCAAGGTTAAAAATTGTATTGGAGGGCCAGGTAGGGTAGGGAAGCCTAACCCTGCCCCAAATCTGACCCCCTCCCATATCCCACCCTCCTCAGAACTCTCAACCCATCCAGTTTTGCCTGTCCCATAACCACCCCCTCTCGAGTTCTCCCCACCCCCTCCCGAGTTCTCCCCACCCCCGGGACTGCACCCCTGTCTAAGCTCCCCTGCTCCTTGTCCCCTGACCGCTCCTTCCTGAGATGCCTCCTTGTCCTGTGACTGCCTTGACCCCTGAGACACCCTGCCCCTTACCCAAGGCCCCGGCCTAGCCCTGACCCCCTTACTACGCTGCTCAGGCCTGCTGGAGAGAGACACACTGCCCCACTGGAGCCAGCACTGCCCTGGAGCGATGAGACAGAGTGCTGGTGGTGCAGCACGCTGAGGCACGGGGAGAAGGGGGGAAGGTAGGGGAGGAGCCAGAGCAGCCTCCCTGGCTGGGAGCTCAGGGGCTGATCAGGAAGGGCCTGTGGGCCGGATGGGGCCCGCAGGCAGGATGTGGCCCACGGCTCATAGTTTGTCCATCCCTGCTGTAGATTATAATTAAATCCTGTTACCACTGACCATAGATATTAGGATGGGGAGGCAAGGGAAAACATGGTAAATATGAAACCTTACTACTTAAATTAGCAAAACACTGGATTTCTAAAACCTGCTACAGCAGACTGTCTTTAACATTTAAATAGCATGTTTTCCAGGATATTGTGTTATAATATAAAAACAATGACTTGTCCAGTGGCACCTTAAAGACTAACATTTATTTGGGCATAAGATTTTGTGGGTAAAAACCCCACTTTTTCAGGTGCATACATTATAATATGTTTGTTCTTAACATACCATCTCTTTCATCAGCACTCTCCAGGTAGCGTACAATGGTACAGAGTTGTTTTCCTTTACAGACTTCCTGTGGAGGTCTGATCAGAGGATTTCCATCAAAATTTATATCCATCAGTGACTGAAGATGTTGGAGACCACTCGGCAAACATATTAACTGATTTCCTGACAAAATACAAATAGCTAATTATATTTATATTCTATTAATCTAAAGAATTTCAGTACATGAGTAACAAAGCAATGAAATTCCTTTAAAATTATTTGTTGATTCTGATAAAGTTCAGCCATGCACAGAGACCCTGCCTGAAGATGTTTACAATATAGGGAATCTTTCCATTGACTTAATAGTACTTGGATCAAGTTCATAGTGCAGATATAAATTAGAAAGATCCAGACACAGATAATAGGTCAGTGCTTGTAAAAGTTTGAAATAGAGTTGGAATCTTATGAAGTCATTGTTTGAACTTACGGAGGAAGTGCGTCTTCAGGAGACACTGAAGGAAGAATGGAGATCAATTAGTAGAGGCACAAGAAAAAGGAGACTGCTCCAATGGAAGAAGAGGAGTGAAGACAAAAGTGAATACAGTAGACTCTTGATTATCCAGGACTGGGTTAACCAGGATGTCAAAAAAAAATATGCGTAACTCGCAGGGCTGGCTCTGGCTTTGTTGCTGCCCCAAGCACACACAAAAAAAACCGCAGCAGGGCATAGAGCAGCCAGTGAACCGGGCAGCCAGCGCAGGGTGGCTGGTGAACCAACCCCCACCATCCCCATATTTGCTATGGATGGTGATTATCTGGGATTTTATTAACCAGGATTAATTTTTTCCCCTATCGTCCTGGATAATCGAGAGTCTACTGTAATACAAAGGAATCGGGAAAAGCAGAGAAAGAAATAGGAGGCTTAGAAAATGAGGAATAGAGGGGAACAATAATGAAAGTAGTAAACCAACTAGGAGAGAAGTTGAGCAGGGCCTTGAGGGTGAGAAGAAATTTGAACTCAGTGCAGAAGGGTAGGGAATGCAGCAAACAGAACTGGCTCCAGGCACCAGCATAGGAAGCACATGCCTGTGGTGGCACTCTGTAAGGGGTGGCATTCCCGCCGTGCCACCTCCCCTTCCCCTCTTGTGCTGCCCCCCCACCTTCGCTCCTCTGGCCACACCTCGGCCATACTCCCCCTGTGGGTTTTTTTTGTTTTTTTTTTGCTTGGGGTGGAAAAGTTAGAGCCGGCCCTGGCAGCAAAGAGACTTGAAGAGAAGAATAACATGATCAATGTAATGAAAGAGAAATTCTCAATTGGTTACTCTTGAGTTACACTGGTGTAAGTAAAAGGGAAATCATTTACATAATGCTAATCAGGGAATATTTAAATAACTTCCAAATCAGGACTTCTAAGCAGCCCAGCTGACTGTAAAGTACAGTGGATGAACAGGAAGAGATGTACAGCCTTCACTGCACTGGGACGCTGGGGGAGAGAACTTCAAAGCAAACGGCCACATTCCTTTACAATCCCAACTACAGCACACTGCAGGTGGCTGAGATGTTTTGAGGTTTTATGTTCCACAGAAAAATAAATTGGGAGTAGGTTTCCCCTCAAGCATATAAAAGTAAACTTCTGTTTAGAACTGTATTCTGTACCCTTTCAGAATAGCTGAAATAAAGATTTCAGAAGTGGTAGAGCACTAGAGTTTGCCTTCAGTAAAACTTAACTCTTAGCTGGACTGTCATCTGATTGTAAGACTAAATGTCTACTTATATATGCGTTGCCCTAAAGAAAATTATGAATTAAATTTTCCATAAAGAAAACAATTACCAATTCATAAATTTTGAATAATCTGTTGTTATAAAGCACTGAACTATGAAACAAAATAAAATAAATAAAAAGATAATTATAAATATATATGGATTCAAAAGCCTCTGTAGTCCTCTCTTTGCTGCACTTGATGGTGGAGTTTCCTAAAGAAATGTCTCAGTCTAGATCTAGCTATAGAGTACATTGCCAAAGTGAGCAACTCTAACTCAGAAGAACTAATAGTCCCATGTAATAATAAAGATCAAATTAAGGTATCAAAACTGTAAGTTGCACATAAAAGCAAAATAATATAGGGTATCTGAATATCCTTAAATACTTCTATAATCCTCAGATATTAATACTATTTGTTAGAATATTTACTTTGATTTATACAAAGCTACCATGTTACTCTGATGGCTTTTATAAAAATTAACGATAACAGCAAAATAAAATATTTTTTCTATTATATAACAAGCTATTTCTAGAACTTCTTATAAATATATTTGCAATCCACAGTAATAATCATCAGAATCACCCCATAGCTAATCACGTTCAGCCCAACCCCACACCAAGCACCCCAGAAAAAAGCTGGGTTTTACAGCATATCCTGCAAGTTAAGAAATTAAGACATAGTTAATCAAATGGTGGAAGCTAGGATGGAATCCTGAAAGCATCTGAGGCACCTAAGTGGACTCTGTGTACAGCAGCACTATGTGATCCACAAAATTCCTTCGTGGCTGCCGCCAAACTTTGTAGGTGTTTAAACTCACTCAGTACCTAACTCTGTGCTGTAAAAGTTCCCTAGGTGCCTAATTTTGGACCTTGGAGCACATGCACTGCTCCCTCCCTCTGGGGCATCCAGATGCCTATCTCCAACCTAAGCCCTTGAGTGATTCACAAACTGGGGAAAGAGAGGCATTTGGCCCCTTAAGTTGCATGAAGCACCAAATCTGATAGTAGAGTTGCCAACTTTCTAATCACACAAAACCAAACCCTGTCCCGCCCCTTGCCCTGCCCCTTTTCCGAAGCCCTGCCCATGCTTTGCCTCTTCCCAAGGCCCCACTTCCTGCTTGCTTTATCCCCCTCCCTTGGTCACTCGCTTTTTCCCACCCTCACTCACTTTCAGTGGGCTGGGGAAGGGGGTTGAAGTGCAGGAGTGGGTATGGGCTCTGAGCTAGGGATGCAGCCTCTGAGGTGGGGCCAGGGATGAGGCGTTTGAGGTGCAGGAGAGGGCTCTGGGCTGGGGTCATGGGGTTTGGAGTGTGGGAGGGGTCATGGGCTCCAGCTGGGGCTGTAGGTTTGGAGATGAGGAGTTTGGAGTGCAAGAGGGGTCTCTGTGCTGGGGCAGGGGGTTGAAGTATGAGTTCCGGCTGGGGGTGGGGCTTGGATGGGGGGTTTGCGGTGCAGGAGCGGGCTCCAGGCTGGGACAGGGGATTGAGGTGCAGGGGATGAGGACTCTGGCTATGGGTGGGGCTGGGGACAAAGTGTTTGGGGCACAGGAGTGGGCTCTGGGCTGGGCTAGGGGTTTGGAATGCCAGGGGGTTGAGGTACGGGGGGGTGGGCTCAGGAGTGGGGTCAGGGACAAGGGGCTTGGGATGCAAGAGGGGACTCCAGGCAGGGGGTTGGTGTGTGGTCCTGGCAGCACTTACAGCAGCTCCAAGGAAGCAGCTACCAGGTCCCCGCAGCCTCTAGGCGCATGAATGGTGAGATGGCTCTGTGCGGTGTGTGCTGCCTTTGCGCCTGCAGGCACCTCCCCCCACAGTTCCTATTGGTCACAGTTCTCGGACAATGGGAGCTGCAGAAACGGAACTCGGATGGGAGCAGCACACGAAGCCTTCCCGTCCCTGGCCGCCCCAGCTCCTAGGGGCTGCAGAGACTTGGCAGCTGCTTTCGGGAGCCGCGAGGAACTAGGCAGGCAGGGAGCCTGCCTTAGCCCCAGGCCTTTTAGGCATCCTCTGAGCACATTTACTGGATCTAAGCCCATTCAAAATCCAGCCAGTGGAGGTGGTGGTGCCCACCTTAAAATTTTTAGCCCAGGATTAGGAGGCATTTTAACAACTGGACTAGAGTCATTCTCTCTCCCTCTGTCCCAATGACTGTTCTGCTGTGGATAAATACTTAAAGCGTCATTGGGTTAGAGAGAGCAAGTGAGATAGACACTGTAATTCAGTGGCCAGACTACACTCCTGAGAGATGAGACCCCTAGTTCCAGTCCTACTGTTCCAATCATTCTTCTGTAATTTATTCACAGGAGAACCACTTCAACAGGAGAGACTGAGCATGAAGTAGGGTGACCAGATGTCTCGATTTTGTAGGGACAGTCCTGATTTTGGGGTTTTTTCTTATACAGGCTCCTATTACCCCCCACTGCCTCTCACAATTTTTTTACACTTGCTGTCTGGTCACCCTAGCATGAAGGGACATGCGAATGTTTAGCATATCTAGTTTGTAAATACCTCGTTAAAAGGTATTTACGAGCTTATTCTTTTAACAATATGCACTTAAATGTGTTTTTAACTATGTTATCCTCAAAAGGAGAATAAAAATATATACAGACAGATGGTTTTAAACTTTATCTATGGCAGCTCACTGGTGCAACATTTATTCACAGAAAATCAATAGGAAAAACAAAGCCAATACATAAACTAATAATAGTAATAATAAGTAATTAATAAATGCAAGCATCTGGAAAAATACTGGTTAGATAATACTAATGGCAAGTTACTTTAAATCAGAGAATATACTGTATTGTATTTTAAAATTAGCCATTTGTACATAGCAAAGTAGCCATTTGGAAGATTTGAAGACTCAGCCATAATCCAAAAACTCACATTGTGGTCAATCTGGAGTACAGGTCCTAGTGCTAGAGGCTCTGTGGGGTTAAATGAGCACAGGTACTGTAGGAAGCATTACCCAGATTGCTTGAGCTCTGTCCTCCATCCTTAATGGCACCTGGAGGAGGCAATGGGCAGGAAGTGGGGATGGATCCTGGGTCTGTGCAGAAGCTGGGCCCTAGCCAGTTTGCAAACCTAAGGCATGTCTACACTACGAAATTAGGTTGATTTTATAGACTTTGATCTTTAGTAACTGATTTTATATAGTTGACTGTGCATGTCCCCACTAAGTGCATTAGGTCGGCGGGGTGCATCCTCAATACTGTGGCTAGCATTGACTCATGGAGTAGTGCACTGTGGGTAGCTATCTCACAGTCCCCGCTGCCCACTGGAATTCTGCGTTAAGTTCCCAATGCCTGATGGGGAAAAAACATTTTTGTGGGTGGTTTTGAGTATGTCATCAGTCTCCCCTTTCTTCCTCTCTCCTTGAAAGCAATGGTAACAATAATTTTGTGTCTTTCTTCCTGGGTTATCCATGCAGATCCATAGCATGGCAAGCATGGAGCCCGCTCAGCTGCACACTGCTTTTGTGAGCATTGCAAACACCTTACGAATTATCATGCAGTATGTGCAGAGCCTAGCTAGGATCCACCAGCACAAAGAAGATTGTGAGGAGGACATGGACACACATATTCCTGAAACCACAGGATGTGGCATTTGGGATATCATGGCAGCACTGGGGCATGTTGATACAATGGAACACAAATTCTGGGCCCAACAAATAAGCACATACTGGTGGGACCGCACTATCTTGCAGGTATGGGATGATTCCCAGTGGCTGCGAAACTTTTGCATGCGTAAGGCCTCTTTCATGGAACTTCGTGAGTTGCTTTCTCCCACCCTGAAGTGCAGGAATACCAAGATGAGACCTGCCCTGACAGCTGAAAAGTGAGTGGCCCTGTGGAAGCTTGCAATGCCTGGCTGCTACCAGTCAGTCAGGAATCAATTCAGAGTGGACAAATCTATCCATGGAGGCTGCTGTGATCCAAGTAGCTTGGGCAATCAATACCCTTCTGCTAAGAAGGGCAGTTGGTCTGGGAAATGTGCAGGTGATAGTGGATGGCTTTGCTGCAATGGAGTTCCCTAACTGTGGTGGGACGATAGACAGAACGCATATCCCTATCTTGGCACCGGACCACCTTGCCAAAGAGTACATAAACTGTAAAGGGTACTTCTCAATGATGTTGCAAGCACTGGTGGATCACAAGGGCTGTTTCACCAACATCAACGTGGGATGGCTGGGAAAGGTGCATGATGCTCGCATCTTTCAGAACTCCGAGCTGTTCAGAAAGCTGCAAGAAGGGACTTTCTTCCCAGACCAGAAAATTACCGTTGGGAATGCTGAAATACCAATAGTTATCCTTGGGGACCCAGCCTATCCCTTGCTCCCAAGGCTCATGAAGCCATACACAGACAGCCTGGACAGCAGTAAGGAGCAGTTCAACTATATTGATGGTAGAATGTGCCTTTGGACATTTAAAAGGGTGCTGGTGCAGTTTGCTGAGTAGGTTAGATTTCAGTGAAAGCAATATTCCCATTGTTATTGCTGCTTGTGTGTGCTCCACAATATCTTTGAGAGTAAGGGGGAGACGTTTATGGCAGGGTGAGAGGTTGAGGCAGATCACCTGGTGACCAATCTTGAACAGCCAGACACCAGGACAATTAGAAGAGCACAACAAAGTGCACTGTGCATCAAAGAGGCTTTGAAAAACAGTTTCATGACTGACCAGGCTACGGTGTGACAGTTGTGTGTGTTTGTCCTTGATGCAAAGTCACCCCCTTTGGTGAATGTACTTCCCTGTAAGCCAATACTGTCCCCCGTTCCACCACAGCTGGCACAAGAACTAAAGTCCCTATTGTTCTGAATCCATTCATTCTTTATTTATTTAAAAACATTTGAGATCACTGACAACGCTGACTAGTAAAAAGAAGCCCAGGTGTACAAAGGGTTTGATAACGGGATGGGGTAGGGGAGGAGGGAAGGACAAAGCCACATTGCTTATTGTAGCCACACTACAAATCAAAGCTGTTTGAATGACAGCCTTCTATTGCTTGGGCCATCCCCTGGAGTTGAGTGGCAGGGTGCCCAGAGCTGCCTCCTCCGCTCTGCGTTCTTGGGTGTCTTGGTGAGGAGGATATGAACTTGGTGAGAGGGCAGGCGGTTATACAATGGCTGCAGTAGTGGTCTGTACTTTAGTTGCCTTTCCTGCAGCTCTGCCAGGCACCTCATCATGTCCATTTGCTCCGCCATTAGCCTCAGCATCTCTTCCTACGTGTTCTGATCATGCTCCCTGTATGCTTTCCTGATCTCCGCCAACAAATGCCTCCATGCATTCAGCTGTGCCCTCAGTGTAGGAGGACCGCATGAGCACTGAAAACATGTCATTGCAAGAGCATTTTTTTTTTTTTGCCTTCTAATGTGCAATAACCTCAGGCATGGAGTTGATGCAGGAAGCATAGAAGCATTTGCAGCTGCAGGGGTGGAAAAGGAAGAGTAGACTTTTAAGAAGATATATTTCTGAGAACAAAAGGGAGACTCTTTCACAGTGAATCAAGCAATTCACTGCAGACAACATATGTGTTTTAGGTACAAGGTCGCATTTTGCCTTTTATATTGAGTGCCTGCCAGTATGGTGACACATCACATATCATTGGGCAACAGAATTTGGTTTGCAGGCAGCCATGGTAAGCCAAAGAGAATGTGGGGCTGGCTTCTTCCATATTCATAACATATGGGAATTGCTTCAAACTGCAGTGCCCTCCTTTCCCATACCAACCAATGCCGGCTGTGTTTGCCGTTTAAAAGGAGGGGCTGTGGTTTTGGGGTGGATGTGCAAACATCCCTCCCCCACATATGCCTATTCTCTGGGATGATCCCTTTTAGCGAAGTGCAAACAGCCCATCATGCCTGGGTCTAATGTGTCTGGG
Organism: Dermatemys mawii; assembly: GCA_007922305.1. Classification (NCBI taxonomy): domain Eukaryota; kingdom Metazoa; phylum Chordata; order Testudines; family Dermatemydidae; genus Dermatemys; species Dermatemys mawii. The sequence continues at coordinate 30,203,371 of ML677349.1, forward strand.
ATCACCAAACAGAGGAGATTACCAGTCTCTTACAAAACTTCCTCTATTTCAACCAGGTGACCATGAATGATATCACATTCCTGAGGCTGACACAGAAAGATAAAGACCAAATGTTGCCTGAATGCGACCAAAACCCAGAACCATTCACTGTCATGCTTTGTGCTGCAATGATTTCAGACCATTTGCTACTGGCTTGGCGTGGTAAAGTGTCCTACCGTGGAGGACAAAATAAGGCAGTCCTCCTCAGAAACCTTCTTCAAAGTACCTACAGAAGAGCTTCATGGAGATGTCCCTAGAGGATTCTCACTCCATCCCCAGACACGTTAACAGACTTTTCCATTAGCTGTACTGGCCACAAATGCATCTCAATTGTTTAACCCCTGTAGTGTAGTTACAAATGTGCACTTAGCAGAGGTGGCTTCTCCGCCTTCAAGGTCTGGGAACAATAGGCCCTGGGAGGGTATTGGCTCCAGGGTGAGGCGGGTGCTGGGGATAACGGATTCTCCGCTTGCCTATGGCACATTATCCTCCTCCTTTTCCTCATCCAGAAAATCCTCATCTGTGTTGCGTGAGGCTGCCACCTTGCAGGTGTCCATGGAGAGTGTAGGGCCCTTCCCAGAATGGCATGCAGCTGATGAATGATATAGAAGCAGCATGTCTGGGGCTCTGACCCGGAGCGACTGTTTGCCTCCTTTGTCTTTTGGTAGGTTTGCCTGAGCTCCTTAATTTTCATGCAGCAATGCTGTGCATCCCTGGAGCCGCTCTCCACCATGCCCTGTGCGATTTTGGCATATATCAGCATTTCTTCTGCTATATCGGAGTTCTGCCTGCACAGATTCTACTCCCCATACTGTAATCAGATCCAGTGTCTCCTGGGCGCTCCATGCTGGAGCTCATTTGTGATTCTGGGACTGCATGGTCACCTGGTCTGCTGAGCTCGCCACGCTGGAACAGGAAATTAAATTCAAAAGTTCCCCGTGCTTTTCCTTGGTACCTGGCTAGCGCATCGGAGTTGAAAGTGCTGTCCAGAGTGAACACATTGGAACACTCTGGGATAGCTCCCAGAAACCAATACCATCGAATTGCACAACGCTGCATCTAAACTAGCCCAAATTCAACCCAGGAAAGTCTATTTTAGTGCTACTCTCCTTGTCGGGGAGGAACATAGCAGTCAATTTTAACAGCCTTTATGTGGGCGAACTGGGGTTGGTTGTGTAGATGCATTCATTATAAAATCAACCTAACGCAGTTAATTCAACCTAACCTTATAGTGTAGACCAGGCCTAAGTGCTGTCAGCCTTGTCCAGAGCATATGCAGCTGCATACCGGGAATGTGAACCAGGTGGGGAGGAACCAGGGGTGCCATTTCAGATAAGGGTAGGGGCAACTTTACCGGTAATTCCAGGGACTACTTAGGCACCTGAAAATGTGAGTTTTTGTGCAGATAACAACATAGAAATTAGCAGAGAGGTGCACTGTTTTTAATTAGTATATAAAGAAAGAAAAAATATATACAAACACCAATTAAAGCCACATTTTAAGTTTATATGTAAATTTAGAACAATCAGGAGATAATACAGCAAAATATTCCCAATCCCAAGTCTTGAGGTATCAGTTTTGGAGACTTCACACAGCTATCAGAAACATGAGCTTGACACGGTGTAAATTATCTTTAGTAGAGATAAATAAATATAATAAAATTTGCTTACTTTCTCTAACAGACACACTCTGTGTTACTGCTATTATATATTCTATTTTAGTCATTTGTTTTTCTCTCCACTAAAAACATATTTACTTAATTTTAACATATGCGATTAATCTTTCTTTTATTAAGAACGTGATTATATTTTTCTGATTATTTTGGCATTTCTGTTCACCAATTACAATCATGTACATGACTCAATAACATTTTACTCCATCATTTCTATTAGTATCAGACTTGAAACCACATTTAATTTCGTACAAATTTTAAGTTATTTTATTGATATAATTAAAATACAATTTGAAAATAAGTAGAGCTGTCAAGTGATTACAAAAATTAATTGTGTGATAAAAAATGAATCATGATTAATTGAGCTGTTAAACAATAATACCATTTATTTAAATATTTGTGGATGTTTTCTACATTTTCAAATATATTGATTTCTATTACAACACAGAACACAAAGTGTACAGTTCTCACTTTATATTTATTTTTGATTACAAATATTTGCACTGTAAAAAAAAAAAAGAAATTATATTATTCAATTAACCTAATATAAGTATGTTAGTGCAATCTCTTTATGATGAAAGTTGAACTTACAAATGTAGAATTATGTACAAAAAAACTCCATTCAAAAATAAAACAATGTAAAACTTTAGAGACTACAAGTCCACTTAGTCCTACTTCAGCCAATCACTCAAACAAACAAGTTTGGTCACAATTTGCAGGAGATAATTCTGCCCACTTCTTGTTTACAATGTCACCTGAATGAGTACAGGCATTCGCATGAAACTGTTGTAGCTGGCGTTGCAAGATATTTACATGCCAGATATGGTAACAATTCATATGTCCCTTCATGCTTCAACCATCATTCCAGAGGACATGCTGATGACAGGTTCCGCTCCATAATGATCCAAAGCAGAGAAGACCAACACATGTTCCTTTTTGTCAGCTGAGTCAGATGCCACCAGCAAAAGGTTGATTTTATTTTTGGTGGTTCGGGTTCTGTAGTTTCCACATTGGAGTGTTGCTCTTTTAAGATTTCAGAAAGCATGCTCCACACTTCATCCCTCTCAGATTTTGGACAGCACTTCAGATTCTTAAATCTTGGGTCAAGTGCTGTAATTATCTTTAGAAATCTCACATTGGTATCTTCTTTGTGTTTTGTCAAATCTTCAGTGAAAGTGTTCTTAAAAAGGAACAATATGTGCTGAATCATCCTCCAAGACTGCTATAAAACAAAATATATGGCAGAATGCAGCTAAAACAGAGCAGGAGACATACAAATCTCCCCCAAGGAGTTCAGTCACAAATTTAATTAACACATTTTTAATTAACTAGATTTTAACGTTAATACCTTGCAATACCGGCTTATAAAAGTGTAATGCAAATGCAGTCTTACTTTCTGGTGACATTGTAAATAAGAAGAGTGCAGCATTATCACCTGTAAATGTAAACAAACTTGTTTGTCTTAGCAACTGGCTGGACAAGAAATAGGACTGAATGGACTTTTAGGCTCTGAAGTTTTACTTTTTTTTTTTTTAATGCAGTTATGTAACAAAAAAAATCTACATTTGTAAGTTGCACTTTCAGGACAAAAAGATTGCACTAAAATACTTGTATGAGGTGAATTGAAAAATATTATTTCTTTAATCATTTTTACAGTACAAATATTTGTAATAAAAAATACATGTTGATTTCAATTACAACCAGAATACTATATATATGAAAATGTAGAAAAACTTCCAAAATATTTAATAAATTTCAACTGGTTTTCTATTGTTTAACAGTGCAATTAAAACTGTGATTAATAATGATTAATTTTTTAATCACAATTAATTGAGTTAATTGTGTGATTTAACTGCAATTAATCAACAGCCCTACTTTATAAGTTAAAAGGAACACCCATTCAGAAACCAATAAGTGTCTAGTACAGGGCATAGGTGCAACTGATTCATGGGATTAAATTCTACTTACATTTGTGTAGCCAGTCTTCTTTATCTTCAGCTTCCCCATGGTCTTAATATGTACCACAGAGTACATTACAGTAGCCTGATCTTTAGGTGACAAACGTATGGAAAACGTTAATGAACACCCACAACCAAATGAGATGGTTACAGTCATCTCACCAGGTACAAATGGAAAGAACTGATTTTGTCCACAACTGTTAACTGAGCAACAAGGAGCAGCCTAGATTCCACAAGGACCGTATTGTGAAACTTTGTTATAAATAGCAGCACCAAAGTACTTCTTTTCTTTGCTTCCCCATAACCTACTGACAAATTACTTCAATTTTGTCTGGAATTATCCTAATCCAATCTCATACAGAAACTGTTTGAGGCTCAGAAATGATGGAGATGTAGAGTTGGATATCATCAGTATTCTCAAACCAGTGTAGACCATGTCTCCTGAACAACCATAGTAATGACCTGAAATACAAGTTGTACAGGAGGGTTGACAGAATAAATCCTGTTGTACTACACATGAGACCAACCTGGAAGCAAATAAGCAATTTGTCTCAAACTACCCTCAGGGTCCTCTTTTTAAAAAGCAAGCAAGCAAACAAACAAAAAGCAGAGACACTTAAGAGTTAATATATATGAGCTTGCCAGGAACTAGAGTTGTGTCAATAACACCTCTTGGCAAATTGTTTCAAAGGCAGATCTAAAAGATAGCGGGTGGACACTCCTCATCTATTATTAGGAGGAGACCACCAGCATCAGAGTTTCTGTCCCAGACCCAAGCTTAGAACTCAATTGACTGGAGACAAGGAAATCTGAGGACTCCAGTGACCACCATCATTGCCCCATTACCATATCAGTCAATGTTTCCATGAAGGGAAAACTGTGGGCAGGTCAATAGTTAGTGAAACTATCAACATCAAACGGTCATTTCTTGAGATGAGACCTTAAATTAGCATCTTCTAGCACTTGTCCCCAAGAGAGATGCTGAAAATCTCTACCAACAATAGTGCTTCCAAAACAACCAAGAATATGTCCTACTTTAGCTCTGATAGTCCTAAGTGTTTCCAGAAACTTAGGTTTGAATCCACAAAGGGACTTAGGCATTGTGAGACTGAACTTTTAGTTGTCTAGAAAACCGCAGGAACAGCACTGTGATCTATAAAACCTGCGTTAGGCAGAGCAGGAACTTGAAGAGGCGGTGTCCCATATCCCATGTTGAATACTTTAACCACTGGGTTAAAGGGAAAGACTCCTTTACACACACACACACAAACACACACACACACATTCACACACACTCACTCTCTCTCATAAATGTTTGTCCCCACAAGATATTATACTGTCAATGTAAAATTGGAAAACAAGTAATATTAGCCACAAAATAATAGGAATAGGAATTCCTCACACTAAAAAAACACCAGTCAACTCTGTAACTGATTGGAAGCCACCTAGAATAACTATTAATACTTAATATCTGCTATCTCATACGTGTCTTATGCCTTTAATAGTTTCACATTTATATGACAGTAAAATCAGATCATATGTGCAATTCCACAGTTTGCTCCCTGCAACAGACATGTTAGGCTAGGAGATGCTAAACTTGAGAGAGGTTCTATAGTATGAAGACACCAAAGATACTGCAGCATACATGAAAAATGGGAAGTTGTATTTTCCTCTTTCCCTCAACCTGTTTGCTTAACTAATATATTTATAGACTCTGCTGGCTCAATATTTTTATGCTTGCATTTCAATAATGGATGGGGCACCTGATACGTACCACTCAGATTAAGTTGCTGTAGATCACTCAGTGAGGTAACAGATTTGGGAAGCTGACTAATGTAGTTATTATTTGCAGTTAAGCTGACCAAGTGTTTGAGTTCCCCTATACCTTCTGGAATTTCTTTTAATGCATTGTGAGATATATCCAGCTCTTTGAGGCAAGTTAGTTTAGACAGCTCCTCTGGAAGTTTAGTTAACTGGGAAATAGATAAAATAATTGCTTCATTTATTCACTTATTTAGTAAATGACAGTATTTTCTTGCATAAAAAGCTGAAAAGGTAATTTTTCCTACTTAGAAAATGATATTCTGCAACTCAGTTCCATTAATAAAAACTCATAATCTTCCATTCTGATGGATATTGATTTGTTTACCAGTAAGAATTTTGGTGATAGGCATAGAATCGGCAGAAGAATTTTCTCTAGATAAAATAAAATAGTATTTCTATCAATACTGATACCAATTGTACTGTGGGATAGCGTCTACATTGTTCGAATTGTGGGAGGGGGATCTTTTGATTAATTATTTGATTAATAAATGTAACTAAAGAAGTGATTTTGCACTTTGAAGAAACTGAAGAACAATCACATTTTCTCTCCTTTGTTTTGCAGTCAGAAAAGAAATATTTATTCTCTTCTTTGCTTTTCCTTTTATAGCAGTAGGACAGTAAAAGGGAATGAGTTTTCTTTTTCTTTTTTTCTCTGGCAGGGATAATTGCTTTCACTGAAGTACAGTGAATAGGATTACCATACTAATTGGAGATGGAACCGATCTATTAGATCACTAAGTCTATTCCCCTGCAAGTGAAGGATGTAGTACTCTTATAGAAGTCATATATACAAAAGAAAGGAGAGCCCTGTTAAGAAACCAGATGTTGAATGCTGATTCAGCAAGTTTTGGTGACAAGAGAGATTAAAATAGCCAATATTCTTTTATGAGTGAGCTCCAGCAGTTTTGCAGCAAAGGATTGTCTGTCCTTACACTTAAAATTTATAAGTGCTGGGTTATGAGAAGGAAAGGCTTGCTTCAGAAACAGTGTTTGCTTCAATTTCCATTGGTGGTAGAGTGTCACAATGCTAACTTCCCTCCATGACAACTGCTCATCAGCTATTTTAGTCTGAAGAGGAGATAGATTTTTTAGTAGAGAATTTCTTAGTTCTGCTCCTCAGAACAAAGAAACAAGCAGTTCAGAAAATCAGATTTTAGAAGTCTGAGGCAATTTTCTCCATTATAAGTAAAATATCCTGTGTAACTATCTGTGCTGAAATGAGTGAGACTGCAGTGACAAACACTGTGGTTGTCTAACTCCTGTTTCAACTTACAGAATAGAAATTGTAAGGTTTTATTCCTTTCACACAAAAGATTCCTGGAAGTAGGATTATTTGCACAATTCTAATTGGTCATTTTGTTCATCAATATTCATCAGAATAGGAGGCCATGAGTCCACACTCCAAGTGCAACAGGAAGAGAATATACTTAGATTATTGCTGATCAACCTGATTCAGTTTTTATCAAAATGACAAACTGAGAGATTCTTGAATTACATAAACGAGAGGTCAGAATCAGATCTAATCTTTCTAATGAAATTTCATTGAAAGATCAGCATATATCTTTGCATCACTGAGAATATTTTAATCAATTCATAACAAAAATGTTACAAAAGACATTTTCAGTCCGTAGCCAATTAAATTTATGTTACATTTTAGCCCCTTTACAAACTGTTCCTGTTAGTTACTAACTGTAGGTAGGTGCATTACAAAAACCCTTTCAGCAATTTGTATGACAACTAAGATTTTTTTTTTTGCCTAAAGAAAACAATGTTCTCTTACCTTCAGCCCATTTATTTGGCACAACTTGAGTTTTTCCAGTGATGAAAGATGACATATTTCAGATGGAAAAGATACTAACTGACTGTTTGACAAATTTAAATCTTTGATCCCTTGCAGATTACAAATATCTGAGGGAATATACTGTATTTGATTCTCTGAAAGATCAAGTGTCTGTAAACCATTTAAAGCACACAGTTCTCTGGGAAATGAGATAAATTTGTTGTGGTATAAAAGAAGTACCTGGAGATACTTCATATTAGATACCTCTTTTGAAATGCTATCTATTTCATTTTCACTTAAATCTAAGTAAATTAGTTTTGTAAGTCTGCACAAGTGTTCAGAAAAAGAGGACAGTTTGTTTCTACTTAATTGTAAGTGCTCCAAATTTTCAATAAAAGAAATGTCAGTTGTTATTTCTGAAATACAGTTTCCACTGAGGTTTAAGATTTTAAGAGAAACCAGTGCACACAATCCAGCTGGAAACTGAGATAGTTTGTTGTAGCTCAAGTCGACTTTAATTATCTGCATGCAATTTTTTATTTCAACAGGAATGCACATTAATGCATTTCCAGAAGCTTCTATAATGGAAAGGTCTTTAATACGTGATATCTGTTCATCTAGGTTATCCATTTGATTTCTGCTTATGCAAAGTTCCCTTAAACGTTTAAGTCTGTGCATCCTATTAGGAAGTTGAGTTAGTTGATTGCCATGAAGAATAAGATGTTCCAGCATCGTACAATTACAAAGATTCTCTGAAATGTTTCTGAATAAATTGTTGGCAAGACTAAGAACTCTAAGTTCTTGCAAATTCTCAACTTTGTCTGAAAGAACTTCCAGCTTGTTATCATCCAGACTGAGTTTTTGTAGTTTTACCAGTTGAAAAAGCTGCACAGGCAGAAATATAAGTTTGTTGTGATTCATTGAAAGTACTTGTAATCTCCTGAGCTCTTTAATGTCCTTAGGTAAACTCTGAATCAAGTTCCCTGAAATGCTGAGTTTGATTAGATTTGGAAGGTAGCAGAGGACCTTTGGGAATATTAAGATCTGATTGGAATCAAGGTTCAGTACATTCAAATTTTTCATGCTAACCATGTTTTCTGGCAGCGTTTTAAAATTATTTACAGCAAGATCTAAAATTTCCAAGGTTTCAAGGCCTTCCAAAGCAGCTGGGAATTCTTCAATGTTATTGTGACTGACAAAAAGTTGCTTAATATTTACAAGCTTTGATAACTCTTTAGGGAGACATGATAACTGGTTGTGACTGATGTTCAAAATTCTCAGTTTGTGAAGTAGGGAAATTTCAGGTGGCAATGTTATCAATCCACTTCCTTCAATGGATAGTATTTCCAGGTTTGTCAGATTACCTAGATTTTCATGTAAAGTTTTGATTTCATTGATGTTTAAATGCAAATATTTTAAAGTTTGTATTTCAAAAACTACTTGCGGGATTTCCCTTAGTCCTTTAGCATTTAGTTTAACCATAAATTCCTCATGTTTTACCTCTTGCAACATATGTGTTGATACCTTTTCAGCTATTTCAAGATTCTCTTCTGATTGTAATTGATCTCTTTTAGCATCTCCTTCAACAACTTCTTGAGGGATTTGGGTTAGTTCTTCAGCACTTAGATCCGTTGTGATTTCATCACCCCCTGTTTTCTGTAACACACTTGTTGATAATTTTTTAAACACTTCAAGATTTTCTAGTGAATGTAATGTGTCTTTTTCCACATCTTTTTCAGAGATCTTCTCAGAGATTTCTATCAGCCCTTCAGCATTTAGATCAGCTGGGAATTCATCACTCTTTTTTTCAGGCAATATACTTGTTGAGAATACTTCAGCTATTTCAAAGTTTTCCGCTGACTCTATTGTGTCTGTTTTGGTATCTGTTTCAAAAACTTCTTTGGGGAGTTCCATCATTCCATCTTCTCTACAATCAGCTTTGTTTTCATCATCTTCTTTTTCATGTGACATACTTGTTGATAATCCTTCACTAATTTGAAAACTCTCAAATGATTCTAAGATGTCTTTACTGGCCTCTGCTTCAGTAACTTCATGTGGAATTTCATTCAGTCCTTCAGTATGTAGGCCAACTATGAGTTCATCTTTTTTTTCAAGAGACCTTGTTGATGATTTTCCAGCCATTTCAAGATTCTCTATTGATTGTAATGAGTCTTTCTTAGCATCACTTTCAGAAACCTCTTGAGGGCTTTTGTTCAGTCCGTCAGTATTTAGGCCAGCTGTGACTTCATCCTCATTCTTTTCCTTCCTTCTTGTTGATAAATTTTCAGACATTGTGGGATGAATGGATCCTTGATTCCTTTCCTGTATCTTTTCAGAAACTGAAAAATTGTAAGTGTGGAACCCATATGAAGCAACATGTTGCTTAAAATTAGGATACTGAACTAGTGATTATAACACAATTTTATAATAATCATGATTTTTAATGTAAATATGCACCTATCAATTTACTTGGCTGTTTACTGAAAGCCGGATTTGGCTTTACTTCTGATGTTCATTATTTCCTCAGTATAGTTCTTTGTCATCTAGATTTTCTTGACTAGAATAACAGAAAAACACAACATCATAAACAACTCTACATTTGTTCTGTAGATTTCCATGATGTCACCAAATCCTGGGATTAAGTTGAGAGGGAATTAGGATTTCCCTTTGCTTTTATAAAATAATTAGATTAACACATTCAGATTGACATATAATATGAAAAGTAAAAAAGGCTATTTTTTTTTAAATAAGAGGCTAATTTTAGGCTCCTAAATTAATATTTAAGTGATCAAGTGTCCTGATTTAAAAAATACTGTGCATCCAACAGGTCCTGTACATTTACTAAGGTATCTAACTATAAATTAAGCTGCTTTTTGAAAATCTTGGCCAAAATGTTTGCCATAAAAGCTCTAATCAGAATATCTTGATGTATGTTAGAAATTTCTTATGTACTTTCCTTAATGTACATCTATATGGATGCATATGTATACATCACATAAAGTGATCTTCAAATAACTGGGGGGAGGAGGGAAGGTTTACAAATTTATTTAGACTCTTAGACCCCAGGCTTAGGCACTTAAGTGTGGGGTATAGATCCCTAAATCCCTATTTTAGGCTCCACTGTGATTCACAAAACTCCCACCAAATGCCGTAGGCACTTAAACTCACTCAGTGTATAACTTTTTAGGGTAAAAGGTTCTATAGGTGCCTATGTTTCTGCCTCTGAGTATGCATAATGCTGCCTCACTATATGCATTCAGATGCCTATCTCGTGCCAAAGCCCTAGAGTGAGTCACAAACCTGGGGGGAACAAACCATTCATTTCAGAAAGGGGGCTGGACACGGGCTCTCCCACTCAGGGCCATCCTTACCCAAAAGCAAAGTATATAGCTGCGTAGGACACCAGCAAATTTGGGGCACCAAATTTCCTGGTGCCCTGCACAGCTGTGTGCAGCTCCAGGCTATGCTTCAGCTCTTCTCCAGGGACCCCGCCCCACCTCTTCCTGCCCCTGCTCCGCCCAGTCCCACCCCCATTCCCCTGACCTCTGCAGAAGGGCCGGGCCTGCATTCACCACTGGTGGAAAGTGCAGCAACCCGTCATCCATAGTTGTGCGCAGCACATTTATTAGTGTGTGCACCCAGGGAGCCCCACCCTAGGCCTGCTCCCATCCACTCCCTCCTACTTCCCGCCCCCTGACTGCCCTCCCACCCCAAAATCGCCAACCTGCCCCCTGCTCCTTGTCCCCTGACTGCCCTATCCTGGGACTCCTGCCCCTAACTGCCTCCCCAGAACCCCACCCCCATCTAATCCTCCCTGCTGCTTGTCCCCTGATTGTCCCCTCCTGAGACTTCCCCACCCTAACTTCCCCCCTAGGACTCCACCGTCTACTCAACCCCCCCATTCCCCATCCCCTGACGCCCTCCCGAACTCCACTCCCTGTCCCCTGACTGCCCCTGGGACTCCCTGCCCCTTATACAACCCCACCCCTGCTCCCTTACCATGCCACTTACCCCTGCCTCCCCCCTCTCCCGGAGCCTCAGTTCACCGCGTCCAGGAGCGGCCCTGGACAGCGCTGCAGCGGCGTGCTTCCAGCAAGGCTGAGCTCCTGCCGCTCGGCCCGCTGGAGCTCGCAGCCACAGCCCCTTACCATGCCACTCCAAGCGGCAGGAGCTCAGGTCCCACCAGAGCCACTCCGCTGCAACTCCTGGACACGGCACGCTGAGGTGCTGGAGGATGGGGGGAAAGCAGGGGCAGAGTGGGGGGAGCCTCCCTGGCCAGGAGCTCAGGTGGACACACAGGATGATCTTGCCCACCCCTGCATTATGGTGTGCCTGGGCACACCTAGCACACCCCATGTGCACGCCTATGGACCCAGCCCCAGCCATGCTGCCGGTGAGTGCTGTCTAAAGTGCATTCTCTCTCTGTTCATTTTATAGGTGCCTTGATGCCTAACTCAGACTTTGTGAATCACAGTGTTGTTGCTGTGATTTCCTAAACTACCTCTACACTAGAAACTTCAAAGTGCTGCTGCAGGAGCACTCCTGTGGCACCGCTTTGATGTGTGAGTGTGGTCATGCGCATGTGCTGGGAGAGAGGTCTTCCAGTGCACCTGGTAATCCACATCTGTGAGGGGAACAGCTGTGAGGGCTAGGAGCCTGTCCACACAAGTGCTTTAAAGAGCTCAAACTTGCTGTGCTCAGGGGGTGTGGTTTTTCACACCCCTACACCAGTAAGTTAAAGCACTATAAAATGTAAGCGGGACCCAGCTGTTGCATCACAATGCCTAAGTCCCTTTGTGAATCTAGCTCTGAGAACATTACTTCTGACTGTACACTGGTTTTAAAATTAGTCTGGTCCTATTCTCCTAATGCAGTCAAAACTCCCATAAGAGCAGCTGCTAGATGAATCACCGTTCTCTAGTTAATATCTACATTGTTTTACATTTTTATGATATTATGGGGTAAAGTTTTGGATAGGGCTGATTTATTCCAGTATTTAGTGCTTTACACTAAGCTTTCAGGAGCAATATTCTAGTGAGGGCCACGTGCTACCCTCATTTCACCCTCATTCCACAGGTGATGCTCCTATTGAGTCACACAAATTAAACATCCAGGGAGTCTATCTGGTTATCTAGTAAATTTGGTGGAGGCCAACACAGGCTTGTTCCCCAAAGTAACTATCCAAAGGCTTTGTTGCATTTAGCACTGAGTGACCAGGAGAGAGACCCTAGGCACCAACTTATTCAGATCCTGGAGGGGTGGGGGTGCACCCTAGGCCTGCCCCCACTCCACCCCTTCCTCCAAACCCCACCTCTTCCTACCACCCCCATCCTGACCCTCCTCTTCCTCTTCCTCCCAGCGCCTCCTGGACCTGGTGAAACAGCCGCGGGGTGCGGGAGGCACTTGGAGGGAGGGGAAGAAGCCGACTGGCCGGGCTGCGGGTGTATACAGCGGAAGACACTGGGCGAGGCGCTGACCCTCAGGGCTGCCAGTGGTGCAGAGCACCCGTTATTTTTTTCCGTGGGTGCTCCCAGGGTGGACGGGGAGCGCCCCCGAAGTCAGCGCATATGGGAAAGGTTCTTCCACAGCCGGACAGTGCTTCTTGCAGGGGTGCCGGGGTCCCTTTAGCCCAACTACAGTTGGGGAGGCCCCTTCACGCCAGGCGGTCACCCCTAGTTCCACCTCCCGCGGCGCCTGCTTTACCCTACAAACTCCCTTTTCGAGTCACCTCACCCCACACCGCTCCTAGGGCCGCCCTGCTCGAGACGCGCCGCCTCGACCCCGCTAGCCCAGGCTGCGCGCGGCCTGAGGGCCGAGCAGGGGGGCGGGGCGGCGCGCAGCCAGGGACACACCTGCCTCCAGCAGCCGCAGCTCCGACGCGGCATCCAGTTGCCATGACAACGGGAAAAGACGGTACTGCGCCCAAGAGTCTAGCGCATGCGCACAGCGGCGGTGCTGCACTTCAGCCTCGCGGCGCGGCGCTGGAGGCCGGCATGGCGCGGGGAGCCAAGCAGAGGCGAGCGGGTGTCTCCAAGGCTTCCTTCTGCCATGAGCCGCTGAGGGGGCGAGAGACTGACCCGCCACAAAACAAAAGGCAGCCACTTTTAATTGATATTTTGCAAACTTTGGAAACCCCAAAGGAGAAATAATCTACAGCTCTTGCGGCTGAGGGCGGAAGCCTTTTGAAAGCGCCCCTGGAGTGCCAGCCCCAGCTGAAGGGAAGCAGGGAGCAAGGGCTTCAAAAAATTGGGTAGACACTCATAACCGCTTCTCTGCAGGGAATCTGTAGTAAAAGACGAAAGATTTATACGATCTGAAGAGAAACCAGAGTAGGGCAGAGCCGCTTTTAGCAAAGAAAATCCTCTGGGCTGTGCGCGCGCAAACGAGGGTTTCAAAACTTTGCCAAGTGAAAGTCAGTGAAGTAGGACGTGGAAGAGAAGTTGCTGAAGTAGAGAGCTAATTTCTTTATATAAAGTAGTGGAGAGAGATGCATTTAAAAGTATTTGGGAATTTCCTTTTCCAGTTCGACAGGTATCCTTTTTCTCACCAGAGCTTACCCCTACAGCTGGTTGGAACAAAAGTGACATTTTTCCCCCCTGAAAGTTGCAAAAAAAAATAAATTTCCCCACCCAGGGTCTGCTTGCATTACTTCTCACAGCACATGAGCAGTGAACTGCTAAGATGGAAATTGAAATTCTTGTGGATTTGGTAGTTAGAACATTCAAAATATCACAATTCTGCTACAAATTCCCAGGATTTTTCATAAATGCTGCTTTGTTTGCAATTCTATAGTTACTAACATACATAGTCTCCATAAGGGTAAGTTATCGAAATTTGTCATTGATAGTGTCAGTTGTTGTTGTATGACTGAGCAGCCACTGTTCTAATTTTATACATTTTATTAATAATAATTGGATACTCTAAAGGTAAAATAAAATGTAGATTTTGATATGAAAGAATGAAGGAAGGAAGTATCAGTGACGTACTTCAAAAGACCCTATGCTGGTGCGAGGCTTGCTCCCATGTCTCAGACACGAGGTCCAGCACCCCCTCGGGTGACATCCATACAATAGCTCAAAGGGGAAAAATTTTGTGGATGATTGGGGTACCTCAGGGACTGCCAAAAGCAAGGGCGGGAGTAACTGATCTCATCATTGATAAAGATCTTGGATGTCATAATTATTTACTATATGTATTACCATAGTGCCTAAGGAGATCTACTGAGGACTCGACTGTGTTGTACAAACACAGAACAGAAAGATGTTTTTTTGCCTCAAGCAGTTTACAATCTAAGTATAAAACAAGACACAACAGATAAGATAAGCTAGAAGGGGGAATACTAGTAAACAATGAGACAATATTGGCTAACATGATAAGCAGTGGTTTCTGCCCACTAGCAATCTGATCTGAGGAAATCATTAGCTTGACAGTGAATAAGAGATGATAGGTAGGGTGGGGATTAGCTGTAAGAAACCTTAAAAGCGAATACAGTTTATATTTGATGCAATGCAGAGAGAAAGCCAGTGGAACAATTCAAAGAGGGGGTGATATGGTCAAAGCAATGGGCTAGAAAAGTGATCTTTGCAGCAGCATTCTGATTGGACATGAGAGAAGCAAGATTACACATTTGTCAAGGCTAGAGAGAAGGATGCTGAAGTAACTGAGATGCAAGATGGTGACAATGTTGACAAAAGTTTTAGCCGCAGCCATAGATGGAGTGGGGTCCTGCAGGGATCAGTTCTGGGTCCGGTTCTGTTCAGTATCTAAATAAGTGATTTAAATATGGCACAGAGAGTACACATAAAATATGGAGATAATATCAAGGTGGGAGGGGTTGCAAGTGCTTTGGAGAAGAAGATTAAAATTTAAAATGATCTGGACAAACTGGAGGAATGGTCTGAAGTACACAGGATGAAATTCAGTAAGGACAAATGCAAAATACTCCACTTAGGAAGGAACAATTAGTTGCACACATACAACATGGAAAATGACTGCCTAGCAAGGAGTACTGCACAAAAGGAACTGGGGTCAAGCTAAATATGAGTTAAAAGTGTAACACTGTTGTAAAAAAAGGAAACATTATTCTGGGATGTATTAACACAGAGGTGGGCAAACTATGGCCCGCTTGCCACAGGTGGCCTGCCGGCCATTTTCATCTGGCCCGCACGCTTGGGCCGGGGGTGGGGCCAGTGGCCCTGCCCTCTCAGCCCCAGGCCAAGCGCAGCAAGCCACACGGCCCTGTGCTCCCTGCCGGAGGGCCGGGCCAAGCACCGCAAACCCTGCGCTCCCAGTCGGGGGGCTAGGCCAAGCACCGCAAACCCTGTGCTCCCAGCCGGAGGGCCGGGCCCAGCGTGGAAAGCCCGGTGGCCCCGCACTCCCACCCACGGGGCTGGGCGCAGCGCGAATCGCCCCGCGGCCCCGAGCCAGGGGCCGGGCCAAACACGTCTTGCCACGGGGCCTCAAGCCGGGCTGACTGTGGCAAGCTGTGGGGCCCCGTGTACCCGGCACCGGCCTGGGGTGTTGGGTGTAGCACGGCAAGATGCAGGGCCGGGCGGAGTGCTGCAAGCTGTGGGGCCCCACGCTCGGCTGAGCAGGTAAGCCAGTTGGGGGGGGGGGTCTTAGGTGGTGGGGGCCGGGGATGGTGGTTAGGGTATGGGGGGTCTTGGGTGGGGCAGTCAGGGAACAGACAGCAGGGAGGCTAGATGGGGGTGGGGTTCTGGGGGGCAATTAGAGTGGGGTGGGGCAATCAGAGGAGAAGGAAGGGAGGTTTGGACAGGTTGAGGTTCTGAAGGGGTAGTCAGGGGCGGGAAGTGGGTGGGGGTCGGATTGGGGGCGGGGCCTTCCCTACCCTGCCCTCTGCACAATTTTGAAGCCCTGTGTGGCCCTCGGGCCAAAAAGTTTGCCCACCCCTGTATTAGCAGGAGTCTTGTAAGTAAGATATGAAAAATAATTCTTCCAACTCTATTCCACATTGATTAGGCTTCAGCTGGAGTATTGTGTCCAGTGCTGGGTGCCATATTTCAGGAAAGATGTGGACAAATTTGAAAAAATCTAGAGGAGAGCAAGAAAAATTATTAAAAGTCTAGAAAACATGACCTAAGAGGGAAGATTGAAAAAAATGGGTTTGTTTAGTTTGGAGAAGAGAAGACAATGGGGACATGATAACAGTTCTCAAGTACATAAAAGGTGGTTACAAGGAGGAAGGAGAAAAATTATTCTCCTTAGCCTCTAAGGATAGGATGAGAAGCAATGGGCTTAAATTGCAGCAAGGGTGGTTGGTTTGCTGCAACATTAGGAAAAACTTCCTGTCAGGATGGTTAAGTACTGGAATAAATTTCCCAGGGAGGTTGTGGAATCTCCATCACTGGAAACTTTTAAAAGCAGGTTAGACAAACTGTCAGGAATGGTCAGAATACTTAGCCCTGCCATGAGTGCAGGGGACTGGACTAGATGACTTCTCACTGTCCTTCCCAGTCCTATGTTTCTATGATAGGAAATAGCATACAACTGCTAAATTGTTTGTATAGTTACACTGTATTACAGATGACCAGAGGGAGGCTCCCAAACAACTTATGAATATGAGAAATAGTGGCAGAATCTAGTTATTTGGAAATAGCATGTGTTGTGTTAAATTACTCAATATTTATTTAGAAAGAAATATTGAGTAATATTTCATATTGGCTGGGATATTTAAAAGGTAGTAAACGTGGCCATTTTTGCAAACAAGCAATTTATTAGATAATAATTAATATACAGCAATAAGGTTTATTCATTTTATTGTTAAATATGCAACTATGACACTTATTTGTATATACAGTTTGTAACATTATACATTTCTAGTTTTGTCACAAGTGCTTATTATAAAAAAGGATATTCTGATATTAAAGCCAAGTGATAGCTGTGCATTAATTTAGCATCTGCTGTACTATTCACTTCTGATAAAAGGCAATACAATCAATCTAGGAACATTTACAAGTAACTGCATGCCAATGAAGCTCACATAGCTTAGCTACAGCTTTAAAGAAAATTCTATAATACAACCTTTTTCCTGCATGTATTTAAAAAAATTGTCCATAGAGTACTTTGTAATTTGTTAAAATGTACTGATTTTGGGATTCAGATAAGTTTGAATGCAAATATGAAAGTACTGCAAAGTGCTACAGTGCCTGGCATTGAATTGTTTAAATTTAGAGGCAAGTGCGAATATTTAACTTTACCACAAAATATTGCATGTGGTTTTAGCCACACAATTCCCATTAAAGTCAGTGGGAGCTAAAGTTAAAACCCTACAGCACTCTCTTGAAATTTCAGAGGTTAGTATAACAGGGTAGTAGTTTCTGGTACAAAGATATCCATTTGATACTGTTCATAAAAATAAACCTAATTAATATACAACAGGAACACTAAAATATGTAGCAGTTTTACTTTAATTACTGTCATGTTAAGCAAATTTACATTTGCTTGTTTAGGGCAGATTCAGACAGCCTCAAAGCCTGTCCGAATCTGTCTGTAAGTCTCTTTAAAATTACACAGTTTCCAGACTTCTTAAATATTAGGAAAAGAAAACAATCGTTCCATCATATTCTATTAACAAGATCGTATTAGAGTCTCCTCCTGCTCCCACTGACACTAATGAGAGCAGAATCGAATCCTCAGTAAACAGCTCTATGATGCCCAGTTTCTATCTCTATACTGTAAATCCTCAATCCTGCAAATCCCTCATTCTATGGAGTCCCAACAAAGTCATGTAAGACATGAGCATGAAAACTCCATTAATGGAAACATCTCAAATCCCTACTGCACAAAGTATTACTCAATCAAACCTGTTGCAATCCAGTAATTAAACTTAATATACATTTGATGAAATGCAGTAATTATTACATAAAGTAGTAATTATGTAAGTAATTATGATGTAAGCAGGTAATTGCAAAGTAATAATCCACCAGTTTCAAAACATTAAATATGCTAAACATTTAGTCTGTTCCTGAAAAGATTTAAAAATGTATTTCCTGATAGCTGTCCTGAGGCAATATTCTAAAATAATACTGGTACATAAAAAAAATTTAAACTTGAAATTAAATCAAATCTTAACTATAAAATGTATTGAACATCAAATTAAAACAACACAGAGAACTGATAGGATCACTCACAGGACCCTAGTCTTCTAATTGACGTGGAGAAGAATTTTACTCAATATATCTAGGAATACCTTTGGCAGTCTCTTAAGAGAGCAGGTTGCCTATTAAAGGTTACTACTTGTACACATTTCACTGCATTTTACAGCATCACAAGTAGATTAATACACGTATATTAGGGATTGATTTAAGGCACTTTGAATCCTCCATCATCTAATAGGAACAAGAGCATACTTTATTTTATATTTTAATCTCAATATCTTTCTTCTTGTGATTTAGCTCAAAAATTAGAATAGCTTATATTGAAGAAAATCTCTTTATAAAAATAGATATGTTATATACTTTTTAAAAAAAATAACCCATGCAGCTTCTGTACAAAGTCTATACAAATTTCACAACATATTTCATTCTGAGACACTTTCACGCACATGAAAAGCTTCTATTTTAATTAAAACAAAGTTATTTCTGTTTAATCACAAAACACTGTTGCATAATCATTGTCCATCGCTGTCATTCATTTCGTTCAGTAGACATTAACTGACTGTTTAATTTCATCAGCAGTTTTACAACAAGACCTGCCTACATATAGGAGGAAAAATGAAAAAGTTATATCAGGGGTTTCCAGTTATTGTATAAAATCCCCACAGCCTACTTAAATATATGATAAACAAATTTATTTACCTATGTTGCTAACACTTTAGATGATTAAATTGAATTTTAGAAATCTAGTTCACTTGCCACTATTTATGCTGTTTGTCTTTTATTTCTCTCAAGGAAAAGAAAATCACCTTTACTTTAGCTCTTTTCACTTTCAGTCTTTTTTGCTTTCAGGTTTTCAATGGGGCAGTGTTTGAGTTGCAAACAAAGTACAGAGAAATGTTTTTAAAAAAAGAAATTTGTACTGGAATTTAAAATTAAAACAGACATTTGTATTGCTATTATCAAGATTAGTAGTACCAGCTTCAATACCACAGTAAGGAGGTGTGATTTCAACACTAAATTATTTTATTGCATAGATATATCATTTTAGGAAATGAGCGAGAAAAAGAACTGTAATTATTCCTAGCCCTCAACCTTTCTCTTGTATCTGAAGCAGCACTGTGACGGAGTCAGTCCAGAAGGGTATAAGAGAGTGCTGGAAGGCAGGTATATCAGCCTGAGAATGTGCAGGTCCCTGTTCTCTGGATAGCCAAACAAAGGCTACTCCTGGCCAATCAAGACACCTGGGACCAATTAAGAAGCTTCTAGAAAGCAGCAGAAATAGCTAGCCTGATTGGGACACCTGAAGCCAATCAGGGGCTGGCTGAAACCAGTTAAAAACCCTCTCATTTAGTCAGGTGGGTGTGGATGTCAGGAGCTGTGGAAGGAAGTTGTGCTGTTGGTGAGACTGAGTGGTAGAAAACATATTTGCAAAGAAGGAGGCCCTGAGGTAAGGGTGAAATGGAGTTTGAAGAAGCAGAGACTGCTGTGAGGAAGTAGCCCAGGGAATTGTATTGTGTTTTGTGGCTAAAAGGTCAGCCATCTTAGCTGATACTATTAGAGTCCCTGGGCTGGAGTCCGGAGTAGAGGGCGGGCCTGGGCTCCCCCATTTCTGCCTCCCCTAGTTAGTTACTGGGGCCTAGATGAGTTTCTGAGACCCCTAAATCTGCCAGGAAGCGCAGGACCCACAAATACAGACTCGGAACTTTGTCACAGCACCTATTTTCAAGTACCGCATCAACCTTTATCTTCTCCCCATAATATGAGATATGCAAAGGGCTGAAGCATGTAAAACACCAAAATCTGTAATTTCCTCATAAAATTATCTAACAATTGTATGTTAAGATAATTGGCGATTATCTTTGAAAACTCATGTCGATTGGGGGAGGTCCTGGATGACTGGAAAAAGGCTAATGTAGTGCCCATCTTTAAAAAAGGGAAGGAGGATGATCCAGGAAACTACAGGCCAGTCAGCCTCACCTCAGTCTCTGAAAAAATCATGGAGCAGGTCCTCAAGGAATCAATTCTGAAGCACTTAGAGGAGAGGAAAGTGATCAGAAACAGTGAGCGTGGATTCACCCAGGGCAAATCATGCCTGACTAACCTAATTGCCTTCTATGATGAGATAACTGGCTCTGTGGATGAAGGGAAAGCAGTGGATGTGCCTTTTAAAATTCCTTGACTTTGGCAAAACTTTTGATTCGGTCTCCCACAGTATTCTTGCCAGCAAGTTACAGAAGGATGGGCTGGATGAATGGACCATAAGGTGGATAGAAAGCTGGCTGGATCATTGGGCTCAATAGGTAGTGATCAATGGCTCCATATCTAGTTGGCAGCTGGTATCAAGCGGAGTGCCCCAAGGGTTGGTCCTGGGGCCAGTTTTATTCATTTTTATTAATGATCTGGAGGATGGCATGGATTGCACCCTCTGCAAGTTTGCAGATGACACTAAGCTAGGAGGAGTGATAGATATGCTGGAGGGTAGGGCTAGGATACAGAGGGACCTAGACAAATTAGAGGATTGGGCCAAAAGAAATTTGATGAGGTAAAACAAGGAGAAGTGCAGAGTCCTGCACTTAGGATGGAAGAATCTCATGCATTGCTACAGACTAGGTACTGAATGGCTAGGCAGCAGTCCTGCAGAAAAGGACCCAGGGGTTACAGTGGACGAGAAGCTGGATATGAATGTGTCCTTATTGCCAAGAAGGCTAATGGCATTTTGGTCTGTATAAGCAGAGGCATTGCCAGCAGCTCGAGGGATGTGATTGTTCCCATCTATTCGACGTTGGTGAGGCCTCATCTGGAGTCCTGTGTCCAATTTTGGGGCCCACACTACAAGAAGGATGTGGAAAAATTGAAAGAGTCCAGAGAAGGGCAACAAAAATGATTAGCACATGACTTATGAGGAGAGGCTGACAGAACTGGGATTGTTTCTTCTACAGAAGAGAAGACTGAGGAGACATTTGATAGGTGCTTTCAACTACCTGAAAGGGGGTTCCAAAGAGAACGGATCTCGACTGTTCTCAGTGGTACCAGATGACAGAACAAGGAGTAATGGTCTCAAGTTGCGGTGGGGAAGGTTTAGGTTGGATATTAGGAAAATCTTTTTCACTAGGATGGTGGTGAAGCACTGGAATGGGGTTACCTAGGGAGGTGGTAGAATCTCCTTCCTTAGAGGCTTTCAAGGTCAGGCTTGTCAAAGCCCTGGCTGGGATGATTTAGTTGGGGATTGGTTCTGCTTTGAGCACGGGGTTGGACTAGATGACATCCTGAGGTCCCTTCCAACCCTGATATTCTGTGTGTTCAGGCAAGTATTCCCAACCTGAATCCAGCCAAAGCGTTACTCAATAACAGCACTATAGCACAGAGTTAATTTATTCATCAATTGCTATACAGTAACTTTGTAACATTGCTTTCAAAGCTCTTTATTCCACCTATTCCCAAACTGCTACTTTTACTACTGCAATTACGAGATCTCATGACTTTATTGTGGGTCTCATGGTACTTAATATTTATATTAAACCACAACTCTTGGATTCATGTCATTAGGTGAGATACAAAGTTTAAAACTTTCATTTTAATAATTTTTCTAACCCTCATAGTTCCAGAGAAACTTTAGATAACATGAACCCTAAAGGCTCAAATACTAGAAAGTAAATAAGAATCACCTAAATTTCTCATGATTTTTAATTCAGACATGATTTTGGGGGCCTGACACATGATGGATAAATACTTATAAAATCATAGAAATGTAAGGCCAGAGCAGTGGTTTGCAAACTTTAACAACCCATGAACCCCCTTCACTAAAATGTCAAGTCTGACTCCTATGTTTCATCAAGGAGTATCGGATGTGAAACAGCATGAAGGCATTTAAGAAGCCAATGCAAAGAGTTCCTCTTATTGAAGCATTCAGGTCTTGAGCAGGGCAGGCAAACAAACAAAGCTTAAACTTGTTCATAATAATTTAAAAACAACACTGGCAGCCTATTTAATTTTAAAAACAGCAAAAAATATCCATCTCCCTTTCTATTTTATATAAGGAGCCTTGAAGTTTAAATCTCCTCAGTGTCATAGATATGCTTGCTTTGATCTGCTTAGCTTTTGGAAGTCCCAAGGCTCCTTGTTGCTGGCCCCATGCTGCCCGGAGTTCCTATGGACAACTCTGGCTGCCATTAGGGAAGTTTTTCCCTGAGAATCCCCTGTAACATTTTGTGAACAGAACCCCCGCTTGGGAATCACTGGGCTAGAGAGACCTCAAGAAGTCATCAAGTTCAGCCTTCTGTGCTGAGGTAGGACTTAGTAAACCTAGACCCGCCCTGGTAGGTGTTTATCCAACCTGTTCTTAAAAACCTCCAACAATGGGGATTCTCAGCTTCCCTTAGAAGCCTATTCCAGTGGTTTACTTTATAGTAACTGGCCTTTATAGTTAGAAACATTTTCCTAATATCTAACCTAAATCTCCCTTGCTGCAGATTAAGCCAATGAATTCTTGTCTTACTTTCAGTGGGCATGGAGACTTTATAACAGTCTTCAAATATGTTAAGGGCTGGTACTAGGTCCCTCTAGAGTGACCAGACAGCAAATGTGAAAAGCTGGGACAACGGTTAGGGGGTAATAGGAGCCTATATAAGAAAAAGATCCAAAAACTGGGACTCTCTATATAAAATCAGAACCTCTGACCATCCTAGGTCCCTCCCTCAATGTTCTTTTCTCAAAACTAAACATGCCCAGTTTTTTTAACCTTTGTTCAAAGGTCAGGTTTTCTAAGCCTTTTATAATTTTTGTGGCTCTCCTCTGGTCTCTCTCCAAATTGTCCACATCTTTCCTAAACTGTGGTGCTCAGAACTGGACATAGTACTCCAGCTGAGGCCTCATGAGTGCCAAAGAGAGCAAGACAACTGCCTCACATATGATACTTCTGTTAACACACCCCAGAATGATACAGTAACTCCTCACTTGAAGTCATCTTGGTTAACATTGTTCTCTAATTGATCAGCAACAAAACCTGTTCATTTAAAGTTGTGCAATGCTCTCTTATAACACTGTTTGGCAGCTGCCTGCATTGTACACTGCTTACAGAAATAGCAGCCTATTGCAGCTAGCTCGTGGGGGCTTGGAACCAGGGTGGAGGTATCAGCTTCCCACTCTCCTAAGTTCCTTGTGCAGCAGCTTCCCAGCAGGCTATCAACTGCCAGTAGTTCAGCTGTCCTTCCCCCCCACTGCCTTGTGCTGCTCCTGCCCTCTGCCTTGGAACTGCTCTGGGAGTCTCCTGCTTGCTGTGCTGTGGGAGGGGAGGAAGAGAGATGCTAATGTCCAGGTATCTCCCTCCCCCCTGCCTCCCGCTTACGCCTTCTCCATAGATCGGGGAGGGGGGGACACAACCTGGCTCAGGACAGAGGGGGCCTGCCGGCAGCAGCTGCTGTCTCAACTTGCTGATCTATTTAAAGGCAATGTAGTTAGATTGGGGTCAGTGTACTTAAAGGGGCAACGCACATCTCTCTCTCACACACAGGGTGTATGTCTCTGTCTCCTATGCTGTCACCCCTTCCTCCATCTGTGCTGTCTTGTAGAGTGTGAGACTACATTAACATGTGTTAACCCTTGGGGACTCAGCCGAGTGGAGGATTATTTAGTAGTAAGGCATTCCCTGGCAAATATCCCACCCTCTGACTTCACTGCCTCAAGCAAGCTTCACAATCACCATTGCTGTGTACCAGCATTAAATTGTTTGTTTAAAACTTATATGTGTGTGTATATAGTCTTTTGTCCATCCTTTTGCTTAGTCACATTTTTCAGAAACTTAACTAAACATTAAGTGAAAAGTTACTCTATTAGCCCTTTTTTTCAGCTGCACCACGCTGTTGACTCTCATTCAGTTTGTGACCCACTATAGCCACCAGATCCTTTTCAGGGGTACTACCACTTAGCCAGTTATGCCACATTTTGTAGCTGTGCATTCAATTTTTCTTTCCTAAGTGAAGTACTTTGCACTTCACCAAACTTTATCTTGTTGAATTCAGACCAATTCTCTACCTTGTCAAGGCTGTTCAAAATTCTAATTCTGTCCTCCAAAGTTCTAGAACAACCCACCTTTCCCCCTGTGGTGTCATCTACAAATTTTACATGCATACTCTCTACTCAATTATCCAAGTCATTAAGAAAATATTGAATAGTACCAGATTTAAGACAGACCTCTGCAGACACACCTTCCCAGTCTGACATTGGCTCACTGATAACTACTCTCTGAGTTTGGTTTTTCAACCAGTTGTGCATTCACTTTATAGTAATTTCACCTAGACAGCATTTCCCTAGTTTGCTTATGAGAATCTCATATGGGACTGTGTCAAAAGCCTTATTAAAAATCAAGATTTATCATGTATGCTGCTAACCTTCCTGTCTGCTATGCCAGTAACCCTGTCAAAGAAGAAAATTTGGTAGGTTTGGCATGATCTGTTCTTGATAAATCCATGGTGTCTGTTTCTATAACCCTATTATGCTTTAGGTACTTACTTACTGATTAAAAAATTGTTCTATCTTTCCAGTTACTGAAGTTAGGCTGATTGGTCTATAATTCCCTGGGTCCTCTTTGGTCCCTTTTTTAAAGATAGGTACTATAGTCGTCTGGGACCTCATCCGTCCTCCATGAGTTCTCAAAGATAATTATGGTTTGACTTGTGGTTGGCAATATTGTAATTGGTCCTCCAGTAAGGAGGAAATTAAGAGTCTCTATGACGCATAAGAAGTCAGGGCAGTATTTTGAAATGGTGACTTTCTTCAAGAGGAAAGCCTTTTCTGTAAGTATATAAAAGGGATAAGTATAGCCCTGCATGAATACCAATTTATATCCATGGATGCGGATATCCACTGCACCACAGGGGTCTTCCAGGAACCGCATCAGCAAAAGGAGCAGAATGTGGGGTCATCATTCCCAGGAGCCAGCGTTCCGCACTGGCAGCTCCTCTCCTGCAGCTCTGCCACCCCCAGCCTACCCCCTGGAATGGCTGTAAAGACCCCAGACAGGAGATGCAGTCATGCAGAGTGCTGCGTGGAAGGGATAGGGGTTGGGTAGTACAGCTGCATAGGAGGAGCTACCAGCGCGGGGCGCTGGCTTCTGGGCGTGGCGGCCCCACGTTTTGCTCTTTTCACCACTGCAGTTCCTGGGAGAGCGCTACAGTTCAGTGGATACTGATTTCTAACCATGGATATTCGCATCCACGGATATGAATTTGTATCAGCGTAGGGCTCTAGGGATAAGCCTATCTAAGAAAGAAACGTAACCATGACTAAAAAAGAACAGATGACCAGTTGTGTGCCAATAAGAACATTACACATATAGTAAGGATCGAGCTGACAAACAGGATTTTACAGACATCTTGTCTGCTAAGGCTTCCTGATCTATAAAGTACATTTTTCAAAATAAAATAATAAAATCCTAGATTGAAGTCAGCAATAAAACTTTCAACTAAACCTATTTTTTCCTCCTTAGAGTTCAATTTACACTTATTTTAACTGGATTCAGGAAGGATTACCGTTTGCTTTTGATACTGCAAGCTTTACATAAAGAACATACTGGTTCAAACCAATGGTCCACCTAGCCATGACTTACAACAGAGACCAGTGCCAGATGCTTCAATGGGAATGAACGGAACAGGGCAATGTACAGAATGATCCATCACCTGTCATCCACTCCCAGCTTTTGGTAGCCAGAGGTTCAGGGACACCCAGAGGATGAGGCTGCACCTATCTTCCATGGACTCATCTAATTTTTTTTAACCCAGTGATACTGTTGGCCTTCACAACATCCCCAGTCAATGACTTCCACAGGTTGACTGTGTGTTGTGTGAAGAAGTACTTCTTTATGTTTTGTTTAAAACCTGTTGCTTATTAATTTCATTGTGTGACACCTGGTTCTTGTGTTATGGGAAAGGATAAATAACACTTCTTTATTTCTCCACACTATTCATGATTTTGTAGACCTCTATCATATCTCCTCCCTTAGTCATCTCTTTTTAAGCTCAACAGTCTCAGTCTCTTAATCTCTCCTCCAAACTTCTAATATTTTTGTTGCCCTTCTCTGTACTTTTTCCAATTCTAATACATCTTTTTGAGATGGGGCAACCAGCTCTGCATGCAGTATTCAAGATGTGGGCACACCATGGATTTATATAATGGCATTATAATATTTTCTGTTTTATCTATCCCTTTCCTAATGGTTCCTGACATTCTTTTCGTTTTTTTGAATACCACTGCATGCTGAGGTGATATTTTCATAGAACTATCCAAAATGCCTCCACGATGTCTTTCTGGAGTGGTAACAACTAATTTAGACCCCATCATTTTGTAGGTATTATGGGATTATATATTATGTAAAGTGTGCATTACTTTGCATTTATCATCACTGAATTTCATCTGGCATGTTGTTGCCAAGTCACCAAATTTTGAGAGATCCCTTTGGTAACATTTCAGTCTTTTGATTTAACTATCTTGAGTAATTTAAATTAGGTCTTGTCTACCAATCCACACCCCTGACACAGTTATAGTGACCTAACATCCAGCATAGACAGCACTATGTCAACTGGGAGGCTTCTCCAGTCAAAATAGGTATGGGCAGAATAGCTATGTCAATGGGAAAACCTCTCCTATTGGCATAGATAGCATCTTCACTAAG
The DNA here is from genome assembly GCA_007922305.1 of Dermatemys mawii. Lineage (NCBI taxonomy): Eukaryota > Metazoa > Chordata > Testudines > Dermatemydidae > Dermatemys > Dermatemys mawii. The sequence continues at coordinate 30,230,426 of ML677349.1, forward strand.
CTCTACAGTGTAAACCAGAGTTTCTCAAACTGGAGGTCGTGACCCCTCAAGAGGTGGCAAGTTTATTATGTGGGGGTTGCGAGCTGTCAGCCCTCACCCCCAAACCCTGCTTCACCTCCAGCATTTATAATAGTGTTTAATATAAAAAAAAATTATTTATAAGGGGGATAGTACTCAGAGGCTTGCTGTGTGAAAGGGTCACCAATACAAAAGTTTGAGAATCACTGGTGTAGACAAATCCCTTAGTATCATACGCAAACTTTGCCACCTCACTGTTTACTTCTTTTTCCAGATCATTTATGAATATTTTGAACAGCACTGGTCCCAGGACAGCTCCTTGGGTAATTTTCTCCATTATGAAAACTCACCATTTATTCCTACCCTTTGTTTCCTATCTTTTAACCAGTCATTGATCCATGAGAGGACCTTCTCTCTCATTCTGTGTATGATGCTCTGTAAACAGGAAGATAACTAGCTATACTGATAGTCACCACTGTTACAAAATTGCAATAAATTTTGTACATAGTATATTATGTATGGTATCAATGGAAAAGTTATAGACTGATAAATATTATTATCCTGTTTAAATCCATGTATGATTTTTGTAGATGAAATTATGAATATTTGCTGTGTGTTTGTATCTCACATTGTTTTCTTGGGTGACACCCCACAAAAGATTTGCATCTAGACTAGCCAGCCTACTTAATGGAACATTAAGGGCAATCAGTTCACCCAGTGAGCCCCTCCCAGAGATGTTTCAGAGAGCACTAAGGCAACGGCTGCCCCAAGATTCAGCAAGTCATGTAAGGACATGTGATTTAAGACTCCATCTTTTGCCAGTAACTTTCCATGCACTTGGGCTGAAAGTATAAAAGGAGACTGTGACATTGCTTCTTTGTCTTCATTCCTGCTCCACATCTCTGGATAGCATTTCTAACAAAGGAGAGCTTCGCACAAAGAATTGATGGCCCAAATCTAATGGGTGAACTAGAAAGACATATTACAAGATAGCAGATTTACCATCACTGCTATGAACTTGATCTATGGACTTTGATAGCACTTGCATATGACTCCTTTAAGCATTTAATAACTTTTTTTTTTCTTAATAAACTTTTAATTTTTATTACTAAAGGATTGGCTACAAGCGTGGTATCTGGTAAGATCAAAATAATATATATTGACCTGGGGGAGTGGCTGATCCTTTGGGATTAGACAAAACTTATGTATGATGAATCTGGTTTTCAGTAACCTCTCATCATAAAGACCAGATGTCTGGGTGGTGATGGGGCTGGATTACCTAAAGGGACGGTATTTTGGCTTCTTGTTAATCCAAGTAGAGATACAGGAGCTCACTTTTGTTACTGGCTTGGTGAACTCTAGTGTTAGAATAACCACCAGTTTTGGGATGTGACTGCTCTGTTCTTTTTATCAGTCTGTCCTTAATTTGGCATGGTCAGCTGTGACCAACACCAGGTACGGTCACATCATGACTGCTTACTTCGTTTAAGAGACATCGATGAGGGACTTTGTGAAAGGCTTTCTGAAAGTCCAAATACACAATATCCACTGAATTAGTCTTGCCCATGTTTGTTTACTGCCTCTAGAATTCTAACAGAATTGCACTATTTAACTAAATTTTTTCAATGCTTACCTGTTTGGTATGCACGATGAAGCTCATTTTGTTTTCCAGACTATGGATTTGAAAACAGGTATCTGCATCTCCTAACTGCCACATAAAGCAACCATACTTTAGACTGATGAGCAAACCCTGCAGTGAAAAGTAGAAAATGTTTAGAATATTTTCTGAACTATACTGTGAACCTTCCCCCACTTTGTCTAAATAAGGTTCTGGTATACAGTTAAGGGTATAGCATATACAATACTGAATTTTAAATGACCAACTGCCATAATATTAGGATTTCCATTTCTAAGAATTTAAAGCTGAAATTCCATATTTTTGAAGTTTTTAAACTTCACACATTGATTGTAAATGCATACAAGATTCTAATTCAATGCTCAGATGTGAAATAAAATCACAAACACTTAGTAAACTCCCCACACTCTTAACTTCTATTGAAATTGCCAGTAAAAACTGTTAACCCTCACCTTGGTTTCCATATTGAGGAGATGCAGTCCTTTCACATTTACTCCTACGTACACTCGGATGACTTTATGACTGCTTGAACTCGCCTTGGTGAATACCTGTCCTGTGAAAAAAGCAGCTCCATAGGTAGGAATTTCCCAGCAATTTTGCAAGAACATGCGTTGCAGGTGATGCATCTCTTTACTTACACCTTCACTAGTGCTGAGACTCTAGAATTAAAAGAGCAAATAAGTCACAAAAGAACATGTATTAACAATACACATTGTTCAAATAGGGTAGCTGGTTTTCTTGAAGGGATTTTTCTGCCAATCTTCCTGAAATAATGCCACACCTGGAATAACAGCCCAATAGCAGTGCGATGGGATGTATCAAGCACTTGATGCTCCCAGTTGGAGGCCCTGCAGCCTTCATGCACCCCATCTGAAGAAAGTATTCTTTTGGGGGGGAAAAAAGCAGTGAGTTCAGACCTAAGAGTGCATAGAGAGGTCACCCAGGATCAGCTGCTAGTGGAACCAATGGAATTGGTCCTCCAGCAGCGAGAAGGGCTAGGAGCAGGTAGAATCCAATCAGGGCCCATCAGGGAAGATAAAAAGGACTGGCTGTTTCCTCTAAGGTGCAGATCTGGGTGAACCTGGAAAAACAGGAGGGATGATCTCCTTTGTCTTAATTCAAAAGCTCGGCCTGATCAGGGACTTAACTCTGACTACACCTTTTGACTGAGTCAGCAAAAGACTGGTTTGTTTTACTTTGTGTAATTTAAACCTCAGATGGTCATCTTGAGTTAGCTATTAACTGACTTTGGTAAAATTAAAGGGAGCTCACTTCATGAGATATGCCCTCGTTCAGCTGAATCCATGAAAAACAGTCTCAATTTGTCAGAAATTCAGAACCGTTTTTTTTAAAAGCATTGAAAACATTTCTGTTAGGTTTTATAAACTTACTCTCTTCTGACTTATACTTTATGCCTAAACTGAATTGACAGTGCCCCTTTAAGCACAGTTAGCTGGCTGGCATCAAATTAAAAAAACAAACAGATGACGACTTCAGTGACACAATTTACTGACAAACAAATCGACTTTTAATTTTATAATCAGAAAAAATGTTCAAACAGCTCAGTACTAAGATATGTTGTTTCAAGGTACAGTATATTTTAATTGAATATAAAAAAATGAACTACTGAATCAGTATAAAGAATGATTCACTATTAATTTTTAGCTTTCCTACATTTCTGGCTTTGTATATTATTACTGTTGTTATAATGCACAACAGTAATAGAAAAAACTAAATAAAAATAACTAAAGATTTTAAGACAGGATTTCCAGTACCTAGGGGATACTGTTAATATTCTTACCTTGTATTCGTGAAGTATCCTGTTGGTCCAGTGAGGAGCCTTACTTTTTAGTTTGGTGATGGGTACTATAAATTTAAGATTTTCTTCACTAAAAAGAAAAAAAGCCGAAATATTACCTGCAGTGTCTTCCAGCATGGCAATACTAATATCTTTAAGTATCAAATATTGGGATAGACTGTCAGCCCTAATTCAAACAGCTCTAATGTCATCTCAGCAGCTGAAAAGCTTTCTGAAAGGGATAGCCAAGGTTTCCCACTGACCAAGAGGAATCCTTAGCTTGTGTACAGTCGGTGTAGTTGACACTATGCTACCTGTTTCTACCTACCCTGCACTATGGGTGGTGCAGGGGTGAGAGATTCTAGGAGTTGGACGGAATGCATGATGCTCTGCCTGATCCTAGTCCAGTACTGTGGTTCTCATTAGTAGCTCTAAATTATGATGGGGGCCATTTCATCTTAAAGTGAGCTTTTTCCTTCCCCATTTTTCTCAGCAGCATCAAGTGTTAACTGAGCACAGCTGAAAATTTGTCCCATTAACTTTCCATTGTTACAAATGACCTGAAACCAAGGGTATAGATGCAAAAATCCATCGGTACACATTAGCCACTTGGTTTACAAAAGAAAGCTCTTAATTTCTCTTTATGCACAATCAGTACAGGCAATTTCATCAATTTAGATGTAATGTTTTTCTGTCCTGAAAAGTTTTTTCGCCACCTGCAAATATTATGGTCTGAAAACAGTGAAATGAAAGGTGGGACAGTTCAGGATACCTAAATTTCAAAAAGTGTTATCAAATCCCCAATATTGAGGAAGGGAAATTATTAAAGTTACAGATTTGAAAGGACAGATCTTTTGCTAAATACATGCACTTGTTTTAAATCAAGTACAGCAAAACATAAAATATAAACAAAAATCATGATGTCTGTCTTGCAAGAATAAAAAGCGAACACAAAATGAAGTGAACATGAGTTTTCTCAAGATTCAGAAAAAAATGTTCCCTGTTTCCCTGACACCTAAGAACATATGAATGACCATACTGGGCCAGACCAATGGTCCATTTAGCAGGGTATCCCGTCTTCCAGCAGCAGCAAGGAACAGATGCTTCAGAGGGAATGAACAGAAGAGGGCAACTATTGAGCGATCAATCCCCTGGCATCCAATCCCAACTTCTCGCAGAGGTTTACGGACACTAAGAGCATGAAGTTGCGTTCCTGACCATCTTGGCTAATTACCACTGATGGACATATTCTCTATTAACACATACAATCCTTTTTTTTTGAACCCAGTTATACTTTTGGACTTCATAATATCCCCTGGCAACAAGTTCCACAAGTTGATTATGCGTTGTGTGAAGAAATACTTCCTTAGTTTATTTTAAACCTGCTGCCTATTAATTTCACTGGCTGACCACTGCTTCTTTGTTATGTAAAGGGGTAAACAATACTTCCTTATTCACTTTCTCTACAGCATTAATGATTTTATAGACCTCTGTCATATCCCCGCTTAGTTGGCTCTTTTCTAAGATGAACAATCCCAGTCTTTTTAGTCTCTTCTCATATGGAGGCATATCTTTCACACCATGGTCATTTTTGTTGAACCTCTATGCACATTTTTTAATTCTAATATTTTCTTTTTGAGATGCAACCAGAACTGCATGCAATATTCACGGGTTTATATAATGGCATTATGATATCTTCTGTTTTATTATCTATCCCTTAATAATGGTTCTATTAGATTTTTTGACTAATGCTGCACATTGAACAGATGTTTTCAGAAAACTATCCACAATGCGACCAAGATCTCTTGCTTAAGTGATAACAGCTAATTTAGACCCTATCATTTTGTATGCATAATTGGGATTATGTTTTCCCGTGTGCATTACTTTGCATTTATTTAATTACTGCCATTTTGTTGCCCAGTCACCCAGTTTTGTGAGATCCTGTTGTAACTCTTCATAGTTAACTTTATTAACTATCTTGAGTAAATTTATACCGTTTGGAAACTTTGCCACCTCACTGTTTATCCTTTTTTTCAGATCATTTATGAAAATGTTGAATAGCACTAGTCCCAGTACACATTGTTGGGGGACCCTGCTATTTACTTCTCTCCCCTATGAAAACTGACTTTTTATTCTTACTCTTTGATTCTTATATTTTAATCAGTTACCGATCCATGAGCTGACCTTCCTTCTTATCTGATAATAGCCTACTTTGCTTAAAAGCCATTGGTGAGAGGCCTTGTCAAAAGCTTTCTGAAAGTCCAAGTACACTATATCCACTTGTTCACCTGTTTGTTGACCCTCTCAAAGAATTCTAATGGATTGGAGAGGGATGATTTCCCTTTACAAAAGCCAGACAGACTCTTACTCAACATATTATGTTTATCTAAGTGTCTGATAATTCTGTTCTTTACTATAATTTCAACCAATTTACCTGGTACTTAAGTTAGGCTTATGCCCTGTAATTGCCAGGATTGCCTCTGGAGCTTTTTTTTTTTTTTTAAAAAATCTGTGTTACATTAGTTATTCACCAGTCAGTTGGCACAGAAGCTTATTTAAGCAACAGGTTACATAGCAGTTAGTAATTTTACAATTTAATATTTTAATTCCTTCAGAATTCTTGGGTGAATATCAGATGGTCCTGGTGACTTATTACTGTTTAATTGATCAATTTCTTCCAAAACCTCCTCTATTGACACGTCAATCTGGGACATATTTGTCACCTAAAAAGAATGGCTCAGATGTGGGAAGTTCCCTCACATCCTCTAAAATGAAGACTGATGCAAAGAATTCATTTAACTTCTCCATAACAGCTGTACATCTTACTTGAGTGCCCCTGTTGCACTCTGGTCATCTAGTCGTCTCCCTGATTGTTTAGCAGCCATTCCGCTTCTGATGTACTTTTAAAAAAATTGCTGTTTTTTTGGTGTCTTTTGATAGTTGCTCTTCAATTTCTTTTTTGGACCGCCTCATTATATTTTACACTTGACTTGCCAGAGTTTATGTTCCTTGCTATCTTCATCAGTAGGATCCGCCTTCCAATTTTTAAAAGATATCTAAAACCTCTATTCAAACTTATTTGCATAATCTGTATAGATAGCATACAGCAATGGGTTTCTTTTTTTGCATATTATAAACAATTTTGTTCAAAAAGGTGGTATTCTTAGGTCTTAATCCTGTAAACTCTTATTCCTGTGTGGAACCCTTACACATGCAAGTAGTCCTATTCACTTCAGTAGCACTATTCGCATGAATAAGGATTTGCAGGATCAGATTCTCACCCCATTGATAATGTAGTTATCGGAAATTGCCATAGTCAATATGAACATGAAATCAGTTTCTTGTATAATGGATTATACAACAGCTGCCTCATCACCCCACTAAAACCACAGTTCAAGGCTATAAGAATGTGATACTGTTTAGCACCAATTAATAAAACTGACTTCTCTTAAATGATCACATACCCACTGAAAAACACTAGGTCCTCTTGTCACTAAGTTGTGCAAACTAGTCACTTTCAGTCCCAGACACAGGGGATTTGATGCACAGCTCATATTATTGATATGGGAATTAAGTGGCTAGACCAACGTGCACAGTTCTGAAGCTGTACTCCATATACTGGAGCTCAATGATAGTGTTTAATTTCTAGTTAATACAACACACCTGGAAATAGTTGAAACAGTTTATATTAAACATTTCATATTACAAACAAAACAGTCTCAGTTTAAATACTCACTCACTTTAGGAAACCTTGTTTGTGTTTCTTACTCTCATAATTTCCATAGACTATTTGTAGCAGTAGACTTGCCAGTGTGATCAGTTTGGCATCAGGTGATGTATAGAAGCCTTTCAGCAAATTATATCTTGCTTCATCAAACAGGATAAGAATAGCCAGTGGATCCTCAATCTGTTTAAAAACATAAATTTTAAACATTTTAATTAAAATGTTTAAATGTCATTTTCATTTTACAAACTAAGTTTAACTTTTCACTGATTCTATAGGAGACAAAGATATGATCTTGTTAAACTGAAGTATGTATTTTATTTGGTCTAGAAGAAGAATAAATGCTATGATTCATAAATATCGATATACAAGTATTTCCATTTTCTGAATTACACATTCCTTTTGATCTAACATATATAAATTACAATTGAATACCACACTATACCAAATTAAAATATCACCAAACCCATAAATGCCAAAAAAACATTTTTCATTATTGTCAAAAAAATCTCTTTTCTCACTCTATACTATCTATTTACGACCAGTTTCTACCACCCTTAGTTTTGCCTAGTAGTACCACCTTTTGCTAATCTTAAACCTTTCTCTGAGAGTAATCCCACAGATATCAATGAACTACTTGTAAGAAGATGATTACTTAGAATAAGTAAGGGTGCCAGAATCTAGTCACTAGAAAGTGGGCAGGACTGGAGGAAAATCTGTTTGGCTTAACTAAGGTTCCAATCCATAAACAATATTGGCTGTTTTGTGATTAAGTTTAATTGCTTAGGAGTATACTCTGACAAGTCTTTATTCTTTTGGAGGAATAGCATTTATGAGAAACTGCTGTTTATAGGAGCTTGCTTAATATTTTATTATTATTATTATTGACAATACATGTGTTTGGAATGTAAGTGATTTTTGCAATTTCAATAAATAAAAAGAAAAAAACCTTAGAAATGTAAAAAGTCAGAGATCTATTCTACCATTGTCCTGTCCCACAATTATTAAAGGGAATTACAGGCTTGATCTAACTCCTATTAAAATCAACAGGACTCTTTCCTTAATCTTCAGTGGGAGTTGGATTAGTTCCTACATGTACACAAGGAGAAGAACAAATCACTTTAACTGACAGTTACTCTTATACCTATTAAAGTTTTCTAACAGGTTTAAATATGATCTAAAGTCATGGGTTCTGAACCTACAGTTTACAACTTCCTTCTCTTTCTTATTAATCAGATGGGAAGGAGGTCCCAAAATTTATTTAAATTCTAAACAGATTGATATTCTAATTAGCATACCGCCTGCTAATAAAGGTTTCTGTTTCTGCACCTGTATTTGATATTAGTGCTTCTAATGCAGACCTTTTTTTCAATATCCAAAGGAAGTCTCACATCCCTCCTCAGGAAAAGTTGTGGAGTTTCCCTTTGAGGATCCAAGTTTGTCAATTCAGTGAGTATTTCAGGCCAGTCACGAACATGCTGCAAAGGTTTATGATATGGCTTCAGCTGCAGGCCTGGAAAATAACAACTTCTCATTTAAAATAATAACAGAGGAATCAAGCACATAGATGCTCAAATGAACACTATACCAAAATGTCAGAACTGAGAATTTGCTTATCTCAAACAAAAAAATGTTTTCTTTTTACCACATGTAAAAGGTCGCAAACTTGGTGACAAATTTATCACAGCAGAGGTCACACCAATAATTCAGTAAATGCATGCTTGTATTATGTTCAGCAAAAGTGAACTGAAATTCTTTTTAAAAAGTAAGTAACTTCAAAAATTTTAGTTTGTAATGAAACTCATGGTTGGAGCTTAAAACTACAAGTAAAAGGCTGTTGTCAGGACTGCAGAATTGGGCCAAAATACCACATCAAATAAAACATTTTAAATAATTTCCTCTTAGTGCTTCTGAATCAGTTCCTTTGCAAGTGCCTATGGAATTCAGGGTAAGGAATGACCTGTTACAATCTCTAGCTGTTATTTTAGGAGAAATAAGAGCCCACAATTCAGGTCTTGACAGGAAAATATATTTTCAGTTTGTTTTAAAAACACACTTGCCATTTTATAGACTGTAATCATTTCAGGTTAGAGGCTGTGCCCTCTCTATGGTCTGTAAAGCATCATGATCCCAGAATGTAACAGTGCAGTATTTCCTGCTTCCCTACTCTTATGGAGGCTGACCTGCAGATCTAGATCCTTGCACCAACCAGCACACAGCCGCAGCTACATCCAGGCAACCTGTTTGCCTGCCTCCGCTTTCTCTCATGATGTCCCTACCGCTTGCCTGTCTTCTAGCTCCCCACTACTCAACTCTCTCTCACTTCTCTGGCTTCTGCACAGTTACTGCCCACTTAAAACGTTCTCCCACTTCTGCCACTGATTTGTTCTTCCCACATTCAACCTCTCTACAATTAAAAACATCATAACCTGTTACAGTTTTCTTGTTAGATTTTCATTATCTAACATAAGATGACCATTACTTGCTTAAATAGGCAAGCAGAAACTGAAGCTGATTTCTCAAACTATTTTCACAAAGCATCTTGGTTTAAATCTGTACTATGCAGTTCAGTGCATGGAGTCTTTTCTTTTTTAATTCAAATACTTTGTCTAATTTGGAAAATTATGAATGTTTCATAGAATTACTTGTTGAATAACAAAAACTTAATAAATCAGTAATATTTCCGTGTACAGCAAATAAAACATCTCAGTATTTTGGGCAAAATAAGATGGAACTCACACTTGGAAGGTAAGGGGACTAGAGCTGCATGATTTTTTTTTTAAAAAAAAATTCTGAAACTAGCTGCTCCACTTGGTATAAACAACCAAACAGTCATTGGACCAAAGAGAGAGTGAAATGACTATCAGCGCACTCATCTGGGAAATCCAAGTTTATGTTCCTCCTCCAAAGACTAATTATTTATGCACAGTGGAACAACTTCAACAGGAAAGACTGAGACACACCTACATTAGAATATCTAATGTAGGTGTGTGACTCTCCTACAGTGTAGGACCCAAGTTCAATTCCCTTCTCCACTAGCAGGGGGTGAGGGGATCTGAACTCAGGTGTCTCACATCCCAGGTGAGTACCCTAATCACTGGGCTAAAGCTCATCATGGAGGCATAACCACCTTCTTCTCCCCTATTTTGTGATTCTAGCACTTTAATACTGCCCAAAAACACAATGTTTTGGGTTGAACTAAACATTTTGCTCAACCCAAAAGTGACTTTTTCACTTTGCTGAAATTTTTTGAATTTTCAAATTTGCTTTCATCCCAACTGATATTTTTCCCACATTTTTTCAGAAATGCCAGAGAACCAAAAATCAGTTATTTGCCCTGCTCTAAAAGGGATAAAAGCATCAAGACATCATCACTCAGCCAGGCTCCTTTCATCTCAAAGAGAGCAGCTCTGTTTTGTATGTCTGGGCTCACAGAGTTTTCTACTGGTTGTGCATAAAGGGAAGTTAAGTAACTGGGAGAAACTGGGTAAAACTGGGAGAAAATGGTCAGACAGAAAAACTGAAGAAAAATATTATTTAAAACAATTTCAACTATAACACACACTCATCATATTTTAAATTCCAGATATAAAAAGAAAGCAGAACTGAAGTGCTGAATTCTTAATGCACAGCTTCTTTCCTTACACTATCACAAGCAATAAGTCCAACCTAATTTGAAGCAGTTGAAATCATAATGAGTTTCTCACATTTAATTGGCATTACAAATGAGCTCCACAGCAACCTTGTCACAGTAATGCTGTTTACAACCTTTTTTGACAAGTAGGCATAATCATGACTGACTACAGCTTATGCATGTTTCTACCTATCTTTTTGAAAACTGGCTGGAAAAAGGTGGCATGAATGTTGCTAAAGAAAAAGAATTACAAAAATATATACTGTATATATGACTTCAATTCAAGAGGAGGCTTAAATTGTATGAAAAAGCTAACAATAAGGATGCTTTCTGTGCTAAATATAGCTGAGAACTTGTATAAAATTAAAAAAAGGTTAATGCAACATTGATTACACAAATCTGGCCAGGCAGACTACTGCAGCAGCTCCACTGATCTCAATGGTTTAAAGTTCTAGAAGGCATTCACGATGATTTTACCACAGATGATATTACAGAACTGTAAGATATTTCATGGTGCACAATCTTTTCTCTTCTTTCCAATGAGAACCACTATTTTAAAAAATGTACATGACACCAAATCTAAGCTATTGAAAAAAAGTATGTTTTTAAAGAATTTTTTTCTAGGTGTTAAAAAAGAAAAAAAACAGCATACCCCCCAAAACTCAACACTGCTCAGCTAACTAAAGCCAACTATCAGTCTAGTCATGTCTAGGTTTTTTGCAATTGCTTTTCTGCACTACAGTGAGCAAAATTCTCATACATTTTTTAAAGGTCTCAAGAATGACTCAGCAATGCAGAAAACGATGGGACAATGTATATGACTAACGAAAGCTGGAAAGTTTATTGTTTGGTCTACCAGTCTTTCTCGTGTCCTTTTTTACTTTAGCAAGACATTTACAAAAATAAATGTAAAAAAAAAACAAAATCCGAAACGATAACTCCAACAATGTTATAAGTTCTCTAACTACTTACTAAGGTTCTCAGAACAAATCCAAATAGCGAAGTACTGTTGTGTTTCTTGAGACAGACGCATTCCTTCCATTATCTGCTGTACAGTACTATTGTTTCCATGTTTCAACTCAACAGAACGATATGACCCATCCATTCGATAAATCCGTACCTTTTCATACTATGGCAAAAATATATAAAAATATCATTAAAATAAATGGGAGAACAACTAATCGTAAGTTAAAATCCCACTCTTCTATTGCTTTCATTTCTACAAACATCACTTTTTAATCCAATTTTGCAGCATTTACATTTTGAGAAAAATAATTTTGCAGAATTCTTTTATATCTATCTCGAATCAGAATGCCCTTCATAGATCTGTGGGGCCTCCGAGACCCATCTCTCTCTACATTTCTATATCATGCCCATTACCTTAGTAGCTAAAGTGCAGATTTTTAAAGGTATTTAAGTGTTGCAATGCTGAGCAGAACAATGCACAAATACCTCCAAAAATCTGGGGCTAAGAGCCTACGTATATCCTGCCATATGTATTATGTGATTACTACTACTGATTGACTGATCATGCACGTAACTAGTTTATAATAAAATATTTTATTATTACCTCCCTTCATTCCTCTCATTTGTTTCACTCATCTTTTAAGTCTTATCTTTAGGCCATAAACTCTTTTGGGGCAAAGGCCTCCATTTATTATATGTTTGTACAGCTCTTAGCACAAGGTGACCCCCAATCTACATGAGCCCTTTAGGAGGTACTACTACTACTTTTTACTCAAAACTCCCATTAACTTCAATGGATTGTGGATGAAGAACATGTCTCACTACAGCCATGCTTTAAGCACGTGACTAACTATGTATGTCATAATAATCCCATTTAAACACATGAATAGTCCCACTGATTTAAGTATCAAGCTGAATTGAAGGCTTAAACTTCTTTTCTCCAGTTGTTTGAATGCTTTAGCTGCTTATGTAAAAGTTCCAAAAATGTATTATAATAGCAGTGTATTTTCCTATCTCCCCTCTGCTCAGTCTTTCCCAAAAACATTCAGAGACCAAGTCTGGAAACATTTAGCCAGAAAGGTGAATGTCTTAGAAAATTATGACTGACTGAAAGAGAGGTTAGAATGGAAAACATTTTGCAATCTTAACTATAGCACTTGCTCCCGCTTCTACTGTAGTAACTTCAATTACCAAACATTTAGCTGTACTATATTAATCTGATTATATTAGGACTGGGCTACACTGGGTGTGCGTGTGTGTGTTCAAACTAAGATACGCAACTTCAGCTATGCTATTAGCGTAGCTGAAGTTGAAGTATCTTAGTCTGACTTACCAGGCTCCCCCATCGACTCCGCTTACTCCTCTTGTGGAGCTGGAGTTCCGGAGTCAACAGGGACTGCGTTCGGGGATCAATTTATCGCGTCTAGACAAGATGTGATAAATCGATCCCCGATACATCGAACACTACCCGCCGATCTGGTAGACGTAGCTTTAAAAGGCAATAATATCTATTATCATTATCTATGAACAACTGCTTTATAAGGCAAAATGAGAGGGATCAGTTCCTTCAATAACACTGAAAGTCAAATGAACATGTGCTTAAAAACAACATATCAGCAGACTGTATCAATAAATAAAACACTGGTATATACAGTGGAACCCCGCAATATCATGACGTTTGGGGTCCAAAAATATTGACCACAGTGGGCGCGATATTGTGGGGTTCCACTGTACACAAAAAAAACCAGTGATGATTAGTAGTGGCAGTAGAATTTGTGCTATTTTATACTTCCAGAAATCAAAATATTACATTTTAAAATCTTGCACACAGCTGTAGAGCTATAGGTACAAGATACAAACATTTAAAATGACAAATGCATGATTTTCCCTAGTTCACACCAAAAACCTAAATACATGCAGAGTATGTATCCTGCAGATTGTAGTTGCTATATGTGGACCTATCACATGCCTTCGTTTTCCACTCTGTATACATTTTCTAAGACTTTAAAATATGACTACTAAATTGTTTAAAAGGTAAACATACAGGTTTATTTATGGCTTCCTTCAGCAGTTTTGCTGTTTCTTCCCAATCATTTTGTTTGCTCTCTTCGCAGACATTCAATGGGGATCTTCCTTGTTGATCAGTAATGTGCTACAAATATGAACAGAAATACTGGCATAAATATAGTTTTCAGTCTAGAAAGGTAAATGTTAACAAGTTTTGAAGACAACTAAAATAACTGGGATTTTCAATAATATTAATTAAAATCCTCCCTGGTTCATAGAGTTCAGAAATTTCATTGTTTAAATACTTTTCATTAATTGTACTTCTCTGTTTATTTTATCTATTTCTGGCAGCCTCCTCACAGGAAAACACTGGAATAAGAAGATCAGGTGTGTTTGCAGGCCAGCATAGAGGTATACTGGCAGAGCTGTATGAAAAAATTTGCATACAGCTTGCTTACACTAAACCTTATTCTAGTTAGCACTCTCAGTCATTTATTACATAAGCACCAATTGACTCCATTTAAAATAGAATTTTAGTGTTCTAATTTTGTGCTACTGTGCATTATGACATACATTCTACATATACAGTAAAATGCATAGTCATAGATCTTCTGTGGTTGTTCTGGTGGTGGAGAGGGGGGTTTGAAGTTCCCATACATAACAGCATAAGAATGGCCCTACTGGGTCAGATCAAAGGTCCACCTAGCCCAGTATCCTGTCTTCCTACAGTGGCCAGGGCCAGGTGCCCCAGAGGGAATGAACAGAACAGATAATCATCAAGTGATCCATCCCCTGTTGCTCATTCCCAGCTTCTGGCAAATAGAGGTGAGGGACACCATTCCTGACCATTTTGGCTAATAGCCATTGATGGACCTATCCTCCATGAATTTATCTAGTTCTTTTTTGAACTCTGTTATGGTCTTTGCCTTCATGCTATGGCAAGGAGTTCCACAGGTTGACTGTGTTTTGTGAAGAAATACTTCCTTTTATGTACAACTTACTTATTATCAGTAAATTAAATGTATTATAACTAACAACCAAAACTGCTGCCCCACTTGATGAGGTTATAACTTCAGCCCTGTAATGTATATTCCATCTGTACATTTTTATCTCTCTATATACATTTGTTATTGGACACAGTATTTATATACAACAAATGTATACAAAAATTGTGCAGAATTTGATTGCTTTCCCCTTCCCTTAGTATGCTGCACAAAAGAGAGGAACTAACACCATATGTTTCTTATAAGTATGACCACTTCTCTTGTACTTGGACATATCCTGCTCTACTCCTCTTTATCTACTTATTGGCTTTTTTTTTTTTCACTATAAGCTAGAACAATGCAGCCCAGTCCTGGTTGGAGCCTATCAATGTGGTAGCAATAAAAATAAAAAATAAAGACTATTAACTAGAGAAGTAATAGAAATAGGCAATTCAAGCAAAACCCAGAGGCTGAGGAATTTACTTCTTGATAATGAACAGGAACTTTACAAAAGATAGTGAGAGTTTAGATTAAAATCTCTAGTAAAATCCAGTTAAAGTACAGTTGAAAAAGGGGGCAAATATAAATCAGTCTGTATGTTTGGGGCAGAGTAAGTTTTAAGATGGAAATAAGATGATGGAGACTTGTGGCACCTTAGAGACTAACCAATTTATTTTGGCATAAGCTTTCGTGGCCTCAGGAATCATAACATTCAAAAACCAGTAGAACACTTCAACGTCCCTGGCCATTCCATTAAAGATTTGAAAATGTCAATTTTAAAACAGAAAAACTTCCAAAACAGACTCCAACGAGAAACTGAAGAACTAGAATTAATTTTCAAATTGGACACTATAAACCAAGGGCTAAACAGGGATTCTGGATGGCTCTCTCATTATACTAATTGATTGCATTTCCCTAGTTAATTTACCTTCAATAGTTGTTATCTCCTGTCAGACAGAGATTCCATTTCAAAAGTTTTTTTTCTCCTGCTGATAATGGCGCGTCCAAATTAAACAGCCTCTTGAAATTGGTATGGTAATGTACAACTTTTTTTTTTCTCTTTTCTTTCTGTGTATATAAATACATCTTACTTCTGTTCCATTCTATGCATCTGATGAAGTGGGCGATAGCCCATGAAAGCTTATGCTGAAATAAACTGGTTAGTCTCTAAGGTGCAACAAGTCTCCATCATCATATTTACGGATACAGACTAACACAGCTGTTACTCTTAAACCTTTTAAGATGGAATTTCCTCTGAAGTTGTATAACTGAAATTTGGGAGTTTAAAATGTACATCCTTTTTAATTTAATTTATGAGACAATTAAGACCTGAAACTGCATTTATTTGTTTTTACCTTGGGAATTGGACACAAATAATATATAAGAGATACTGTAAGTCTGTGCTGCAATTGTACCATTCCAATTACAAAGGTATCTTACTCTATCAATTTCCAGATGGTTTAGAAGAATTTTCACAATTTCAGCATGTCCTCCACCAGCAGCAAAATGAAGAGGAGAGCTAAGCTGTCCATTCAGTAGGTTTGGATTACATTTCCCTTTCTCCAGCAACATTCGAGTGGCTTCAACTTTTCCATACCTACAAGAGAGGTTAAAAGCAGAATGGCCACAACAAAGAACACAACAAGATTTTTTTTTAAAATAACCCATTTCAGATGCCTTCAGAGATATTCCTGAATGTTTTAGGACATATAGCATATTTAGAATAAGGAAATGTGGTTTGGATGCAATTACTATAATGTGGGTGCACAACTGGCTGAAAAATTGCACTCAAAGAGTACTTATCAATGATTTGCTCTCAAACTGTGAGGATGTTTCTAGTGGGATCCTGTAGGGGTCTGTCATGGGTCCATTACTATTCAATATTTTCATTAAATTACTTGAATAATTGAGTGAAGAATAAACTTATCAAATTTGCAGAAGACACCAGGCTGGGAAGGGTTGCAAACACTTTGGAGGGCAGGATTAGAATTCAAACTGATCTTGATAAATAAGAGAACTGGTCTGAAATTAACAAGATGAAATGTAATGAAATGCAAATTATTACACGTAGAAGGAAATACCAAATGTGCAACTACAAAATGGGGAATAAATGACTACGCAGTAGTATTGCAGAAAAGGATTTGGGGATCACAGTGGATCACAAATTTAACATGAGCCAACAATGTGATTCAGTTGCAAAAAAAGAAAAATATCATTTTGGGATGTATTAGTAGGAGTGCCAGATGCATAAGGTGGGAGGTAACTGCTCTTCTCTACTCGGTCTTCAAACATATTAAGGGATGATACAAAGAGAACAGTGTTCAATTGTTCTCCATGTCCACTGAAGGTAGGACAAGAAGCCATCAACTTAGTTTGCAGTAAAGGAGATTTAGGTTAGATATTAGGAAAAACTTTCCAACTTTAATGATAGTTAAGTACTGCAATAGACTTCCAAGGGAGGTCATGGAATCTCTCTCATTGGAGATTTTTAAGACAAAACACCAGGGATGGTCTAGGTATATCTGGATCCTGCCTCAGCACAGGAAGGGTTGAGGTCCTTTCCAGCCCTATATTTCTACGATACAAAGAGTAAGAGCTATCCTGTGAACAATTTTAGTCCAGGAATGCAGACCAGAATTCTTCTTTTCTGGATAAACCTACTCCTCATTCACATGTGTAGTTTAGTGGGAAGTGGATTTGAGCCATTTGAATTCTTGGTGAGCTAAAAACATTTTAATGCTTTAAAAGAAGTGCAATTTCTTTCACATTTCAGTAATTCAAAAAATAGCTGAAGAATGTTTCCTCATTTTCCATAAAAATTCACCTCTGAGCTAAGAACACACATAAGGATAATTATATCCAAAGGATGTATTTTCAGAAAGTATCATGTAAAAAGAAGGGTTAAAATGAAACTTCTGGTATAATGTTATCTATAGTGGCCAGGTTACAACTATAAGACATTCTGTAGAAACACTGCATAGAACCAGAAGTAAACACTGAAATAACAAAAATAAAGGAAAATATTATTTAAAGTTCTTGCTCTCTATTTGTGAACCTTCAAATGGAATAATCAAGCCATTGTTTAATTATAATAGTCTTCACTTCTATACCACATTCTATCCAAGGGCTTCCATGCATGATATTAAAATCAAAAGATTTTTAAAATCCAGTTTATTTTGCATCATTTATGTGGTTAGCTTTCTGCATTTGTCTCAGAATAGACAAATCAATGAAATAAGTTTCACATTTGATCATGTGTCAGTTTCACTTTCAAATTCTCAGTACTGTAATATTTGCAGAAGATTGATTAAAGATTAACAAATAAGTATTTTCACTGGAATTTAAGAAAAATACTGAAACATATATTGGTCTGAGAGTTTGTAATATTTGTTTTAATAAAATCTAAATGTTGGTCTATATACTAATTGGTATTCTGGATCAGACCCATGGTCCATCTAGTCCAGTACACTGTCTCTGATAGGGGCCAACATCAAATATTTCAGAGGAAGGTACAAGAAAACTAGCATTAGGTGGATGTTGGATAATATCCCATTAGATCTCCACCTTCTAAACCCTTTAGTCAGAGATCAGCTTAAACCTTGAAGCATGAGGTTTAAATTCTCTTTCAACTTTTTTTTATATTAACTATAAGAACAAATGACAACTAAAATGCTAGAGTTTGGATTTCCTGGCATTTAATTACTATTTTAAACTACATGAGTGCTTAGTGGTAGAGATTTTCAGCCATAAATACCAGAAATACATTCACTTGGCAAAAATACTCACCAGCACGCATAATGGATAGGTGCCCAGTGGTCACTGTCTAACTGGTTGACTGAAAAGTTGTCATCTAGAAGGCGACTCAGTAATTCGGAGTCTCCTTCACAAGCACTGCGATGAAGAGGGAAATCATCTACCCATTGGCGCTCTCTAGTAATGAAAAGCAAAATATGAAAAAGATGCAACTCACTTATATTTCAAAAATCAAACAAAGAAATATAAAAATGACAACTTATAGGTATCTAATGATGTGCACAAAGCACAAGCAGCTAAAATGCATCAATGTTTATATAGTTAAAACTTAGGTAGACAGATGGCCAGCCATGACTAATATTTATCATGCTAAGAAACACGTATTTTAGTATTGCCTCGTCCTCCAGCTGTCCCTCCCCCACTCCACCTTACATTTGTTTGTTTCACCGATCTGTTGCGTTCTGCTGCAAGCACTTTAGGGACTACTTTTTATATAAGTCTTTGTGCAGTCCCTAGGGCAATGGGGCCTTAGACAATACAGTAATATGAATAATAATATAAAACATAATTATATAAGAGTAACAGAATACTTGTCTTCCATGACACTGCTCATGCTGCGCTGCCACTTTTCTCGTTTTGGAATCTGAATCTTTGAATAGTCTGGAGCTCCAAGACCAAAGTATGGATTTATAACCACTTTATCAACCTAGGAAGACAAGATGATATTAAAAAAAGGTCTGAAAAACTTCCCATTGAGACTCCAGCAAACCAATCGCAATGACTTGTACGTTCTGTTGGAACTAATGTAAACATAGTAACTTGTTGAGGGGACAGATTTTCAAATTCACACATTTGAAAATCAAATCTGGCCACAAGCATTGTACTGAGAAAACCTATGTTAAAGTTCAATACATACTTATCAAATCCCTTTCACACTAAAATATAATTCAAACTACAAAACTCTTACCCTGTTGGTATACTGAAGATCTGACCCAAACAGAGGGTTGTAGATACACATATCTGCTTTCTCCAGCGCCAACATTTTGCTCTTTATTTCTAATGCAGTATATCCCATGTGAAGAGAGCTCTCTGTCTGTCCAGTTTCAATAACATATGCAGGGTTTGTGACATTAGTTTTAATCCTCTCAAGAGGAGATGGTCTGAATAAAGCTGGAATGGAATAAGATTGTGTATGTCGTTCATCTAACCACCTGCAGAACAGAATGGAAAAGTCACTAGTATTCTGAGGATAGATAAAGGACTAATTCTTTAGCCACACTGGGTACACCACTTTTGGGAAAGTCAAATGTTGTTGTGTGCATGAAGAGGCTAGAGAATAAGACCCTAAATCTATTACATGAATTTCTCCTCTGACTCTAAGAAGTGCTTTTACTGAGACAGCTGGAGGGACCTGCCCCTGGTTTGGTTAAACTGGGGAGAAACATGGGGCCATTCACATACTCCTCTTGCTGTGGTAAGATTTTGCCACCCACGTATGCATTAAGGAGCATGACATAGAGTAAGCATTCTGTCTTTCTCTTCAGGAGACTGCCTTGGCATTTAATTGCTGATTTAATGTCATCCTTCTGATGATCACCGTGGATTTTTGGGACTTTTTTTAGGTCAAGACATATTGGTGTGTGGGTTGTCACATGCTGCAATACACAAGTTTAGGGTGGACATAATCTCTGTAGGGGAAAAAAATTATTTGGTTATTTAGGCCAGGATGGGAGGGAGGTAAAGAGGGACATATATCCCCAGAATTGTGGGATTCACTGTATAGCTGGGGCAGAAACATGCACAAGCAGAGCCTGCTCTAGTCTATCTTAGGGAGGCAGCACTAACCGCTCTATGGGAGTGGAGTGTGGCTTGCAGTCCAAGCCATGTGTCCAAACCTGGGTAGACTGGATGGTATCTCTAGCTGGGTAGTTTCTTGTGACTTTGGGCTCTCCTAGTCAGGATAAAGGATGTCCTGGAAATAAGCTATCTTTTGCTGCAAAGAATACCTTAATTTCTTCCATTTGTTTACAATATGTTTATTTGGTAAAGTTAGGGCCACTGTCCCTGGCTTGTGAGGGGTCTTTTGAGCAAATATCCCATTAGAAGGCTAAGGTGTTCCAACCTTTCGGAGCTATTTCTTCAGTCTGTCTAAAGACTCAGTTAGATGACATATCATCAATTATATTCTGTTCACATTTTCAAGATTTTCCTCACAACCATAAAGTCTGGAAACAAATATATTAAATGGAAGCTTAGATTCTAGGACATCCATTCTATGACAGGTAAGTTTGGCAATTACCACTGTGAAGCTGAGAGAAACTGTTATTCGTACCAGTGCTAATTAATAAAAAATTAACATATAACATATTTTGCTATTGTTTTTGGCCCTGATCCTCCTATCATTTATGCACGTGCTCAACTTTAGTCACGTGAGCTGTTCTATTGAATTCAATGCTTGTAGAACTGTTCGGACAAGCCAAACCAGTATTTCTTCATTTTTGAAGATAAAATGAAGGACTGATTGTTTTACCACTGAATGGAGTAAGACACAAGTAAAGTTAAGAGCGTGTGTGTTTTCAGGATCAGAATTTAGGAGTGAGTCACTTTTAAAATCTCAAAAAAAAAAAATCACAGATTTCTTTGCTAGACAGAGATGAAGAAGTCAGACTCACAAAAAATATGTGTTTAGCCAATTTCCAAATGATCAGAAATCAGATTAAAGTAATTATTTGTAAATTTTCATAATTATCTAATTTAAAAATAAGTGCTGTAAATCTGGGGAAGATACGCCACATTATTCATAAGTAACAGGTTTAATTCCTAGTTTAAGTGCAAATCTCAGTGCAATCTAAACTATAGAGATGCTAAGGTGACTCCATTGTACCCTGGCAAATGTTTAGTTTATCATTAAGATTATCTATATAAGATATAGGTATCATTATTAATATTCTTGCAAGGTTCTCTAATGCATTAGAAGTGAACAAACCTCTTTCTGGGAACTTCTAGATTTAAAAAAGTATAACCATCTTCACGTCAAAACTATCTGGTGTGAAGAATCTCAAATGAATCCTCAAGATGTGCTTGTTTTTTTAAAAAAACTTACTAAGAAAACAACATGTGATATCACCATGATTTCCTTCTCTGTAATCACAAGACTGCTGTAAAACAGATCTAATTTTTTTATATTTGCAGACTTCCTTGTCTATTTTCTATTTCTGACCACTTATTTCTACTGATGATATTTCTTACTTATCCAAGGCTATTAACATTCTAGCAGTGAGTGTAGCAAAATGAGTGCTGGATTCGCTGCAGACCCTCATGATATCCTGTAAGCAGTAGAAAACTGGGCATCCAGGACTGTATGCGTATTTTGTGTTATCTAAAAAGGAAAGAGAAACACGGAAAACACTTCAATAGCAACAAAAATCTTCCTGTTTTCCTCTTTTGCAGTTATACAATTTCAGCCAAAAGAAATGACACTCTATTTTTAGATTATGGTAGATCAAATTTTCCCAAATGATAATTGAGACAAATTACATATGCAGTGTTTTTGTAGAGGTTTTGGTCCCAGGATATTAGAGAGAGAAGGTGGGTGAGGTAATATCTTTTATTGAACTAACTTCCAAAGCTTCTCTCTCTCTCTCCAACAGAAGTTGGTTCAATAAAAGATATTACCTGAACCACCTTGCCTCTCACAAATTACATACCAATTCTTATGTAACAAAATTCAATTCAATAAAGTTGCCCTAAATGTATTATATGCTCCATTTCCGTCCCACCATTGTGATCATGTTCATTTTCTGAATTACTGAAAAAACTGTATACACTGTTGAAGGAAAAATAACCTGTTAGCTATGACAAAGACCTTACAATTCAAGTGCCGTTTATTTGACAACTTTCACTTTCAGAGCATATCATAAATAGCAAGTGAACATGTTTCCCCAGTAAAACACAAACATCTTCCATAATATTTTAAGTATATTTTATATATATATTATTGGAAATATATTTTGTCTTCAGAGACCTATTCAGTATTCTTTACTCAGGCAAGAATGCCCATTCACTTCAGTGGGGACTCTTCTCTCAGAAAAGAGTGCTGGAAAAGATCCTTTTTTAAGTTTGCTTATATAAATATAGTAGCCTTTGTAATAAACAAAATTTGTTTCTTGTTTTGTAAAGCCAAAATTAACTATTAGTAAATGTATTGAATATACAACCAAATATTGCACTGGTTCTCTAAAAATGCAACATTTTATTTTTTAAAAACTTTGATTCTCTTTAAACTCTAACTCCCCCATTTTTAGGCATTTGGAGAAACAGACAATTACGGACCTTTATCAACCTCAATCTAATTCTTCCAAACCTAATATAAATAGCAATTAACATTATAGAAAATAAATATGTCAATTCTTTAGGAAACAACGGCTTAACTTTCTCTAAAATACACACAATTTCAGGAATTATGTTTTAAACATTACCTTTGACAACGGTTGGAACAATAAAAAGAGAGGCTTCCCTGCCCACCTTCTCTCCGTCAAGAGGAAATTTCTTCATTAACACTACTCGTTTTCCTAACATATTATTAAAACAACAAAGGAAGTCAACTGAGTATGGCCAAACGGGCAAATGGTTGGCAGCATGATTCTTCCTGGTTCCCATAAAACAAAATTAAATATTATTTTCTGAAAACTGAGGAAGCAAATTAAATCTGAATAACCCTGAGCAGCTGCTTGAACATATGTGCAACACAACACACACAAATTTTTAACAGGTAAAGAATGAATTTTTTCCATTAACCTATTCATTGCCATTGCCCTTCTCCAAACCAGTTCTAAAATCTGTAATATACTTTTTTAAATGGAATGTGCAACAACACACAGTATTCCCCATGAAAGTGAACCACCAATTTATATAATGGTATTATAATGTTTTCCATATTATTCGCCCATCTCATCTTTGTGCAATCTAACATTGATTTGCCTTTTTGACCTCAGATACACATTTAGCAAATTTTTCATTGAACTGTGTATTGTGATGCCCAGGTTATTTTCCTGAGTCAATCCTGTAAGGTTAGAATCCAGTAAAGTGTATCCAGTAGTTCAGATTTTTATTTCCATCATGCATTACTTTACATTTATTAACATTGAATTTATGTTTCATTTTGTTACCCATTCACTTAGCTTACTAACACCCTCTTAAATTTCTCAGAGTCTTCTCCGGATTTGGCTAACAAAAATAATTTTGTGCCAGCTGCAAATTTTTGCTACTTCACTACTTACCCACTTTTCTAGATTGTTGTTAATTATATGGCATGGTACAGCAATACCAGTAAAAATCACCCTTGTGTAGAACCAGTTACACTAGCAAAAAAGTGTTTTTGCCAATATAACTTACACCATTCAGCAAACAAAATAAGCTATACAGGCAAAAGCACTTTTTGGGGTGTGGGGTTGAGGGTTCTTTTTATTTAAAAGATATTTACAAGTAAAAGGAAAATAAAGGACAGCCTGAGGGTTCAGTT
Organism: Dermatemys mawii; assembly: GCA_007922305.1. Lineage (NCBI taxonomy): Eukaryota > Metazoa > Chordata > Testudines > Dermatemydidae > Dermatemys > Dermatemys mawii. The sequence goes on from ML677349.1 coordinate 30,254,466, forward strand.
CCATGTTTCTGTTTGCAAAACTTAAAATAGAGCTTGATTCCTAAAGCAGATATTGTTTTATTACTTCCTTTAACTGGCCTATTTTGAGTATTACAATTATTATAGAGACATCTATACCAAACAAGGAAAAACAATTCTCACCTTTGATACCTTGATTAGCTGGTGAAATTGGTTTTGTGGTTTCTATTACATAATCCAAGATGCTCTGGGTTATCTCACTGCTTCCCTGAAGTTTAGTTTCCAACAAAACTTTCTTTCTCTTTTTCTTTTGTCCTTCAATGGGAACTTCAAGCAACAAAATCTTGCAAACAATAAAATTAAAGAATTATTTAAATATTACTGAAACATTAGTTTTATTTAACAAGCAGACTAGCAAGATTGTTTTTAATTAACCGATTGTAGTGCTATGTGCAGAATTCTCTAAATAGCATTCAACAGATACTGTAAGTGATTTTGAATGTACTTCCATCACACTTTTCAGGTCCTTAAAGTCATGGATAGCCAATTCCTATGAGACATTCTACTAAGCATTTTACTGCAGACTTCACAACCATTATGAACTCTGCTGACACACGGGGTTTATCCACAAGTAATCATTAAAAGAATGTATTCCTTTCTATACTTTTAGTATTTTTAATATTGCAGAAGCTGGAATGTGTTTCATTAGGCACAAATTATGCTGTTAATTTTATGATGAATGTTTGATTTTTCTTATTTGAAATCATTTCATATAAAATATTAAAAGTACAAAGTCATTATGCACAGGGCTTTTTATTTATAAAATGGGTATTATAAAAGGAGAAGCATAACTGGCCAGTAAAGATTCAACATTTGTGGGATTATGGTGCAACTTCACAAATTGGTCCTCTTTAGTCAACTGTAAAAGCAGTGAGAAGATCCAGAAAATACTGAATGCAAAACAGCGTGTTCTGGAAGGTCATCTCGACCACCAGAGACACAGAAACAGGAAAAGTCAAGATCCCAATCTTGTATTAAGTTCCATACAGCATAGAGATCCACCAATATGCAACATGATACATAACCTGGTCTTACCCTAAAAAGACCTGACTCAACACTTGCGCATGTATGACAGAAGTTGTAGGTTCAGATTCTAAAACAGTAACTGTTTGACATGTTCCTGCCAATATGCTGTATTGAGGTTTGATTGTTGAATTTAAGCTCAAAGAAAATGTACAGTAACTCCTCACTTAACATTGTAGTCATGCTCCTGAAAAATGTGACTGTAAGTGAAATGATGTTAAGCAAGTCCAATTTCCCCATATGAATTAATGTAAATGGGCGGGGGGGGGGGGAACCTTAGGTTCCAGGGATTATTTTTTTTGCCAGACAAAAGGTATTATATACATTTTAAACAATTTTAAACTAGCAATTTAATACAGATATAAGTTTTAAACAAGTTTAAAGAAAGAATTTAATACTACAGTCATCATTGCTGAGTATGAAACTTGGTTAAGGTATCGGAGTCAGAGAGTGGAAGAGGGTGGATTGTCCCCCTGCTCCTCTTGCTGTTCTTGCACATACTCCACCCCTTCCCCTAAGCCCCCACACTTAATCCGCCTCTTCTCCCCCCTGCTTCCACCTCCTCCCCCTTTATTCCACAGAGCGCATCCTTGCTCCTCCTCCCTCCCTCCCCTGCCTCCTGCCTGCAGCAATCAGCTGGTTTGCAGGGTTCAGGAGGGAAGGGGAGCCTACAGGCTGCATCCTTGCTCCTCCCTCTTCCCCTCTGAATGCCGCAAACCAGCTGATGTCTGAAGGCAAGAGGCGGAGGGAGACAGAGATGAGGAGCGAGGACATTATAGTGGTTTGGTATTTGTTGGGTTAGTACACTAGCCTGAGACACAGGTTCAGCTCCCTCCTCTGCCACAAACTTCCTGTGTGACTGTGGCCAACTTAGTCTCTCTGAGCCCCAGCTACTCCTCTGTAAAACAGGGATAATTATACTTCTCTATGTCACAAAGGTTTTTCTGAGGATAAATAAATATATAATAAAAGAAATAGTGGGCCACAGCTACTAATTAAGGTCTTTGTTTTTCAATTATGTTATTTTTTCATATTTTCAAACTTTAATCAAAGAAAGTTAAAAAAATCGTTTATACTTCATATGATTTAGCTCGATATTCCCGAGAATTCAGGCTAGCAGTAGTCTTTGGACGAATCACAGCAACATATGCATCTCCTATGTTTTCTGGGTTTCCCATTGTTTATTCTTTCATTTATTACTAGAGACAATGAAATAAACAGAAATAAAAGGTTACATTGAGGAAACAAGATAAAACCAACGCAAATATAACAACATACCCTAGTATAAATAATTATATGAAAATAAAAATAATTATATCAAATATTCATTGATATTTTCCATTTAAAACAGGTTATTCATTTTTTATTACCTGGAGAAATTGTTTCAATGGCTGTTATAATTCATTCTCTTTTTCATGCACTAAGATAATGTAACAGTGAAAAACCCATATACTGTACAGAATTAATATGAGTAAACCTGTTCTCTAACTTATTTTTATATAGTTAAGCTTGGAAGGATTAGATTTTTTTTGGATAAGTGTCAGTGAATATTTATTTCACCATGCACACACAAACTGATGAAAAAATATTACATCAATAATAACTGAAAATTATAGATAGGCAAAATAACAAAAATGCTGCTTGGGAACTTATTTGAGTTTTATTTTAAGATATTTACTTTGCAAATTTTGACATGTGACATTGACAATTTGTGTTATAATGGTTGCAAAGCCAACTTTTTGAATATCAGTATGTACTATCATTAAATAAAGGACAGATTCCCCCACAACTGTGAAAGTTTAAATTGATAAAAATAAAAAGCTTAAAAACAAACATCGATATTATCCATTGAAATTATAATTTTTATTTTTTAATAAAAAATAAAAATAAAATTCTGCCAAGCTTATTTGTAATGTAAAGATGACTGTATCTCTTTCAGTGAGTACGTAGCCTCCATACAGTAGAATCTCAGAGTTACAAACATCTTGGGAATGGAGGTTGTTCATAACTCTGAAATGTTGATAATTCTGAAGAAAATGTTATGGTTGTTCTTTCAAAAGTTTACAGCTGAACACTGACTTAATTGAGCTTTAAAACTTTGCTGTGCAGAAGAAAATTCTACTTTTAACCATCTTAATTTAAATGAAACTAGCACAGAAAGTTGCCTGACCTTGTCAAATTTGTTTTTTAAACTTTCCCTTTATTTTTTTAGTAGTTTATGTTTAACATAGTACTGTATTGTATTTGGGGTATATTTTTTTTTTTTGGTCTCTGCTACTGTCTGATTGTGTATTTCCGGTTTCAAATGAGGTGTGTGGTTGATAGGGATGAATAGGTCATTAAAAAAGTACCCATTTAAACTATTAACCGATTTGGGCCTCACAATGCCTAGGATGGCACGTCTCCCCTCCTGCCTTGCCCCAGACAGATGGGGAAGGGCAGCTGTGCTCATATCAGTGATGACACAGCAGGCCTAGCCAGGAGCGCCTGGAGCAAGCGAGAGGGCCCAGCACTCCCCTCAAACCCTCAGTATCCAGGAAAAGGGAGAGTGGCCCCCGGTATCTAGTTTGTCCCAATGTGACCCCACAGATATGCCATACCACCCTAGCAGTGGCTTCCCTACCCTTTAATTATGGACTGAAGCCACAAGACCGACCAGCATGCTGTCTGCCTCCACACCTGAACTCCTTTTAGTGGCACAGGAGGAAGCTGGGGACTACTTTACCCTCCGATGGGGCTCGTAGCTCTTGCCCCCACCCAACCTAAACACGCTCCCCTTTCCCAGCTGGCCAACCCCTGTACATCCCTCCCAACTGGTAGTCTGCTCATCCTACTTCCCTGCGCTGCCAGGTGTTTCGTGGTCTAGTGAGCGGTATCCTTCCACCGAGGTCATCACTCCAAAGAATTTCCTTTCAGGTCAACAGGGCTGGAGGTACTGTTTTTACCAACTAAGGGGTGTACAAGACCCTCCTCATCGTTGGATCGAAGACCACACTGGGGATAGAACGTTAATATCAACCTGGCCCCTTTAAGAGGGGGTGGGGTTCTCAGTGACCTGTTATGATGCCCACCCCTTCCTGGTTGCCAAAGACGTCTCTTGTCAGCATCCCAAAATGGCGTCTCTGCTGCAGGAGAATCTGTTTGAGACCCGTGCACAGGCTCTGGCCTTCAGCAAGGACTTCTACCAGCTGATCATCACCCAGAAGGAGATGGGTGAACGAGGGAGGGTTAACGGTATGACTAATACTTATTGGTTGACCTTTTAATTGTTTAATATTTTACATCCCTAGTAGCTGACTGTAAGTTTATAACTCTGAGGTCCTACTGTATTTTGTAATTTACCAAAAGCCCGAGCAACTCTAGAATCTTGGAAGGTATAAGCAACTGATAACTCTTCCCAATTTTTAAATATATTTATGTAGTGTACAGCGTATCTGATATTATAAATACCACATTTCCACCAGTTCAAGAACTGAAGCCTCAAGAAACAGCCTGAATCTCAATTCTTCAATGGGAAGTAGAACATTCTTACCAGGATCCCAAATAACAGAGCTGAGAAAAAATATACTCTAAAACGATATATTCCTTTTACTTCATGGGGCTCTACACGGGGGCACAGCTACACTCTTACAATTCATGGCAGACTGGAATCATATTCATTCCAACCGGTTGACAATTCTCTCTAAACCTCAAAGCTGTGATTACTCTTCCTTATATTATAGATTATAGTGGCACTCCCTTATAATCCTAAATCTGCAATCAAATTAAATTACATTAAAAAAATCTGAAAAAGCTAACTAGTTCTACCTTTATAATCTAGAAACAAGATAATCTCTGGTCCATTTCAGATGATCTTTTCCCTGACCAACAACTGAAAACCCTTTAATTACCTATGATCAATAAATATAGATTATATGCAAATTTGTCTCATCACAAAATGGAGATCTTATCATTACTATTTATAGTTTGTAGAGCTGCTGCACCTCTCTGGAGGATAAATAGAGGACTTCAGTCTTCCATGCATTCAATCCAGTATATTTCACCAAGATATAGATAACTGAAAAACGCAAAGAAAAATGAATAATTAAATATGAATTGTTATAAACGAGACAATGATTAAAAATATTTTTCATCATCATGACAATTCCAGAAATTAGATAAATTCATGGAGAATAGGTTCATTAATGGCTATTAGCCAGCATGGTCAGGGATGCAAACCCATGGCCTCGGTGTCCTAATTTCCAGTAACTGGGATGGATAACTCGATAACTGCCCTATTCTGTTAATTTCCTCTGATGTTGGCCACTGGGCTAGACAGACCATTGATCTGACTGGGTATGACTGTTTTTATGTTCATGTTCTGCTAGCTTGAAAATATCAGCACTAAGATTGGGGTAGAAGTCTCTGAATACTGAATTGTACAACAGTAGCATCTATGAACCCAATCAAGCATTAAGGTTCATTGTGCTAAATGCTGTACAGACATATAACAAAGATGACTGTCAGCGCTTTGGAGCAGGAACTATTTACATGACTGACAGGACACAACTGGTGATAAAACAAAAAAACATAGTGGAGTTAGGTGAAGAGGATGAATGTAGCAGAGTGGTCACCCCGCTCCAGCCTAAAAGGGCCTAAAACAGCCCAGGAGAGGGTTGTGGCTGGGAGCAAGCAGTTCCCAGGCTGATTGGGAAGGCAGCCACAGCTGGAGCCAGACTCAGTTAGGAAGCAGCTGGCCCTGATAAAAGGGCTGTTAGTTCAGAGCTCAGTCACAGTCTTCTCTAGCTGTGGAGGAAGACAGGCCTCCCTGCTGGGGAGCTTGACAGAGTACCTAGAGTGGAGCAGGGATGGGGGAAGGCCAAAGGAGCTGGAGGAGCTCCGGCCTGGAAACCCTCAGGCTGCTGGCCTAGTAGATGGCCAAAAAGGGGTACTGGGGTTGCAGGGGGCAGCCCATGGGTAGGCAGAGGCAGCAGGCCAAACCCTCCTTGCCTACGATGACTGGCTTATATGGACTGCAGTTGGTCCCAGTGAAAGAGGGCTTGATGGTGATTGGCAATAGCCCATAGGCTGAGGCAAGGTGGGGATAGGGGTGGAGGTTCCCCAGGGAGGGGAGACCCTGAGATCTGAGGGGGAACTGCCAGGAGGCAGCATCCCAGGTAAGAGGGTACTGGGGTCCAGGAGGGACACAGGGTCAGTGGCAAGTGGGACATCGGCTTACAGAGGGCACTTTGGAGGCTGGAAACACTAATTCCCTGAACAGCCAATGGGAGGCGCCGCAGGGGTGAGTCACCGCTCCGCTACAATGAAGTAACAATAAAATGAAGAGAATTTAGCAGGTTAAAGTTAAGATTATAGCTAAGGTTAAGATTTTGTCTTGGTTATTTTTAGTAAAAGTCAAAGACAGGCCACGGGTAATAAACAAAAATTCATAGAGGCCTGTGACCTGTCCCTGGAGGTGAGGGGGCTGACCGCAGCAGGGGCTGAAGCCCAAGCCCTGCTGCAGTGGGGTGCCTGACAGCCCAGAGTTCCGCCGCATGTGGAGGGTGGAGGTGACAGCCTGGAGCCCCACCGCCTGGTAGGAGACTGAAAGATCTAGCCCGGCTATATGACTGAAGCTGAAGAAGTCATGGAACCAATGACCTCCATGATGAAATCATATCATTAGTCATAGCACATCACTTGCCTATCAAATGCCAGATGGGAGTGATTGACAAGCATTATAGGACAAGTACGTTGTAAAGGAGGGATTTAAAGTGGTTTTCTAGCTGAATGGATAAAAGTTAATTTAAAAAAAATACTTTTTTAAAATTTAAATTGGATTTTTATTTAAATACAGGTTTATATTAAAAATAAATATTGAAAATTTAATTTCAAACTTTGACTTAAACTTACTATAATCCATTAAAATCAATTAAATTAAGCAGTACATATTTGCAGCTGAATATTTTTAAATGTCATATCACTGAACTTGTGAAAGTCCCTTGCTAAGCACCTCTATGCAGAGTTGTTTGTGCCAGTTCAGCTTTTATGCAGACAACCTACAGTTATCACAGCCCTGTTTGTCCCAGGATATTAGAGAGACAAGGCGGGTGAATGAAGTAATATCTTTATTAGACAAACTTCTGTTCATGAGAGAGATAAGCTTTTGAGCTTACATGAAGCTCTTCATCAGCTCTGGGAAAATTACTCTTGAGTGCCATAGCTAAATAGAAGTTGGAACAGATATTCAGTGGACAGTTCAAAGTGAAATGGCCTGTTAACTCCTCTACAATTATGGGGGGGAAAGGGACAAAAAACCTAAACTTCCTTACAGATATCCACAACAACTTCAAGAACTACCACCCATAGGCAGTGCGTAGCATAGGCGGGGAAGGTTGTGTCTCCTCAAACAGCCCCCTGTAGCTCCACAAGTTCTACCCCAAGACCCCCTCCTGCTTGCCACTAGTTGCCCCAGCTCCTCTTCTGGGAAGCCTGCTGGTTGAGGCTGGAGGAAGGGCAGTGGGCCTATGGCTGGGACTTGGGGTGGCTGGGGCTGTGCTGCCTGGCGGGCTGGGGGCCATGCGCTGCCCGCTCTAGAGTTGAGGGGGAAAGTTTGTGTGCTGTCCACCTGATGCTCCAGAGCTGGGGTGCACTGCTCGCTTGGGCTGGAGGCGCTTGGGCTGGAGGCACTTGGGCAGCCTGGGGCTGGTAGCTGTGTAGGGGTGGGGGAAGGGAGAAGCCTCTGGACTTCAGTGGGGGAAGGGAGGCAGGAGGGGTGGGGCTTGAAACAGAAAGGGTAGGATGGGCCAGGGGCTAGCCTCCCACGACTGTGGTTCACCCACTGGACATGCTACCACCCATCCATTAAATTCTCTCTAGAATTCTCCAACACTAGCATCACTTTCTTTGATGCCAGGATCAGCTTCAACAAGGGAATCCTACAGCAGAAAGCTATATACAAGAAACCTACAGATTACCACACCTACCTTCATAGAGCCAGTAACCACCCGAAGCACATGAAGAAATCTGTTATCTGGTCAGACACTGAGATACCATAGAATATTCTCTACCCAGGATTTTCTTCACACACACCTTAACAAGAACACTCCACCAGAGAAGTAAATTACATCACAGAGCGGGACACCAAAATACCCCAAAAGAACCTTCTTCAATATGAAAATAACCCCTCTATGACAGCATACCAGTTGTGTCGCCTTCCACACTGGAATCCATATGGGGTATCATTAAACAATTACAGTCCATTCTCAATGGGAACCACATCGTGAAAGAAATCTTTCCTGAACTCCCTCTTCTGACCTTCAAATAACCCCTCAACCTCTCCAAGCTCATCATCAGAAGCAAGCTCCCCACAGACCAGGACACACCAACTTGAAGCATTACCAGGCCCTGACAATAGATGCAAAACCTACAGACATAACTCCACTACTACAATGATCACACCTACCACAACACAACTTTCAAGACGCACAGGTCCTACACATACCTATCACAACATGTAGTATTCCTCAACCAGTGTACTATATGTCCCAATAGCAATTATGTGGGTGAAAACCACAATACAATTATTCTATATCAAGAAGAGAAAGTAAGCTGGCACAGGTCAATATGGTATACTGTAAAAAAGTGGCCACCGGTATGGGATAGTACATAGCCGATGTTAAAGTGCTGTCGAAGCAGCTCTTCATGCACCGTACCAGCATGGCGACTGATGGGGGAAGGGCACACAAAAGGGGCAGCTGCCCTGAGGCCCGGAGATTTAAAAGGGCCTGGGGCTCCCAGCCATGGCCAGAGCTCCTGGCTCTGTAAATCACCAGCAGAGCCTCAGGCAGTGCAGGCTGGGCAGCGCTGAAGGGCTGGCTGGGGGAGTCTAACTCCCCACTCCTTCCGGGGACCCAGAGCCGCACCACCTCCTTGCCCTGGACCCTGGCCGTCCTGTGTACCGGTAAGCCCTTTAAGTTACTTTCACCCGTTTGTATCTGACCTTTCAGTCCTCATTCTCAAAGCAAATCTACACAACACTTTCAAAAGATGAGTCTGGGAGTTTAAATTCCTAACTCTGCAAGATACTAAAAATCCTGGTCTGAATAGACAAACTGAATTCATGGCTTATTATAACAATCTACAATTGACTAACAAGCCTCACCTCCCACCACTCTGCCTTTTTTTTTTTCTCCCTTCCCTCCTCCTCTATGACTGGAAAGGTGTTAATGGGCCACTTCACCTTTAGTGGTCCCTTGAAATATGCGTTAATTAAACAACCTGTTTCACCCTGTATCTAGCTGTGACACTATGGCCTGATCTACAGTACAGAGTTAGGTTGACATAAGGCAGCTTATGTGGACCTAACTCTGTAACAGAGTATGTCTACACAGCCGACGTTAAAATGCTGCCATGGCAGCACTTTAACGTGGCTGTCTAGTCACAGCTCCAGTGCTGGGAGAGAGCTCTCCCAGGGCTGTAATAAAACCACCTCTGCAAGGGAAAGAGCTCCCAGAGCTGGGAGCGTGCCCCTAGCACTGTAGTACTCTCTACACTGCCACTTTACAGTGCTGAAATTTCCATCGCTCAGGGAGTTATTTTTTCACATCTGAGTGAAGAAAATTTCAGCGCTACAAGTGGTAGTGTAGACAAGGCCTAAGTATCTACGCTACAATATTGCTCCTGCTGCTGTAAGTCACCCAACTTAATAACTCCATGTCTGTGAGAGGCATAGCACTTTAGGTCGGTGTAGTTAAGATGACACAGTGTCACCATAGATACTGAATTGACTGTTCTGGCTGTCAGCCTCTGGTTGCTGACAGCCCAAGCCCAAGCCCTGCCGCCCGGGGCTGGTACCTGGAGCTGGGTGGTGGGGTCCGGCTGTCAGTGCTCCACACTGAGAGCTGGTGTAAGCGCTCCTGATGAGGACACACACCACCAACAAAAGGCACTAGTATGGACATACAACACTGATTTAACTACCATGATGGCTGTACTTTGACATAACTTAAGTCGACAATTTTGTTGTGTAGATATGTCCTATGAGTACATTTCCCAGACCTGAAGAAGAGCTCTGTGCAAACTACCTTGTGACAGCAATAGTATCTTCTGCAGATCCAGAAAGAATATTTTCTTCATTTCAGTTTATTCAACTAGCTCAGTTCAATGACTAGTTCATTAAAAGTTAACAAACCAACTGGGAGCTGAAAATGCAGGAAACCTTGTTTTCCTCTACCAATCTATAAATAAAAACTAGGTGAGAGAGGATATGATCTACTAGCTCTAAAATGCTGAAAGACAATGGTAAACAGAATCAATCAGTTTAATTTACTACTTTGTTTAATAAATCATCTAGTTTTAAATGCAACACGTTTTGATAAACCTTTTCTCTTATATCACCCAAGACATTTAAGGCAGTTTTATTAAATCAATAAATACACTTGTAAAACGAAGTTTTTGTGCATTTAATTGGATCTGAATTTTCAAATAGAGCTTAACACATATCAAATAAAAAAAAATAATCATCATCTAATAAGTAAAGAGGTCCCCAAGCTGTAGGGCATACCCCCCTAAATAAATATAAGTTAAGCTTCATTGCTTAAATAAACGTCTATTGATATAGCATATCTACCTGGTTAGCAAAAAGAAGGACCAAATTTAGTTGCAAATCAACATGCTTTAGGGTTACTAACCAAAGAGAAACAAATCTTTAGGAAGATAACAACAAATGAAAAACAAGATTAAAATTGATGATTGAAGTCATGGCTTGCTGATTCAAATTGCTTTGCTTTGTTTTCTAGTGAAGGTCTTTTGATCATTCCCAACCACCTCCCATCCTTTCTTTGTAGTGAAGTCTTTGCTTTAGTGGTCTTCCAAAAGAGGAAAAAGAACCAAGGTTCATCTCAGAGCTGTTGGCTTCTAGTGAGATGTGAATAGTAGGTGAAGGAAGAAGTACATTCTACAGAGCTCCCTCCCAAGACTTACTTCAAGATTTCAGCTTTAAAAATATAATTTTAATACACACATCTCTCTGACTTGATTTGTGTCAAAGAAACTCATTCTATTTGTATTTATAATTGGTTTGGGTATCCTTTTGGGTACAAGCAACTACATACACTCATCATCTTTCTATCAGTCAACAAACCCATCATTTCTCAGAATCGGAGATGGGAGCAGAATACATCACTTCCTCCTCTTTCAGACCTTGGTGCGGTGGCACACTGCCCCGTAAATTAACCCGAGATAATCTGCACACAGCGATTAGTTAAGGGCCAGATCCTGCAAACATTTAGCGAATTAAGTGTTTCTTTCTGAGATGAGCAGCTCCACTGAAGGTAGTGGATCTACACATGTGAGTAAGGGCTCTACAGCTCCTGCGGGACCGCTCAACAAAAAAACAATTGTAACACAGCACAGGTAGCGTCTGGTGTCTATCACAAGCGAGTGGGGTCATTGAATCGAAGGAAAATTTAACTCTGCGCAGAACTGAGATGAGCGATTGTTTCAGTGAGAGAGCGAACAGCACAGCAAACGCCACTCTCCCCACCTGAACGCGAAGAGACTCACACCGAGAAACCCCACCCCAGGCCTTTCCAACCTTCATGAGGCGAGGCGAGGCGAGGCGAAGCTCTAAGTAGCCCGCTCTAAAAGCTGTCCCGGGAAAAGGTCTTTGTGGAGGGGGACTGGGTGGGGAAACCTCTCCCTTGTCCCGGAAGGCAAAGACAGGGCACGGGCCCTCCAACCCCGTCCCCTCTCTTCAGCTCGGGCAGGGAGACGGTCCCCAGACTTTTCTCCGGCCTGTTGATCTCTGCCCCTCCTCAAAGCAGCTACAGGGGCTGATGCTCGTTGGCTGCAGCCGGGGAGGGGCCAGAATGGGGGGCTCGGGCCCCCTCTCCCCAGGTCGGCTCCTCCATTAGATAACACGGCGGCGCCGAGCTGCTTGTTTAGCGGCCCAGGACGGAGCTAGCGGGCAGCGCCGGCCCGAGTGCGGCTCCGTCCGCTTCTCTCTTACCGGGTGGCGTCTGGACTCGCCTTCTCCCGGGAGACCAGGACGCATCCTCCCGCGTGTCGCGCGTGTCCAAACCCGCCCCTGCTCCGCACAGACCGAGTCGGCTCCGCCCAGCTCCCTCCCCCTGGGCCGGCAGATCCGCTTCCCCCGCAGACGCGGCTGGCCCCGGCTGCTGTCAATGAATTTCCGGGTCGCCGGCCTGAGATGCTGCTGTTGCCGCCGCTGGCGTCGGCAGTTGGCCACGAGCTGAGCGGGACCGGGCTGTAGGCCGGGCCGGCGCGTGAGGCGCCGCGAACTGGGACCGGGGCGCCGCGAGGAGGGCCCAGCCCGAGCTGAGGGGGAGCCGCGCCGGGGGCCCGCGAGCCTCGCCGCCGAACAAAGGGCAGCGACCGTGTGTCCGCTGCTGTAGAGCCCGGCCGGACCCCGCTCCCCGCCCCGGCCAGCCCCGGACCCGGCCAAACCCCGCTCCTCGCCCCAGCCAGCGCTTCACTCGGGGACCCCGGGCTGGGGCAGATGGAGGTGCTGGATGTGGGGAGAAGGAGCGGAGGGGAGAGACTCTCTGAGGAGCCGGTGAGTGACCCGCTATGCGGGGGGTGGGGACGTTTTCCCTCAGGCACGGCCCCGGTGCCGCCTGAGTGCCGGGGGCGCGGGGAGTCCGCCCCCTCTCGGGCGGTGCGAGATGGGGGAGAGCAAGGGCGCCGCAGACAGATAACGGGCGCCGCCTCCTCCGCATGTCTGCAGCCCTTGGCATCCCCGGGGGTGGGGCAGCTAACTGGAGCCAAATACTGAATGCAGCGGAGATTTGCTGAGGAGCCCAGTGCAGCGAAGAGAGGCGGCGGCTCCAGGGATGTCTCGGTTTTTGCTGCCACCAAAACAAAGGAGGTTGGAAAGGCAGTATGTGCGCCTGTATATACTGGACACGTCGTGCTTGTTAAACATTACCCTCTGGGACCAAGAGACAGCCTGAGGCTAATTACTAACTCGTCTGACACAAACCCCATTTTAAAGAACCTAGTGTAAATGATCTTAGCGAAGCCTTAATTGTGGGAGGCTGGAGACACGTCAGCTGTTTAAGGCATGTGTGTCAGACTATGGACAATATGTGATCTGGGCATTATATAATAATATATGTATGCATCAGAACTGGTTATTTAGGAGGAATCCATTGCACTTTTCATTATGACTTTCCACGTCGAGTTTTAGTCGCTTGCAATTGCCAACCCTTCACTGTCTGATGAATGTGTGGTGAATTGTTTACTTGGAAACTTCTTGGATAAAGAAGTGAGGTTGTTCAGTTTTTTCTCTATTGAATGGAATATGTAGGGATCACTGACCAATTTCTGTGTTCTGGTTGCTGTGAACTGTGAATTGCTTGAACCATTAAGATGACAAGAATGGAAATATAAATGTTGTTTTGTTGTACCCACATATTGTAAGAAACTTGAATGATCATGGCCCAGTATCACTTCCTTTGTTTATAAACAAATATTTGCAATGACTTTAGAACATGTTTACAAAAGAGGAATATTATAATAGGAGGGAGTGTGGGAGGCTTGTGCAGCTATAATTATAGTTGTGATCCTTTTGATATAACCCTATTTTCAGGATGTATAGCTTTGTTATAAACAATCACTCTAGGCTGAAATTGAGCATTCAGAATTTCAGATTGGAATATTTTTTCCATTACAAAACTAAGCCCTGATCCTGTAAAATTACTTGCATGCATAAATGCTTGTAAGAGCCCTTGATTTGCATTTAAATAATAAATTCAAACCTCTTTATTAGAAAGTGTGTGGATTTTTTAAAAACTAAGTAGTACCATACTTATTGATATTTGCTGAGTCCTCTCCCCTTTGCCCCAGTCAAGGATACAGAATCACACAATGCCCTTTGTTCACTTCTGAAAGTGTAGTTCGGTTTGAAATGAGGTTTATATATTGCAACTGAATGTAAATGAGTGAACCCTTGCATCCATGCAGAACACCATTGGTTTCAGCAGGTCTTCATGTGGGCACTGGAGTGAGACTTTTTTTTCTTCTTGTTTTTTCCTCAAGTGTTACTGGCTATGCAGACTAATGAAGTAGAACTAATAAGATTCTCTTCTAGTGTATGTATATTGGTTTTCCTTGGTGTGTCTGTGTGTGGTTTTTAAATAGTAGTTAGTACATTACTCTGAGGACTTAGTCTCTCTTAGGTATTTGAGGAGAATTAGTAAGTATTCATTCTCTGAAAGAAGATTTTGCTACATGTAAACAAGAAATATTTTCCATCGAAACATTTTAGGGACTTACATAACCTGTTCATTTGGGGTTCATGTACAGCAGTTGACTCTATACAGAGAGAGTGGGGTAACATAATTCAAAGCAGGATTTTCTGAGCAAGGAAAGAGCAAGCAGCATGAGGAGAGAAGATTGTAGCAGAGTCTTCTGGAATCTTATCCTAAACCTTCCTGCGCTCCTGTACTAGAACAATTTGTTCTCACACCTATGATGTGTCAAGGAGTTGGAATTTAGGCAGTTAATGTTGCTTTAAATAGCATACTTAGTTGTAAATTGAAATTCCTATAGTGAATGTGTTTCATCCTTAATTGTAAATTGAAATGTTTAAAATACTTGAAGTAATATGTAAAAAAGAGGGCTTGTCCATTATCTCATTTGTTACTATCCTCTTGTACCGCAGTGTCAAAACAGAGCACCATGAATAAAGACTCTTAATACAATATTCACTAATGTGGTCAGAATTACAGATTAGTAAACAGGATCCAGTGAGGCTACCGGTAATAATTGCTATGCCTGATAATAATTTTTAAAAAATCAGAAATTCAGGACCTTCAGTCATAAATTACTTGTGACAATGGTTTTGTCTCTTGTTTTGCCTGTAAAGTTCTGTGCACAAGCATGATTTCTTTCTGGGATACATGCAACTTTATTAACAGAGCTAACTAAAAAAAGTCACAAAGAGTTCTGTGGCACCTTAAAGGCAAACAAAAGTACTGAAGCGTAAGCTTTTGTGGGCTAGCACCTACTTCATCGGATGCATGCAGTGGAAGTATCCAGAGGCAGGTATAAATAAGAAGGCCAAGAACCAGGTTAGAGATAACGAGGTTAGTTCAATCAGGCTGATCCTGACTGATCTCTAACCTGGTTCTTGCCTTCGTATTCATACCTGCCTCTGGATACTTCCACTGCATGCATCCGATGAAGTGGGTATTAGCCCATGAAAGCTTATGCTTCAATACTTTTGTTAGTCTCTAAAGCAGGCCTGCACAACATGCGGCGCACACGGGCTCACTGTGCCTCCTGTGGGGGGTGAGTAAGGGAGGGGCAAGCCAAATGGGGGAGGCAAGCAAATGGGGGCAGGGTGAGGGCGGGGCTTTTCGGCTCGCAGCTGGTTTTTTTGCAGTAATGTGGCCCTCGCTGCTTTCCGAGTTGTGCGGGCCTGCTCTAAAGTGCCACAGGACTCTTTGTCGTTTCTGCAAACCCAGACTAATATGGCTACCTCTCTGATTCTTAAAAAAAGTCAGATTTAAAATGTACTCAGGAACCTTCCTTTAGATATTAGCCATTGTTGAATGGTGAAACTTTAAAAAAAAAAAAAAAAAAAAAAAAAGTGTTTGTTTAGAACCTAGTGTACTTCTCTTTCTTATAGACTGTGTTTCTCTTTATTTGCTCTGTATTATGTGAGGCAGTCTGAGTGTTTGATTTAATCTCTCCTTGTTGATTCTTCACCCAAATAATTATCTGTAGCAACACCATTTTCTCCTCCTCTGTTGTGGAGGTCTGTTAGTTGCCTTTTGCACTGGTCAGTAGTATAGCAATATGAGCGCATTGTTCGTGATTTGGTAAGTTTGTGTGATTGTTGGATAGTTGACGTGGGACCATTGTCAGTTACCTTTACCTGTCTTGGTACCTTCAAGGTTTCAGGTGCTTATGCTAAAGTCAGTATAGAGTTGTTTCAGAGCAGTAGTCGTGTTAATCTGTATCCACAAAAAGGAGGAGTACTTGTGGTGTCTTAGAGACTGACAAATTTATTTGGGCATAAGTGTGGGCAAGAACTCACTTCATCAGATGCATCGAGTGGAATATACAGTAGGAAGAGATATATACACACACACACAGAGGGAACATGAAGAGGTGGAGATTGCCATACCAACTCTGAGGCTAATTAATTAAGTGAGCCAGAGTCCACCTCTCCCCCGCAGCTTCTGATCACTGGCCAGCACCCCCCGCCCGCCCCCCCGCGTTCTCAGATGGCTGGCTGCCTTGGCGGTTCACAGAGCACCTCCTCCTCCTCTCCTGCTCTGCTGCTGCATTCTCAGATTGCTGGCCTGGGCTTAGTATCGGGGCCTGTGGCAGCTCTAGGGATCCTTCTCCCCCGCTGCCCAGTGTGGGGGCGGGGACCGGACTGTGTGGGGGAGTGCAGCAACATGTCGGGCTCCTCATTGAGCCCGACATACTGTTTTGAGTTGCACGGTAAGGAGGCCAGGGGATTGAAGGGGCAGAGGGTTTCTGGAGGGGGCAGTCAAGGGACAGGGAGTGGAGGGGGTTAGATGGATCGGGGGTTCTGTCAGGGGGCAATGGTATGGATAAGGATTGGAGGTGTTAGAGGGCTGTTAGGCGGTAGGTTCCTGTGGGGGGGTAGTTAGGGTTGGGGGGGGTCTCAGGAGGGGGTAGTCGGGACAAGGAGCTGCAGGGAGGCTTAGATGGAGGTGGGCTCCTGGGGGGCAGTTAGGGGCAGGGGTCCCAGGAGAGGGCAGTCAGGTGACAAAGGGGGCTTGGGAGTTTAGAGGGGTGTGGGAAGGAGTGGATGGGGAGGGGGGGGAACTAGGGCAGGATTCATTACAACTACTTTTACTCTACTCTGATCCTGAGTAAACAAAACTCCTCCAGACATATTCTCTTATTCTGTACCCTATGTAGAAAATCGGAGTTACTCTGGATGTAAGTCAGGGTGATGGGGAGCAGGATTTGGCCTAATGTAGAATCTAGTCTAGGTAGTTAGTTACCTTCCTGTAATCCCCTGGTCTCTACCCCTGGTATCTTTTTTGCATTTCTAAGCAGCCCAGGGAGAAGGAAGTGCAAGAAGAAGCTGTGCCTTAATTTCTAGAAATATCTAGGGTTACCATATTTCAGCAATCAAAAAAAGGACAGCGGGTGGTGGGGGGAGCTTTTCTCCCCATGGGACACTGATTGTGGTCTCGTTTACACTGCTGTAACTCCATTGATGATTTGAATGTAGCTACTTCCAGTTTATACAGCTCAGAATCAAGCCCTGTGATGTCAGTGGAGTACCTGGAGGAGCATCATACCACCTTCCCACTGTTCCCCAGAATCCCCTCTTTAACTCACAGTTACTTAATCCCAAGGCATGGTCTTGGAATTGCTAACACTCAACCTTTGCATAGGTTGAGCTGGGGAGGAATCAGTCCTCACCTATCATCTTCTATAGCCCACAAAAGCTTATGCTGAAATAAACTGGTTAGTCTCTAAGGTGCTACAAAATCTTTCTCATCTTATTTATGGATACAGACTAACACGGCTGCTAATCTTAAACCTATCATCTTCTAGTTGAGCAAGACCCCTGGGAGTATGCAGCAGTCTTCCAGGTGGCACATCAACTCCTCTAGATATTTGCCTAGTTTTACAACAGGCTATGTAAAAAGAACTAGCGAAATAAGTACAAACTAAAATTTCATACAGAAGTGATGTATTTATACTGTCCTATAGACTGTATTTAGTCTGACCAGATAGAAAGTGTGAAAAATGGGGATGGAGGTGAGGGGTAATAGGATCCTGTATAAGAAAAAGCCCCAAATATCGGGACTGTCCGTATAAAATTGGAACATCTGGTCACCTTAACTGTATTAGAAATTCTCAAACTATGAGTGAGTTTGTTTTAATGGGGTCACCACAGTCAATGTTAGACTTGCTGGGGCCTAGGGCAGAAAGCTGAAGCCCAAGTTGTTAAAAGAGGTGAAACTTGGGCTAAACAAGACAAATCAGATTTCTTAAAGGGATATGGTAGTCTGGAAAGGTTGAGAACTATTGTCCTAGAGAGCCTTCTTACAAAGAGATTCCTGCCCTAGTTGACCTGTGGCTCTTGACTGTTTGAGGGCAGAAGTTAATAATCAGGAACATTGTAATATGTGAATATGAATCTTATGATACTGATGATTTCCCTATACCATTACCAATTATCAGTGGTTCATAGTCATGTTGGAAGGGCATAACACGTGGGGTCCCTCAGGGATCAGTTCTGGGTCCAGTTCTATTCAATATCTTCATCGATGATTTAGATCAGGGATCAGCAATGTTGGCACGCACATCGGCCAATCCGCCGAAAAGCTGCCGAAACCAGAAACGTTCACTTCAGTGGCTTTTCAGCGGACTCTCTGAAGTGCACAGCATGTGAAACGTTCTATTCGGCGGCACTTCAGCAGCACAGGGAGCTCGCGACCCCCCTGGAATTTGCCCACGACCCCCTAGGCTAGGGGATCGTGACCCCTAGTTTGAGAGCTGCTGGTCTAGATACTACTTAGTCCTGCCATGAGTGCAGGGGACTGAACTAGATGACCTCTTGAGGCCCCTTCCAGTTCTGTGGTTCTATATTGTTACTCTTTTTAGTCAATACTTGTTAGTCTGTCGTTCTTATTACTGACTCTAATAATATAGCTGAGACAAGGTAGACAAGATACTTTTTATTGGACCAACATAGCTATAAAAATGAAACGTAATGAATTTTGCTGTATGAAAAGGAAACCACAACCTGATGCAAAACTTAACAGTGACATCTACTTTCAGTGCAAATGCAAGAAACAAAACATCATCCCCAGAGGTCTCACCATTTGTAACCTTCTTGATCACTTCATACAGTGCCCATCTTGGGACCAGCATGGCTATAACAACATTTCATAAAGAATGGAAGATATCTAATGTAGCTAGCAATTATTTATTTCCTCTGAGCATGAGCTGGTAGGTATTCTTTCACATTTCTCACTAGGACTTGGGTTCATATCCAGTGTGGACAGTGTAGTACTGTTGGAAGAGTAGTAGTATTCAGCTGTGAGCTATTGTACAGTGGATGCTTCCTTGCACTAGCAGTATTTAGCTTGTATTATAAAGTACTTTGAGTCACATCAGTATAAAGAGCATTGTATATTTAACTAAATTCTGTCCTATATTAAAGGTTATTCTTGAACTTTTTTAAAGGTTTTCATTTCTTTTTGCAGGCTATGATATTGGCAGTATAAAATGCCAGAACCGTCATGCACGTTTTGTGTGAAGTTTGTCTTACTACAGTAAAATGTCAATTTTTTTGCTTTAAATCACCTCCTGGCTTAGGCAGAAGAAAATTTAAGAAAATACTGCCAAGATTGTAATAGTGGCAGCCATGTCGTCTTGTTTAATATTAGATCAGTCTCTTTAAACTGACAAAAGAGAAGCTGACTCTGAAAATGTTTAGATGGTGCTAATAAAGGGCTGTTCAGAAAGATATCTTTCCATGTGACAGTAACTAAGAGTTCATTAAATTGAACAGAAGTAGGATACTTTGACAAATTATCAGGTTGCTGGAAACTTGCAGTTTTTGAAAGGCATTTTGTAATTTTCTAATGACCTGGTGTACTGGAATGAGTGTAATATTATGGGTGAGGATGTTGCACACATCCTGCAGAAATTCAGGAGAATTATTACTTTACTTAACTGCCTCTTCCTGATGGTATAATATTAAATCAAAATATTTTCAGTTTTTTAAATAGTGTCTTGTCCTCTGAATGAGGAACTGTTACTACTTTTCTTTAAGTAATATTGAGGAGGATAAACTGCTTATCTGACTGTATTTCAGTGCACTTTTTATTGTAATGAAGTGATAGATTGCATTCATCTGGACAATATAAGCATTTTGCAGTATCTCCCTGCACATCATATTATATCTGGTCCAAGATGGGTTTTCATGTTTTGCACCTCATTAAAATAAGGAATAGAAATACTATAAGGATGATGTTGAAATAATGGTACCAGCCATTTAAACTATGTACATTAGCATTTTCTCCCTAAAATTTTCTGTCACTGCTGCTAATCTCTTTCACACCTGAAAAACTCAGGCAGAAAAATCCCATTGTTTTGGAAGTAGTGTGTTTCTGTAATATCAGTGCAATGCAGATCAGACTCATGATAGATCAGGCTCCTAAGTAACTCTATTTTGACTACTCAAAAGGATAAGAGGTAGCCAAAAAGTGAGACTAGTTGAAGGCATGTTAACATAAGGACTTCATAATTGAGCCATAGGCTCAGTCTTCAAGTAAGTAAATTTTGGGGACCTAAGCTATTTTTTGGTTGAATATGAGTGTATAGTAGGACAGAACCATCAACAACATAATTATACTGTAGTTGCTACACTGAATATCCCACTAAAGAAAACTGTAACAAGCAAGGAAATAATTAATTTATTCAACATTCCACTCATCAGTTCTCTTTTAGAGCCTCTACTACCCACAGTTCACATCCACCCTCATCTTAACAACAAAGCAGACCTAAAAAGTCACTTTATTTGTTGGTGATATGGTCATGTGTTTTGGTTACTCCATATAGGATTGGTTTGGTTTTCACAATTACATGGTCCATAGTTCTCTCCATGATTGAATGGGTGTGTGTAAGTGAAGCTTGATATTAAACCAGTGACTCCCTTCTGATGAACAAGAGCTTTATTAATGGGAACAGTTGCCTTTTTTTGGATCTCTGACAACTTGAGCTTCAACTCTCTCCGTCTTCTATCCTTCATGAGCCTTTATTTCTAGGATGGGCTGGGATCGGGGTGAGGGTGGTAAGGGAGACAGGAGGGATTGTATGTCTTCACTGCAAAAAAAAATAAAAATCTGTGTTTTTAACAATGAGATACCTATTTTGATGTAAAATCCTAGCGGAGATAAGGAACAGATAGGTTTTTTTCCTTGATGTTGCTCAGGGTTAGGCAACCTATGGCTCGGGTGCCAAAGGCAGCAAACAAGCTGATTTTCAGTGGCACTCACAGTATCTGAGTCTTGGTCACTGATCCGGGGGGCTCTGCATTTTAATTTAATTTTAAATTAAGCTTCTTAAACATTTTAAAAACCTTACTTACTTTACATACCACAATCGTTTAATTAAAGATTTATAGAAAGAGACCTTCTAAAAATGTTAAAATGTGTTACTGGCATGCAAAACTTTAAATTAGAGTGAATAAATGAAGACTCTGCACACTACTTCTGAAATGTTTCTGACCCCTGAGTCTAGTTGAGAGTCATCTGAGTGGTGGTGAAGTATTGATCTTGATTAGCTATGTTTTAGTAATTTGGATGGTAGTAGACACTTCTCTGACCTCAGGGCAACTCCTTCACCATATCTGAAGACTCTGCTCCAAAATATGAAAGCTGAGTACAGCATCTCAATGAAACTATAGTAAGAATTTTTAATATTGGAAAAGCAATGTGTTTTTCAGTAACTTTGTTCTCAGGCTGAACCATTTTTGCTGAAACAGTTAAAAAAAAATATTTGGCCTGAGGCAGACAGCTAAATGGTTAAAGTTTGGTAAAGTTGTAAGCAACTTAAAAGTTGGCCTTATAATTGAGAATGTTGGACTACATTACTACAGGCATCTCTGCCAACTGCACCTATAACACAGGTTTCAAACTCAAATGACCACGAGGGCCGCATGAGGACTAGTTCATTGGCCTGAGGGCTGCATCACTGACATGCCCCCGCTTGCTGTCCCTGGCCCCGCCTCCACCCCTTCCATGAGGTCACACCCCTTCCATGAGGTCCCACCCCTGCCCTGCCTCCTCCCCTGAGCGCGCAGCTCCCCACTCCTCCCCCCTCCCTCCTGGAAAGTGCTAAGTGCCTGGAGGTAGGCAGGAAGGAGGCGGGGGGCGCGGGGAACTTGGCAGTTGCAGGAAATTAAGTGAGGGGAGAGAAGGGGCATGGGGAGCTTGACTGGCTGCAGAAAATAACCCCGCGGGTCACGTGTTCGAGACTCCTGCCTTAGGTGAACTACTCCATCACCTAACAAATCTGAGCCTCATACTCAGCCTCAGTGTTACATATACAACGATACAAAAGTATAGTAAAAAATATTTTTCACGGTGCATCGAGTCGTAGTGCTGACACACGTTATACTCCTTGGGAACAGCAATCGTTTGCTGACAAATAAGGCATTCAATTTTATCTTTTACCAATATGAAAAAATGTAAATTCTCCTATTTGTCTTGGAGAAAACTCTTTTCTTCCATGAATGTTCTTTTTTTTGATGAAGTCATTTCCAAGCAGTTTTAATAAAATATATTCACTTAATAATGCACCTCACTCAAAGGACCAAACAGGAACTTAGATTTACTTCTATTAAAGCGCCCTCCTGGACTGGGCTGCACTCACACTCCACTCTTGCTCCGCCTCTTCCAACCCCTTCCCTGTCCCTTTCAAACCCCTTCCACAAAGTTCCCACCCCAACTCTGCCCCCTCTGCTTCCTATTTCAACCCCTTCATGAAAGTTCCCACTCGAACTCTGCCCCCTCTCCTCCCCTAGTTCAACCCCTTCATCAAAGTTCTAACCCCAACTCCGCCCCCTCCCTACCCCTGGTCCATCCCCTTCCCTGAATCCCCGCCCCTTTCTCCCCCTCCTCCCCTGTGCATGAGGCTTCCTGCTCCTGGCCTCCTCTTCCCAGAAACCGCTAAGCTGCCAGAAAACTGCCTGGCGATAAGCGGAGCAGTGGGAAGCAGCGCACGGGTGAGAAGCATG